>OX459192.1:11435427-12131427 GCA_949775195.1 Diarsia dahlii | reverse complement strand
TTTAAAATGTATTAAGAATTGATGGCTGATTTTAAAAATTCTTAATAAAACTTAATATTTCACTTAAATCTCTAAATTACTACAAGTGTTATTTGCTAATCCCGAGGACGAAGCCTGAGTATAATTAATGATTAAACGAACTTACCTGTATGTGAAGTTCTATCATAATTATGCGAAGGCTTCGTCCGAAGGGATTAGCAACCCTCCCTCCCTCCCCGTTAACAACAAGTTCACCCAAATTCCGTGAAATATTTGTGACACTCTCTAAACTAAATGACACTTGCAAATAAGTATACCTCCTACCGTGTGATATCCGAGATACTTTTAATATTTCTATGTTTTCATATAAATATATATTTTTTTTATAACTCTAAAATAAAGTGCGTGAATGGCGACCACTACGCGGTACTACAAGTGTTATTTGCTAATCCCTTCGGACGAAGCCTTCGCATAATTATGATAGAACTTCACATACAGGTAAGTTCGTTTAATCATTAAATATACATTAGCGAACAAAAATGGGCTATTATAACAATGTTAATGAACTAAAGTTACGTTAATTTTATTAATTCCTACGTAAA
Source organism: Diarsia dahlii (assembly GCA_949775195.1). NCBI lineage: Eukaryota > Metazoa > Arthropoda > Insecta > Lepidoptera > Noctuidae > Diarsia > Diarsia dahlii. Next base: position 12,130,846 of record OX459192.1, on the reverse strand, counting down.
CTTAAAAGTGCGCCTTGCAATTTCACTAATAAATAAGATTTGCTCATGCAAAAGAACGATTTCTGCCTTTTTAACGTTGTTTAATGATGCATGTTTGGATCCACAGAAATAAATTACAAACGAATATATCTAGAGTAATTCTGTGTTATTAATAAACTAAGTAATGCAAATAATCGTAGACTGACCACTAAGACTGCAATTTTTATAAATGAAGGTGTTTGAAAACAATTTTATTTTTAAATTGTCGGTAGTTAGTTTATATGCAGCCGAAATAAAATGGACTGAGAGTGTCGTAGTTCTCAAACGTTGCAAACTTCATAACTCATCCATGAACGGGATTGAATCGTTAAAGATTCTACTTTAAATAATGTTTTAACAAAATAATGATTACAAAAAGAAAAGCAGCACCCGTGGTTTGATCTTACGACTCCTCGTTCGTTAACCAAAGGTGTTAACTATTGTGCCAAGATTGCTATAGTTGCATTAGCGAAATATTATATCTGATTCTGTGACAAATGAATGATTACTATATATTGGTATGGTATATGGTATTATTGATGTGCCGCACGCACACTAATAAAGACAGAGCTCGCTTGCTTTACTCAGTGTTTGTGTGGCATAACTATTTCACACATGTAAAGTGTAAACTCATTAGCTAGTGTGCGTGATGTATACTTATTAGCTGTGCTGTGCGTACGTATGGGTTAAGCACGGTAAAATTCACGTACTTAAAAATAACCATTCGAAAGTTTTTATTATAAGGAAGGAGTCAGATTTAAACAAGATTGTCTAATATGCTTCTTAATTGTTATCCGTACTTTCCTGTTTTGCTTTTACATTTTACATCAATGGTTTCAAGTATTTAATACCGTTTGTGTCACAATAACTTTTTGCAAAATGTTTAACACCTCTGCCGCACTCATGATTTCGACACATCTCTTTTGTTTAGCTACTGGTATCCTTTGTATTCGTTATCGCGCTGTTTACTTTAAAGCTTTGCCGCACTATAATAATATGTTTTACTCTCTCGCACTTGCACGCACCACGCACTATTGCTCGCTTTTTCGCACAGTTGTTTACTACTTAGCATCGTATGATTCTTGCGCGTGATGGCATAGCAATATGTATAAGAATAGGTATCAGTATTGACCAAAATAACGTAGCAACGTCGGCTGTCAGATGTCAAGTGACAATGACGTAGCGCGACGTTGCGTCAAGTATATTGTTGATTTAATAATTATCGTAAATATCTTAAAAACAAAGGTTCTAATTTCAAATAAACATAATTTTCATTGTTCTAATGATATTTTATATCCCGACGTATTTTATAGAAGTAGCTTTTATTGTGGTTTAAAAGACTTGGTTTCCGTCGTTTAGTCAAGTTAAATGTTTATTTATTATAAATTGCCAATAAATTATATAGTTATAGTTAAACGATACTTATAATGTTTCCTAGATTTTATCTTGCAATTTTAATAAATTAAATAGTTTCAATCAATTCTCGGAACTATCGGTTGATATTCATATTTTATCCGATAGTCATAAAGATTACAAATAAAAACATACTACATTGCTAAATTACCTAATGACGTTTTAAAATAGTTTCACTACATAGGATTTGTTAATTATTATTTATGTTAATAGTTATTTAGCTATAATGAATAACCATTTGCCATTGGTTTATTATGGCGGTAGTCGTTGATGTATTTTTTTATATTTGACGGTTATAAAAGTAGAAGTACCGCCAAAACAGGTTCAGTTACGCTGCAACTGTTGAAGGGTAAAGACAGACCCAAAGTAGTATATTGTGTAGTCCATTTGTGTATCATTGTGTAATTGTGGATTGTAGAAGGTGGTCAGATTGGATGGTCCAAATAAAATATGGTTGCACTATATTGGATTTATTTAGGTCAGAGTAACTTTCTCACTTGACGGTTACAAAACGACAGCGTTCAAATACCCGACGCTTCGACTTTTATACAGTTCTACAAAAACCTTAATATTACAGTCAAATCATTTGTTAAGCTGTGTATTATAAATTAAATGCTAATCAAAATTATTGATCAATAATCATTAAAATCTCAACAAAATAAAGTAATATTGTAAAGGATTAATAAAATAAATAATTTGGCGCACCGGAAGCTGACAAGCGGAAGGTGCCATAACCAAACTGAAAATCACTAAATAATTACTTTACAGTTAAATATAACTTATTAAAATCAAATCACAATTATTGACGTTCATTAAATATCATCGATAATAAAATTAGGTCGAACTGGTATAAGCAGTACCGGATGTCTGTAACACTCGGCCATCCTGCGTTTGCCGTGGCTCACGGCTGTCAGCATCCCTTGTTAAAGCGCATGGTCTGTCGCTGGTATTCGGCGTCTGAAAAAATGAAAATAGTATGGGCAGTACACTTATTCTTGTATCCAACATGTTGTGGTAAAATGGCCCTTTGTATGTAAGATTTACATGGCTTTTATTTCATGCTGTTAAGTATTTTATTTTACTTCGTAAAGCTTAAGTTAGGAATTCCTATCTCACACAGCTTTTCTAATTGTTTGTGTCTCAGACAGATTTAATTAAGTACGTCTATTTCACGCAGCTTTTATTTACTTTTATTGCACATATATATGTCGCAGTTCGCGTAATGGAATGTCAAGCGTTTATCATAATTTTGATTTCATCATCATCATCATTTCAGCCAAAAGACGTCCACTGCTGGACATAGGTTAGGATAGGACATAGGATTAAGGTACCTCATCCCACGAGGTCGTGTGAAGGTCAGAGATGGCCGTGTCGCAGTTCGCGTAATGGAATGTCAAGCGTTTATCATAATTTTGATTTAGTTCAATTTAATTTAATTTTTGGTCTGGCAATGCTTGAGTGTGTTTAGTCGGATAAAGTTATCGTTGGTCATTTTTGATGTTAATAAAAAGGCGGTAGACTTGTGCAGTTGACACATTCAAATTGAAATCATGGTGACGAACGGTTGACTTGGCTAACCTCACTACATTCCATTTTATTTGATTTAAATCTGAAAACAGATCTTCAATCCTTTGTTATTTTTTTATTGTAAAGTGTTTTGGATGGTAAAGTTTAGTGTACCGAACAGTGCCTGTGTGATATTTCACGTTGGACTCCACATTCCATCATGACCGACTAACAAATCAACGAAAACAGGTCTCATCTGTCGTCATCAGAAGTGCGATGTAACTCAAACGCCCTACATAGTGTAAGTGACAGTGCTAGCCAGGAAAAGTGTGTGTAAAGACAATGCGCGTGCGTCTAAAAGTAACACAGAAACGAAAAAGTGGCGTTTTCGTTAGCGCAGCAAAAACAAAAACTTTAGGACTATTGCTCTGATGCGCGCCTACCGTATTACGACTCTGAAAAACGGAATATCGACAAACGTGCTTGGTTGGAAACAGCAACAGCAGACATGTGTGTTATCGATACGAATAGTCAAGTGTTACGTATGTGGTGAGGAAAGCCAAAAGGTTTCCACGGTTTACCAGAGAAGAGACAGCAAGACTGACAGAAGACCTCACTCCTCGTCTTCTCATGGAAGTACATCATCTGTTCCGGCGAAGCCCAAGGTCAGCTCCGTCACCTGCCTCCGTGCAGGAGCCGAGGCCACTACGCGAACCGTTGTCCAGCAGCGGCCCAGGGCTTCGGCAGCGGCGGCACTGGTGGTGGCGCTGGTGTAGCTCCTGAACAACGCCGAGTGGACTTGTGCGTAGTAAATGCGCCTACAGGTATTCTCCGTCACTCTGGTGAGTCTTTTAGTTTTTGTTATGATTCTGGAGCAGAGTGTTCATTAATGAGAGATTCTATTTTGTGTAAAAATGTTGAGCGTAATTATTATAGTGTCTTTACTATTACGGGTATAGGTCAAACTTCCGTGAATAGTAACCAGAACATTTTAGCTAATGTTGACATTGGTAACATTAGTTTGGATATTGTTTTTCATGTTTTACCTGATGAATACCTTCAACATGACATAGTGATTGGACGTGAAATTTTGATTAATGACTTTGTAATTAACATGACGTCAAGAACTTTAAAATAATACCTAATGTGAATACCGTAAATATAGAGTCGAATATAGAGTCGAATATAGAGTCGAATATAGAGTCGAATATAGAGTCGAATATACAGTCGAATATAGAGTCGAATATAAAGTCGAATATAGAGTCGGATATAGAGTCGGATATAGAGTCGGATATAGAGTCGGATATAGAGTCGGATATAGAGTCGGATATAGAGTCGGATATAGAGTCGGATATAGAGTCGGATATAGAGTCGAATATAGAGTCGAATATAGAGTCGAATATAGAGTCGAATATAGAGTCGAATATAGAGTCGAATATAGAGTCGAATATAGAGTCGAATATAGAGTCGAATATAGAGTCGAATATAGAGTCGAATATAGAGTCGAATATAGAGTCGAATATAGAGTCGAATATAGAGTCGAATATAGAGTCGAATATAGAGTCGAATATAGAGTCGAATATAGAGTCGAATATAGAGTCGAATATAGAGTCGAATATAGAGTCGAATATAGAGTCGAATATAGAGTCGAATATAGAGTCGAATATAGAGTCGAATATAGAGTCGAATATAGAGTCGAATATAGAGTCGAATATAGAGTCGAATATAGAGTCGAATATAGAGTCGAATATAGAGTCGAATATAGAGTCGAATATAGAGTCGAATATAGAGTCGAATATAGAGTCGAATATAGAGTCGAATATAGAGTCGAATATAGAGTCGAATATAGAGTCGAATATAGAGTCGAATATAGAGTCGAATATAGAGTCGAATATAGAGTCGAATATAGAGTCGAATATAGAGTCGAATATAGAGTCGAATATAGAGTCGAATATAGAGTCGAATATAGAGTCGAATATAGAGTCGAATATAGAGTCGAATATAGAGTCGAATATAGAGTCGAATATAGAGTCGAATATAGAGTCGAATATAGAGTCGAATATAGAGTCGAATATAGAGTCGAATATAGAGTCGAATATAGAGTCGAATATAGAGTCGAATATAGAGTCGAATATAGAGTCGAATATAGAGTCGAATATAGAGTCGAATATAGAGTCGAATATAGAGTCGAATATAGAGTCGAATATAGAGTCGAATATAGAGTCGAATATAGAGTCGAATATAGAGTCGAATATAGAGTCGAATATAGAGTCGAATATAGAGTCGAATATAGAGTCGAATATAGAGTCGAATATAGAGTCGAATATAGAGTCGAATATAGAGTCGAATATAGAGTCGAATATAGAGTCGAATATAGAGTCGAATATAGAGTCGAATATAGAGTCGAATATAGAGTCGAATATAGAGTCGAATATAGAGTCGAATATAGAGTCGAATATAGAGTCGAATATAGAGTCGAATATAGAGTCGAATATAGAGTCGAATATAGAGTCGAATATAGAGTCGAATATAGAGTCGAATATAGAGTCGAATATAGAGTCGAATATAGAGTCGAATATAGAGTCGAATATAGAGTCGAATATAGAGTCGAATATAGAGTCGAATATAGAGTCGAATATAGAGTCGAATATAGAGTCGAATATAGAGTCGAATATAGAGTCGAATATAGAGTCGAATATAGAGTCGAATATAGAGTCGAATATAGAGTCGAATATAGAGTCGAATATAGAGTCGAATATAGAGTCGAATATAGAGTCGAATATAGAGTCGAATATAGAGTCGAATATAGAGTCGAATATAGAGTCGAATATAGAGTCGAATATAGAGTCGAATATAGAGTCGAATATAGAGTCGAATATAGAGTCGAATATAGAGTCGAATATAGAGTCGAATATAGAGTCGAATACAGAATACTGGTTAAGTACTATAGGTTCACTTGCTGGTTAAGCAGTGATGCAGAGTACTGGATAGGTACTATAGGTACACTCGCTGGTTAAGCGTGTTGTGATGAGCTTTCGCTGGTTAAGCGTTAGTTGTGTAATCGCTGGTTAAGCGGATAACGCTGAGCTTTCGCTGGTTAAGCGTTAGTAATTGAATCGCTGGTTAAGCGTGTGGATGAGCTTTCGCTGGTTAAGCGTTAGTAATTGAATCGCTGGTTAAGCGTGTGGATGAGCTTTCGCTGGTTAAGCGTTAGTAATTGAATCGCTGGTTAAGCGTGTGGATGAGCTTTTGCTGGTTAAGGGTAAACAAGCCAACGGCACGAACTAGTTGGTGGGCGGGGCTAAAATGCATGCTATTTCATCCGACATCACGAGCGAAATGCATAGAGCGAAAGAGACACAACTAAAACGGGCGCGCGAAATTTTCTATGCAGACCTTTGGTATATTTGGTTTCATGAAAAATCTATTGAATGTGTCTGTTCAAAATCAAATTATTTAAATTTTTTAATAACTAATCTATGTCCGTATGGTTTCACTTTTTTCTTTTTCATACTATATACGTTACTTATTTACGCCCAAAGATGAGTTAAAATCAGTGCTAAAATATGAAAGTTTTGACGTTCATAACTTCCAAATCAATATTTTTTTTCCAATTCTGCTTCCATACAGACCTAGATAATGATAAGACCAGTAGATACAATTTTTAATTTTGAACCTACACCGTCAAACAGAGGAGTAATCACCTTCATAAGTTTGTATGGAAGAATGACTGGCTTGTTCAACCTTAAGCGTTAGTAATTGAATCGCTGGTTAAGCGTGTGGATGAGCTTTCGCTGGTTAAGCGTTAGTAATTGAATCGCTGGTTAAGCATGTGGATGAGCTTTCGGTGGTTAAGCGTTAGTAGTGTAATCGCTGGTTAAGCGTGTTATGTTGAGCTTTCGCTGGTTAAGCGTTAGTGGGTTAATATCGCTGGTTAAGCGGTATTATTATCACTGGTTAAGTGATAGGATTTGTAACGCTGGTTAAGCGCTACAATGTTAAGTACTGGTTAAGTACTTCACAGATATTACTGGATAAGTGCATGCATGCATGGTGCTGGTTAAGTACTGTAGATTTGTTTGGTAAGATTCATAATGCTTTCTTCATTTTGTGCCGTTATAATTCTTTCATTTTGGTTTGTTATGTTTGGTTCACAATCAATTGAGCATTAAACGTATTACTCACACGGTTTAATTTGACCTAATTATTTTTGTGATGATGTTCCCTGACGTGGGTCAGGATAGCCGAGTGATCTAGTTACTTTTCTGGATTATTTGTCTCTTAAGGTACCTCATCCCACGAGGTCGTGTGAAGGTCAGAGATGGCCGTGTCGCAGTTCGCGTAATGGAATGTCAAGCGTTTATCATAATTTTGATTTAGTTCAATTTAATTTAATTTTTGGTCTGGCAATGCTTGAGTGTGTTTAGTCGGATAAAGTTATCGTTGGTCATTTTTGATGTTAATAAAAAGGCGGTAGACTTGTGCAGTTGACACATTCAAATTGAAATCATGGTGACGAACGGTTGACTTGGCTAACCTCACTACATTCCATTTTATTTGATTTAAATCTGAAAACAGATCTTCAATCCTTTGTTATTTTTTTATTGTAAAGTGTTTTGGATGGTAAAGTTTAGTGTACCGAACAGTGCCTGTGTGATATTTCACGTTGGACTCCACATTCCATCATGACCGACCAACAAATCAACGAAGACAGGTCTCATCTGTCGTCATATATATATGTTTGATCATTTCTATTGCACACAGCTTTGATAACTAACCCCATTGCACACAGCTTTTATAACTCCCCCATTGCACACAGCTTTGATCACCTCATGCACACAGCTTTGTTTATGTTCAAAAACAAATTTAATATTATGTCAAATGATTTTTTTAATGTTTACCTATGCATACATTAATAAACATTCTAATTTAAGAATCTTTAATTTGTAAATAGCAAAAATATGCATAACTATGATTTTAATTAACAATCTAACAAGTCGATCAGATCATCCCTATCAACTTCGTGAAAACTATTACATCATTATTACTTTCATCACAGATCTAAGACGAATGATAAGGTCGAAGGACATCACCGCGTAAAATTGCAGTGAATTGTTTGTATCCTTTCATACATATTATGCTACTTATTGTGTTACGATCTAATGACTAATCAGCCTGACATTTTATATAGTCTTGTGTACAACCCATTTCTTTCATATTTTCCACAAACAAAGATCTGTATTTATTTATTGTAACAATCGTCTGCAATCACCATAAGTTTCCAAATCGCTGCCTACATCTAAATCACGAAACTGTAATTATTTATACTCGGATTGGTCAATTCTCATTACATTTGTGGGAATATTATTATCTTTGTCACAAACTATGTAGTTCCGCGCGCGCTACGAGTCCATCATCTCCTATGTTTACTTTTACTACTTTCAAAAAGGAATCCGTGAACCTTATTAAGTCCTCTTATAATAACATAGTACCCACACAGAGTAAATAATAAATAATATCTATGTAGACTTGAACAAAAGCGCAACTTTGTTTTGTTACTACACTATTATGTTTTTGTTGGAAGAGTAACGCTGGCCACTTAGAGAATATACTTCAGATTCAAAAGTGAAAGCGTGTGTTCGTTCTGTTTGTCTCTCGGCAACAATTTTTCCTATGTAAAAATGTCATGTGTAATTTTATAAATAATATAAATTAAATATTTCACTTCTTTCCAACTGTGTTTATCACTCCACTCCGCAATAACAACAACAGGTTATGGGCTACATGTGTGAAGTGTAAATATTTTGTGAAAATATTATTATTTTACTCGAAATATGGATGAGTATACTAATTTGAAAGTTACGATGGAAAAGCTGAAAGGTACCATCAACTATCGCGATTGGGCATTTCAAGTGCAAAATATACTAGTATTCGAGGATTTGTGGCAATGTATTACTGGAAAATACGAAACCTCAGGTGAGAACGCTAACAAATTAGCTCGTAGAGAGGAGAAAGCTCGAGCGAGGCTATGTTTGAGTGTTGAAAAATCGTGCTATTCTCACATTGTGCAGGCGAAAACTGCGAAGGATGTATGGGATGCCTTGCAGAAGGCTAACGATGATATCGGGTTGCAAAGGAGATTGTCTTGTCTGCGAACTTTATGCTCGATATAGCATGGAGATTTATGTCAACGAGATCTTGTTACTTGCTGAACAACTCAGTAGCATGAAGAAACAACTTGATGATGAATTTACAAGAAATTTTGCAATGCAATCAATAACATATTCATTCACGTCCAGTTGTATATCAAACAGGTAATTATTGACACTAAAGTTGCACACGCAATTAACAGATTTTTCTGAAATTATTAATTTTATATTTCTCTGATGTGTCATTGAATTGATTGACCGATTATTAAGTCTATGTCGGCTAAATCATTATACCAGTCAACTCAACAAAGCCACTTTCGTTTGTTATATTGTGAAAATATTCAACTTAGGTACTGCCTTTATCTATGTAGGTACACAATAAGTTTGTTTCCATTAATAACCACTGCCTTCTTGTACAAGTCTATATAAATATTGTATGCTGTAAATAGCACGTTACGTGACGTTACTAACCTTTTGTGTCTGCGGATGTGAAGAACCGGCCGCAAACCAGCAGCTAGCCGCAGCGTGGCCAGCACGACGACACGCCTCGCAGCGTGGCGCCGCCTTGCAGTCCTTCGCCTCATGCCCTGTTCTTCTGCAGGCATAACATTTCCTCAGATTGTTTTCTTTTGGACTTGAAGAAATATCTCCTCCTCTCCTCCACGTAGCAGTCGGCCGCTTACGGCCAAATACTCAAACATCACTCAATTTTAAGTTGCACTTAAATCTCGTCTTTGTTACTATAACGCAGAGTGACAGAGATAGCAGGAGTTTTGAGGGTTACATAAAATTGAGTGACGTTTGAGTATTTGGGCGTTAGAGTCGTTTGTTTCTTCTTGCTTAGAGTTGCTAGCTTCCATGTGTTTGTAATTTTCAAGAGATGATAATGTAGCATAAATTAGTCGATTTCCTAAGAACCGACTAATTCTAAAAAGTTGTCACCTCACTAAATTATAGGTACAGCCCTAAATGTTCTGAAATGTCACAATGGAGGGAGAACGTCACTCAGGACCTCCTTTATAAACGGCTGCGCGCATAGGCTCTGTCCTTTTTACATCAAGCGAGCAGCCTACTAGATAAGTCCCCAGTTATTGGGTAAGTGAACTCCGCCATTGTGTTCTTTTGCTGCTAAATTTATGTCCCGGCAAGCCATAACTATTTGTAATCTCTGTGTCTATTTAAATGGCTGCCGGCAATGTATTCTGTGTTTAATATTAATTAGCACCTAGCTATTCACTATGCACATGTGCTCTAATTGGTTATATGGTTCTCCGCATGGCATGCATCCTATTCTATTCTCTATAAACTAAATCATGCTCATCCATGCAGTATCATAAACCTGCGACGCGAGTCGGCGGTCAATGAGAACCCCGTGGCGATGTGACGCCACGCCTCGCCTTTTGTCTACCATCTATTCACCTATCATCTAATCACTGTAAACCACTACGATGTGTGAGTACCCATCTTCCATCTTCTTCACTGCCTTGAGCTTGCCGCACTTAACGCATGGCTGGGACACGCACATCGTAGGGGCTTGCAGGAACCATCTTGGAGCTCAAGCGCCCCCCTTGGCGCTGTTTCAGGGTTCCTATCGCTGGCTAACAAACCTGCTGCTTCGCTCACGCTGCACTGCTCTGCTGCTGTGCTCCCGCGTTCTACCAACGCGGTGAGAAGCGCGCATCTGCACGGCCGCCCTACCGCGAGCCGCCTTTAATCTGCGACGCCTACGCGTCCAGCACCAGACGACGGCGTGGCCGTGTAGACAGTGGCCTGCCGCCGCTACCTACCGGCCGCCTGCGCTGCCGCTACCGGCCTACCACCAACGCTGCCTCGGGCTAGTTGCCCTGAGCACGCTGCCCACCTGGTCGACCGCCCTGCCGCGCGTCCCTACCGACGCGTGAGGCCGCCTGACCCGGCCTACCTACCGTGCGTGGCGATCGACGTCTTCTGGTTGCTCAGGGCAGTACCGTATACCTACCTTCAGTGACAGTGCGTGACCTTAGAGACACTAGAACCCTAGACCCTAGAATCTATTTGTAAGTGTAGTGCTTAAATAAATGTATGACTAAGTCTACAGTGTCTCATTTATCTACCACGAAAACCACTACGCCACAGTGGCGCCCACTCGGTAGTCTCTAAGGTTCTCGCACTGGTCTCTTTCTCCTACGCTCAGCATCGTTGTGGTATTTTTAATAATTTTGTTGTGAAGAATATTCTAAAATGTTATTCTTCTACCTTCAACTTTTACTACATTGAAAAATCTAATACTTAAATTTGTTAATCTTCTACCTTCAACTATTATTAAATTATAAATTACAATTCTAAACTAACTATAAGCCATCGCGTTGCTGAATGTACCTGCTATATTAATTGGTGTGTGTTGTGTATTGTGTTGTCATCCTCTCACTGTGGCTAAGACACCTTTAGCCATCAGTAGATCGGTCTTATGAGTCTGTTTGACCGGCAGTGAGAAAACCCTATCCTTTGTTATACCACCTCACTGTGGCCAAGACACCTTTAGCCATCAGTTGATCGATCCTGTGAGCCTGCAGATCGGCAGTGAGATCCTTCCCCCTATCCGTCTGTTGCCCTTAGGTCTCTCGGCACAGATATCCTGGTTCTACTTAATATAATTTAACCCAATTGTCAACAAAGGAACACAATGTCTTCTCATAAGATTAACTTCATCCATCTAAGAAAGGCTGAGTTAGAGTATGAGGTGACAATCAGAGGTGGCGATAAGGGGACAGTCATAGAACTTAGGAAGCAAATAAACAAGCTAGCTAGTCATTATGAAAGTGATGACATTTTGCTCTCCGGGATAGATGAGAAGGATGATCTGAGTTGTGTGAGTCAGACATTAACCGATTACAGTAACTATCTAACAACGGTGAACTCTGATCGCTCTCTTAGCGTAGCACAGTCTAACAGGAATCACATTTACTACCGTCTAGCTAGGATTACACCAACCACACAAGACACCACTAAGCTAAAAAACCAACTTGAGTCCCTCTTCACTACCTTAGACACACAGTACAAGGCCCTTCAGACAAAATTCAATACCCCTACGATAGATAACTCTGCCAGTAAACAGCAAGGAGAGACAAGTACACCCAATCCAACTAACATCACAGTCACTTGTCAAAGCCACCAAGGCAATAAACCTAAGTTTGACGGGAACTCGTGTGTCAGATCATTCATACAAAAAATAGAAGAATTTAGACTCAGTAAGAGAATCACTAAAGAGGACATGCTCAATTTCTCTTACGATATATTCACGGGTAACGCTCTACACTGGTACAGACATATAAAATCAAACATTTTGTCTTGGGACCAGTTGATTGACCTACTAAAGTCAGCTTTTGATGGTGAGGACTATGACTACAGGCTACTTTCTGAAATCAGACAGCGTACACAGGGGGACACAGAAAACATAACTATCTACATTTCTATCATGAGTGGCCTCTTTAACCGTCTAAGTAAGAAACTAACAGACGAGGAAAAGTTTGACATTATCTCTCACAATGTTAAACCAGTCTATGCTGATGTGCTAGCCATAAGTAGTGTGCAGACACTGGATCAGTTACAAACAGTTTGCAAAAATTATGAGACATATAAAGCTAGGACTACATACTATCATGAACCAAGCAGAAGTAATCTCAGCACACTTGCACCAGAGTTTGCATACCATAGGCCGAACAAGACAACTAATAGCTACTCAAACAAACACTACAATAAAACACCACACTCAGGTCAGTCAAACTCGGTTTCAGCTATTAAAACTGAAAAACAGTCGCCTTCTAAAAAAGAGACTCCTACTAAACAAGAGCCTTCCACTAAAGGAGGCCCATTCTGTCCTAGGTGTAGGGTACATAGTCATTCTTTGAAAAAGTGTAAGGCAGAACGATACCCTATCTGCTTCAAGTGTGGACTCAAGGGTGTCACTTATCCTAAATGTACCAAGTGTCAGCCAAAAAACTAAAGGCAGTGGGTTGTTGTAACAAAATAAATAAACTAAATAACGATGATGGGTGGGCAGATTGGTTATCAAACGTTAAACAATTCTCCGCTCATTATGCTGTTACAACAATCCACAACAAACCATTAAATGATACTAGGCCTTATGCCACTATCTCAATCAAAGACTTGACCACTTGTGGACTGCTGGACTCTGGATCCGCAGTAACTATTATTGGTAATAATTTTCATAAAGGTCTGATTAATGAACTAGGCCTAACCCTAGATTCATGTGATAACTCTCTAAAATTTGTAGCCGCTGGGGGACAAATGTTATCACCAATAGGTACCCTAAATCTACCTATTTCTTTTGAAAATAAAAACCATATACTAAAAGCCTATGTAATACCAACAGTTGACATACCCATTCTACTAGGTATTGACTTCTGGAATACCTTTGACCTATTTCCTAAGAACACTAAGGCAATCTTCCTTATGAACCATAACAAGCAGATCATGGAATCTAATCCACCTAACTCTGATTTACACCTTCATTCTTTTGCACAACTATCTAAGGCACAACAAACAACAGCAGACAATATAATCAAACAGTTCAAAACCGTATCTTCAGACACTAAGGGTATAGGTCGCACTAATCTCATCACACACTGCATTGACACAGGTGACTCGCCTCCTATTAGGCAACGATACTACCGGATGTCTCCTGAAAAACAGCGCATTCTTTGTGAAGAGTTAGATGAAATGTTAAAGCTAGATGTTGTTGAGCCATGTGAAAGTCCCTGGTCTTCACCAGTACTGCTAACACCTAAGAAGGATGGTAAATTAAGGTTCTGCCTAGACAGTCGAAGATTAAATTCAATAACTAAAAAAGACGCTTATAACTTACCTTACATTTCTGAAATTCTAGATAACTTAAAGGATGCTAAATATTTAACAAGTCTTGACCTTTATAAAAGTTTCTGGCAGTTACCTCTAAATGAAGCTGACAAAAATAAAACTGCTTTCTACATCCCTAGTCGTGGTACTTTTAGATTCAAAACTACTTCATTTGGGTTGACCAACGCTCCAGCTACCCAGCAGAGGTTGGTCGATAAATTATTTTACGGCCCAGAATTCGAAAACAGGGTTTTTGCGTTCTTGGATGATGTAGTACTAGTGTCCTCAGATTTTGATCATCACATATCCCTACTTTTAAAGATCCTAAATAAACTAACAGAGGCAAATCTAACTATAAACTTGAATAAATGTCAGTTCTTTAGAGATGAACTGAAATACTTGGGTTATATAGTCAATTCTAAAGGTTTACACCCAGACCCAGAGAAGGTTGAAGCTATTACCAACTTTCCAATTCCAACTAACCCAAAGGAAGTAAAACGGTTCTTGGGTACAGCATCCTGGTACAGACGGTTTGTACCTAATTTCAGTTCACTGGCAGCTCCACTAAATAAACTAACCAGTTCCAGCAAAAAGGCACCACCTTTTGCTTGGACCAATGAGTGCCAAGAATCTTTTGATAAACTAAGAAAGATACTCATAACAGCTCCAGTCTTGTCATGCCCTGACTATAGTTTACCTTTTGAAGTACACACTGATGCCAGTAACTATGGTATTGGTGCTTTGCTCACACAAACAAAGAACGGTGTGGAGCATCCTATTGCATATATGAGTAAGTCCTTAACTAAACCGGAACAAAACTACAGCATTACAGAAAGGGAGGCGTTGGCAGTACTGCTGGCTCTTGAACACTGGCGTTGTTATTTAGAGAACGGTCTAAAATTCACTGTCTACACTGATCACTCTGCGTTAAAGTGGTTCCTAAAACTACAAAATCCTACAGGTAGATTAGCCCGCTGGGGAATTAGACTCTCTGCATTTAACTTTGATGTCAAACACCGCCGTGGTTCAGACAATACCCTTCCAGATGCTTTGTCCCGAGCTCTACCAGTGGCTGAATTGTCCACCCAGTCCACACTTGAAACAAACGATACTTGGTACCTAAACATGTACAAGGGCTGTCTACACAACCCAACATCTTTTCCTAACTACTTAATTAAAAATGATAAATTATATCGTCATATGAAAAGTAAATTCGCAATCTTTGATGAGTTTGACTGGAAAGAGGTTGTTCCATCTGAGTCTAGGTCAAAGGTAATAGCTGACAACCATGCAGAACCCACAGCAGGTCACTTAGGCATCTATAAAACTTACAAAAGACTAACACTTCGTTACTACTGGCCAGGTATGCACAGTGACGTAGTGAAAACTGTAACTTCATGTGAAACTTGTATTGCTCACAAACAAGTAAACCATGCCCCTCTGGGTATCATGGGTAAGCCTAAGGAGTGCTCTCGGCCATTCCAAATGGTCAGCATTGACATTGTTGGTCCCCTACCTGTTTCCAGACGCCAGAACGCTTATCTTTTCGTGATAACCTGCTGCTTCTCTAAATACTGCCTTCTTTTCCCAATGAGGAATGCAACTTCAAAAATAATCTGTAAACTACTAGAGGATAACTTGTTCTTGGTACATGGAATACCTCAATGTATAATACTAGATAATGGCACTCAGTTCACTTCTAATGAAACTAGAGCATTGTTCAGTAAATATAAAATCCCTAGCGTACACTATACACCTAGGTATGCACCACAGATTAATACTGTAGAAAGGTATAATAAAACTATCATAACAGCTGTTTCCACCTACATAAATAATGACCAACGTTCATGGGACTTACATATACCTGCAGTACAATTTGCTCTAAACAGTTCAACTAGTGAAGTTACCGGTTTCACTCCTGCATTCCTTGTATTCGGTAGAGAATTAGTAGCTGATGGCTCTCACTACCAAAATGCTGATATCAAGGAAATAGTATTTCTACCTAGAGATCAATATGCTGAAAATCTTGGTTTTCTCTCTAACATATTTGATCAAGTACAGTCTGCCTTGCTGAAGGCTCACTCGAGAAATGCTACTGACTACAACTTGCGTCGCAAGAATGTAGAATATAATGTAGGCGATGTAGTCTGGAAACGTACCTATTACCAAAGCGATAAGGAAAAGTATTTCAGTAAAAAACTTGCTCCAAAATTCACTAAGTGTAAAGTATCTGCTAAACAATCGCCTATTGTTTATGATTTGGTAGATATGCAGGGTAAACCTCTGGGTACCTGGCATGTCAAGGACTTAAGGCGAAATAGTCCACCATAATCACCCGTAGGCCTAGCTAGCTAGTGTTTGATCCATACAGGGTCAAACGACGCCAAGGGTAAAATACTACGACATCTATCAACTAGTCGTAGAAGGTCAACTTGTACCTTAGATTAGTCCTAAACTAGTCTATGGCGTGCAGGAAAATCTGTATCCGCCAACTACCTACACTAACTATACCATAGTTATTGCTATTATTGTGGCATACAACACGTCCACAGAGGTTTATCTAATTGCTTCTGGGCTGCATGGTTGTAAGCTACATACCTTAAATTCTGTACCTAACTAGCTACACACACACACACACACTCACTCACTTACATACTGCTGTCACACTCTTCACTGTGCTTATTAAATGTGTAAGCATCTTTCTGTTAAAACGGCGTTGCCATAGAGGGTATTGTGGATCCCAAGGGATGATTATTTATTTTGTAGCAGAATATGCCCTATGGTACACTACCCTTAGTTTTTGTGTTGTTATTATCATGTTCCAACAAGAACATCTTAAAGACAGTGCCTACACATAGGTGACTGCAACCATACTATACATTCTATGTGCATATTACACATGTAAGCATCTTCTGTTGCTTAAAACACTCATTGCCATTGTGCATGCTGTGGTCATGAGTGTATTTATTTTCTTAGATAGCAGAGTAGGTCATTAATTAACTACTATAAAACAATTGTGTTGTTTGTGTTACTATAAACACTAACAAGTCTGCACTTTCATGAAAAGTAACTGCAAAATTGAAATTGCAGGCATTGTCCTACCCTATAACAGGATAACTTAAACTTAATTAGTTACAACTAGAATTTAAAACTTAAAATAGTAAAACTATAACTATAGAATTCAAACACTAGGCTCTAAACCAGTGTCTAAAACTTTCATGACCTAGTTCATGGATATTCTAACAGCTGTTGACCAAAGTCACAGTTGGACCTCGTTTCTGCCTACCCCGTAGACAGGACTAATGTGCTAATGGCCTACGCCTTAGTACCTAATTTTATCATGGCTAACCATTGATAAACTACAACTGTTAGTCAGTTGGATCTTCTACCGCCTACACGGTAGCAAGACTATAACACTTCTGGCTCTAAACCAGGTGTTTTCTAACTATGAGCGGATTGCAACTCAATAAACAAGCCCTAACAGCTACCTAAACACATATCTAATCTATCAAAAATCTAATACTCGCTGTAATCTAAACACTAGTTACAACTACATACACACTATTAATCTATAAAGTCTTGTATACAAACTAACTTCACTAAATAAATGCTAATTGATTGTTGATAAACACATACTGTAAACCTCTCATATAAGTCACGTAATCCTTTTTTTTTTTTTTTTTTTTTTTTTTTTTTTTGGTGGGTGGAAAATCATCGAATAACCCCCCCCGCTCTTGGGCAGAGCGAAGGGGAGTGTCAGACTTCTACTGACTAAAAACCAAACCCATGTTCCTTCTTCTTCGCCCTTGTGTCGGAGCCGCGGTAACCTTTCGATATCCACAGCCCCGACGGGCGTCGGCCCTTGCGGGCCCCTCCTTGCTGACATCTCTTTGAGGCGCGCGTGGAACACGTACGCGCCGCCGACACGGTCTGTTGCCGTCATGACGACGGCCGGACGGCGAGCTAGCCCGTTACTCACCGTCCACAGGCCCGCGTCTACGGTGGCCGGAGGTCATCGCGTGACCCCCGACGCCCGGAGCGCCTTCCGCGGCGGCTGGGACGTTGAGAGGTTCTCTCCCTCTCTCGTTCCGCCACCTCCTTCGCTAGCATCACTGCTTCGCAGAAGGAGGCGACGGCGTCCCATTCCTCCTCGCCCCGGACCATGGCTTGCACCAGGGCCGGGCGCGAGAGGTCGCCGCCGCCGATCGCCGCTACGAGAACACGGCGGGGCTCCGCCCAAGCAGGGCACGCCTCCACAGTGTGCTCCACCGTGTCCTCCGGTCGATCCTCGCAGTGGAAGCATCCGGGCGTTTCCTCCCGCCTGATTCGGTACAGGTACCTCCCGAAACACCCGTGTCCGGTGAGGACCTGCGTCAGACGGTAGGTGAGGGCGCCGTGGCGCCTCTCCAGCCACTCCTCAAAGAGGGGACTTACCGCCACTATCGTGGCGTGCCCTGCGCTGGGTTGCGACAGTCGCTGTCTCCATGCCGCCATGAGATCGCACCGGAGGTCTGTCCGCCGCGCAGCAATGTGCCGCGGCAGCAGAGTGACCCCCCGGTGAAGCGCCTCCGCGCGCCACTCACGTAGGCGCGCGAGGACTATCGCCTCCAGATCCCACGGCGGCAATCCGGCAAGGAGAATCGCCGCCTCGCGGGAGATCGTGCGGTACCCGCGGACAAGCCTTACGGCCATGACCTTTTGGGGCGCGTTCAGGTAGTGGACGGCCCGCTTTTTCACGGCACGCGCCCACACCGGGGCCCCGTAAAGGGCCATGGACCGCACGATCCCCGCATACAGCCTACGGCAGGAGGCGTTTGGCCCCCCCAGATTGGGCAAGAGCCACCTAAAGGCAGCCGCGGCCCGCTCCAGTCTGGGAGCCAAACGTCGGAAGTGCTCCACGAAGTTCCACCGGCTGTCGAGGACGAGTCCGAGGTACTTTAAAGTACACTCGACGCCGATGGAAACCCCTCCCACCGATAGCTGGGATCCCGACGGTGGCACGTTCCCACGCCCATAGAAACACATGGCCTCGGACTTGTGAAGTGCCACCTCGAGACCCAGCTGCCGGATCCTCTCAACGACTATCGCAACCCCGCGTGTCATGTTCGCGGCCGCCGCCTCGTGCGACTCCCCCCGTGCCAGCACCAGCGTGTCGTCCGCGTAGCAAACGACGCTGACGCCGTCAGGGAGGTCGGCACGCAGCACCCAGTCGTAACCGATGTTCCACAGGGGCGGCCCCAGAACCGAACCCTGCGGAACACCGCACGACATCTCTCGCCGGTTCCATTGTCCGTCTTGACCAGGGTAGATGACAGCCCTGTCTGTCAGGTAGTCCCCGACTACACGACGAAGGTAGGCCGGCACCCGGTGATACCGGAGTGCCTCCCTGATGCAGCTCCAGGGCATGGTGTTGAAGGCGTTGGCGATGTCGAGAGACACCGCCAAGACCACACCGCCCCGAGAGACCGCATCCCCCGTCGTGAGGGCTCTCACGCGCATGATGGCGTCCACCGTCGAGCGCCTCTTGCGGAAACCGAACTGGTGTTCCGCAAGATCCGGACCCATTCCCTCAAGGTGCTCGGCGAGGCGGTTTGCAATTACTCTCTCAAAGAGCTTGCCCACCTCGTCGAGCAGCACAATGGGCCGGTATGCGGACGGCGAGTCCGCAGGGCGCCCGGGCTTCTGAATGAGGACCAGCTTCCCCGTCTTCCAACGACGCGGGAACTGGCCTCTCTCCATGCACGCGCTGAAGAACCCCTCCAGTCGGGGCCCAAGAGCCTCTGAGGCCAGGGCCCAGGCTTTGCCAGGCAAGCCATCGGGCCCCGGGGCGGTATTTTTGGCCTTAAGCCTCCGTACCGCCACTCTCAGGTCTACCCCAGTCACCTCCGGAATGTCGTCATCAGATCCTGATTGGTCCGCTTCCGGCACCGCAGGTGGCGGAGCCATTGGCGGGGGACGATGCTCCCCTCGCGAAGGGAACAGAACGCTCACCACGTCCTCCACGAGCTCAGGCCGGAGACTCTGCGTCAGCGGGGGGCTCCGGGTGCGGAGTTGATTCCGCACCACCTTATAAGGGCGCCCCCACGGATCTCTGTTGAGAGTCTCCAGCATCTCCTCGCGGGCCTGATCCTTGGCCCGCCGACGAGCCTCGGAGAGGGCGGTCTTCGCCGCTCTGTACCCTTCATATAGCCTCCACGGCTTCCGCATTCGGAGGACGAATGCGGCGCCTGCGATGCCTGGTGTACCGGCGCCGCGCCACCACACACTGCTGACGCAGGTGCGACAGCTCTTGCGACCACCAGTACACATGACGCCGGGCGCTTCCTGGCCGGACTCGGGGCATTGCCATGTCGCATATCTCGGACATGGCCTCCTGGAACCAAGCCGCCTCGGTGTTTACGTCGGCGGGCCTGGCTGGGGATGACCCCCAGGACCACACGATCGCGGCCTCCAGGAGGAGCTCCCGGTCCAGCTGCTTCAGCGCCCAACGCGGACCACTCGGGGTCTGCGGGACCGGCGCGCTTGAGGACTGGGCAAAGACCTCAAACCGGATATACCGGTGGTCGGAGTAGGTCTCCACCCCCTCCATGACGCGCCAGTCAGCGACACGCTGCGACAGAGCGGGGCTGGCGAACGAGATGTCCACCACCGACTCGCCCCGCATCCGCACACACGTGGCCACAGAACCCCGGTTCAGGATGTCCAGGCCTGTTTCCAGAGCCCAGCACTCGACCATCCTACCCCGCACATCCGTGTAACGAGAACCCCAAGCCAAGTTCTTGGCATTGAAGTCCCCGAGCACAAGTACGGGAAGGGAATAGCCTCCGATGACGACACTCAACTCCCTGAGGGAGTTTTGGAACTCGGCGAGAGTTCGGCTCGGGGAGAAGTAGACACCCGCCACTACAATCTCCCCGAACCGTGCTGCTACGCACCCCTGACCCTTCCTGACCATCTCAAGGGCCGGGGTGCCGGCGGCGGCCGACGCAATGATGGTCACTGAGCCACTGAGGTCCTCCACCCAGTCTGGCCTGGGCGGGACGAAATAGGGCTCAGCGACCACGGCGATGTTGATCGACCACTGCGCCATGCTCTGGAGCAACAGATCCTGAGCGCAGGCGCAGTGGTTGATATTCGCCTGGAGGAGGCTTAATGGGGCCATTAATGGCAGTCCATTTCAGCCCCCTCCGGGGCCTCCTGAGGCTTGGCGGCAGCGGCTTTGGCGGCAGCGGCTTTAGCGGCAGCGGCCTTGGCGGCAGCGGCTTTAGCGGCAGCGGCGGCGGCGGCAGCAGCGGCGGCGGCGGCAGCGGCGGCGGCGGCAGCGGCCGCTGCGTTGGCGACGGTGGGGGTGGTGGCGGAGGGCCTCCCTTTTCCCCTGGCCTTGGCGGGTGGAGCGCAGGCCTTGCTCCCTGCCCGGTGCTCGGCCGGCTTCCCAGCCGCCGCACATGCGTCGCAGTGCGGCGTGGCCTGGCAAGCTGCAGCCCAGTGACCGGGCTGACCGCAGCGGAAGCATAGTTCGCTGCGGTCCACCTCCGAGGTGCATCGGCACCCTACGTGCTGCCCCACGTGGCAGCGAAAGCACCTCAGAGGTCTGGGCTCCAGGAGCTTGACCTGCGCCCTCGACCAGCCCACCTTGAGGGTGCGACCCTCCGCAATCGTCTTTGCCACCGTCACAGGGCAGCTGACCGTTACAGTCAGCATGCCTTCGCGGTCCGGGCGCAGGGTGCCCGCCTTGACCTGCTCGGCAGAGCACCCCCCAGCCGCGGTGACGGCGGCCAACACCTCCTCCTCGGAGACCGAGTCGTCCAGACCCACGATGCGCAGGCTTGCGCACTTGATGGGCCTGGACACCCGGACCTCGTCCGCATTTAGGGACGCCCTGAACTTCTCAGCCAGAGCGTCCGCCGACGAGGCGCTCGAACCCTCGGGGAGCTCCAACAATCGAGCCCCTGTAGCGGTGGGTCGAATTCGGAGGCCCCCGATGATTCCGAGCTCTTCGAGGTTCACCGTCGCCTTCAGCCCATCGAGAACGCCTCCGTACTCCATGCCCTTACTGATCGCGTTTGGCTGCAGCGTTACCACTACAGCCGCGTTTTTCGGGGCACGGAGCCGCGCCGCAGCGCTCCGCTTTTTCTGCCGGCGCTTGCGTTCTCTCCGCCTGGCTTTTTGGGCCGCCTTTTGCTCCCGCCGCTTTTCCCCGGCCACCTCCCAACCTGACTCGCCCTCGGAAGGCTCAGGGGGTGGAGGGGGTGCCTTGCCCTTCTTCTTCTGGGCAGGCGCCTTGCCCCCCTTCTGGGCAGGCGCCCTGCTCTTTGGAGGGGTAGGCTCCTTGTCCTTCGGAGGGGCAGGCACCTTGCCCTTCTTCGGTTCAGGCGCCTTAGCCTTCGCCTGGGCCGACACCTTGCCCTTCGGAGGGGGGGGTCCCGCCTTGCCCTTCTGAGGGGCAGCCGTCTTACGCGGTGGCGCTGGGGCCGGCTTCCCACCTGGCTGAGCCCCGCCCTCAGGCTGGCTGGATGGCCCTGCCTTAGGGTTGCCGGCTGCCGCACCCGCATACGTCTTCGCCCCCAGGGAGGGCCGAAGAACAATGCCCTCTAAGAGGGAGTGCCCCCTCTCGAGGTCAGCCAGCCTCTGCAGAACCAGGTTCAGGTCCCGGTCCCCGGCAGCCAGAAGCTGGCTTTGCCCGCGCCCGTCTTGAGGCACCTCCTCAGGGCAGGCTCCTCGGAGCTTGGCCAGGTTCGCCTGGAGCCTCGCGTTCTCCTTCTGGAGACGCTCTATGGCGACCGCCTGGCGCGTGACCTCCGCCCGCAGAACGGACACCTCGTCCGACGGAGGTTCGCCACACAGCGCTTCCGCTGCCGCCACAATGGAGGCCGAGGCCGCGGCGATCGCGGCCTTCTTCGATTCATGCGTCCTCTTTAAAGAGACGCCATGTATTGCGGCCCCCACGATCTCCGCAAACCCGGCCAGGCGCTCACCAACTGAGCCGCCGCCGGTGACCTGGTCTCCACCAGTGTTGGCCTCAACACCGGTCTCTGGCTCACCAGGCTCACCGCGCTCTCCACCGGTCTCCATCTCGCCGCCAGAAGATGACGACGAGATCACCTTTCGGCCGAGATGGAGCCCTTCTCCGGCGTCCCCCTTGGCTCGCCGGGCAGCCTCCAGGGAAGCGGCACGCCTTCCCCGAGGGATTTTTCGGGCCGAGGTAAGTCGGTCCGATCCGCCGGACGACGACTCCTCGGCTCCAGCTCCGGCTCTGGGCCGCTTAAGGAAACGCTCTGCGTTTTCCTTAGCAGCCCCCGAAACCTCGCGTCCGGAGCCCGCCAAGCTAGCGCCCGACCCGGAGTCAGAATCCGACCCCGAATCTCGTCGCCGCTCAAGCGAGCTCCCCCGCCAGAGTTTGCCGGGAGACTTCTCCCGGCACTCGCCCGACACCTTGTCAGGCACACCAACATCTTCAAACTCACTACCGGTCTCAGGACTTCCAGACCGGGAGCCTCCTCGGCTCTTGTTGCCACTGGCAATCGGCGAAGAACGATTGTTGCCCCCCCCAGAATACGAGGGGCTTGACGGTCCACTAGGGACCGTGGCGGATTCTCCAACTGCGGAGCAGCTGGTACCGCCCTGGGGTAGTACTATTTCAATTGTTCTTTCCATGTTTGTTCCTTTTAAAGGGTATGGTCCCTCTCTCTCCCATCGTCTCTCCCTCAGCCTACTCGCTGCCCTCACAGTCACGTCTGATGAGCAGACGCGAACCAGAGAGCAGCGAGTAGGGTTTCCTCCTGCGACAGGCGCGCCGCCCGAGGACCCGAACACTGTTCACGTCTCCGGGCGGCGCACTCCCCGCGTGTCCTCTTTGTCTGGTCTCTCGCCTTGGACCTTTCCGGCATGAGTATATCTACCGGCAGAGCCCCAAGGGTCATTGAGACACGCAAGCCCCACCACGACGGCAACGTGGGAACACTCCGGTGGGGAAGTCACGTAATCCTTACACACAATTGATAACTAAACTAGTCCATAACGTTAACGACTTCTACAACTTAACTTAACACTTAATTCTTAACCAAGCATGTTAAACAAATAAATTTAACCTATAAATAATGCTGAGATTTCCTAACCTAACTTTCAAGTGTCATCGACTTATAAAACTTTATTCAACTTTGACGTTTGACACTTACCATGAATATTAGCCTTTTTGCTTGTCATTATTTTATCGTTCGGAAATTTTAAATCTTAAACTGGACTCTGACTAAAAATTATACAACAATAAAATGTGTCATAGACATAGAACATAGACAAAATATAAATCAATTTAACGTAGACATGGAACTAAAACTTAGCATGGACACTTATGATTTTAAAACTTTAACAATTTTTTAAATGCATGCTTTTAAAATAAATTAGACACTTGCGATTATTTTAAACCTATTACTATTTAAACTGCATGTTTTCTTTTTCTTGATATTAAATCATTGACTATGAAGACTTTACTTCTTCATGTTCGGATTACACACTTAGACATCACATGGTACATCACTCACTTGACAGTGTTTGTACTATAGCTACTACACTTCATAATAGTGTTCAGCAATCAATGGTGATCTTTAATTTTTGTTTCTAAATTTAAAAGAACCTACATTATACACAATACCCTGCAATTTAACACCTCAGCGACCTGACCCCCAAGGAGATACACTTGCACTATCTTGTTGTTTTTCCGACTGACTGTCATGAGTTAAGCTACTCTAAATTAGTTTACCTCTTGTGTGTATAGTAAGTCACTGACTTAGGACTACATTCAAGTCAGTGACGGACTTTGAAGGATAAATGTTTGACGATGAATAGTTGATTGATGGGATGGAAGCACGCGAATGAGATGTATGTACGTACAGGTAGTCAGTCTAAGTGGTTTAGGCCTTCTAGCGGATTTCCCCTAGGGAAAATCCTTTCTTTGCAGGCGGGGTACTGTAGCATAAATTAGTCGATTTCCTAAAAACCGACTAATTCTAAAAAGTTGTCACCTCACTAAATTATAGGTACAGCCCTAAATGTTCTGAAATGTCACAATGGAGGGAGAACGTCACTCAGGACCTCCTTTATAAACGGCTGCGCGCATAGGCTCTGTCCTTTTTACATCAAGCGAGCAGCCTACTAGATAAGTCCCCAGTTATTGGGTAAGTGAACTCCGCCATTGTGTTCTTTTGCTGCTAAATTTATGTCCCGGCAAGCCATAACTATTTGTAATCTCTGTGTCTATTTAAATGGCTGCCGGCAATGTATTCTGTGTTTAATATTAATTAGCACCTAGCTATTCACTATGCACATGTGCTCTAATTGGTTATATGGTTCTCCGCATGGCATGCATCCTATTCTATTCTCTATAAACTAAATCATGCTCATCCATGCGGTATCATAAACCTGCGACGCGAGTCGGCGGTCAATGAGAACCCCGTGGCGATGTGACGCCACGCCTCGCCTTTTGTCTACCATCTATTCACCTATCATCTAATCACTGTAAACCACTACGATGTGTGAGTACCCATCTTCCATCTTCTTCACTGCCTTGAGCTTGCCGCACTTAACGCATGGCTGGGACACGCACATCGTAGGGGCTTGCAGGAACCATCTTGGAGCTCAAGCGCCCCCCTTGGCGCTGTTTCAGGGTTCCTATCGCTGGCTAACAAACCTGCTGCTTCGCTCACGCTGCACTGCTCTGCTGCTGTGCTCCCGCGTTCTACCAACGCGGTGAGAAGCGCGCATCTGCACGGCCGCCCTACCGCGAGCCGCCTTTAATCTGCGACGCCTACGCGTCCAGCACCAGACGACGGCGTGGCCGTGTAGACAGTGGCCTGCCGCCGCTACCTACCGGCCGCCTGCGCTGCCGCTACCGGCCTACCACCAACGCTGCCTCGGGCTAGTTGCCCTGAGCCCGCTGCCCACCTGGTCGACCGCCCTGCCGCGCGTCCCTACCGACGCGTGAGGCCGCCTGACCCGGCCTACCTACCGTGCGTGGCGATCGACGTCTTCTGGTTGCTCAGGGCAGTACCGTATACCTACCTTCAGTGACAGTGCGTGACCTTAGAGACACTAGAACCCTAGACCCTAGAATCTATTTGTAAGTGTAGTGCTTAAATAAATGTATGACTAAGTCAACAGTGTCTCATTTATCTACCACGAAAACCACTACGCCACAATAAATATCCATAATACAGCTGCTGTGGTGTCTCGCACTGATAGGCCTTTGCGTTGGCTCTTATCTCCACTGGTAAACCTTTAATATCGCATGAAATTCGCAGACACACCGTGAATATTGCATTTCTTGAGCAGCGACACTTTGTCGTGGAAATATTTAGTCATTGTTTCGGTGTTAGTTTTTTTTCTTGCGAGCATAGTTTCTAGTAGGTCAACAAAATCGGTTGAACGTAGAAAGGTGGTCTCTAATGAGTATTTCCATTCCTTCCACGTGAGATTGTAATTATCCAAGTCGTCATACCAATCTCTAGCGGATCCTCGAAGACGAATCTGCATGATGAACTACCGATCCTTATTGTCCCAATCATATACGTCACCTATTTGGTTGTGCAACCATCCCTTCACGTTGCTAGATTTTTCATCCGGCTGGAACATTGGAATAACTTCAATGGTGGATGAGGAACTTTACACACTGTTCCTCATACCTCCCAAAATGGTGACCCCGAGCATGAACGTCAGCGCAGCCTTCGTGCAACTACTTCAGACGTCGTCACCACTTCCCCTTCGCCTTCGAGCAGCGAGTCATACCGTCAGCCAGCAGCCACGGCTTCATGGGGTATCCTGACCACCAGCATGCAGCGGAAGCGCATTCCTGGTCATCACCCCCAGCCTCATCAGCGACTTTGGCACAGCACACTGCACTTCGGCCGGTCAGCAAGCAGAGACGCACTTCTCTCCTGGTCGACGCAGCAGCCAGCCACTACGCAGCACTGCACACTCCGACTCACTGGAGCATACGCAGCATCACCCCGACTCACTGGGGCATCTACGGCAAGCACTGCATCACTCCGACTCACTGGAGCTAATATGCAGCATCAACCCGACTCACTGGGGCATCCACCGCAGACAGTTCCGACTCACCGTGAACTATGCGGCATCCGGTTTCGACCCACTGGAACCTTCCACTGGCTGGCAAGCGCCAAGACTTAATCTGCTTTCGACCTCCGGTCGGCAATAGGCGCGCTCTTAATTACATCGGTTGATGGCTAGCTTCTAATTAGCCTAATTATATTTGTTGATGGCAATAGGCTTGCACCTAATCACATCAGTTGGTGGCAATAGGCTTGCTCCTAATTAAATTGGTTGATGGTAATAGGCTTGCTCCCAATTAACTTAATCGGTGGATGGCAATAGGCTTGCTCCTTATTAGATTGGTTGATGGCAATAGGCGTGCTCCTAATTACATCGGTTGATGGTAATAGGCTTGCCCCCAATTACATCAGTTATGATAATAGGCTTGCTCCTAATTACATTGGTTGATGGCAATAGGCTTGGTCCCAATTACATCAGTTGATGGTAATGGGCTTGCTCCTATTTACATTGGTTGATGGCAATAGGCTTGCACCTAATCACATCAGTTGGTGGCAATAGGCTTGCTCCTAACTACATCAGTTGATGGCAATGGGCTTGCACCTAATCACATCAGTTGGTGGCAATAATAGGCTTGCTCCTAATTACATTGGTTGATGGCAATAGACTTGCTCCCAATTAAATCAAATAATTTGACAGCTGTCAGTAGAAAGCGATTCTCCCTAGGGCTGAAAAGTAGTACTTTCAACCCGCTCCGCAGGCATGTTATGACCTACTTTCAGAGTATCAAAATCAAAATTCATTTATTCAAACTAGGCTGATAATCAGCACTTTTCGAAGGTCAAAATTTACTTTACTTTACTACAGTGAAACTTGGTTAACTGGGACCTGGATAAGTGAGAAATCTCTATAACTGGAACTCATACTGGGGTCCCATGAGACAGATTTGGATATCTAAGACACATTTAACCAGGTTTCACTGTATTTACATTTTTATAAGACAGTCTCCCAAAAACGCCCACCCATCGACACTTCCTAGTGTTTAGCTGGAAAGAAGAAGTGGCGGAACAAACTCCCCAGCACACATCTGTCTGTTAGGTTGGTTAGAAGAACCAGACTCGATACAATAGCAAGGTGTCAGTTAAATTTAAGATTTACTACAGACACAATCAGTAATAAACAAAAGTATATAACAATAAACAATGTAAAAATAAAATAATAAATACATAACTTAACAGTAAACTAATTTTGGAGAAAGAACACAAATAACAAACATTGTCTTGTGTTCAACTCAGCGACCAACTATTCTTATCATCTAAGTAGTCGTTAATAGAATAGTAAGCTTTTAAACAAAGATTAGATTTAACTTTGACTTTAAACTCATTAAATGGCAAATCTAGAAAAGAAGATGGCAGTTTATTATAAAATGTAATCCCGAGCCCTACGAATGAATTGTGAACTTTGTGAAGCCGGTGAAAAGGAGCGCGTAGCTTATGCTTATTTCTAGTGTTAAAGTTGTGGATATCACTGTTTTTAGTGTACATATGGATATTTTGTCTAATATTTAAAATGTTGGCAAAGATGTACTGAGAAGCAACCGTGAGAAAATCTGTGGTGAGAATACCAATCTCCTTAAAAAAATCTCTAAGGGAAACTCGGGCACCCAGCTGATAAATTGCACGAACCGCTCGCTTCTGCAGAACAAACATATTTTGAATATCAGCAGCTTTGCCTCACAGCAGAATACCGGAGGACATAGCGCTGTGAAAATAACTAAAGTAGACTAACCGTGCTGTATCAACGTCAGTGAATTGTCTTACTTTTCTGACGGCGTATACGGCTGAACTTAGCCTTCCCGCTAGGCTTGATATGTGTAAACCCCATTGTAATTTTGAATCTACTGTTATGCCCAGAAATACAGCAGAGTCGGCAGTTTCCAGCTCCTGATTGACGAGGATAATACTAGGACCTAGATTTCTAACATTGGGTAAAGCGAACTTAATTATTTTAGTTTTCTTGGCATTAAGAACAAGGTTGTTTGTTGTGAACCAATCCGTGACCATTGATAGCGCGCTGTTTACGTCGTCAAAATCGTGTCTATTCCTATCTACTTTAAAGATAAGAGAGGTATCATCGGCAAATAGTACAACGTCACAAAAAACCCTTTAAATAATATGGCAGATCATAAATATAAACCAAGAATAAAAACGGACCCAGTATTGAACCTTGAGGTACACCTAGCCGAACCGGTAGCCCGGAAGATTTCGCGCCATTTACGTCTACACATTGGAATCTATTTTGTAAATACGAATCTATCACATTTAGGGCCTCATTTTGAACACCGTAATGACGCAGTTTCCGTAAAAGCGTGTCGTGATGTACGCAATCAAAAGCTTTAGAAAGATCGCAGAAAACACCGATTGCATTTTGAGCTTTCTCCCATGCGTTAAATATGTGTTTTAGCAAAGCAACACCTGCATTCATAGTGGAATGACCCTTTGTAAAGCCATATTGATCATTATGAAGGAGTTTATTTAAATTAAAATGTAATAACAACTGTTTGAGAATTAATTTTTCAAAAATTTTGCTAAAAGCAGGTAAAATAGAAATTCGTCTAAAGTTCCCAATATCATTTTACTGCCTGATTTAAATAGAGGGATGACTTTATTGCTCTTCATAAGGTCAGGGAAAGTACCCAAATCAACGCATTTATTGAAAGTTACAGCAAGACTACGATGTCGATAATGTTACTTAAAAGTTTAATAGAAATGCCCCAGTAATCACCTGTGTTTTTAGACTTAAGTGAATTAAATCAACATTTCACTAGTGACAATGGTAACTGCAAATTCGTTCCTGAAAAATCAGCAATTTATGTGATTTCTCGATCGTTATCGACCGTAAGTGTGTTAGCGAGAGAATTACAACGTTTTTGCAAGCAAATCAAAATAAACGAGCTCATAATAATTAAAACGAAGCGCTATGAAATTTTTGTTAACAATTTTATAAAGGAAATGAGTCATTTGAATGACATTCCTAAGCTACTTGTTATTAAAGATGTTGTAGCGTAGTGGTTTTCGTGGTAGATAAATGAGACACTGTAGACTTAGTTATACATTTATTTTAGCACTACACATACAAATAGATTCTAGGGTCTAGGGTTCTAGTGTCTCTAAGGTCACGCACTGTCACTGAAGGTAGGTATACGGTACTGCCCTGAGCAACCAGAAGACGTCGATCGCCACGCACGGTAGGTAGGCCGGGTCAGGCGGCCTCACGCGTCGGTAGGGACGCGCGGCAGGGCGGTCGACCAGGTGGGCAGCGGGCTCAGGGCAACTAGCCCGAGGCAGCGTTGGTGGTAAGCAGGTAGCGGCAGCGCAGACGGCCAGTAGGTAGCGGCGGCAGGCCACTGTCTACACGGCCACGCCGTCGTCTGGTGCTGGACGCGTAGGCGTCGCAGTTTAAAGGCGGCTCGCGGTAGGGCGGCCGTGCAGATGCGCGCTTCTCACCGCGTTGGTAGAACGCGGGAGCACAGCAGCAGAGCAGTGCAGCGTGAGCGAAGCAGCAAGTTTGTTAGCCAGCGATAGGAACCCTGAAACAGCGCCAAGGGGGGCGCTTGAGCTCCAAGATGGTTCCTGCAAGCCCCTACGATGTGCGTGTCCCAGCCATGCGTTAAGTGCGGCAAGCTCAAGGCAGTGAAGAAGATGGAAGATGGGTACTCACACATCGCAGTGGTTTACAGTGATTAGATGATAGGTGAATAGATGGTAGACTAAAGGCAAGGCGTGGCGTCACATCGCCACGGGGTTCTCATTGACCGCCGACTCGCGTCGCAGGTTTATGATACAGCATGGATGAGCATGATTTAGTTTATAGAGAATAGAATAGGATGCATGCCATGCGGAGAACCATATAACCAATTAGAGCACATGTGCATAGTGAATAGCTAGGTGCTAATTAATATTAAATACAGAATACATTGCCGGCAGCCATGTTAAATAGACACAGAGATTACAAATAGTTATGGCTTGCCGGGACATAAATTTAGCAGCAAAAGAACACAATGGCGGAGTTCACTTACCCAATAACTGGGGACTTATCTAGTAGGCTGCTCGCTTGATGTAAAAAGGACAGAGCCTATGCGCGCAGCAGTTTTTAAAGGAGGTCCTGAGTGACGTTCTCCCTCCATTGTGACATTTCAGAACATTTAGGGCTGTACCTATAATTTAGTGAGGTGACAACTTTTTAGAATTAGTCGGCTTTTAGGGAATCGACTAATTTATGCTACAGTACCCCGCCTGCAAAGAAAGGATTTTCCCTAGGGGAAATCCGCTAGAAGGCCTAAACCACTTAGACTGACTACCTGTACGTACATACATCTCATTCGCGTGCTTCCATCCCATCAATCAAATATTCATCGTCAAACATTCATCCTTCAAAGTCCGTCACTGACTTGAATGTAGTCCTAAGTCAGTGACTTACTATACACACAAGAGGTAAACTAATTTAGAGTAGCTTAACTCAAGACAGTCAGTCGGAAAAACAACAAGATAGTGCAAGTGTATCTCCTTGGGCGTCAGGTCACTGAGGTGTTAAATTGCAGGGAATGTGTATAATGTAGGTTCTGTTAAATTTAGAAACAAAAATTAAAGATCACCATTGATTGCTGAACACTATTATGAAGTGTAGTAGCTATAGTACAAACACTGTCAAGTGAGTGATGTACCATGTGATGTCTAAGTGTGTAATCCGAACATGAAGAAGTAAAGTCTTCATAGTCAATGATTTAATATCAAGAAAAAGAAAACATGCAGTATAAATAGTAATAGGTTTAAAATATTCGCAAGTGTCTAATTTATTTTAAAAGCATGCATTTAAAAAAATTGTTAAAGTTTTAAAATCATAAGTGTCCATGCTAAGTTTAAGTTCCATGTCTACGTTAAATTGATTTATATTTTGTCTATGTTCTATGTCTATGACACATTTTATTGTTGTATAATTTTTAGTCAGAGTCCATAGTTTAAGATTTAAAATTTCCGAACGATAAAATAATGACAAGCAAAAAGGCTAATATCCATGGTAAGTGTCAAACGTCAAAGTTGAATAAAATTTTATAAGTCGATGACACTTGAAAGTTAGGTTAGGTAGGAAATCTCAGCATTATTTATAGGTTAAAATTATTTGTTTAACATGCTTGGTTAAGAAATAAGTGTTAAGTTGTAGAAGTCGTTAACGTTATGGACTAGTTTAGTTATCAATTGTGTGTAAGGATTACGTGACATTTATGAGAGGTTTACAGTATGTGTTTATCAACAATCAATTAGCATTTATTTAGTGAAGTTAGTTTGTATACAAGACTTTATATATTAATAGTGTGTATGTAGTTGTAACTAGTGTTTAGATTACAGCGAGTATTAGATTTTTGATAGATTAGAAATGTGTTTAGGTAGCTGTTAGGGCTTGTTTATTGAGTAGCAATCCGCTCATAGTTAGAAAACACCTGGTTTAGAGCCAGAAGTGTTATAGTCTTGCTACCGTGTAGGCGGTAGAAGATCCAACTGACTAACAGTTGTAGTTTATCAATGGTTAGCCATGATAAAATTAGGTACTAAGGCGTAGGCCATTAGCACATTAGTCCTGTCTACGGGGTAGGCCGAGACGAGGTCCAACTGTGACTTTGGTCAACAGCTGTTAGAGTACCAATGGTGTAGGGCCATTGGTATGGGGAAAAGGGTGCTACGGTTTAGAGCCATTAGAACTTTTAGTAGTCCTCTATCAACGGGGTAGGCCGAGATGAGGTCCAACTGTGGCTTAGGCCAACAGTTGTTAGAATATCCATGAACTAGGTCATGAAAGTTTTAGACACTGGTTTAGAGCCTAGTGTTTGAATTCTATAGTTATAGTTTTACTATTTTAAGTTTTAAATTCTAGTTGTAACTAATTAAGTTTAAGTTATCCTATTATAGGGTAGGACAATGCCTGCAATTTCAATGTTGCAGTTACTTTTCATGAAAGTGCAGACTTGTTAGTGTTTATAGTAACACAAACAACACAATTGTTTTATAGTAGTTAATTAATGACCTACTCTGCTATCTAAGAAAATAAATACACTCTTTAGTGACCACAGCTTGCACTATGGCAATGAGTGTTTTAAGCAACAGAAGATGCTTACATGTGTAATATGCACATAGAATGTATAGTATGGTTGCAGTCACCTATGTGTAGGCACTGTCTTTAAGACGTTCTTGTTGGAACATGATAATAACAACACAAAAACTAAGGGTAGTGTACCATAGGGCATATTCTGCTACAAAATAATTAATCATCCCTTGGGATCCACAATACCCTCTATGGCAACGCCGTTTTAACAGAAAGGTGCTTACACATTTAATAAGCACAGTGAAGAGTGTGACAGCAGTATGTAAGTGAGTGAGTGTGTGTGTGTGTGTAGCTAGTTAGGTACAGAATTTAAGGTATGTAGCTTACAACCATGCAGCCCAGAAGCAATTAGATAAACCTCTGTGGACGTGTTGTATGCCACAATAATAGCAATAACTATGGTATAGTTAGTGTAGGTAGTTGGCGGATACAGATTTTCCTGCACGCCATAGACTAGTTTAGGACTAATCTAAGGTACAAGTTGACCTTCTACGACTAGTTGATAGATGTCGTAGTATTTTACCCTTGGCGTCGTTTGACCCTGTATGGATCAAACACTAGCTAGCTAGGCCTACGGGTGATTATGGTGGACTATTTCGCCTTAAGTCCTTGACATGCCAGGTACCCAGAGGTTTACCCTGCATATCTACCAAGTCATAAACAATAGGCGATTGTTTAGCCGATACTTTACACTTACTGAATTTTGGAGCAAGTTTTTTACTGAAATACTTTTCCTTATCGCTTTGGTAATAGGTACGTTTCCAGACTACATCGCCTACATTATATTCTACATTCTTGCGACGCAAGTTGTAGTCAGTAGCATTTCTAGAGTGAGCCTTCAGCAAGGCAGACTGTACTTGATCAAATATGTTAGAGAGAAAACCAAGATTTTCAGCATATTGATCTCTAGGTTGAAATACTATTTCCTTGATATCAGCATTTTGGTAGTGAGAGCCATCAGCTACTAATTCTCTACCGAATACAAGGAATGCAGGAGTGAAACCGGTAACTTCACTAGTTGAACTGTTTAGAGCAAATTGTACTGCAGGTATATGTAAGTCCCATGAACGTTGGTCATTATTTATGTAGGTGGAAACAGCTGTTATGATAGTTTTATTATACCTTTCTACAGTATTAATCTGTGGTGCATACCTAGGTGTATAGTGTACGCTAGGGATTTTATATTTACTGAACAAAGCTCTAGTTTCATTAGAAGTGAACTGAGTGCCATTATCTAGTATTATACATTGTGGTATTCCATGTACCAAGAACAAGTTATCCTCTAGTAGTTTACAGATTATTTTTGAAGTTGCATTCCTCATTGGGAAAAGAAGGCAGTATTTAGAGAAGCAGCAGGTTATCACGAAAAGATAAGCGTTCTGGCGTCTGGAAACAGGTAGGGGACCAACAATGTCAATGCTGACCATTTGGAATGGCCGAGAGCACTCCTTAGGCTTACCCATGATACCCAGAGGTGTCCGTTTCGACCGCGCGGCCACGACGTTTTTTTTTAAAAAAAAAAGTACCAAGTTTATGTAAAAGTTTGTAAAAGTTGATTCCCAAAACCATAAATACCATAAATTATTGAGAGGAAAGGTGCATAATGCTGCTATTCTAAGCCAAGTGAGTCTGTGTGTTCCGGACAGGTACGTGTGGCGACGACGACAACCACGACTGCTAGTGGAACCGCGTTCTCGGACCAACCTTTTACGAGAGGCGCCGCTGACGCGTGCACTCCGAACGCTCAACCTCATAGCGAGCGAGACTGACTTATTCTGTTGTTCTCTGAGTGAATTCACAAGGAATGCTCTATTTGTTATTAGTTATAGGTATTAGTTATAAGTTAAAATTAGGTAAATAATTAAGGCGCATTTATCGCATTGGGGGTTACCCTGTAATGGTAGATGTAAGTTGATAAATAAATAAATAAAAAATAAATTTGTCAAAGTTATGGTTACAAAGTTATAAGGGTTTGAACGTGGCCGCGCCATCGAAACGCGGAGAACCGCGCGGCCACGGAGATCTTTAAAACTAAGCGTTGCAGAGACCTGCAATTTAGGTAAATAACAGATTCAATATGTAAAAAATTTGTAAAAATATAGAAAAAAATCCTAGGTTTATATTTTAGGAGCTGTAACACTAAAACCCCATGGCCGCGCCATTGAAACGGTGAAAACCACGTTATCGCCGATATCTCGCTGAAAAAGCATCGTAGAGGTCTGAAATTTCTTGTAAAACATAGATTTGAATTTGTCAAATCATG
The DNA here is from genome assembly GCA_949775195.1 of Diarsia dahlii. Classification (NCBI taxonomy): domain Eukaryota; kingdom Metazoa; phylum Arthropoda; class Insecta; order Lepidoptera; family Noctuidae; genus Diarsia; species Diarsia dahlii. Next base: position 12,095,428 of record OX459192.1, on the reverse strand, counting down.
TAAAAATACAAAAAAAAACCTTAGGTTTATATTTTAGGTGCTTTGTGACTAAAACGCCATGGCCGCGCCATTGAAACGGTGAAAAATACGTTATCGCCGATATCTCGCTGAAAAAGCGTCGTAGAGGTCTGAAGTTTCTTGTAAAACATAGATTTGAATTTGTCAAATCATGTAAAAATACAAAAAAAAACCCTAGGTTTATATTTTAGGTGCTATAAGACTAAAACGCCATGGCCGCGCCATTGAAACGGTAAAAAAACGCGTTATCGCCGATATCTCGATGAAAAAACATCGCAGAGGGCTGAAGTTGTTTGTAAAGCAATGATTTGAATTTGTCAAAAATTGGAAAAATACACAATACAATTCTAGGTTTATATTTTAGGAGCAGTAAGGCTAAAACCCCATGGCCGAAACGGTGAAAATCACGTTATCGCCGATATCTCGCTGAAAAAGCATCGTAGAGGTCTGAAGTTTCTTGTAAAACCAAGATTTGAATTTACCAAAATTTTTAAAAATACACAAAATAATCCTAGGTTTATATATCAGGAGCTGTAGTACGATATCGTTTAGAACCTTTGTTGTTTCGATAGGGTGACCATGACTTTGTGTTTACAGAAAACTTTATCCATAATGTTTGGAAATTATTTCTCAAGCATTCTAAATTAAATTAAAATGAAAAGTTCTTTCATTGGTTCGTTCTTTAATTGAAATGAAATTTCTTATAAACATTATTATATTTTTGCTTCATATCGTTTCATTTGTTTACTTTTTTAAATTATAAAAAACACATAAATCACCGATTATTCAGTAAAAAAAGTGATTGTATTGAATTTGTCTAAAGGATTTGAAATAATGAATTATGCCTGAAATAACCCCTGTAATTAACTCACGGATTCCAACATCAATTTATTTTGTTTCTGCAACAAATATTTTTATCTCTTTCTACTCTTCCTTTCCATGATAGAGCATGAATACTTATTGTACTTAAAAAAAATGTGGTGTGGCTAGTTTTGAACTTTACCACCGTTGCTACTTTGTCTTGTAGGTACAAGATAAGTATTTTCAACTGAAAAGCCTTTAAATTCTAAGCGTGTTTAAAAATATGCACACGATATGCTAAAGAAGATGCCAGCGGGTCACGTACCAGTCGATGTTGATAAGAATTTTAATGATGATGAGAAAGTTTGAGTTATGGTGGAAAATCGAGTAAGGGTGTCTATAGGCCCTATTGTGTTCGACCGTACCAGTAGTTGTTACGTAGTCGTAGCCCGGTAGAAATCGGTGTCTCTTGTTTGTTGTCCGTGGGTGCGCGGTGCGCTTTCAACTCTGGCGGAGATCGTGGTCTGGAGGGACCATAGTGTGTAGTCATGCGTGATGCACACTGGCGATCCATGTTATGGATGCGCAGGCAACGCGATTGTTGATCGGCTTGAGAGTCCGTGAGAACAATGCGATTGCTGGACGGCTGGAGTGCCGTGTGAGGGCAACGCGATTGCTGATCGGCTGGAGAGTCCGTGAGAGCAATGCGTTTGCTGGTCGGCTGGAGTGCCGTGTGAGGGCAACACGATTGCTGATCGGCTGGAGAGTCCGTGAGAGTAATGCGTTTGCTGGTCGGCTATGGTGCCGTGTGTGGGCAACGCGATTACTGATCGGCTGGCGAGTCCGTGAGAGTAATGCGTTTGCTGGTCGGCTGGAGTGCCGTGTGAGAGCAATGTGATTGCTGGTCGGCTGGAGAGCCGTGGTGTTAGTGGTCTTACTCGAGGCTTTCTGTAAGCTTGACAGTTTTTGTTGCAGTAGAGTTTAAAAGGTTGAATCGAGCGATGGTACTTAAGTGGCCCAGGGTGTTGTATTTTGGATTATTTTTAATTTTCCGTTAATATGTTTGATGTAATTGAAGGGTTTTGGTTTAAATTAAAAAAGGGGGTTTGAATTTCTTATTTTCAACGATTTTATGAATTTTGAGTTTGATCAGGAGTGACCGAGTGGAACAAAGTAAACTTGTGGAAGTGTGTGTGCAAGCGTTTGTTCGCAGACTAATGATCACACGAGGACGTGTGAAAGCAGGATGGCCGTGTCGGCATCGAGTCGTATTCAGTACGCCAGCGCCATCTGGTGGCGCTTGATGGAATCATTGGTGAGCGCGCGCGTGGGCCGGTCGCGTCGGTACGTCACTATTGAGTAGACAGGCGCGAGCGGCGGGCGCGTGAAACCGCTGAAACCATCGTGTGTTCTGAAATACGTACCTACCTACAGAGTTTGTGTGTCTAACTATCTAGATCTACTGTGCTTAGGACTATTGATTGAGTGTACGAGTCTAGTTTCTTCATCCAACACTACCCACCGACGCCCACTGTTAACCAACGAATATTGCTAAAAATTATCCCGTTAGCCGACATTTATATTTTTTTTATCTTATCGGTATATGGTCTAATAGATGATTAAGATGTTAAATAATTATGTAATAAAAAAAAAACTTAGTTGAAGTAAACAATCTGTGATTTATGTGATTTTTAAAGAAATAAATATATATATTTTTGTATCTTATCGTTTCATTTTAATTTAATTTAGAATGCTTGAGAAATAATTTCCAAACATTATGGATAAAGTTTTCTGTAAACACAAAGTCATGGTCACCCTATCGAAACAACAAAGGTTCTAAACGATATCGTACTACAGCTCCTGATATATAAACCTAGGATTATTTTGTGTATTTTTAAAAATTTTGGTAAATTCAAATCTTGGTTTTACAAGAAACTTCAGACCTCTACGATGCTTTTTCAGCGAGATATCGGCGATAACGTGATTTTCACCGTTTCGGCCATGGGGTTTTAGCCTTACTGCTCCTAAAATATAAACCTAGAATTGTATTGTGTATTTTTCCAATTTTTGACAAATTCAAATCATTGCTTTACAAACAACTTCAGCCCTCTGCGATGTTTTTTCATCGAGATATCGGCGATAACGCGGTTTTTTACCGTTTCAATGGCGCGGCCATGGCGTTTTAGTCTTATAGCACCTAAAATATAAACCTAGGGTTTTTTTTTGTATTTTTACATGATTTGACAAATTCAAATCTATGTTTTACAAGAAACTTCAGACCTCTACGACGCTTTTTCAGCGAGATATCGGCGATAACGTATTTTTCACCGTTTCAATGGCGCGGCCATGGCGTTTTAGTCTTATAGCACCTAAAATATAAACCTGGAGTTTTTTTTTGTATTTTTACATGATTTGACAAATTCAAATCTATGTTTTACAAGAAACTTCAGACCTCTACGACGCTTTTTCAGCGAGATATCGGCGATAACGTATTTTTCACCGTTTCAATGGCGCGGCCATGGCGTTTTAGTCATAAAGCACCTAAAATATAAACCTAAGGTTTTTTTTTGTATTTTTACATGATTTGACAAATTCAAATCTATATTTTACAAGAAATTTCAGACCTCTACGATGCTTTTTCAGCGAGATATCGGCGATAACGTGGTTTTCACCGTTTCAATGGCGCGGCCATGGGGTTTTAGTGTTACAGCTCCTAAAATATAAACCTAGGATTTTTTTCTATATTTTTACAAATTTTTTACATATTGAATCTGTTATTTACCTAAATTGCAGGTCTCTGCAACGTTTAGTTTTAAAGATCTCCGTGGCCGCGCGGTTCTCCGCGTTTCGATGGCGCGGCCACGTTCAAACCCTTATAACTTTGTAACCATAACTTTGACAAATTTATGGTTTTGGGAATCAACTTTTACAAACTTTACATAAACTTGGTACATTTTTTTTTAAAAAAAAACGTCGTGGCCGCGCGGTCGAAACGGACACTACCCAGAGGGGCATGGTTTACTTGTTTGTGAGCAATACAAGTTTCACATGAAGTTACAGTTTTCACTACGTCACTGTGCATACCTGGCCAGTAGTAACGAAGTGTTAGTCTTTTGTAAGTTTTATAGATGCCTAAGTGACCTGCTGTGGGTTCTGCATGGTTGTCAGCTATTACCTTTGACCTAGACTCAGATGGAACAACCTCCTTCCAGTCAAACTCATCAAAGATTGCGAATTTACTTTTCATATGACGATATAATTTATCATTTTTAATTAAGTAGTTAGGAAAAGATGTTGGGTTGTTTAGACAGCCCTTGTAAATGTTTAGGTACCAAGTATCGTTTGTTTCAAGTGTGGACTGGGTGGACAATTCAGCCACTGGTAGAGCTCGGGACAAAGCATCTGGAAGGGTATTGTCTGAACCACGGCGGTGTTTGACATCAAAGTTAAATGCAGAGAGTCTAATTCCCCAGCGGGCTAATCTACCTGTAGGATTTAGTAGTTTTAGGAACCACTATAACGCAGAGTGATCAGTGTAGACAGTGAATTTTAGACCGTTCTCTAAATAACAACGCCAGTGTTCAAGAGCCAGCAGTACTGCTAACGCCTCCCTTTCTGTAATGCTGTAGTTTTGTTCCGGTTTAGTTAAGGACTTACTCATATATGCAATAGGATGCTCCACACCGTTCTTTGTTTGTGTGAGCAAAGCACCAATACCATAATTACTGGCATCAGTGTGTACTTCAAAAGGTAAACTATAGTCAGGGCATGACAAGACTGGAGCTGTTATGAGTATCTTTTCTTAGTTTATCAAAAGATCCTTGGCACTCATTGGTCCAAGCAAAAGGTGGTGCCTTTGTGCTGGAACTGGTTAGTTTATTTAGTGGAGCTGCCAGTGAACTGAAATTAGGTACAAACCGTCTGTACCAGGATGCTGTACCCAAGAACCGTTTTACTTCCTTTGGGTTAGTTGGAATTGGAAAGTTGGTAATAGCTTCAACCTTCTCTGGGTCTGGGTGTAAACCTTTAGAATTGACTATATAACCCAAGTATTTCAGTTCATCTCTAAAGAACTGACATTTATTCAAGTTTATAGTTAGATTTGCCTCTGTTAGTTTATTTAGGATCTTTAAAAGTAGGGATATGTGATGATCAAAATCAGAGGACACTAGTACTACATCATCCAAGAACGCAAAAACCCTGTTTTCGAATTCTGGGCCGTAAAATAATTTATCGACCAACCTCTGCTGGGTAGCTGGAGCGTTGGTCAACCCAAATGGTGTGGTTTTGAATCTAAAAGTACCACGACTAGGAATGTAGAAAGCAGTTTTATTTTTGTCAGCTTCATTTAGAGGTAACTGCCAGAAACTTTTATATAGGTCAAGACTTGTTAAATATTTAGCATCCTATAAGTTATCTAGAATTTCAGAAATGTAAGGTAAGTTATAAGCATCTTTTTTAGTTATTGAATTTAATTTTCGACTGTCTAGGCAGAACCTTAATTTACCATCCTTCTTAGGTGTTAGCAGTACTGGTGAAGACCAGGGACTTTCACATGGCTCAACAACATCTAGCTTTAACATTTCATCTAACTCTTCACAAAGAATGCGCTGTTTTTTAGGAGACATCCGGTAGTATCGTTGCCTAATAGGAGGCGAGTCACCTGTGTCAATGCAGTGTGTGATGAGATTAGTGCGACCTATACCCTTAGTGTCTGAAGATACGGTTTTGAACTGTTTGATTATATTGTCTGCTGTTGTTTGATGTGCCTTAGATAGTTGTGCAAAAGAATGAAGGTGTAAATCAGAGTTAGGTGGATTAGATTCCATGATCTGCTTGTTATGGTTCATAAGGAAGATTGCCTTAGTGTTCTTAGGAAATAGGTCAAAGGTATTCCAGAAGTCAATACCTAGTAGAATGGGTATGTCAACTGTTGGTATTATATAGGCTTTTAGTATATGCTTTTTATTTTCAAAAGAAATAGGTAGATTTAGGGTACCTATTGGTGATAACATTTGTCCCCCAGCGGCTACAAATTTTAGAGAGTTATCACATGAATCTAGGGTTAGGCCTAGTTCATTAATCAGACCTTTATGAAAATTATTACCAATAATAGTTACTGCGGATCCAGAGTCCAGCAGTCCACAAGTGGTCAAGTCTTTGATTGAGATAGTGGCATAAGGCCTAGTATCATTTAATGGTTTGTTGTGGATTGTTGTAACAGCATAATGAGTGGAGAATTGTTTAACGTTTGATAACCAATCTGCCCACCCATCATCGTTATTTAGTTTATTTATTTTGTTACAACAACCCACTGCCTTTAGTTTTTTGGCTGACACTTGGTACATTTAGGATAAGTGACACCCTTGAGTCCACACTTGAAGCAGATAGGGTATCGTTCTGCCTTACACTTTTTCAAAGAATGACTATTTACCCTACACCTAGGACAGAATGGGCCTCCTTTAGTGGAAGGCTCTTGTTTAGAAGGAGTCTCTTTTTTAGAAGGCGACTGTTTTTCAGTTTTAATAGCTGAAACTGAGTTTGACTGACCTGAGTGTGGTGTTTTATTGTAGTGTTTGTTTGAGTAGCTATTAGTTGTCTTGTTCGGCCTATGGTATGCAAACTCTGGTGCAAGTGTGCTGAGATTACTTCTGCTTGGTTCGTGATAGTGTGTAGTCCTAGCTTTATATGTCTCATAATTTTTGCAAACTGTTTGTAACTGATCCAGTGTCTGCACACTACTTATGGCTAGCACATCAGCATAGACTGGTTTAACATTGTGAGAGATAATGTCAAACTTTTCCTCGTCTGTTAGTTTCTTACTTAGACGGTTAAAGAGGCCACTCATGATAGAAATGTAGATAGTTATGTTTTCTGTGTCCCCCTGTGTACGCTGTCTGATTTCAGAAAGTAGCCTGTAGTCATAGTCCTCACCATCAAAGGCTGACTTTAGTAGGTCAATCAACTGGCCCCACGTTGGGCGCCACTGTAGCGTAGTGGTTTTCGTGGTAGATAAATGAGACACTGTAGACTTAGTTATACATTTATTTTAGCACTACACATACAAATAGATTCTAGGGTCTAGGGTTCTAGTGTCTCTAAGGTCACGCACTGTCACTGAAGGTAGGTATACGGTACTGCCCTGAGCAACCAGAAGACGTCGATCGCCACGCACGGTAGGTAGGCCGGGTCAGGCGGCCTCACGCGTCGGTAGGGACGCGCGGCAGGGCGGTCGACCAGGTGGGCAGCGGGCTCAGGGCAACTAGCCCGAGGCAGCGTTGGTGGTAAGCAGGTAGCGGCAGCGCAGACGGCCAGTAGGTAGCGGCGGCAGGCCACTGTCTACACGGCCACGCCGTCGTCTGGTGCTGGACGCGTAGGCGTCGCAGTTTAAAGGCGGCTCGCGGTAGGGCGGCCGTGCAGATGCGCGCTTCTCACCGCGTTGGTAGAACGCGGGAGCACAGCAGCAGAGCAGTGCAGCGTGAGCGAAGCAGCAAGTTTGTTAGCCAGCGATAGGAACCCTGAAACAGCGCCAAGGGGGGCGCTTGAGCTCCAAGATGGTTCCTGCAAGCCCCTACGATGTGCGTGTCCCAGCCATGCGTTAAGTGCGGCAAGCTCAAGGCAGTGAAGAAGATGGAAGATGGGTACTCACACATCGCAGTGGTTTACAGTGATTAGATGATAGGTGAATAGATGGTAGACTAAAGGCAAGGCGTGGCGTCACATCGCCACGGGGTTCTCATTGACCGCCGACTCGCGTCGCAGGTTTATGATACAGCATGGATGAGCATGATTTAGTTTATAGAGAATAGAATAGGATGCATGCCATGCGGAGAACCATATAACCAATTAGAGCACATGTGCATAGTGAATAGCTAGGTGCTAATTAATATTAAATACAGAATACATTGCCGGCAGCCATGTTAAATAGACACAGAGATTACAAATAGTTATGGCTTGCCGGGACATAAATTTAGCAGCAAAAGAACACAATGGCGGAGTTCACTTACCCACCACCCACCACCCACCACTACACCCACCCACCCACCACCCACCACTTACTTGTTCTGTTCCTTATAACTGGGGACTTAACTAGTAGGCTGCTCGCTTGATGTAAAAAAAAAAGTAAAAAACTAAAACCCGACTACGACAAAAAAACGACGCAGAAAAAGTATGAAACAAGATTTTCAGGATAGAACAAAAAGAAAAGCCGTAGTCACACGGTATTAAAGTGTTTAGGTTGGTACCTATAACGTGTGACTACGGCTTTTCTTTTTGTTCTATCCTGAAAATCTTGTTTCATACTTTTTCTGCGTCGTTTTTTTGTCGTAGTCGGGTTTTAGTTTTTTACTTTTTTTTATTTAAACAATTTGGGAGGAGGAGCTCGTGGCGTAATAATAACTGCCACTCGGGTCAATCTTTAGGTTAAGCGGCGCTTGCCTAGGTTGGTCTGTGGATGGGTGACCGCCCATTTCATACCGAGTTTTCTCCGTGCCTCGGAAAGCACGTTAAGCTGTTGGTCCCGGCTGTCATATATAGATCTTTGGCAGTCGTTACAGGTAGTCAGTGACCTGGAAATCTGACAACCAGTCTTACCAAAGGGTATCGTATTACCCAGTATAAACTGGGTTGTGGAGGTCAGATAGGCAGTCGCTCCATGTAAAATACTGGTATTCAGCTGCATCCGGTTAGACTGGAAGCCGACCCCAACATAGTTGGGAAAAGGCTAAGCAGATGATGATGATTTATTTAAACAATTTTGGTGTTAATTTTTTTTTTACTCTTGACTTTTTGTCCGCTAGAGGGCGTGATTTTAAATTTGAGCAATATTTTGGAAATGTACAAGTGAGGCCCTTTCAAATGATACCAAACACGGCGTATTTATCTCCATTTTTATTTTTTAAGCCTTACTTTTTATCCGCTAGAGGGCGCTTTTTGTGACACGTCACGTAGCCTATGTTCAGCGGAAAATTAAGACGGTTCTAACGATACCTCATATGTCGAGTTCCAATAAGTAGATTAGAAGCTATGAGGGAACAGATGAAGATACACACATACATACATACATACATACATACATACATAGCCAGTCAAAATCATAACCCTCCTTTGGCTTTTCCGTAGTCGGGTAAAAATGAATTATTTTTTGCGAAGCTTATTTAACCCATATGGTATTAATCTATATCTAAATAAATGTGTTTGTTAGAACGGAAATTTAATATAGAATATTTGTGTTCTTTACTCTATACAGTTTAAATAAATATCTTAGAAGATATCGCAATGTAAAAATATCCGCGCGGCAAAATAATTCGCGCGTCGCAATGTAGGTACGGGGGATCTGGCTGGCCTACGGGAAATTCAAATTCAAAATATTTACTGCATCATAATGTTTACAGGTACAGGGTGTTATCGTATATTTAACAGTAAGAGATACCTATTAATAATTCTCACTTTAATATTAGAATCTAAGCTACATCTAAACTAATATTATAAAGAGGAAAGACAAGATTTTTTGTTTGTTACGATTTAGCTTAATTTTTGTTGGATAGTAGATTTATCGAGAAAGGTTATAAGCTATATTTATGAGACGCAGACGAAGTTGCGTGGGTCAGCTAGTGATTAATAATTAATTGATGCAGTGACAGAGTTGACTTGCTGTCAAAATCAGGTTCATGCTTTAAAAACTGGCATGTCTCGATTTTTCTTTTCTTGCACTGCAAAACAAATTCTTTTAAAACACTGCTGTCTGGAACTATCTCCTTATTTTTTCTTTTAGTCATTTCTTTTGCACACAAAATTTTGATTGATGATCCCACCTTAGCAAGATTTGATTTCTTCCAGTAACATTCAACCGAAGTACAAGACGGGGCTTTGGTTCGGCGGTGTAACCACATTAAAAATGCAACGGCGTGCTTGCAGCCACCTTCTGACGAGGAGCAATCGTGGCACTTTACACTAGTCACACACTCGTCCTGGGCCTCAAGTCTGCTATTACAATAGTGTCAGAATGGTCTGTCATTGGTTTCATAATGGTTGATTTTGACAAGTTTGGTAATCTACTATCACAATTGCGTCATTGTGAGATTCCAATGGTCAACCACTGACACTCCATTGAAAGAAGTGGACTAAAATGGTAATCTCGTATACAATGACAAATGGATGACTGATATAAACGGTAATCTGCTAAAATTTTGACAGTTCCTTTGACCAGTGATCTACCACTCTAACGTCATTGTGCAGTCATTGCTTTTATTTGATAGTGATACGAACAAGTATTGTGTTTGACGTGTTTTTGTAGAATATTGAAGAGAAGAAGGAATCATCCACCCCTAAGACGACCCACTGACCATGTATTCACTACGAGCAAATATTCTCGAGCTAGCCAACGCAGTGGATGCTAGAGAAAGAGCTGAAAGAAGATGGGCGGAATGCAGAAGACGTCGTCAAGCCCGTCGCTTGATGAGACTTAATTCGAACCCCTATGATATTCCCGAGGCGGAATTTGTAAAAACGTTTCGCCTTGGGAAGGACTCAGTAAGGGGGTTAATCGAAGAACTCATTCCCCTTATGGCCAGACCGCGTAGAAACGATAACATATCGGCAGAAATGAAGGTGAGAAAACTGAATTTGACATTGATTTATTATTCTATAGCTATAAACACGAAATAGGTTAATTAATGTTATACTTATTTTTCATTACAGATTCTAATAGCACTTGCATTTTATGCATCAGGGTCCTACCAAAATTTGGTTGGACAGAGTGCCCTCCATAATGTTTCTCAAAATACGGTGTCTAGAGCCATTAATGAAACAACAAAAGCATTGAAATTCTAATAGCACTTGCATTTTATGCATCAGGGTCCTACCAAAAGGTTGAACAGAGTGCCCTCCATAATGTTTCTCACAAACCCCCCCAAAAATGCCTGGGGGAGGCCTACGTCCAGCAGTGGACGTCTTTTGGCTGAAATGATGAAAATGATGAATATTTTGGAAATGTACAAGTGAGGCCCTTTTAAATGATACCAAACACGGCGTGTTTATCTCCATTTTTATTTTTTAAGCCTTACTTTTTGACCGCTAGAGGGCTTTTTTTGTCGTAGTCGGGTTTTAGTTTTTTACTTTTTTTTATTTAAACAATTTTGGTGTTAAATATTTTTTTTTACTTTTGACTTTTTGTCCGCTAGAGGGCGTTATTTTAAATTTGAGCAATATTTTGGAAATGTACAAGTGAGGCCCTTTTAAATGATACCAAACACGGCGTGTTTATCTCCATTTTTATTTTTTAAGCCTTACTTTTTGACCGCTAGAGGGCGCCAAATCGCTTTTTGTGACACGTCACGTAGCCTATGTTCAGCGGAAAATTAAGACGGTTCTAACGATACCTCATATGTCTAGTTCCGATAAGTAGATTAGAAGCTATGAGGGAACAGATGAAGATACACACATACATACATACAAACATACATACATACATACATACATACATAGCCAGTCAAAATCATAACCCTCCTTTGGCTTTGCCGTAGTCGGGTAAAAAGGGCAGAGCCTATGCGCGCAGCCGTTTTTAAAGGAGGTCCTGAGTGACGTTCTCCCTCCATTGTGACATTTCAAAACATTTAGGGCTGTACCTATAATTTAGTGAGGTGACAACTTTTTAGAATTAGTCGGCTTTTAGGGAATCGACTAATTTATGCTACAATGTGACAAGAGTTTCTCACAAAGACACGAAAACAGTGATATTGAATGACTTCCACTTATTACCCACCAGCGGCCACGCGGGAATAAACAGAAAGTTAAATAATATTAGGAAGTACTATTACTGGCCAGGAATGACTAATGACGTAACAGAATTCGTACAGAAATGTAGAAGTTGTCAGATTCAAAAGCATTCTAATAGACATACAAAGGAAACAATGGTTATAACATCAACAGCATCCACTGCTTTTGAAAGAGTAAGTTTAGATAATTATGAAGGTGACAGCCGGAGGACTTAAATAAAACCGAAATTAATTAAAAGAGTGTTTAATGAAATTTAAAATTACAGTATTTTACTTATGTTAAATCTTAGATCTATACTTGGACGATGCTAGTTCCGAAGTGCCTAAAATATTCTTTTAAAAATATGAGTCAAAAACGATTGCAAGACGCGGATGCGGTGTCAGCAGATTGGAAGTAGGTGGCCGATGCGCGAGGGCTACACGAGGCGTCGAGTCAGCAGAGTCCGCCTGTTGCAATTATGTGTGGAAACATCCGTTTTACGTAAATAGCTACCATGTCGCTATTCAGCCGATTTGGTGTAGGCAGGGCACGTAACACCTCCCCTCTCAGAACAGCAACTATTTGAGCAATTTCAGCGAGAATGTTGCTGGTACATTTTTCTTGATTTCGGGTGATTCTGCATCTTTGTCTTGATGATGTTCATTGCTGTCATCTGGTGAATGTGGCTTTCTGAGCTTTGTGCAAACATTATACCGACGTATGGTGAGGGTAATGATCAGTACAGTTGCACCGAATATTACGACATATAGTGGGATAGTCGTATGGTAAATCGATTTTTCCAGGTTAGTGCGATCGATTTGTACTGGTTGTTGCATTAAGATTTTATCTTCGATTTCATGTAGACTTTTCAGGTGTAGTGAATTTAACTTAAGATGTGGAATAGATTCGTTGGCAATGTTCAGGTTCATGGGTATTTCGGTGATTTTCAGCGGTTGTCCTTTGATTTGGTCATTCGTGTTGATGATAGTAAACTGCTCAGTGCGTAGTAAGCATTTTTGTGGAATGGTGGCGAGATAACTTCCGTGTAGAGAGATAAATTCTTGACGTTCGCAATGTAGTTCGGTTCGGGTTGGTTGTGGAAAGGTGAGTGTATAGCGTCTGTCGTCCAATTGCTCCATGGCTTCTTTGGTCAGCGTGAGTTTAGTGGGCAGGCATGACTTCTGTAGAGATTGATTGAGGATGAGTCCTTGGATGCAGTCTAGATGTCCTCTCGTCGGTTGATGGTTGACTTCCTCTTCGCAGAGATGGAGCTGGTCAAACTTCGGGCATTCAGCCTCCATGTACTTGAAAGCTTTCCCGTTGGTTGCAATGAAAGGGTAGGGAGGAATAAAGGTGTACATAAATTTATTGGGAACTATTGCTAATCTATATAATTGGAACTTATCGGGGGAGATTATTGGAACTTTAAAAATGATAACAATTCTTTTTCCTGTAAAGTAATAACCAGGTTTTATGACTGTATAATATTCTCTTAGATCTGCTTCTAGCAATTGGTCTGAACCGTATATAGACCTTAATCGTTTAGTCATATTACCTAAAGTATCCATGCTTAAAGTACTATGGTGAGTGCTTGATGCACGTATAAAAGCTAAGGTATCTTCTATCCTATTTATCTCTAGAAATAAATCATCTGTATTATCGCTAATGATAGTTAATAACTGGAAAAACTTTGCGTATCTTATAAGATCATTTTTAGCAGAAGCTTTCTCGTCTACAATTAATCCTAAAGTACTATTGATTCTCTCTTGGTTACTTACTATTTTTGATAGTATCTCCCTGTATTTAGTCATCCAGACTTTATTAAGACTTATATGCTCGTTTACCTCCGATAATATCTTGTCATCATTATTTTCTAAAAGTTTAATGGCGTTATTGTAAGTTTGGGCATCCGATTGATCTAAGTTACCAGTTATGCTTTTTATAATTGAACCTAAACCATCTACGAGACCCCTTTTGCTACGACCGGGTTCTAAAGTTTTTAACTGAGAATTAATTTTGTCCAATTTATTAGTTAAATGGTTAATTTGAAGTTCATATAAAACAAAAGTTTGGTTATCTAGTTTAGTTTTGAAATAGTCTAGTTGATTAGTTACAGAGTTAAGTCTATGTTCAATGTCGTTTAAGTCTATGTATTGTAGGAAGGAATGATAGTGTGTTATGAGTCTGGATTGACCAAGGTTGAAAGGTAGGAGTCCGGGTCCTTCGTCTAAGCTTTCAAGTTTTATCTCGAGCGCCATTGTTGAGTGAACGATCATCGCCAGCAGTATTCTGTAACAAATTTGAGGTCTTAGGGATACGCTTGAGTCGAGACTTTGCTACGGGACCTTTCTTCTTAGATGTGTATATATGTATCGGAAGGTCAGCCAGCACGGTGTCATGAGTATAACGCGGGGCTAACTTTTGTCGACTAGCTAATGGGTTACTAATGAAAACTTGCTGTTCTGGTTGGTATTCTATTTCGGGATCTCTGTTCTTATTCCTATTTTGTATGATATTCGTTCGATCAGTTAGTGTGAAGTCGTTGATAAGGTCATATACAGTTTTCATTTGGTCTCGGTGATTTAGGATGTACTGTTGCATGAGATGTTCGGTCATGTTAATGTCAAGTGGGTCTCTTGGGTCTAAATGTCCTCTAATTATGTCATGTGGTCTGCACTTTGTGAAACTATGAATTGTGCTATTATAAGCTAATATAGCATAAGGCATGAGGTTGACTACAGGTTCATCTTTCTGACGTAGTTGTAGGATTCGTAGATGTTCTAGTAATGTAGAGTGAAATCGTTCAACAATTCCGTTATCATTAGGGGAGTGAGCTAGTGTTCTATGGTGGCTAATTTTATGCATTCTAGTGAATTCAGAAAATAATTGATTTGTAAATTCGGTGCCGTTATCGGTTACGATAGTAAGTGGAAGTCCGTGATGTGTACAATATTTTAAAACTGCCTGAAGAATACTAATTGCTGTGCCATCTCTTAAATAGTATGCTTGTCCGTATTTTGAGAAAACGTCTACGACTGTGAGATATTTTTCATTTTGGGCTGTAAAGAGGTCCATATGTACTAGTTCGAAAGGTTTGGTAGCCGGAGGCACCAAATTAAGTTGAGGTCTAATTGGGTTTCTATCATACTTGGATTGCCCGCAAATTATACATTCATTTATGTATTTAGCTATCTCATCCTTCATCTTAGGCCAATAGTATTTTCGGGAAAGAGCAAGATAGCATTCGTTTATCCCTCTGTGATTGGTTTTGCCTTCATGATAGTTTTTTATGATCTGTTGCTGCCTTAAATATTCTTTTACATCTTCTAGTTCAGTTTTTGTTAGCACTAGGTTCATAGATGAGCTTTTAAAATTATTTTGGATAATAGGTATGATTGAATACATACCTAAGGGCGGAGTTATCTTTAAAGCAGTTTTAACTTTAGGTGTGACATATTCTTTTATTGCATTTACTACGTCCTGTTCTAAGTTAGATTCTGAGACCTGAATATGTGTGCGAGTATGTGTGTCAAAAGGTTTAGTGGCTGTCGTTCGTTTAATGTAGAGGGCGTTACTGACTATAGTTATACATATTTGTCGGTGGAATTTATTTAAAGGTTCGTCGGTGATAGGAACTTCTAAGATAGGATTTTCAGTGCTAGTGTGGGCGGTGGCTGTCGTAGAACCTGTTCGAGAAAGTGGTCGTTCTGAAGGATTAGCTAACATTGACTCTGTCTCCTCATTATTAATTTCTACTCGGGATAATGCGTCCGCATTAGTGTTATACTTTCCCTTTTTATAGACTATAGTGTAATCATATTCACTTAGTTTAAGTCTCCACCTAGTCAATCTTTGGTTGGGTTCCTTCAGGTTCATTATCCACTGTAACGGCTTATGGTCGGTGAATATTTTGAATTTACGACCGAATAGGTAAGGTCTGAAATATCTTGTAGCCCAAACTATGGCTAAAAGCTCTTTTTCTATGGTGCTGTAATTGGTTTTACTGTCATTCAAAGTTCGCGAGGCGTAACAGATAGGTTTATCTGAGCCAATGGTACCTTGCGAGAGTACGGCGCCTATTGCTACGTTTGAAGCGTCAGTTGTTAATATAAACTCTTTAGTAAAGTCGGGATACTGTAAAATAGGGTCGTTTGTCAGTAAGCTCTTACATTTGTTAAAACAGGCAATGTATTCAGAGTCGAAAGTAATTTTACTAGACTTTTTGAGGCATTTTGTCATAGGCTTAGTGATGCGAGCAAAGTCAGGGATAAATTTCCTGTAATAACCTAGTAGTCCTAGGAATTGTTTTATTTCCTTAGGCGTCTTTGGTAAAGGGTAATTTTCTATCGCTGCTATTTTATCTGGATTGGGTTTAACACCTTCGCCACTAATTATATGTCCTAAAAACGCGGTTTCTAATTTCAAAAACTCGGATTTATCCATCTGGATTTTGAAGTTGGATTCTTGTAATCGTTTGAACACTTTCTCTAGGTTAACCATATGCTCTTGCAAAGATGTACTGAATACGATCACGTCATCAAGATATACTAGACAGATCTCATTTTGCAAGCCCCTGAGCACATTGTCCATTACTCTTTGAAAAGTAGATGGAGAGTTTTTCAAACCCATAGGCATACGCAAGAACTCAAAGTGTCCATGCTCTACATTGAACGCTGTCTTGGGAATGTCGTCTGGATGCATCTCACATTGATAAAAGCCTGATGCAAGGTCTAGCGTGCTAAAGTACTGGCATTTACCAAGCTTGTCAAGTATGTCATTGATGTTAGGAATCGGGTATTTGTCGTCTATAGTCTTGTCATTCAGTTTGCGAAAGTCTACTGCAATGCGCCACTTTTGTTTGCCTGATGCATCGGTTTTCTTAGGAACTACCCAAATAGGTGAGCTCCAGGCTGATTCAGAAGGTCGTATAATACCTTGGTCCAGCATCTTGGTTATCTGGTCTCTAACTTCTTGTCGATGCACAAAAGGGTAGCGGTAGCTTTTAGTGTACACGGGAAGTTCGTCAGTCGTTCTAATATGGTGTTTGATTTTATTTGTAAAAGTTAAAGGCTCTCCCTCAACATAGAATACGTCAGCAAAACGGGCACACAATGTCTCTAAGTTAGTTTTTTCTTCAATATTTAAATGGTTTGTACGCAATCGAGATAAAACCTCTTTAACGCGCATAGGGTCTTGTTCGGTGCTAATGCACTCAGTATTAAATATCTCGGCTTGTAAAGGTAGGTCAAGTACAATAGTCAGGTCATTTTTCGTCGGGTTTTCAATTTCTACAATTCCAGTACAATCAGTAACGCGAGTAATACACTCGTGAATAATGCAATTACAATAAATTTGCTGACCTATCGAAACGTCGCCATCTGGTCGATAGATAGGAATATTCACTAGTTTTGACGAGTTAGCGGGAATAGTTTCTTGACTATTTGATCTCTTACATTGATAAAAACATATGGGAATGGTTGTGAATTCTGTAATTAGATAATTATTTTTTAGATCAATCTGGGCTCCGTCAAGTAAATCTAATCCTAATAGACCATCAAAGTAGTTGTGAAATCTATAAACAAAAAATTTTACATTCGCGGGATTATTAAATTCAGCAAAGTTTGGAATCGTAATAGAATGTTCGTGCGTACTAGTGACACGAGCGTTCGTTACTTCGAAGGGATCAAAGTTCAAAGGGATATGTGAAAAGTATTGTTCGACTGCCTCTGGGCTAATAAAAGACTGATTAGCTCCGGTATCTACTAATAGTTTAAGTGGTGGGTCTGATATCTGTACGTAACGTAATTCCCTTTTAGATTGGACATTTAATTCTATTTTGATCCTTTTCGCTCCTTCTCTATGCGAAAATCCTGATCTGCTTTAGAAGTAGCGGACGGCTATGCTTCTAAGCATTTTACGTTATTAAATTGATCCGGTAAATTTAATTGATTTTCGGGGTTCGTCTGCTGATTGTCATAAAAGTCGGAATAGTCATAGGGCTCACAGACATAGTAATAATCAGGTAATTCGTAGTAATAGTTGGGGTAATTGTAAGCGTCATGGTAATCAGTCATTTCATTAAAATTCATTTCTCGCGTCTTGAAGTAGTTACTAGGTGGGGGGTTTCCTAACCTACGCCAATCATTTACTGGTAGTGGTCTTGGTACAAAATGACTAACACCGCTCATCAGTTTCGGACCGGTATTCTGCGTTTGGGGGTTCCTATTTGGAAATTTAAATGCGTCATTTTGGGGGTTGTAATTCGGCGGGGGTGCACGAAACATCTGTTGAGTACGGCTAAACATGTTAGGGGCCCGTTGAGGTACCTGTTTTAGCTGGAAGGGTGGCCTCCACTGCTGCTGCTGCGGTGGTATAGGCATAGGCTTATGCCAACTGGGGCCTGGGCTAGGAAAGCTAAAAACTTTCGGTGTGGTCATAGGGACTGCGGGTGGCATTTTATGGGTTGACTGCGTGTGCTGTGTCGGGTTACGTCGCTCGGGGATACTCTCATTGCGTTGCTGTAGGTAAATGACATTCATTTCCTGTTGTACAAATTCCAGAGCCTTTTCAATAGTTTCGGGTCTCATACACCGGATACGGGACCCTAGAGGTTCCTTAAGACCTCTCACGTAAGATTGTAGAGTAAGCTTTTTATAAAGATCGCGTTTTGCTTCGATGGTCGTTGCTACATTTTCGTGCAATGTGACATAAGTCATTATGGTGCTAAAAAGGGTCTGGCATTTGTCGTAATACTCCTGCGGGGTGGTACTTCCTTGTGTCAGTAATGACATGTCATTATAAAGAGCGGTCTCATCTCTTTGGTCGGAAAAATTATTAACTAATGAGTCGCGGATCCCTTGCCAATTGTCTGCTATGCCATTAGAATTAATGGTTGAAGCTGCTGGCCCGGTGATTTTATTTAGGATGCCGTTTAAGAGACATAAATTAGTCAACTCGTAACTGGGGTCATTTCTAACATATTGTATTACGAGCTGGTCACATATTTTAATAAATCGTGTTAGAACATTCGGATTGCCATCAAAATCTGGGACTGCGCGCAAAGCGTTGTAGATAGTATCGGGGTTAATCGCCATACTGTTACTATCAAATAATAAAGCTAGGCCTAAATCGGAATCCGTAAACCTATTTGAGTCTATTGAAATTGTCGACTTTTTTCACTCGACTTTGACAAATTGTTTTCTTCTACCAAATTCTAAAACCGCCAACGAAAAGTCTGCCAATTTGTTGGTAATTTCAATGGCAATTGGGAAAAATTATGACATTGTAAAAATCCAAGATGGAGGACGCTGCGGCGGCCATTTTGTAAAAAGTTGGAAATTTAGATTTTTTTCAAATCCATTTTTCGGGTAGTTGGCAACATCGGACGGGTTCGAGTTGTAGGGAGCGGTTGTGTGTTTTGTTAACGAGTGTTGCCTGGTGCAAAAATTTTCCCCATTTTTAGGGTATTTTCCCAGATTTTCCCCGAAAACATGAAAAGTAGAAATAATGACATTTTAAATAGAGACTTTAACTAGCCGGCAACATTGGGGTCCCCCAAATGACATTTGACCATTTTGGTTCGTTTTAATTGGCAACCCCAAAAAATATTGAACTTTTTAATTTTTGGGACTTTTTGACTTTGGCGAATTAGTTTGTTCTACCAAACTCAAAAGTTGGCAACACCAAGAACACCAATCGGTGGCCTATATTCTTGGCATTTTAGGAAAATTATGACTTTTCAGAAAAACAAGATGGCGGATTCCATGGCGGCCATCTTGTAAAAAGGCCGAAAAATCCCAATTTTCGACACGATAATTGGGACAGCTGGCATCCCCCGACCGGATTGTGTTGTATGGACCGGTTATGTAATTCGTCAAGGAGTGTGGCCTGGTGCAATTTTTTTTCCCATTTTTTGGGAAATTTCCCAGATTTTCCCCGAAAACATGAAAAGTAGAAATAACGACATTTTGAATGGAAATTTTACATAAACACCAAGAATGTGGTTCCCCGAATGACATTTGACCATTTTCATCACTTTCAGCTGGCAACCCCGAGAGCCATTGGTGCTTGAATTTTTGGGTCAGACCCGACTTTGGCGAATTAGTTTGTTCTACTAAACTCAAAAGTTGGCAACACCAAGTACACTGCTTGGTGGCCTATATCCCTGAAATTTCAGGAAAATTATGACTTTTCAGAAAAAAAAGATGGCGGACAGTGTGGCGGCCATCTTGTAAAAATGATGAAAAATCCTATTTTTCGACACGATAAATGGGACAGCCGGCATCCCCCGACCGGATTGTGTTGTATGAAGCGATTGTGTACTTTGTTGTGGAGTGTTACCTTACGCAAAAAAATTCCCCATTTTTAGGGTATTTTCCCAGATTTTTTCCCAAAAACATGATTAATGGAATTGAACGACATTTTGAATGAAAATTTTAAATAAACACCAAGAATCGGGTGCTTCAAATGACATTTGACCATTTTCATTCTTTTCAGCTGGCAACCCCGAGAGTCATTGGTGCTTGAATTTTCGGATCAGAACCGACTTTGGCGAATTCTTTTGTTCTACCAAACATAAAACTTGGCAACACCAAGTACACCAATCGGTAGCCTGCATCCTCGATATTTCATAAAAATTGTGACTTAGATGGCGGACAGTGTGGTGGCCATCTTGGAAAAATGACGAAAAATCCATTGTGAATACTTCCGCAGGCGAGCTCTCGCAAACAGCTATAATACCTATCTACCTACTAAAAAACAATGATCGCTCCCGAGTAAATACTAGGGGCAATGCGTCAGTCGAAAAAGCTCCCCTTCACGACCCGCGAGCTGCGCGCAGCTCGCGCAGCCACGCAAATACTAGTTTTATTTATTTAAAAAAAACGACGCAGAAAAAGTATGAAACAAGATTTTCAGGATAGAACAAAAAGAAAAGCCGTAGTCACACGTTATAGGTACCAACCTAAACACTTTAATACCGTGTGACTACGGCTTTTCTTTTTGTTCTATCCTGAAAATCTTGTTTCATACTTTTTTGCTTTAGGTTCATGCTTTAAAAACTGGCATGTCTCGATTTTTCTTTTCTTGCACTGCAAAACAAATTCTTTTAAAACACTGCTGTCTGGAACTATCTCCTTATTTTTTCTTTTAGTCATTTCTTTTGCACACAAAATTTTGATTGATGATCCCACCTTAGCAAGATTTGATTTCTTCCAGTAACATTCAACCGAAGTACAAGACGGGGCTTTGGTTCGGCGGTGTAACCACATTAAAAATGCAACGGCGTGCTTGCAGCCACCTTCTGACGAGGAGCAATCGTGGCACTTTACACTAGTCACACACTCGTCCTGGGCCTCAAGTCTGCTATTACAATAGTGTCAGAATGGTCTGTCATTGGTTTCATAATGGTTGATTTTGACAAGTTTGGTAATCTACTATCACAATTGCGTCATTGTGAGATTCCAATGGTCAACCACTGACACTCCATTGAAAGAAGTGGACTAAAATGGTAATCTCGTATACAATGACAAATGGATGACTGATATAAACGGTAATCTGCTAAAATTTTGACAGTTCCTTTGACCAGTGATCTACCACTCTAACGTCATTGTGCAGTCATTGCTTTTATTTGATAGTGATACGAACAAGTATTGTGTTTGACGTGTTTTTGTAGAATATTGAAGAGAAGAAGGAATCATCCACCCCTAAGACGACCCACTGACCATGTATTCACTACGAGCAAATATTCTCGAGCTAGCCAACGCAGTGGATGCTAGAGAAAGAGCTGAAAGAAGATGGGCGGAATGCAGAAGACGTCGTCAAGCCCGTCGCTTGATGAGACTTAATTCGAACCCCTATGATATTCCCGAGGCGGAATTTGTAAAAACGTTTCGCCTTGGGAAGGACTCAGTAAGGGGGTTAATCGAAGAACTCATTCCCCTTATGGCCAGACCGCGTAGAAACGATAACATATCGGCAGAAATGAAGGTGAGAAAACTGAATTTGACATTGATTTATTATTCTATAGCTATAAACACGAAATAGGTTAATTAATGTTATACTTATTTTTCATTACAGATTCTAATAGCACTTGCATTTTATGCATCAGGGTCCTACCAAAATTTGGTTGGACAGAGTGCCCTCCATAATGTTTCTCAAAATACGGTGTCTAGAGCCATTAATGAAACAACAAAAGCATTGAAATTCTAATAGCACTTGCATTTTATGCATCAGGGTCCTACCAAAAGGTTGAACAGAGTGCCCTCCATAATGTTTCTCACAAACCCCCCCAAAAATGCCTGGGGGAGGCCTACGTCCAGCAGTGGACGTCTTTTGGCTGAAATGATGAAAATGATGAATATTTTGGAAATGTACAAGTGAGGCCCTTTTAAATGATACCAAACACGGCGTGTTTATCTCCATTTTTATTTTTATGCTGAATCTGAAGAACCATCCATGGCTGGTGCATATGGGAATGTTGGATCAGATGAAACCTCTAGATCTGTAGATGAGGATGCTGGTTCCCAGTCAGATGATACTTTGCTGGAAGATAGTCCTGTATATGTAACTAGAGTTGGTCGCAGAGTTTATAGACCTAAGAGATATGATGATTAAAATGTGTCTTATCTAGTTAATCAAAATGTTTAATCATTACCTACTGTCCCTACTGAGACTAAGCTACAAAATGATAACTTAGATTGTTTTGATTATTTAAGGTTTTATTAAACTCAAGTTTAGCAATTTTTCAAGTGTCAACTTAAAGATAAGTTTTTCTTTTAATTTTAAATTATACTAAATGTGTGTTCAAAGTAGTTTTAGTTTTAAAATTTTAATAAACTCAAGTTATGTTTATTAATTCTTCAGTGTAAACTTAGAATAAGTTTTCTTTCTTGTACATAATTATGTTACCTACCTATTGTAAAAGACTTGTGAAGGAGGATGTTAGGATAAGGTGGCAACACTGTTTATGGGTTAGAACTAAGATGGCGGAAATAAAGGACGCACGTAATTATTACTTAAAATGATTTTTATTTAAATCACCAAGTAAAATAACAGGTATGACACAGCATAAGCTATATCGGGTCGTGTAAGCACAACTAAATACATTAGGCTCCCGATCAGCTGCTGATAGGGATTCTGACTATTATAATTATCCTCCTTTTTACATTTTAAATTTGTCTCCATTGGAGTATTCATTGGTTTACTATCAGCCATATTAAACTTGGACAGTAACATATCAATATATCTCTCCTGACTCAAAGTTACAGTACCATTTTGTTTATCAAAATCAACTGACATGCCAAGACATTCTTTTACAATCCCTAAGTCTTTTAACACAAAATTCTTACCTAACATGCTCTTAAGGTGATTAGTTTCATTTTCGTCATTGGAAAAAACAAAAAAATCATCAACATACAATGTCACAATGGTTTTGCTACTGCCAACACATTTTAAATATAAACATGGTTCTATTTTAGATTTAACATAACCATCTGCTAACATACAACTATCTACTTTCTTATGCCATGCTCGAGATGCCTGCTTAAGACCATATATTGCTTTCTTTAATTTTAGAATTTTTTTATCATCTGTACAGCTATAACCTAAAGGTTTCTGCATATATATAGTCTCTGACAGATCACCATTCAAGAAGGCGGTTTTCACATCAAGATGAGTTACATTAAGATTCAACTGTACTGATAAAGCAAATAATAACCTAAGTGTTGTATGCCGCACTACAGGAGAAAAAGTTTCTACATAGTCCACACCATATTTCTGAGAGCAGCCCTTAGCCACAAGCCTGGCTCGATATCGCACATTATTTTCAGCATCACACTTCTTCTTGAGAACCCATTTGCATTTAACAATATTGCCACATACAGGAATGTCAACAACTTCCCATGCATTGTTGTCTTCAAAGCTTTTCAGCTCTTCCTTGACAGCTTGTTCCCATTGCACTTTCTCTGGTCCTCGCAGTGCTTCTTCTAATGTCAGTTCATTGCTGAAATCTCTATCCTCTGTGCACATAAATCCATACCTGTCTGGTTGTTTTCTCTGCCGTTGTGCTAATGTCCTTACTATGGTGTTCGATTGCAACTCTTCCTCAGATGTCAACTCCTCTTCTGGTATATAGGTTTCATCCTTGTCACTTTTCAAAGTAATGAAAGAATCCTCTCTACTGTGGTCTGACAGCTCTCCTACTGAAGGCGGACGTCGCCTGTTCTCTGTAGGTTTGTCATCTTTCTCTTCAACTTCAATCATATTTTCTTCATGAGACAATTTTTCTTTTATGATGATGATATCTCTACTAGTTGTAATAACTTTCGTTGACGGATTATATAACCTATATCCTTTGACATCCTCAGGGTAGCCAATCAGTATGCATTGTTCAGCCTTTTTGTCCCATTTATGCCTCTTCTCCTTGGGTATGTGTTTCATGGCAGTGCTACTAAAAATCCTTAAATGGCATAGGTTTGGTTTGACCCCTGTCCACAGTTCGTATGGGGTACGATTATTCAACCTTGTTTTTACAATTCTATTCTGTAAATAAACAGCAGTGTTAATGGCTTCAGCCCAGAACTCCTTACCAAGTTTAGCATCAAACAAAAGACATCTGGCTTTTTCAACTAGCGTTCTGTTCATGCGCTCACAAAGCCCATTTTGTTCAGGTGTGTAAGGATTTGATTTTTGATGAATTATACCTGCTTGCTTCAAATAACTATCAAACTCTCTATTACAAAACTCTCCGCCATTATCACTTCTAAAAATTTTGATTTTACTTGATGTTGAATTTTCAACTTTTGCTTTGTATTCTTTAAAATATTCTAAAGCCTCATTTTTATTTTTCAAAAAACTAAAACCCGACCACGACGAAAAAAACGATGCTGAAAAAGTATGAAACAAGATTTTCAGGATAGAACAAAAAGAAAAGCCGTAGTCACACGTTATAGGTACCAACCTAAACACTTTAATACCGTGTGACTACGGCTTTTCTTTTTGTTCTATCCTGAAAATCTTGTTTCATACTTTTTCAGCATCGTTTTTTTCGTCGTGGTCGGGTTTTACTTTTTAACTTTTTTTTATTTAAACAATTTTGGTGTTAATTTTTTTCTACTCTTGTCTTTTTGTCCGCTAGAGGGCGTGATTTTAAATTTGAGCAATATTTTGAAAATGTACAAGTGAGGCCCTTTCTAATGATACCAAACACGGCGTATTTATCTCCATTTTTATTTTTTAAGCCTTACTTTTTGTACGCTAGAGGGCGCCAAATCGCTTTTTGTGACACGTCACGTAGCTTATGTTCAGCGGAAAATTATGACGGTTCTAACGATACCTCATATGTCGAGTTCCGTTAAGTAGATTAGAAGCTATGAGGGAACAGATGAAGATACACACATACATACATACAAACATACATACATACATACATACATACATACCTCCTTTGGCTTTGCCGTAGTCGGGTAAGAATTATACCTGCTTGCTTCAAATAACTATCAAACTCTCTATTACAAAACTCTCCGCCATTATCACTTCTAAAAATTTTGATTTTACTTGATGTTGAATTTTCAACTTTTGCTTTGTATTCTTTAAAATATTCTAAAGCCTCATTTTTATTTTTCAAAAAATAAACATATGTCATGCGGCTGTGATCATCAACAAAGATTAAAAAAATATCTATATCCACCTAGCGATACATTCTCCATCGGGCCACAGATGTCACTATGCACTACGTCTAACAGCTTAGTGCTCCTGTTACCTTCATGAACAAAAGGCAAACGGCTTTGCTTACCTTCACAGCAAACTATGCAATTGGATTTGCTGATGTTGGCCATCTCAATGAATTTGACACCCTCCACAGCTTCCTGCATTTTATTCATATTAAAACTATTTACGTGTCCCAGTCTACGATGCCAAAGTTCTGGTGATTCTGCTACAGCTGCCAACAAACTAGTAGAGATGTTCAATTTGTAAACACCATTCACAAGCAATGCAGTAGCTACTAGAATATCCTCTTTGTTATATATTTTACATCCTTTGCCAGTGAAATGCACCTTGTTGCCCTGCCTTAATAACTGGCTCACTGACAATAAGTTGGTAGATAACTCGGGAACACACAACACCTTTTCAACAGTTATGTTAAAATTACATTCTTCAGTCGACGTGGTTATGTTTACATTTCCACAACACAGTACTGGGATTTTATTCTGATTAGCAATCATAATTTCTTTCGTTAAACCAGAGTAACACGTGTCAATCATCCAATCTTTATTGCAAGTCAAATGCGAACTTGCACCAGAGTCGACATACCAGTCACTCTTATCAAATATTGTGTTAAAAAACACGGCACTAAATGCATTACTTGTTTTTGACGATTTATTTTCTGTATTCTTAATATGTTTATCTTTAATATTGCATTGATTACGATAGTGGCCATGTTGTTTACAATTGTAACATTTGACATTTGGTTTTTCTTTGACAGATGTTGACGTTGACACTTCTGCTTTTCCGCCATCTTTACGAGCCATAGACTGTTCACTCTTTCCATTCTTTGAACGATGAATCTGATTCTTGCGGAAACATGCGAACGCATTATTGACGTCATTACGGTCACTATCTTCCGGTTCCATGTTCATTAATTTCTCTTTAATGGCGTCGGATGTGATTATAATGCCTGAGTGTTCGATGGCCATTATCATGGGCATATATTTTTCACTTAGACCTGCTAGCATGATAGATCCAATCCACTCGTCGGTAATGCCAAATCCCGTACCTTGTAATTTCTGTCCAGCTTCAACAATTTGAGTTACGTATGCCGTCATCGAAGTGTAATTTTCCAATGGAATAGATATTAAATTCCTCAGCAGACTAATTTTTCTAGTAAATCCGGAGTCATCGAATAACATCTTCAATTTATCCCACAATTCTTTCGATGTTCTTACGTTTTTTATATGAACGTAAAGAGCCGGGTCGATTGTTAGTACCAGCTTGGCTTTTGTTTTCGCGTCATCTGCAGCTACTGGTGGATGATCGGGCTCAGGTTTTATACACCCAACCATTCCTTCCAATACCAGAAAATTCTCTGCAGCGAAACACCACTCACAATAGTTCTCGCGCCCTTTTAATTTCGGTACGCTAACTAGATAGCTCGAACTGGACGCCATGACTGTTACACACGTTGTTACTTTTATTGAAAAAACGGTTTTTTGCTCACTGTTCACTTTACACACAAGTCTAATGGTAAGAGTACAGTCTATTGTTCATCACACTGATAATTCTAACAATATCTAGCAATTTAACGGGTCTGGGCCCATAACCTATAATAAAACAACGTGTTTCGACTGAGATACAGAATGAACAGAGTTTATTAGATAGACAACAGCTAAGTTCACACAATGGAAATAGTTCACATATTTTGTCACTAGATGGCGCTAGCAGTATCTATATTTTGTTATTTACAACAATTTGTGCTGTTACGACAGTGGTAATTAATAAACAGGAACTGATTTATAACTTTATTCGGGCAGAGCTTCCCCTTACAACTATTACAATCGAGTGCGACCAGACCGCGAAAATGAGCTTGCAGGGCATTATAAAGCTTTATCCCCACCGGAGACGTCCGGTAGTTATGGCGGTGGTGGCATGGCTTGGCTGTCGTTGGGCCGGCTAGAGTGGCTTGGCTATGGTGACCCGGCTATGGTAGCTTGGCTATGGCGGGTTGGCTGTCTAGTGTGGCGCGCTGTCAGTGGGCTGTTGTAACATTCGGCCGTCCTGAAACAATTGCTCCCGCAATGGGAACCACAAAACAACGATTACAAGTCAGCTCAAAAAAACCAAGTTAAAATGGGGCAATAAACTTTGATCTCTCAAGAAGATTTATGAAATCTTCGGTGTTCAATTGTTTATCCACACTACTGGTGCTATCAGACATATAAGCATCGCTACGATATAGTCATAAGGAATCAACGGATACTAAACCTGTAAACCCGTTGTATCTTTATATTATGACCTTTTGTACTTCTTAGTTTATGTCAATCATTACCTAACTCCTCAATATTACTTAATGTGGGCCAGAATATAAATCCTCTAACATACAAGAATTAACTTGGCAACAGGCTCGCCCCCTATTGCATGGGACTTAAACTTTACTGTATACTACTATGTGTGTGTACTCATGGGTACACATCTGCCTAACCGTTCGGGCATTACAAGCGTGATGTTATTAGCATTGACCTTGGCCGCTAATAGTCAGCGCCTGGCGCCAATGTGCGTAATCACTGTTTTTTTTGTAAATCACACTATTATCAGCTATTATTATTTTTCGCCTTGTATCTAAGTTACGTCCCATTTTCTTTCCAGCTATTCTAATTCCAGTAGTAGATAACTCTATCGCTTCTAAATTGCACTGGTTCAAAAACCCGGTCTAGGATAAATCGTAAGGCTTATAGGCTTATAGGTACCCTGTTGTATTATTAACAGTATTATTACAACTCCAAATTATGTTTGGTAACCTATTGTCCCCCTAATGAGATGCTTCCTTATGTTCCGTGAATTGTGCGATTAGTGCCTTCCACACTTCAACCTACTCATTAAAAGAAGAATCCGCGACATTAAAAAGCATGAAACACTTTTCATGTAAGAAAAGATAACTAAAATGTTTTGCCAAACTATCGTATAAAAACGAAAGAAACAATTTAACTATAAACCAGACCAATAAGACACACGCACACAAACATGTAAGTACTCACACCAAAACTTCATTACTTATACACATTATCACCTAACACCATGAATACTTTTTCTTTTTACCCGACTACGGCAAAGCCAAAGGAGGGTTATGATTTTGACTGGCTATGTATGTATGTATGTATGTATATATGTATGTATGTATGTATGTTTGTATGTATGTATGTGTGTATCTTCATCTGTTCCCTCATAGCTTCTAATCTACTTATCGGAACTAAACATATGAGGTATCGTTAGAACCGTCTTAATTTTCCGCTGAACATAGGCTACGTGACGTGTCACAAAAAGCGATTTGGCGCCCTCTAGCGGTCAAAAAGTAAGGCTTAAAAAATAAAAATGGAGATAAACACGCCGTGTTTGGTATCATTTAAAAGGGCCTCACTTGTACATTTCCAAAATATTGCTCAAATTTAAAATAACGCCCTCTAGCGGACAAAAAGTCAAAAGTAAAAAAAAATATTTAACACCAAAATTGTTTAAATAAAAAAAAAAAGTAAAAAACTAAAACCCGACTACGACAAAAAAAGCCCTCTAGCGGTCAAAAAGTAAGGCTTAAAAAATAAAAATGGAGATAAACACGCCGTGTTTGGTATCATTTAAAAGGGCCTCACTTGTACATTTCCAAAATATTCATCATTTTCATCATTTCAGCCAAAAGACGTCCACTGCTGGACGTAGGCCTCCCCCAGGCATTTTCGGGGGGGTTTGCCATAATCGCCACGCTTGGCAGGCGGGTTGGCGATCGCAGTATGGTTGTTACAAAGACACAGAGAACGCTGCTGCCCATTCTCTGGTAAGTCCCTAAGTCGCCTCTTACGACACCCACGGGAAGATATGGGATGGTGCTATTCTTTACGTCCGACACCACACGGAACGTTGCTCCAAAATATTGCTCAAATTTAAAATAACGCCCTCTAGCGGACAAAAAGTCAAGAGTAAAAAAAAATATTTAACACCAAAATTGTTTAAATAAAAAAAAGTAAAAAACTAAAACCCGACTACGACAAAAAAAAAACGACGCTGAAAAAGTATAAAACAAGATTTTCAGGATAGAACAAAAAGAAAAGCCGTAGTCACACGTTATAGGTACCAATCTAAACACTTTAATACCGTGTGACTACGGCTTTTCTTTTTGTTCTATCCTGAAAATCTTGTTTTTTTTTTGTCGTAGTCGGGTTTTAGTTTTTTACTTTTTTTTGAAAGTGTGTACAGTATTATGTATTTTATACATATTTGGCAATAGACTGAGGTTGTTTTACAGTTTAGTTAGACATTAATAACGAACTTATTGTATTAATTAAACATCTGCCGTGATATATTTTTCATGATTAAATCGAATAGGTACTGAAAGTTAACGAAATTTTATTTCATTACTCATCATCATCACCCCGCCGATTCCGCTGATGTGTCAGGGGGGAGAGGGGAAAAGCTATCGTAACCTTATCCGTACGCTACGCTTTAACTTCCCCGAGCCTCCTCTATACGAATCCGTAAACAAAACAGAACACGAGTTTAAAAAAAGGGGTGAAGAGGAGGGGGGTGAGGGGGAGCTTTGAAAAATGATTTCGACTAACTCATTACCCCTTTCAATGAATCTGAAAAAAAAATGTTCCAAGTCTCTTAACTTCCGAGATCCGCCTAAAGGGGGGGGGGGGTGAAGGGGGGCAAGAGGGTGTAATTAAAAAATGGTGTTTACTTCCCCGAGCCTTCTCTATACGACTAACTCTATGCCCCTTTCAGTGAATCTGAAAAATGTTCCAAGTCTCTTAACTTCCGAGATCCGCCTAAAGGGGGGGGGGGGGGTGAAGGGGGGCAAGGGGGTCAAATTTAAAAAATGGTTTTTCTTCCCCGAGCCTCCTCTATAATTATCCCTAAAAAAACACACGTAATGTCTCTTTATTCCCGAGATCCGCCTAAAGGGGGGGGTGAAGGGGGGCAAGGGGGGCCACGTTGAAATATGGTTTTTACTTCTCCGAGCCTCCTCTACACGAATCCCTAAAAAAAACACGTAATAGCTCTTTATTTCCGAGATCTGCCTAAAGGGGGGGTGAAGAGGGGCAAGGGGGTCAAATTTGAAAAATGATTTTTACTTCCCCGAGCCTCTTCTATACGAATCCCTAAAAAAAACACGCAATGTCTCTTTATTCCCGAGATCCGCCTAAAGAAGGGGGTGAAGGGGGGCAAGGAGGGCCACTTTGAAAAATGGTTTTTACTTCCCCAAGCCTCCTCTATACGAATCTTTAAAAAAAAACACGTAAAGTCTCTTTGTTTCCGAGATACGATAGGGAAGGGGGAGAAGGGGAGGGAAAAGGGGGGGTTTGGCACAATTCCCATACTCACGAGAATTGCTCGTTTACGAATCTGTCAAAATATACCCACCTCCCCATCCACCATCTGGGAGAACAATTCTGTCAGTGAGTCAGTCAGTGAGTGGTAATTTAGCTTTATATAGTATAACTAGTATTTTCGTGGCTGCGCGAGCTGCGCGCAGCTCGCGGGGCGTGAAAAGGGGGAGAGGGGGAGCTTTGAAAAATGATTTCGACTAACGCATTGCACCTCTCAATGAATCTAAAAAAAAAAATGTTCTAATGCAGCTCGCGGTACTACCTACCTACACCTACCTACACCTACCTACACCTACCTACACCTACCTACACCTACCTACACCTACCTACACCTACCTACACCTACCTACACCTACCTACACCTACCTACACCTACCTACACCTACCTACACCTACCTACACCTACCTACACCTACCTACACCTACCTACACCTACCTACACCTACCTACACCTACCTACACCTACCTACACCTACCTACACCTACCTACACCTACCTACACCTACCTACACCTACCTACACCTACCTACACCTACCTACACCTACCTACACCTACCTACACCTACCTACACCTACCTACACCTACCTACACCTACCTACACCTACCTACACCTACCTACACCTACCTACACCTACCTACACCTACCTACACCTACCTACACCTACCTACACCTACCTACACCTACCTACACCTACCTACACCTACCTACACCTACCTACACCTACCTACACCTACCTACACCTACCTACACCTACCTACACCTACCTACACCTACCTACACCTACCTACACCTACCTACACCTACCTACACCTACCTACACCTACCTACACCTACCTACACCTACCTACACCTACCTACACCTACCTACACCTACCTACACCTACCTACACCTACCTACACCTACCTACACCTACCTACACCTACCTACACCTACCTACACCTACCTACACCTACCTACACCTACCTACACCTACCTACACCTACCTACTACCTACCTACACCTACCTACCTACACCTACCTACCTACACCTACCTACTACCTACCTACACCTACCTACCTACACCTACTTACCTACACCTACCTACCTACACCTACCTACCTACACCTACCTACTACCTACCTACCAACTACCTCCTACTACCACTAAAAAAACATTAACATAAAGTTTGCTTGTCGTCGCCCCTGAGTTACGCTTCACCCACTCAACCTTCGTTACGCTAAGGAGGTCGCCGGCTCGCTTCGCTCGCCACCTCCCCCCTTCACTCCACTCGGTCTCGCAGGTTCGCTCCACTCAGTACCTACCTACCACCGGACAGGTTTCGACGCCTATTATAATATTTGTTCAAACACCTAATGGCTATCTCTAACCGTTATGAAGTCACAGCCCTTTTAATTTTAGGGGAGGTTGGGGAGGGGAGGGTATACAAATTTCAACGCCCCTCAAATAGATTTAGGTAAGAATCAAAAATTTTTTCAGGAGTAAAAAAGAGGTGAAGAGTGGGGGGGGGGGTGAAGGGGGGGAGCGGGGGGAGTTTCTAAAAATGATTTCGACTAACGCAATGCCCCTCTATATGAATCTGAAAAAAAATTCGTTCCAAGTCTCTTAACTTTCGAGATCCGAAAGGGGGGGGGTAAAGGGGGCAAGGGAATCAAATTTGAAAAATTGTTTACACTTCCCCAAGCATCCTCTATACGAATCCCTAAAAAAAAACACGTAAATCTGCCTAAAGGGGGAGTGAAGGGGGGCAAGGGGGTCAAATTTTTAAAATGGTTTTTATTTCCCCGAGCCTCCTCTATACGAATCCCTAGAAAAAAACACGTAAAATCTCTTTATTTCCGAGATCCACCTAAAAGGGGGGAGAAGGGGGGCAAGGGGGGGCACTCTGAAAAATGATTTTTACTTTACCGAGCCTCCTCTATACGAATCCCTAAAAAAAACACGTAAAGTCTCTTTGTTTCCGAGATACGATAGGGAGGGGGGAGAAGGGGGGGGAAAAGGGGGGGTTTGGGACTTTTCCCATACTCACGAGAGTTGCCTGTTTACGAATCTGTCAAAATATACCTACCTCCCCATCCACCATCTGGGAGAACAATTCTGTCAGTGAGTCAGTGAGTGGTAATTTAGCTTTATATAGTATAACTAGTATTTGCGTGGCTGCGCGAGCTGCGCGCAGCTCGCGGGGCGTGAAGGGGGGGAGAGGGGGAGCTTTGAAAAATGATTTCGACTAACGCATAGCACCTCTCAATGAATCTGAAAAAAAAAAGTTCCAATGCAGCTCGTGGTACTACCTACCTACACCTACCTACTACCTACCTACACCTACCTACCTACCTACCTACCTACCTAACTACACCTACCTACCTACACCTACCTACCTACTACCTACCTACTACCTTCCTACCTACTTTTTAGGACCTTTTCTGTATAATAGACTCAACAAGACACTAAACTTCTATAGCTTAAGCTATAAAAAATGTAGTGTCATGATATCCGAACATTTGGCGTTACTCAATTACACAGACACAGAAAAACTTCTAGTAGTTGCCGTTTGATTATGTTTTACTTTGTATCTAATTGTACATATATATAGTTAAGCTAGTTTTAGTGTTTTTATTTTTTTGTATCATTTTGAGATTTTGTTCCTATAGTTGTTATTAGGTTTATTTTATTTAGTAATTTTTTTGTATTAATTAAATTATGCGACGTAAAGTGATGGCCTGAAACACAGGTTTAAATAAACCTAGATCGGGCAGGTCGCTATAATAATATAAAGATTACCACTAAATTACCACTTTTTGTAACTCTTAAATATATTTTAGTAGTAGTTTACTTATAAGCACTAATTATAACTTCGTATGTGAAGCAAGCTTCACCCACTCAACCTTCGTTACGCTAAGGAGCTCGCCGGCTCGCTTCGCTCGCCACCTCCCCCCTTCGCTCCACTTGGTCTCGCAGGTTCGCTCCACTCAGGACCTACCTACCACCGGAAAGCTATCATGACATTATCCCTACGCTACGGGGGTCGCCGGCTCGCTTCGCTCGCCCGCTCCCCCCTTCGCTTTGCCGCTGTACCACCACCGGACAGGTTTCGACGCCTACTATAATATTTGTTCAAACACCTAATGGCTATCTCTAACCGTTATGAAGTTACAGCCCTTTTAATTTTAGGGGAGGTTGGGGAGGGGAGGGTATACAAATTTCAACGTCCCTCAAATAGATTTAGGTAAGAATCAAAATTTTTTTTCAGGAGTAAAAAAGAGGTGAAGAGGGGGGGGGGGATGAAGGGGGGGAGAGGGGGGAGTTTCTAAAAATGATGTCGACTAACGCAATGCCCCTCTATATGAATCTGAAAAAAAATTCGTTCCAAGTCTCTTAACTTTCGAGATCCGCCTAAAAGGGGGGAGAAGGGGGGCAAGGGGGTCAAATTTGAAAAATGGTTTATACTTCTTCAAGCCTTTTCTATACGAATCCTTAAAAAAAAACACGTAAAATCTCTTTATTTCCGAGATCCGCCTAAAGGGGGGGTGAAAAGGGGCAAGGGGGTCAAATTTGAAAAATGGTTTTTACTTCCCCGAGCCTCCTCTATACAAATCCCTAAAAAAACACACGTAATGTCTCTTTATTTCCGAGATCCACCTAAAGGGGGGCGAAGGGGGGCAAGGGGGTCAAATTTAAAAAATGGTTTTTACTTCCCCGAGCTTCTTCTATATGAATCTTTAAAAAAACACACATAATGTCTCTTTATTTCCGAAATCCGCCTAAAGGGGGGGTGAAGGGGGGCAAGGGGGTCAAATTAAAAAAATGGTTTTTACTTTCCCGAGCCTCCTCTATACGAATCTGTAAAAATAAAAAAATACGGGTCTCTTAGTTTCTGAGATACGATGGAGAGGGGGAAGAAGGGGGGGGAAAAGGGGGGGTTTGGCACTTTTCTCATACTCACGAGAGTTACTTGTTTACGAATCTGTCAAAATATACCCACCTCCCCATCCACCATCTGGGAGAACAATTCTGTCAATAGATCAGTCAGTCAGTCAGTGGTAATTTAGCTTTATATAGTATAATAACTAGTATTTGCGTGGCTGCGCGAGCTGCGCGCAGCTCGCGGGGCGTGAAGAGGGGAGAGGGGGAGCTTTGAAAAATGATTTCGACTAACGCATTGCCCCTTTAAATGAATCTGAAAAAAAAATGTTCCAATTCTCTTAACTTCCGAGATCCGCCTAAAGGGGGGGGGGGGGGGGTGAAGGTGGGCAAGGGGTACAAATTTGAAAAACGGATTTTACTTCCCCGAGCCTCCTCTATTTGAATCTCACGTATGCCACCACCTACCTACACCTACCTACCTATACCTACCTACTACCTACCTACCTACACCTACCTACACCTACCTACCTACACCTACCTACCTACACCTACCTACCTACACCTACCTCCCTAGTAGCATTTTATGTTGGCATCCATTGGCCAACAGTCGGGAATCCGTTGGGATTTAGTTAGTTAGATTGCCTACATATAAATAACATTGGCCCAATGCAGTACAATATTATCATTACATCCAACCATTTACCAACGTTGGGCCAATGCTACTACTGCCTACCGTTAGTTAAAAACTGTTGGCATTTCTGCAGAGCACACAACGTAGGCCCTATTACATATCAATTAACATTGGCCCAATGCAGTACAACATTGTCATTACGTCCAACCATATAACAACGTTGGGCCAATGCTACTACTGCCTACCGTTAGTTAAAAACTGTTGGCATTTCTGCAGAGCACACAACGTAGGCCCTATTACATATCAATTAACATTGGCCCAATGCAGTACAACATTGTCATTACGTCCAACCATATAACAACGTTGGGCCAATGCTACTACTGCCTACCGTTAGTTAAAAACTGTTGGCATTTCTGCAGAGCACACAACGTAGGCCCTATTACATATCAATTAACATTGGCCCAATGCAGTACAACATTGTCATTACGTCCAACCATATAACAACGTTGGGCCAATGCTACTACTGCCTACCGTTAGTTAAAAACTGTTGGCATTTCTGCAGAGCACATAACGTAGGCCCTATTACATATCAACTAACATTGGCCCAATGCAGTACAACATTATCATTACGTCCAACCATTTACCAACGTTGGGTCAATGCTACTACTGCCTACCGTTACTTAAAATATTTAGTTAGGCTTAGTTTAAGGTATTAATGTATGTACTAATATGTTTTTTCTCATATTTGTTAATAGATTATTTAAAAAAAAAACGAAGCGGCGTTTAACCGTTTACGCAGCGCATGCAACGGAAGCTCTCAAAAGGAATATTTTTTTCCCGTTTTTGCAACATTTTTCATTTATGCTTTGCTCCTATTGGTCGTGGCGTGATGTTATATAGCCTAAAGCCTTCCTTGATAAATGGACTATCCAACACAAAAATATTTTTTCAATTCCAACCAGTAGTTCCTGAGATTAGCGCGTTCAACCAAACAAACAAACTCTTCAGCTTTATAATATCAGTTTAGATATTATTAAAAACTGTTAGCATTTCTGCAGTGCAAATAACGTAGGCCTTATTATAATTATATCAACTAACATTGGCGCAATTGCAGTAAAATGTTATCATTACGCCCAAGCAATTACGAACGTTGGGCCAATGCAACTATACAGACAATTTAGTTGAAAATTCCACCATTGGCGCTGTGAAAACAATAAACTGTACAATGTACTACTGGGCGGCGTTCAAAATTCGCGAATATTTCGCACTGACACGGAACTCTGTTGTCCGTGAGTCAGAGGGTAAGAAAACCCCATAAAATTGACTTATATAAAAAATACCACATTTCTTTAAATATCTAGTGCAATACAAATGTGTGCGCGAGCGTTGTTTTTTTGGGGGGCCCCGTGGTGGGTAGGGGGGGGGGGGCTCAGACACCAGTCCGAGCCAGCGCAGCGTTGCCAACTCTACGTCATTTTACTTAAGGTGAATCCTCCAACCAGCCCGCGAAATTCAAATTTTCTTAAGTTTTTTGTAATTTGCAGGCCAGTGATAGGTTGTATGTTGATGAACATTTGATTCGCGGCTGTAAGACAATTGTAGTTATAGAATTATAATCATCAAAATTATTAATACAACCCTCCGAGCTCATAAAGGTTCCGGAATGACTTTGACCTTGTAAAAAGTCATTTTTACACCTTTATGAGCTCGGAGGGTTGTATTAATGATTTTGATGATTATAATTCTGTACATACGTCTTACAGCCGCGAATCAAATGTTCATCAACATACAACCTATCACTTGCCTGCAAATTGCAAAAAACTTAAGAAAATTTGAATTTCGCGGGCTACCCTGGAACATCAACCTTAAGTACATACTTTAAGCCTTTCCTGCAAAGGTCATGGGGCAGAATCTGACCCAGTTAACGATAGTCTTCCTACAAAAACCAAATTAGTTTTATATTGTTAAGTATTAACCTACACTAAATTTAAGATGGTTTTTTTTTTTTTAAACCATGGGAATAAAATGTTATAGATGAATAAAAAATAGATAATAAATGTATAGATAAAACAATTTCAGTGAAGCATTCTGTTAAATAAACAAAAGAAGCGCTCGCTTCAGCGTCGTCTGCTACGCGGACGATACGCTGGTGCTGGCACAGGAGGGGTCGTACGAGGCGGCGGCCGAAACGATGACGCGCGGGGTTGCGATAGTCGTCGAGAGGATCCGGCAGCTGGGTCTCGAGGTGGCACTTCACAAGTCGGAGGCCATGGGCTTCCATGGACGTGGGTAACTGCTGCCGTCGGGATCCCAGCTAACGGTGGGAGGGGTTCCCATCGGCGTCGAGTGTACTTTGAAGTAGGTACTAGGGCTCGTCCTCGACAGCCGGTGGAACTTCGTGGAGCACTTCCGACGTTTGGCTCCCAGACTGGAGTGGGCTGGGGCTGCCTTCAGGTGGCTCTTACCCAATTTGGGGGGGCAAACGCCTCCTGCCGGAGGCTCTATGCGGGGATCGTGCGGTCCATGGCCCTCTACGGGGCCCCGGTGTGGGCGCGTGCTTTGACGAAGCGGGCCGCCCACTACTTGAACGCGCCCCAAAAGGTGCTGGCCGTTAGGCTAGTCCGTGGGTACCGCACGATCTCCCGCGAGGTGGCGAACCTCCTTGCCGGATTGCCGCCATGGGATCTGGAGGCGATAGTCCTCGCGCGCCTGCGTGAATGGCGCGCGGAGGCGCTACACCGGGGGGTCACTCCGTTGCCGCGGCAAATTGCCGCTCTGCGAAGGACCTCCCGGTGTGATCTCATGGCGGCATGGAGACAGCGACTGTCGCAACCCCGTGCAGGGCATGCCATGATAGTGGCGGTATGTCCCCTCTTTGAGGAGTGGCTAGAGAGGCGCCACGGTGCCCTCACCTTCCGTCTGACGCAGGTCCTCACCGGACACGGATGTTCCGGGAGGTACCTGCACCGAATCAGGCGGGAAGGAAACGCCCGGATGCTTCCACTGCGAGGATCGGCCGGAGGACACGGTGGAGCACACTGTGGAGGTGTGCCCTGCTTGTGCCCCGCCGTGTTCTCGTAGTGGCGATCGGCGGCGGAAACCTCTTGCGTACGGCCCTGGTTTTTTGTCTTGGGCCCGACATCAAGATCAAGTAGATACGCCTGCGGCGTTATTAAACGATACAATTATTTCTGTGGACATTGATCATGTCGAAAGTTGAAGTCGGTTTTATTTTTTGTAAAAAAGTTTTTATTTTTCACTTTTTAATGGTTCACATGTGCTTACCCCTTCACAACGTACCAGCGTGATGTTATGTTGTGAA
The DNA here is from genome assembly GCA_949775195.1 of Diarsia dahlii. Lineage (NCBI taxonomy): Eukaryota > Metazoa > Arthropoda > Insecta > Lepidoptera > Noctuidae > Diarsia > Diarsia dahlii. Next base: position 12,056,945 of record OX459192.1, on the reverse strand, counting down.
CTGGTGTAAACAATAGACAGACATGAGATTTCAGCAATCCCAGTCCATTTGCTATCATTTATTGAGGAGTTCCGTTGCCTATCTCCGAAGATCTTCATCAGATCTTCACCAAATTGAAATGGAACCACTTTCAGAAAGTACTCTTCCAAAAATGGGGGAGAAATCGGTGAAAATACATTAAAAAAAATGTGTATTGTACACATCTGCATACCCCCTCAGAGCATACAGGCGTGATGTTACGACATGATAATGTATATTCAATAAACATCCAGGCGATTCCAGCAATTACGACAGATTTGCCGTCTATTTTTGAAGAGTTCCATTGTATATCTCCGAAGATCAGCACCAGATCTTCACCAAATTAAAATGGGACCACCTCAGGAGTTTATTTTTTCAAATAAAAGAAGAATTTTGAGAATCGGTCCACAAATGGGGGAGAAATCAGGTAACATACATAAAAAAAACCTCCTCCTTTTTTGAAGTCGGTTAAAAACTTAAAAACTCTTCTATACTTGTTTTGTTGTTTGTATTTTTTTTTTTAAATCATGTTTACTATCAAGAAACCAATAAAATGTACTAAGTCTTGTTATAATTAACATAATCACTGTTTTTTTATTTTTTAGATTAATGGTTTTTTCCCGGTATCTGCGTTAATGCGACATATATATTCGTAAACTAGAGACGTTTATCTAAACAACCTACCTATTTTTTTTTCTGTAGGCTCTGGGTATAGGTTCCATACTTAGTTGCCCAATGACCTTTGAATCTACGTATCAGTGTACATACTTTAAGCCTTTCCTGCAAATTTGAATCTACGTATCAGTAGCCTCAATAGGCATTATTTCCATAAAAAAAGTTTAAAAACGTTCCGTTTCATACTAACGCACGCTTGCCTCGCCACACTAGGTACGCACGGCTACACATCAAGCTATACATTTCAAGCTTTAGCTGACCTTGCATTGTACAGGCTTTTCATACAATGAGAAGTCAGCTTATAATAGCCGTGTGTACACGTCACCTGAACGTCACAACGTCATTCGATTTAAAAATAAAATGCCCATTTCATACATCTGTGACTGTGCAAAACGAAACGTCTCGCCTAGAGCTTCGCGTCGCGCGGCGCGAGCGGCGCGGCAAGACGACGCGACGACAGCCATTCTGTTGTGAAATGTTGTGCAATTGCTAGAATGCTAGCGTGACTCGTGGTCGTGTATAAATTTGTTTTTTTTTAATTGACTGAAAGAAGTAAATAAGTAAGTACCTACATAAAAATGTTTAAGGTGGTAGAATTTCAAGACGCCAGTGTAGGCATCATCCGCAAAGAATGGATGACTCCACGAAAGAGACAATGTCTGTGGCCGCCTCACAAAATAATTTCCAAATTTAATAAGTGCTCATTGACCCAAACAGTGCCAGACGAAGACTGGCCGGTGTATTCAATTCGACGTACTTTTTACGAAACTGGTGAGCTTAAAGTTAATTATTGCCTACACTTATTATTGGTTATTTATTTATTTATTTGTGTCGTACCTGTATTTGTCTCTACTTTTCTGAACCTAGACAAAGTTTCAACAACTGATTCATACTCGTAAGTATCAAAATGATGAGTCTAAGTGGATTCCTATAAGCCCCGGTATCTGTACACCTTAATAATAAAATATTATTTTACAGATGACCTATCTAAAGCCAGACAAAAATGTAAAAAGGCTGAAAGTGAATCAGAATTGGCTTCAACTGATATAAAAGTAGAAACAGAAAAATGGACAAGGAAGAGGAAAGTTCGTCCTATTCAAATTGATCATAGTGATGATGACCATGAAGAAACTGATGATGAACGTCAAATTAAATATCCAACTCCGCCAAAAATAATTTTACCACCAGTACGTACACCTACGCCTAGTTCATCACCAAGACTTTTACAAGATTTTAATGTTCGTAAGTAACAGTTTCTCACTTGCAATAGAACTTATGATTTCAATTTGTCAGCTATTAAATAAAGGAACTTTTACTATGGGATCAACTTCAAAATAAGTAAAATCTGCTTTTGCCTATAATATTTATTAATATTTATTTATTTAATCAGACAATTGAGGTCTATTGAGTTTCGGTGACCTAACTGCGATCCTCAAGCTGCCTGCCAAGCGTGGGGATTATGGCAAACCCCCCTTAGGAAGGAGGCCTTTGTTCAGCAGTGGACGTCTTCTGGCTGGTGATGTGATGTTAATACCTAACAATTATCTTTACCTATGTTAGTAACAATAATATGTATAAATATAAAAACTTAAAGCTTATTAGCCCCCACATTGTGTCTGACGATTACTTGATAAATTTTTTCCTACAACTTTGATGTTGATTTTATAACAAAAGTTGCTTGTATGTATTGATATGTTATGTCACCCCTTAAGATACAATATGAGTACAATAAAACATCTTCATTGTGGACTAAAAACAGAATGTACAATTAAAACTAGGACATACAGGTGTAATAAAATCTGGTATACAATGGCGGCCTTAGAGCTATCAGCGATTTCTTCCAGACTACTTTAGGGTGATGTAAATATGTTATGGCTGGCTAGTTTTTACACCTTTGTATAAGTGTCCAGTGACATTATTTATAATTATCATATTAATATTAGTGCTCACTCACAGATTCTCCGATATCTTCACATAACCCAACTCCAACTAATGAGGAAACCACACCATCAACATTGCGGTCAAAGCTTACACAAACACCGGTCTTGGAAAGAATAAATTCTTCTTTAGGTAAATATTACAATAATTCAAAGTTATTCTTTACATCGGAGTTACAGTTTCTTGTCCCATAATTCAAAACGGAAACGTTATTGTTTTAAATGGTCTGGTGAAACTTTAACAACAATGAGATGACTATAGGTTATTCATAATTTTATAGATTTTTTTTTTTATATTGTTTTGCAATCTACTATAGATGAAATGTATTACCTACTTTATTATTATTTTAGATGCCATTGCAGAATGTCTCGGACACATAAAAAGCGAAATTGAGGAACTGAAGCAAACTCAAAATAATATTTTATTGAGAATATCGTCCCCTTCTTCAACAATCGTGACTAGTGCAGCCACTTTACCAGAAGAGATAGACATGCCATTGATATCACTTGACAATCTTAGAAACATTGAAAATTGGCTTGAAGAAGAAGAACACAAAGAACAATTGGTAAGTCTATTAGTATTCTAATAGAAATATACAAGCTTTATTTATAATTGCTAATTGATTTAATGAGTAATGTGCTTTTTGTTGCAGATAAATATTTTGAGCTATATTGGTGGCAAAGGAACTGGCTCAATTACCAGAAGAGTTCTGGAACGTGTTTTCACCAACTCTTTGGCAATACAATGTAACTGGACTGGAAAGAATAATAAGTTCAGTTTGAAAAATTTACAATTGATTCAAGTCATCATAGGTATGTATGACTGAAAATTACACATATATTAGATACTAGCTGAACCCGCGCATGCGTTGCAATGCTTTTTTTCCTACCTATCTGCCTACTACCCTACCTACTACCCTACCTACTACCCTACCTACTACCCTACCTACTACCCTACCTACTACCCTACCTACTACCCTACCTACTACCCTACCTAATACCCTACCTACTACCCTACCTACTACCCTACCTACTACCCTACCTACTACCCTACCTACTACCCTACCTACTACCCTACCTACTACCCTACCTACTACCCTACCTACTACCCTACCTACTACCCTACCTACTACCCTACCTACTACCCTACCTACTACCCTACCTACTACCCTACCTACTACCCTACCTACTACCCTACCTACTACCCTACCTACTACCCTACCAACTACTCTACCTACCTACTACCCTACCTGCCTACTACCCTACCTACCTACTACCCTACCTACCTACTACCCTGCCTACCTACCAACCACTTTCTCATCGTATAAATCTTCTCTGGACTTCCACAAATAATTCAAGACCAAAATTAGCCAAATCGATCCATGCGTTGTTGAGTTATGCGCTTACCAACACATTTTGCGATTCATTTTTATATTATAGATATTTATTGTTATGATAGGCATTACATATATAAATTCACGCCTTCTTCCCATGGGGGTAGGCAGAAACTGCAGAACGCCACCTGCTAGGATCCTATTATGATAGGTATTATTTGGACTTAAACTAAAAAAAAAAAATATGTAGCACCACCAAACGCCTGCAGCCACAAATCAAATCAAATCGTTTATTTGTGATACATGGGTTACATGCAGGTGTTAATGGAATGAACATACTAATAATGTTCATTCCATGATCAGCCACTTGGGCATACAAATTATTAAATAACATAATTAAAATATGAGTATAAACCACGCGCCACACTAAACTGCTGTGTCGGGACGTCACTCACGCACACAACGTTATTCGGCTTCGCAAATATAAAGAGCCGACGCGGTGTCGAGCAGCCTCGAAAATACAGAAACAAACCGACTCCGTCATTCCGTCCTCGCCTCGCCGAGACCCGTCGCGACGTCCCGTTCCATGCCCCCCGACCCTTGCCCGAGCCAGCCCACGATGCTGAGCCTCTAGTTTAAATTCGCCGCTAAATAATATCACTCAGATCCAGCCTGTTCCTGGTTGACCTCCCCCAGCGTCGGCCTAAGCCGAGGTCCGTACCCCACAGGGGGTGCCCTTAGTGTGTGGTCGCTTAGTTTTAAATTTAGTTTTTAAGCCCCTGGCTGGAGGCCTTACCTTCAAGGCATACCACAGGATTGACCGGATAAGCAGACAACAACCTCTCTAGGTTGTTCTGCGAGATGTTATTAAAAATAAAAAAAAGTCGAGCAGCCAGTCTGCGCTAGCGCGCCGCTGTTTCCACGCATTGGAAGAGCTCGGCTAGCCTAGACGCCTCCACCCATCGCGCCCCGCGGTGACGCTTCCTACTTGTTTCGCGACGCACCTCGCGTGACAAACGGGCCAGGAACGTACCGTTTAGTTCTATTTACCATCGTAACGACATAAGCCTAGTTGTACACAACATTCTGAAGTAAATAAACCAAATGTTTATACCTTACGTTTTAAATCGTAGTACTCGTTACAAATATACATTTATGTCAAAACCATGCAATACATTTGCTTGTACTAACAATAATAATTATCTATTAGGACATTTTATTCTTATGATAATTTATTATCATAAATAAATTATTTTGTGGTATATTATAACTTTATCGATTTAGTTATTCTAAATGAAATGCTAATGGCATCGTAATGTTTACAGCTGCAGTGCGAAGAAACAAGGTGGCAGAGACAGCAACTGAATCGGAAATCACAGGTGTCATAACAAGCTGGTTTAGGTTTGCTAGAGACCGAAATGGCGGACGAGAGAACAGAAGAACAAGATCAAGCTAATAACAGCAGTTCTACACGACAATATTCTGGACTATCTGCAAGAACAAAGAGGCGTCATCGAAATGCAATAAAAACTGAATTAAGAGGTAAATTAAGGATAAACGATGAAGGTAATGATTCTAGTAATAATTCAAGTACTAATCCATCATTTATCAATGAAGATCATAATAATTGTATAACAGAAGATTATACTGATGATTTTGATTCTGAGAAAATTACTTTCCCATGTAATATTTCTTCTACTGGTAAAAAAAAAGTAAAAAACTAAAACCCGACTACGACAAAAAAACGACGCAGAAAAAGTATGAAACAAGATTTTCAGGATAGAACAAAAAGAAAAGCCGTAGTCACACGGTATTAAAGTGTTTAGGTTGGTACCTATAACGTGTGACTACGGCTTTTCTTTTTGTTCTATCCTGAAAATCTTGTTTCATACTTTTTCTGCGTCGTTTTTTTGTCGTAGTCGGGTTTTAGTTTTTTACTTTTTTTTATTTAAACAATTTGGGAGGAGGAGCTCGTGGCGTAATAATAACTGCCACTCGGGTCAATCTTTAGGTTAAGCGGCGCTTGCCTAGGTTGGTCTGTGGATGGGTGACCGCCCATTTCATACCGAGTTTTCTCCGTGCCTCGGAAAGCACGTTAAGCTGTTGGTCCCGGCTGTCATATATAGATCTTTGGCAGTCGTTACAGGTAGTCAGTGACCTGGAAATCTGACAACCAGTCTTACCAAAGGGTATCGTATTACCCAGTATAAACTGGGTTGTGGAGGTCAGATAGGCAGTCGCTCCATGTAAAATACTGGTATTCAGCTGCATCCGGTTAGACTGGAAGCCGACCCCAACATAGTTGGGAAAAGGCTAAGCAGATGATGATGATTTATTTAAACAATTTTGGTGTTAATTTTTTTTTTACTCTTGACTTTTTGTCCGCTAGAGGGCGTGATTTTAAATTTGAGCAATATTTTGGAAATGTACAAGTGAGGCCCTTTCAAATGATACCAAACACGGCGTATTTATCTCCATTTTTACCCGACTACGGCAAAGCCAAAGGAGGGTTATGATTTTGACTGGCTATGTATGTATGTATGTATGTATGTATGTATGTATGTTTGTATGTATGTATGTGTGTATCTTCATCTGTTCCCTCATAGCTTCTAATCTACTTATCGGAACTAGACATATGAGGTATCGTTAGAACCGTCTTAATTTTCCGCTGAACATAGGCTACGTGACGTGTCACAAAAAGCGATTTGGCGCCCTCTAGCGGTCAAAAAGTAAGGCTTAAAAAATAAAAATGGAGATAAACACGCCGTGTTTGGTATCATTTAAAAGGGCCTCACTTGTACATTTCCAAAATATTGCTCAAATTTAAAATAACGCCCTCTAGCGGACAAAAAGTCAAAAGTAAAAAAAAATATTTAACACCAAAATTGTTTAAATAAAAAAAAGTAAAAAACTAAAACCCGACTACGACAAAAAAAGCCCTCTAGCGGTCAAAAAGTAAGGCTTAAAAAATAAAAATGGAGATAAACACGCCGTGTTTGGTATCATTTAAAAGGGCCTCACTTGTACATTTCCAAAATATTCATCATTTTCATCATTTCAGCCAAAAGACGTCCACTGCTGGACGTAGGCCTCCCCCAGGCATTTTTGGGGGGGTTTGTGAGAAACATTATGGAGGGCACTCTGTTCAACCTTTTGGTAGGACCCTGATGCATAAAATGCAAGTGCTATTTGAATTTCAATGCTTTTGTTGTTTCAATGCTTTTTTTGTATCTGCATTTACCGCACACCAAATTCAAACATAAAATTATTTTTTGAAAATTTGAACCTCCTTTTAAGAAAACTTTTGAAAAGAAATAAAAGTATCATATTATGTGGTGACTGGAACATAGACGTTTTAAAAGCAGATAAAAATTACAAAGAGCTGGAATCTATTTTAAAAAACTATAATATAAATAATCATATTATTAATCCAACGAGGAAACTCTCTTGTCTCGACCTGATTACGAGTAATATAACAAATGTCAAGTCCCAAATACACTACCTAGCTCTGTCTGATCACGAAACAGGACAGTCTATATGTTTTGAGGTAGCGGTAGACACCACGAATATTAAAAGACCATTTTATTTTGAACAACGACGCGATTTTAATCAAGGTAATATAGATAAGTTTGTAAACTGTCTATCTTCATTGACTTTCTCAGATATTTACCAGACTGAAGATACTGACATTGCATTTAATTATTTCCATGACATAGTACTATTATTTTATAACTTATGTTTCCCCCTAATCAAATTTAAAATAAGTGTAAAGCCCTTAAAACATAATTGGATGACAAAAGGTATAAAAAAATGTTGTATAAACAAACGGCGTCTGTATTTAAAATATCACCTTTCAACAGCAAACAAAAAACGTAATAAAAACACCTACAGTAAATATACTGCTATCCTAAAAAGATGCATGTTTCAGGCACAAAAAGGCGAGAACACGCGCTTTCTGTCTCAATCCAGCAACAAATGTAAGGCTGCCTGGAAAGTAATAAAAAGTAACACCAGCGAAAAACAAAACTATCATGACATAAATAAAATTCAATTAGACAATCAAACTTACACTCAACCTGAAAAGATAGCTGACATTTTTAACAACTTTTTTATTGACATAACTAATGACACCATTGACCCATCTATTGACTTCAAACCGCCGATGACTTGTAATCCAAACACTATGTACCTGACCCCAACTAATGACACCAATGTATATAAAATAATAAATTCTTTAAAATCAACCAACTCTACAGGCTACGATGACATTAACACAAAAATTCTTAAATTATGTTCTCCATTCCTATCAATTCATATTAGCCATATTATTAATTTGTCATTTATGCAAGGTTTATTCCCGTCACGATTAAAATTCTCCATTGTGAAACCAATCCACAAGAAAGGTGATAAAAGTGATATGAATAACTACCGCCCGATAACACTCATACCAATTCTGTCAAAAATTTTTGAAAAGGTCATGCATGAAAAGCTCTCCGGCTTTTTAACTAAATATAACATTCTAAGCGAAGATCAATTCGGTTTCAGGAAAAATAAATCGACTACAACAGCTTGTTTTGCTCTATTAAAATTAATTACAAAAAGCCTGAATAGTAAACTACCAATTGTCTCCATTTTTCTAGACATGTCTAAGGCTTTTGATTTCGTGAACCATACACTCTTGATTTATAAATTAGACCGATACGGCATTAGGGGAAACGCGTTGAAATGGCTCGAAAGCTACCTTACACATCGACAACAATGTGTTGAGATTTCAGGTCAAACTGGAAATGAAAAACTCGCATATAGGTCCCAGTATCGTGAAAATAACTGCGGTGTTCCCCAAGGCACCATACTGGGGCCGCCTTTATTCTTGCTGTATGTCAATGACTTGTCCAGTGTAACTTCCCACAATTGCATTCTATACGCTGACGATACGACCCTCAGTATTATTAACGAAAATGACGACATTGTTGAGTACCAAAATGAAATTAATGTGACATTAAATAAAATTATAACATGGCTAGAACACAATAATCTTCATATTAACATTGGCAAAACCAAAATGATTCAATTCCAGACATATAATAGTACGCGTCCACGGCTTAAAATACAATACGGAAATGAGACTATAGAAGAAGTTGACTATGCAAAATTTTTAGGGATAATAATTGACAAAAACTGTAATTGGAAATCTCATATTGACGATCTATGTAAGAAGATTGATAGATTCGTATATGTTTTATATAGACTAACACGTGTGGCTAGTGTTAATGCGGCACTATGTGCATATCATGGCTATGTTGCGTCAATTTTGCGCTATGGCATTATAATATGGGGTAATTCTGTTGAACTTGAAAGAGTGTTTCGAGCTCAAAAAAAGTGTATGCGCTCAATTTGTGGAGCGCACCCACTGGACAGTTGTGTTCCACTATTTAGAAAACTTAAAATATTGCCACTTCCAGCACTATACATTTTTGAAATTTGTATCTACGTACACCAAAACAGACATGAATTTGACTTATATAATGATGTTGTATCCAGACCCAGTCGCAGAGTTCATATGCTCAATGTTCCTAGGCGTAGAATTAAATTGTTTTCAAATAATGTTTACTGTATGTCCATTACTGTCTATAACAAATTACCTGGTGGCTTCAAAACTCTCAGCCTCAGAACATTTAAATGTAAATTATTTAACTTTCTTTTAAACAAATGTTATTATTCTACTCAAGATTTTATGAATGATAAATTCACCTCAATGAATACTTGACATTATATACTATAAATCATATTTTATCCACTTGACATCATTGAATTTTGACTTTAGTAAAAATCTGTTTTATAATTTAATTCAATTCATTTATATTATTTGTAATTTCTATTGATTGATAACTTAATTTTAATTTTAATGTAATAATGATATTCCAAAACTATACATGTTTGTACGCCGGAAACGGCAGAATATTCTGATCGACATATATATACCACCTTCCAGCTTTGTACAATATTCTGACAAATAAATGCATTCTATTCTATTCTATTCTATTCTATTCATTAATGGCTCTAGACACCGTATTTTGAGAAACATTATGGAGGACACTCTGTCCAACCAAATTTTGGTAGGACCCTGATGCATAAAATGCAAGTGCTATTAGAATCTGTAATGAAAAAAGTAAAAAACTAAAACCCGACTACGACAAAAAAACGACGCAGAAAAAGTATGAAACAAGATTTTCAGGATAGAACAAAAAGAAAAGCCGTAGTCACACGTTATAGGTACCAACCTAAACACTTTAATACCGTGTGACTACGGCTTTTCTTTTTGTTCTATCCTGAAAATCTTGTTTCATACTTTTTTGCTTTAGGTTCATGCTTTAAAAACTGGCATGTCTCGATTTTTCTTTTCTTGCACTGCAAAACAAATTCTTTTAAAACACTGCTGTCTGGAACTATCTCCTTATTTTTTCTTTTAGTCATTTCTTTTGCACACAAAATTTTGATTGATGATCCCACCTTAGCAAGATTTGATTTCTTCCAGTAACATTCAACCGAAGTACAAGACGGGGCTTTGGTTCGGCGGTGTAACCACATTAAAAATGCAACGGCGTGCTTGCAGCCACCTTCTGACGAGGAGCAATCGTGGCACTTTACACTAGTCACACACTCGTCCTGGGCCTCAAGTCTGCTATTACAATAGTGTCAGAATGGTCTGTCATTGGTTTCATAATGGTTGATTTTGACAAGTTTGGTAATCTACTATCACAATTGCGTCATTGTGAGATTCCAATGGTCAACCACTGACACTCCATTGAAAGAAGTGGACTAAAATGGTAATCTCGTATACAATGACAAATGGATGACTGATATAAACGGTAATCTGCTAAAATTTTGACAGTTCCTTTGACCAGTGATCTACCACTCTAACGTCATTGTGCAGTCATTGCTTTTATTTGATAGTGATACGAACAAGTATTGTGTTTGACGTGTTTTTGTAGAATATTGAAGAGAAGAAGGAATCATCCACCCCTAAGACGACCCACTGACCATGTATTCACTACGAGCAAATATTCTCGAGCTAGCCAACGCAGTGGATGCTAGAGAAAGAGCTGAAAGAAGATGGGCGGAATGCAGAAGACGTCGTCAAGCCCGTCGCTTGATGAGACTTAATTCGAACCCCTATGATATTCCCGAGGCGGAATTTGTAAAAACGTTTCGCCTTGGGAAGGACTCAGTAAGGGGGTTAATCGAAGAACTCATTCCCCTTATGGCCAGACCGCGTAGAAACGATAACATATCGGCAGAAATGAAGGTGAGAAAACTGAATTTGACATTGATTTATTATTCTATAGCTATAAACACGAAATAGGTAATAGGAAATCAAATCTTGCTAAGGTGGGATCATCAATCAAAATTTTGTGTGCAAAAGAAATGACTAAAAGAAAAAATAAGGAGATAGTTCCAGACAGCAGTGTTTTAAAAGAATTTGTTTTGCAGTGCAAGAAAAGAAAAATCGAGACATGCCAGTTTTTAAAGCATGAACCTAAAGCAGAAAAGTATGAAACAAGATTTTCAGGATAGAACAAAAAGAAAAGCCGTAGTCACACGGTATTAAAGTGTTTAGGTTGGTACCTATAACGTGTGACTACGGCTTTTCTTTTTGTTCTATCCTGAAAATCTTGTTTCATACTTTTTCTGCGTCGTTTTTTTGTCGTAGTCGGGTTTTAGTTTTTTACTTTTTTTTATTTAAACAATTTGGGAGGAGGAGCTCGTGGCGTAATAATAACTGCCACTCGGGTCAATCTTTAGGTTAAGCGGCGCTTGCCTAGGTTGGTCTGTGGATGGGTGACCGCCCATTTCATACCGAGTTTTCTCCGTGCCTCGGAAAGCACGTTAAGCTGTTGGTCCCGGCTGTCATATATAGATCTTTGGCAGTCGTTACAGGTAGTCAGTGACCTGGAAATCTGACAACCAGTCTTACCAAAGGGTATCGTATTACCCAGTATAAACTGGGTTGTGGAGGTCAGATAGGCAGTCGCTCCATGTAAAATACTGGTATTCAGCTGCATCCGGTTAGACTGGAAGCCGACCCCAACATAGTTGGGAAAAGGCTAAGCAGATGATGATGATTTATTTAAACAATTTTGGTGTTAATTTTTTTTTTACTCTTGACTTTTTGTCCGCTAGAGGGCGTGATTTTAAATTTGAGCAATATTTTGGAAATGTACAAGTGAGGCCCTTTCAAATGATACCAAACACGGCGTATTTATCTCCATTTTTATTTTTTAAGCCTTACTTTTTATCCGCTAGAGGGCGCTTTTTGTGACACGTCACGTAGCCTATGTTCAGCGGAAAATTAAGACGGTTCTAACGATACCTCATATGTCGAGTTCCAATAAGTAGATTAGAAGCTATGAGGGAACAGATGAAGATACACACATACATACATACATACATACATACATACATAGCCAGTCAAAATCATAACCCTCCTTTGGCTTTTCCGTAGTCGGGTAAAAATGAATTATTTTTTGCGAAGCTTATTTAACCCATATGGTATTAATCTATATCTAAATAAATGTGTTTGTTAGAACGGAAATTTAATATAGAATATTTGTGTTCTTTACTCTATACAGTTTAAATAAATATCTTAGAAGATATCGCAATGTAAAAATATCCGCGCGGCAAAATAATTCGCGCGTCGCAATGTAGGTACGGGGGATCTGGCTGGCCTACGGGAAATTCAAATTCAAAATATTTACTGCATCATAATGTTTACAGGTACAGGGTGTTATCGTACATTTAACAGTAAGAGATACCTATTAATAATTCTCACTTTAATATTAGAATCTAAGCTACATCTAAACTAATATTATAAAGAGGAAAGACAAGATTTTTTGTTTGTTACGATTTAGCTTAATTTTTGTTGGATAGTAGATTTATCGAGAAAGGTTATAAGCTATATTTATGAGACGCAGACGAAGTTGCGTGGGTCAGCTAGTGATTAATAATTAATTGATGCAGTGACAGAGTTGACTTGCTGTCAAAATCAGGTTCATGCTTTAAAAACTGGCATGTCTCGATTTTTCTTTTCTTGCACTGCAAAACAAATTCTTTTAAAACACTGCTGTCTGGAACTATCTCCTTATTTTTTCTTTTAGTCATTTCTTTTGCACACAAAATTTTGATTGATGATCCCACCTTAGCAAGATTTGATTTCTTCCAGTAACATTCAACCGAAGTACAAGACGGGGCTTTGGTTCGGCGGTGTAACCACATTAAAAATGCAACGGCGTGCTTGCAGCCACCTTCTGACGAGGAGCAATCGTGGCACTTTACACTAGTCACACACTCGTCCTGGGCCTCAAGTCTGCTATTACAATAGTGTCAGAATGGTCTGTCATTGGTTTCATAATGGTTGATTTTGACAAGTTTGGTAATCTACTATCACAATTGCGTCATTGTGAGATTCCAATGGTCAACCACTGACACTCCATTGAAAGAAGTGGACTAAAATGGTAATCTCGTATACAATGACAAATGGATGACTGATATAAACGGTAATCTGATAAAATTTTGACAGTTCCTTTGACCAGTGATCTACCACTCTAACGTCATTGTGCAGTCATTGCTTTTATTTGATAGTGATACGAACAAGTATTGTGTTTGACGTGTTTTTGTAGAATATTGAAGAGAAGAAGGAATCATCCACCCCTAAGACGACCCACTGACCATGTATTCACTACGAGCAAATATTCTCGAGCTAGCCAACGCAGTGGATGCTAGAGAAAGAGCTGAAAGAAGATGGGCGGAATGCAGAAGACGTCGTCAAGCCCGTCGCTTGATGAGACTTAATTCGAACCCCTATGATATTCCCGAGGCGGAATTTGTAAAAACGTTTCGCCTTGGGAAGGACTCAGTAAGGGGGTTAATCGAAGAACTCATTCCCCTTATGGCCAGACCGCGTAGAAACGATAACATATCGGCAGAAATGAAGGTGAGAAAACTGAATTTGACATTGATTTATTATTCTATAGCTATAAACACGAAATAGGTTAATTAATGTTATACTTATTTTTCATTACAGATTCTAATAGCACTTGCATTTTATGCATCAGGGTCCTACCAAAATTTGGTTGGACAGAGTGCCCTCCATAATGTTTCTCAAAATACGGTGTCTAGAGCCATTAATGAAACAACAAAAGCATTGAAATTCTAATAGCACTTGCATTTTATGCATCAGGGTCCTACCAAAAGGTTGAACAGAGTGCCCTCCATAATGTTTCTCACAAACCCCCCCAAAAATGCCTGGGGGAGGCCTACGTCCAGCAGTGGACGTCTTTTGGCTGAAATGATGAAAATGATGAATATTTTGGAAATGTACAAGTGAGGCCCTTTTAAATGATACCAAACACGGCGTGTTTATCTCCATTTTTATTTTTTAAGCCTTACTTTTTGACCGCTAGAGGGCTTTTTTTGTCGTAGTCGGGTTTTAGTTTTTTACTTTTTTTTTAAATGATACCAAACACGGCGTGTTTATCTCCATTTTTATTTTTTAAGCCTTACTTTTTGACCGCTAGAGGGCGCCAAATCGCTTTTTGTGACACGTCACGTAGCCTATGTTCAGCGGAAAATTAAGACGGTTCTAACGATACCTCATATGTCTAGTTCCGATAAGTAGATTAGAAGCTATGAGGGAACAGATGAAGATACACACATACATACATACAAACATACATACATACATACATACATACATACATAGCCAGTCAAAATCATAACCCTCCTTTGGCTTTTTTCTTTTAGTCATTTCTTTTGCACACAAAATTTTGATTGATGATCCCACCTTAGCAAGATTTGATTTCTTCCAGTAACATTCAACCGAAGTACAAGACGGGGCTTTGGTTCGGCGGTGTAACCACATTAAAAATGCAACGGCGTGCTTGCAGCCACCTTCTGACGAGGAGCAATCGTGGCACTTTACACTAGTCACACACTCGTCCTGGGCCTCAAGTCTGCTATTACAATAGTGTCAGAATGGTCTGTCATTGGTTTCATAATGGTTGATTTTGACAAGTTTGGTAATCTACTATCACAATTGCGTCATTGTGAGATTCCAATGGTCAACCACTGACACTCCATTGAAAGAAGTGGACTAAAATGGTAATCTCGTATACAATGACAAATGGATGACTGATATAAACGGTAATCTGCTAAAATTTTGACAGTTCCTTTGACCAGTGATCTACCACTCTAACGTCATTGTGCAGTCATTGCTTTTATTTGATAGTGATACGAACAAGTATTGTGTTTGACGTGTTTTTGTAGAATATTGAAGAGAAGAAGGAATCATCCACCCCTAAGACGACCCACTGACCATGTATTCACTACGAGCAAATATTCTCGAGCTAGCCAACGCAGTGGATGCTAGAGAAAGAGCTGAAAGAAGATGGGCGGAATGCAGAAGACGTCGTCAAGCCCGTCGCTTGATGAGACTTAATTCGAACCCCTATGATATTCCCGAGGCGGAATTTGTAAAAACGTTTCGCCTTGGGAAGGACTCAGTAAGGGGGTTAATCGAAGAACTCATTCCCCTTATGGCCAGACCGCGTAGAAACGATAACATATCGGCAGAAATGAAGGTGAGAAAACTGAATTTGACATTGATTTATTATTCTATAGCTATAAACACGAAATAGGTTAATTAATGTTATACTTATTTTTCATTACAGATTCTAATAGCACTTGCATTTTATGCATCAGGGTCCTACCAAAATTTGGTTGGACAGAGTGCCCTCCATAATGTTTCTCAAAATACGGTGTCTAGAGCCATTAATGAAACAACAAAAGCATTGAAATTCTAATAATAATAATAATAATAATAATAAATGTTTTATTGATCCAAAAACTTAGTTACACACAAGAATTAACCATAGTATTATTTAAAAGTAGGTACATTCGTGATTCCGTGATAAAATACTTGTGGACAAAATTGTTGTGTTTTGATCTATGGGTGAATTATATTTAGTTGAGATCTTAGAACCCCAAACTAGGCAAGAAATGCCTGTATTTTGGGGGTCTATTGATTCCTCCTAAAAAGTCTTACTTACACTAATTTACTACGTATATATATTGATTGATACAAATTGGATTTTAATCTTTATACATTAATTTACAATAAAACAGCGATGAAGTCACTTTGTAACAGTGAGAAGATCCTCAGTCGCTTCATATGTTAACTGCTGTAACCACTTACTAATCTTAGTTTTAAAATGATATTTGGTGAAGGTGTAAATATCTAGCTTTTTGTGAACTTTATTGTAGAGACGAGAGCTTAGTGCCTTAAATTGGCGGCCAGCAAATGTTGTTCGACATCTGACAGGGTTGCAGACCGGAAACCCTCTGCGTCTTGTGAGAAGTTTATCGTCAAAGCGGAGCGTAGAATGGCAGCGTAGGATAGCGCGAAGAATGAAAAGTTGACGAACAGTGAGGACTTTGGATTCGGAGTAAAGCTGGGCAGTAGGGTAATCTCTGCGTTTAAAGAACATGACTTTCAGAATTGCCCTTTGAGCTCGTTCTGCTTGGATTAATAGGGTTTTAAAGGAACCGCCCCAGGCAGTAATACAGTAGGAGATAATTGAAACACATAGGCTTTGATAAACGAGAGATAGGGTTGCAGGGTCAGCTGAGTATCGAAGTTCTCTGAAAATATATATTAATTTCCTCATCCGAGCAGATATTGCCTCGATATGAGGTCGCCAAGTCAGTCTTTCGTCAATAATTACGCCGAGGTACTTAATGCTTGAGACTAGCGACAGAGTCAGACAATTGCAGGCCCTATTTGTGTTGTGTTCTAAACATGTATGAGCGGTAATTATGTGAGAATCTTTTGGAGGCAAGTTTGTGTCACGAAGCGAAAAGCAGACGACCTTTGTTTTCTCCACATTTAGCGTTAGGAGATTCGAGGAAAGCCAATTCATCACAAGTCGAAGAGATTTCTCCGTATTTAGCCTAGCTCTATCCCAGTCATCATCGTAAACGATCAATGCCGTGTCATCTGCGTAAGTAAAAATGTCACAGTTAGGTATGTTCAAACGGCACAGATCGTTTATGTAGACCAGGAAGAGGGTAGGTCCCAAAATACTACCTTGTGGGACTCCAAAGGTAATATCCATGGCGTCACTGTACAGTTTACCGATTTTAACACACTGGGTGCGATCAGAGAGATAATCCGTGAAGATTCTGAGCGCAATTCCTCGGACTCCCACGCTCTCTAACTTTTTAATAAGAATGGGGACAGAAACTGAGTCGAAAGCTTTGGACAAATCTAGAAAGACTCCGTAACACTTGCGCTTTTGGTCCAGATTGCTTGTAACGGTATGAGTGAGATCTAATACAGCGTCTTCCGTCGAGACTCCCTGTCTAAAACCGTATTGATTTTTAGATATAATGTCAAACTTTTCAAGAAAATTAGTAAGGCAGTTGTTAAGGATTCTCTCCAGGATCTTTGACAGAGAACTCAGTACAGATATAGGTCTATAGTTTGTTACATTCGTTTTATCTCCACTCTTATAGATTGGGTGGACTACGGCCTTTTTAAAGGCTTTTGGAAAAGTGCCTGAGTCGATAGCAAGATTGCAGATATGTGTGATGGGGCCAGTAAGAGTAGTTATAGAATGCTTCAGAATCTTAGCAGGTATATTATCATGTCCGGTGGAACAGTCAGTACGAAGATTGAGTATTAGCCCATACACTTGCACTTCGTCCACTGGCATGATACTCAGAGAGTTGGACGGTAAGGGCTGAGGTTGATGTTCCACATAAGGCAAGACGGGAGTCTTAATTGCTGAAGCAAGATTTTCGCCCACATTAACGAAGAATTTGTTAATGTTGTTTAACGCCGTTTTTGTATCCCCACTATCTAATAAGTCCGTGCTCGAGGTCTGCGAAAGAGTATTGGAGTTGGTGATTGATTTTATAGCCTTCCAAGTGGCTTTAATGTTATTTTTTGCCTTTAACAGATCATTTTTTTCATGAGTTCTTTTTAATTTCCTGAGTAAAGTATTTAAGAAATTCCGGTAACGGGTATAGGTAACAGTAAGAACGTTGTTGTCAGGGGAAGATTTAGACTTCTTATGGAGGTTGTCACGATTCTTGATACATCTAAGTAAACCTGAGGTCATCCAGGGCTTAATGACTCTACACTTTCGAGGGATATGTACCGTGTGAGTATGATTCTTGATGGTAGATTGGATCATAGATATAAACAAGTCAGTAGCTAGGTTACAGTCAGATTCAGTTATGACTGGTTCAAAGTCTAGCTCGTCTATTTCAGTTTTAATGCTTTCGTAATCATACCTGATAACGTCAACATTAGTGGTGATGACGGATTTATTTTTGGAGAGTTCAAGGCAAAGGACAACCGGTAGATGATCGGTTATGTATGTATCAAGAACGGTCACAACAGCGGGGGCTTTAGTTTTAATAAGAACATGATCCAGGCAATTGCCTAATCTAGTAGGTAAGGTGTGACCAGGTAAAAGTCCCATGGAGGCACAAGTAGTAAGGTAGGTATCTGAGTGACGATCATTATTGTTTGATTTTATGTCGATGTTAATATCGCCGATGACAGCAACGTTCCTGTAGCGTTTTAGATTTAATACTAGACTATCTAAACTGCTATAAAAGTTTTCCAGATCAGCATACGACGGCGAGCGATAAATACAAATAATGGCTGTATTACTAGTTGTGCATACGAGGCAATTGGCATCCTGGAAGGGTGGTTCTGAGTAATTACATTGAAGAGTAGACTTTGTGTATATTACCACTCCATCATTCTGCGTGTGGTTGTTTGAGGAAGCGTAAGAGGAGTAGCCTTGTAGTATGGGTAGAGGGCCTGTTACCCTAAGCCAGCACTCAGAAAATACTATAACATCAAAGTCAATTTTAGTACTAATAAGCATTGCTACAAACAAGTGGAAGTTCTTACTGATACTTCTTATGTTGATGTGTATTATTTTTAAGTTTAAATTGGGTTGTTTGATGTTAGCTAAGCATTGATCTGGTGGGCAGAAGAATGAGCGAGCAATGTTCATGGTATCGATTTCGATAGCTATAGCATCGTTTGTATTAGCCATTTGTGTCGAGTTTAGAGTTGATACAAGCGTTGTCATAGTGGGGGGAAAGCAGGGCAATGCAAGCTTGCATATGAAAAACAGAGATATTGCAGCAAGCAGTACAGCACTTGTGATGGAGTGTGACGAGCAACATTCGCGTGGTCGTAAAATATATGGAGTAAATGTTAGAAGTGGAGTTATGTGTTACAGCAGTTTTGATGAAATAGGCAAAAAGTCTGATTGAATCAATAGCAAAGTACAAAAATAAAATTAACTTAAATAAAAATAAAAAAGCTACGAAACATGCATGGGGTAGCGCGTGCACATAAGGCGCTATAACATAAAAATACACAAGTAGAGCAAATAGTCAATCCTTGTTTTTTAACGTGATTAAGCAGTTTTCAGAGGTGATTGAAATGGGCTTGTCATCTGGATGAAGTCTCATGAGGATTCGGCCATTTACACTCCAACAGAATAACTTATGTATCTTGGCATATTGACGACACTCATAAAATAGTTTCCTCATCGATGGAGTAAGATGCTCAGCAACATAGATGGGTAGTTTATGACCTGACATACCAATTGTTTGTGTGTTTAGCTTGTCATTTAATGGACGAACTTTGTTAAACTGTCTAATGCTGGATAAAAATTGATTTCTACTAGAGACCGTCGCAAATTCCGCCACTATGGAACGCGAAGTTCCAGGTTTACCTGGCAGTCGGTAGATATCGCGAAGATTTGATTTATTGATGTCTAGGTCAATAGCTTTCCCCACTTCCGACACGATCGCAACCAGGTCTTCTTCTTTTTCCTTTTCTTTCACTGGTACATTGCGGAGTTCAACAGTGGCTGGTCGAAATTGAAGGTGAACTTCCTGGATTTCTTTTTGCAGATGATCAATGGATTTCCCTTTTTCCGTGTTTTGATTATCCAGTTCAGACAGTCTTTTTTTCATGTCTTCGTAATCCCTGTTAACATAAGCCATGCTGTTCTCGAGCTCTTGGGTTGTTTTTTGGATTTCGGAACATTGAAGCTTTAGTTCGGACACATCCTTCACCAGTAATGACAAAATTGCGTCCTGTTCGGTTTTCCAGTTGGTCAGGCGCTGGTCATGGTCGTTTTTCCAGCTATTCAGCATTTCGGTTAGCTCGACTTTAAGCTCATTACAAATGCAAGGTGACGAGGGTGACTTTTCCGGGTTGCCGGGAGAGTTTTCAAGACGTTGACGTTTACTTCTGTTAGTGATATTTTCCGTCTCGTTCGCCTTTGGTTTTGGTTCCGTTTGCAGTTTGACTTGTTTGGTAGTTTTCTGTTTCGAGTTTGACGGGGGACTTCCCTGAGCAGACATTGCGTTATTAAAAGTATAAAAGTATGTCAGGCTGACTTAGAAGAGGTAGCAGGCAAGTAAGCGATGGCCTGATACTTTTAGCGTAGCAACAGTATTCGAAGCAACAGTATTCGAAGGGAGGACTCGCCACACGTTGCAGTAAGTAAAGCCGTAGGCGTTAGCGACAGGACTGTGACGGTGTGAGTGACGTCACCCGCTCGCTTGACCGCGCGCAACGGTTACGCTGATTTCGCTGCTTGATGAGTAACTCACGTGGCGCGGCGGGCGGGCGCTCGATCCGGACGCAGTTGGTCGCACGTTCAAATCCAGCGCGAGCAGGACGAATCACAAATTCACCAAATTTGTCGTAACACACAAATATCCAACTGTCTCTTTCTAGGACGGCCCAGTGGGAGGGAACTCCTCATTAGAATTCACTTAGCGCGACAAGGAATTACTTTTCGGTACTGTCAACCAATCACAAAATTTGCACGAATAATATCGATACTCTAGGAGCAAAGTGACTTCACGCACGTCCACTGTGGTCCGAGTCGCACGGAGGAATCTATCTCACTTGCATTTTCAATCTATAGCACTTGCATTTTATGCATCAGGGTCCTACCAAAAGGTTGAACAGAGTGCCCTCCATAATGTTTCTCACAAACCCCCCCAAAAATGCCTGGGGGAGGCCTACGTCCAGCAGTGGACGTCTTTTGGCTGAAATGATGAAAATGATGAATATTTTGGAAATGTACAAGTGAGGCCCTTTTAAATGATACCAAACACGGCGTGTTTATCTCCATTTTTATTTTTTAAGCCTTACTTTTTGACCGCTAGAGGGCTTTTTTTGTCGTAGTCGGGTTTTAGTTTTTTACTTTTTTTTTAAATGATACCAAACACGGCGTGTTTATCTCCATTTTTATTTTTTAAGCCTTACTTTTTGACCGCTAGAGGGCGCCAAATCGCTTTTTGTGACACGTCACGTAGCCTATGTTCAGCGGAAAATTAAGACGGTTCTAACGATACCTCATATGTCTAGTTCCGATAAGTAGATTAGAAGCTATGAGGGAACAGATGAAGATACACACATACATACATACAAACATACATACATACATACATACATACATACATACATACATAGCCAGTCAAAATCATAACCCTCCTTTGGCTTTGCCGTAGTCGGGTAAATATTCAAGGTTTCTCTTCAAAGCAACTTGAAATTGAATTGTTTTTAGAAAGAACAAAGTTTGAAATTGTTTGTTTCACTGAGCATTGGTTAAGAGACTATGAAATGCTAATTAATTACGCAAATTACAGTGTGGGCAGTTGCTTTAACCGTAAATCTAAGATTCGTGGGGGTTCATTAATCTTAATTAAAAATTGTATTAAATTTAAAACTCGTAGTGACATTGTTAATCTATCTGTTGAATATAATATTGAGCTGTCTTGTGTTGAGCTCGATAAGCATATAATAGTGTGCGTTTACAGACCCCCAAAAAAAAGTAAGGCTTAAAAAATAAAAATGGAGATAAACACGCCGTGTTTGGTATCATTTAAAAGGGCCTCACTTGTACATTTCCAAAATATTCATCATTTTCATCATTTCAGCCAAAAGACGTCCACTGCTGGACGTAGGCCTCCCCCAGGCATTTTTGGGGGGGTTTGTGAGAAACATTATGGAGGGCACTCTGTTCAACCTTTTGGTAGGACCCTGATGCATAAAATGCAAGTGCTATTAGAATTTCAATGCTTTTGTTGTTTCATTAATGGCTCTAGACACCGTATTTTGAGAAACATTATGGAGGGCACTCTGTCCAACCAAATTTTGGTAGGACCCTGATGCATAAAATGCAAGTGCTATTAGAATCTGTAATGAAAAATAAGTATAACATTAATTAACCTATTTCGTGTTTATAGCTATAGAATAATAAATCAATGTCAAATTCAGTTTTCTCACCTTCATTTCTGCCGATATGTTATCGTTTCTACGCGGTCTGGCCATAAGGGGAATGAGTTCTTCGATTAACCCCCTTACTGAGTCCTTCCCAAGGCGAAACGTTTTTACAAATTCCGCCTCGGGAATATCATAGGGGTTCGAATTAAGTCTCATCAAGCGACGGGCTTGACGACGTCTTCTGCATTCCGCCCATCTTCTTTCAGCTCTTTCTCTAGCATCCACTGCGTTGGCTAGCTCGAGAATATTTGCTCGTAGTGAATACATGGTCAGTGGGTCGTCTTAGGGGTGGATGATTCCTTCTTCTCTTCAATATTCTACAAAAACACGTCAAACACAATACTTGTTCGTATCACTATCAAATAAAAGCAATGACTGCACAATGACGTTAGAGTGGTAGATCACTGGTCAAAGGAACTGTCAAAATTTTAGCAGATTACCGTTTATATCAGTCATCCATTTGTCATTGTATACGAGATTACCATTTTAGTCCACTTCTTTCAATGGAGTGTCAGTGGTTGACCATTGGAATCTCACAATGACGCAATTGTGATAGTAGATTACCAAACTTGTCAAAATCAACCATTATGAAACCAATGACAGACCATTCTGACACTATTGTAATAGCAGACTTGAGGCCCAGGAC
Source organism: Diarsia dahlii (assembly GCA_949775195.1). Taxonomy (NCBI): domain Eukaryota; kingdom Metazoa; phylum Arthropoda; class Insecta; order Lepidoptera; family Noctuidae; genus Diarsia; species Diarsia dahlii. The sequence goes on along the minus strand of OX459192.1, from coordinate 12,033,941 downwards.
GAGTGTGTGACTAGTGTAAAGTGCCACGATTGCTCCTCGTCAGAAGGTGGCTGCAAGCACGCCGTTGCATTTTTAATGTGGTTACACCGCCGAACCAAAGCCCCGTCTTGTACTTCGGTTGAATGTTACTGGAAGAAATCAAATCTTGCTAAGGTGGGATCATCAATCAAAATTTTGTGTGCAAAAGAAATGACTAAAAGAAAAAATAAGGAGATAGTTCCAGACAGCAGTGTTTTAAAAGAATTTGTTTTGCAGTGCAAGAAAAGAAAAATCGAGACATGCCAGTTTTTAAAGCATGAACCTAAAGCAAAAAAGTATGAAACAAGATTTTCAGGATAGAACAAAAAGAAAAGCCGTAGTCACACGGTATTAAAGTGTTTAGGTTGGTACCTATAACGTGTGACTACGGCTTTTCTTTTTGTTCTATCCTGAAAATCTTGTTTCATACTTTTTCTGCGTCGTTTTTTTGTCGTAGTCGGGTTTTAGTTTTTTACTTTTTTTTATTTAAACAATTTGGGAGGAGGAGCTCGTGGCGTAATAATAACTGCCACTCGGGTCAATCTTTAGGTTAAGCGGCGCTTGCCTAGGTTGGTCTGTGGATGGGTGACCGCCCATTTCATACCGAGTTTTCTCCGTGCCTCGGAAAGCACGTTAAGCTGTTGGTCCCGGCTGTCATATATAGATCTTTGGCAGTCGTTACAGGTAGTCAGTGACCTGGAAATCTGACAACCAGTCTTACCAAAGGGTATCGTATTACCCAGTATAAACTGGGTTGTGGAGGTCAGATAGGCAGTCGCTCCATGTAAAATACTGGTATTCAGCTGCATCCGGTTAGACTGGAAGCCGACCCCAACATAGTTGGGAAAAGGCTAAGCAGATGATGATGATTTATTTAAACAATTTTGGTGTTAATTTTTTTTTTACTCTTGACTTTTTGTCCGCTAGAGGGCGTGATTTTAAATTTGAGCAATATTTTGGAAATGTACAAGTGAGGCCCTTTCAAATGATACCAAACACGGCGTATTTATCTCCATTTTTATTTTTTAAGCCTTACTTTTTATCCGCTAGAGGGCGCTTTTTGTGACACGTCACGTAGCCTATGTTCAGCGGAAAATTAAGACGGTTCTAACGATACCTCATATGTCGAGTTCCAATAAGTAGATTAGAAGCTATGAGGGAACAGATGAAGATACACACATACATACATACATACATACATACATACATAGCCAGTCAAAATCATAACCCTCCTTTGGCTTTTCCGTAGTCGGGTAAAAATGAATTATTTTTTGCGAAGCTTATTTAACCCATATGGTATTAATCTATATCTAAATAAATGTGTTTGTTAGAACGGAAATTTAATATAGAATATTTGTGTTCTTTACTCTATACAGTTTAAATAAATATCTTAGAAGATATCGCAATGTAAAAATATCCGCGCGGCAAAATAATTCGCGCGTCGCAATGTAGGTACGGGGGATCTGGCTGGCCTACGGGAAATTCAAATTCAAAATATTTACTGCATCATAATGTTTACAGGTACAGGGTGTTATCGTATATTTAACAGTAAGAGATACCTATTAATAATTCTCACTTTAATATTAGAATCTAAGCTACATCTAAACTAATATTATAAAGAGGAAAGACAAGATTTTTTGTTTGTTACGATTTAGCTTAATTTTTGTTGGATAGTAGATTTATCGAGAAAGGTTATAAGCTATATTTATGAGACGCAGACGAAGTTGCGTGGGTCAGCTAGTGATTAATAATTAATTGATGCAGTGACAGAGTTGACTTGCTGTCAAAATCAGGTTCATGCTTTAAAAACTGGCATGTCTCGATTTTTCTTTTCTTGCACTGCAAAACAAATTCTTTTAAAACACTGCTGTCTGGAACTATCTCCTTATTTTTTCTTTTAGTCATTTCTTTTGCACACAAAATTTTGATTGATGATCCCACCTTAGCAAGATTTGATTTCTTCCAGTAACATTCAACCGAAGTACAAGACGGGGCTTTGGTTCGGCGGTGTAACCACATTAAAAATGCAACGGCGTGCTTGCAGCCACCTTCTGACGAGGAGCAATCGTGGCACTTTACACTAGTCACACACTCGTCCTGGGCCTCAAGTCTGCTATTACAATAGTGTCAGAATGGTCTGTCATTGGTTTCATAATGGTTGATTTTGACAAGTTTGGTAATCTACTATCACAATTGCGTCATTGTGAGATTCCAATGGTCAACCACTGACACTCCATTGAAAGAAGTGGACTAAAATGGTAATCTCGTATACAATGACAAATGGATGACTGATATAAACGGTAATCTGCTAAAATTTTGACAGTTCCTTTGACCAGTGATCTACCACTCTAACGTCATTGTGCAGTCATTGCTTTTATTTGATAGTGATACGAACAAGTATTGTGTTTGACGTGTTTTTGTAGAATATTGAAGAGAAGAAGGAATCATCCACCCCTAAGACGACCCACTGACCATGTATTCACTACGAGCAAATATTCTCGAGCTAGCCAACGCAGTGGATGCTAGAGAAAGAGCTGAAAGAAGATGGGCGGAATGCAGAAGACGTCGTCAAGCCCGTCGCTTGATGAGACTTAATTCGAACCCCTATGATATTCCCGAGGCGGAATTTGTAAAAACGTTTCGCCTTGGGAAGGACTCAGTAAGGGGGTTAATCGAAGAACTCATTCCCCTTATGGCCAGACCGCGTAGAAACGATAACATATCGGCAGAAATGAAGGTGAGAAAACTGAATTTGACATTGATTTATTATTCTATAGCTATAAACACGAAATAGGTTAATTAATGTTATACTTATTTTTCATTACAGATTCTAATAGCACTTGCATTTTATGCATCAGGGTCCTACCAAAATTTGGTTGGACAGAGTGCCCTCCATAATGTTTCTCAAAATACGGTGTCTAGAGCCATTAATGAAACAACAAAAGCATTGAAATTCTAATAGCACTTGCATTTTATGCATCAGGGTCCTACCAAAAGGTTGAACAGAGTGCCCTCCATAATGTTTCTCACAAACCCCCCCAAAAATGCCTGGGGGAGGCCTACGTCCAGCAGTGGACGTCTTTTGGCTGAAATGATGAAAATGATGAATATTTTGGAAATGTACAAGTGAGGCCCTTTTAAATGATACCAAACACGGCGTGTTTATCTCCATTTTTATTTTTTAAGCCTTACTTTTTTTTGGGGGTCTGTAAACGCACACTATTATATGCTTATCGAGCTCAACACAAGACAGCTCAATATTATATTCAACAGATAGATTAACAATGTCACTACGAGTTTTAAATTTAATACAATTTTTAATTAAGATTAATGAACCCCCACGAATCTTAGATTTACGGTTAAAGCAACTGCCCACACTGTAATTTGCGTAATTAATTAGCATTTCATAGTCTCTTAACCAATGCTCAGTGAAACAAACAATTTCAAACTTTGTTCTTTCTAAAAACAATTCAATTTCAAGTTGCTTTGAAGAGAAACCTTGAATATTTACCCGACTACGGCAAAGCCAAAGGAGGGTTATGATTTTGACTGGCTATGTATGTATGTATGTATGTATGTATGTATGTTTGTATGTATGTATGTGTGTATCTTCATCTGTTCCCTCATAGCTTCTAATCTACTTATCGGAACTAGACATATGAGGTATCGTTAGAACCGTCTTAATTTTCCGCTGAACATAGGCTACGTGACGTGTCACAAAAAGCGATTTGGCGCCCTCTAGCGGTCAAAAAGTAAGGCTTAAAAAATAAAAATGGAGATAAACACGCCGTGTTTGGTATCATTTAAAAAAAAAGTAAAAAACTAAAACCCGACTACGACAAAAAAAGCCCTCTAGCGGTCAAAAAGTAAGGCTTAAAAAATAAAAATGGAGATAAACACGCCGTGTTTGGTATCATTTAAAAGGGCCTCACTTGTACATTTCCAAAATATTCATCATTTTCATCATTTCAGCCAAAAGACGTCCACTGCTGGACGTAGGCCTCCCCCAGGCATTTTTGGGGGGGTTTGTGAGAAACATTATGGAGGGCACTCTGTTCAACCTTTTGGTAGGACCCTGATGCATAAAATGCAAGTGCTATTAGAATTTCAATGCTTTTGTTGTTTCATTAATGGCTCTAGACACCGTATTTTGAGAAACATTATGGAGGGCACTCTGTCCAACCAAATTTTGGTAGGACCCTGATGCATAAAATGCAAGTGCTATTAGAATCTGTAATGAAAAATAAGTATAACATTAATTAACCTATTTCGTGTTTATAGCTATAGAATAATAAATCAATGTCAAATTCAGTTTTCTCACCTTCATTTCTGCCGATATGTTATCGTTTCTACGCGGTCTGGCCATAAGGGGAATGAGTTCTTCGATTAACCCCCTTACTGAGTCCTTCCCAAGGCGAAACGTTTTTACAAATTCCGCCTCGGGAATATCATAGGGGTTCGAATTAAGTCTCATCAAGCGACGGGCTTGACGACGTCTTCTGCATTCCGCCCATCTTCTTTCAGCTCTTTCTCTAGCATCCACTGCGTTGGCTAGCTCGAGAATATTTGCTCGTAGTGAATACATGGTCAGTGGGTCGTCTTAGGGGTGGATGATTCCTTCTTCTCTTCAATATTCTACAAAAACACGTCAAACACAATACTTGTTCGTATCACTATCAAATAAAAGCAATGACTGCACAATGACGTTAGAGTGGTAGATCACTGGTCAAAGGAACTGTCAAAATTTTAGCAGATTACCGTTTATATCAGTCATCCATTTGTCATTGTATACGAGATTACCATTTTAGTCCACTTCTTTCAATGGAGTGTCAGTGGTTGACCATTGGAATCTCACAATGACGCAATTGTGATAGTAGATTACCAAACTTGTCAAAATCAACCATTATGAAACCAATGACAGACCATTCTGACACTATTGTAATAGCAGACTTGAGGCCCAGGACGAGTGTGTGACTAGTGTAAAGTGCCACGATTGCTCCTCGTCAGAAGGTGGCTGCAAGCACGCCGTTGCATTTTTAATGTGGTTACACCGCCGAACCAAAGCCCCGTCTTGTACTTCGGTTGAATGTTACTGGAAGAAATCAAATCTTGCTAAGGTGGGATCATCAATCAAAATTTTGTGTGCAAAAGAAATGACTAAAAGAAAAAATAAGGAGATAGTTCCAGACAGCAGTGTTTTAAAAGAATTTGTTTTGCAGTGCAAGAAAAGAAAAATCGAGACATGCCAGTTTTTAAAGCATGAACCTGATTTTGACAGCAAGTCAACTCTGTCACTGCATCAATTAATTATTAATCACTAGCTGACCCACGCAACTTCGTCTGCGTCTCATAAATATAGCTTATAACCTTTCTCGATAAATCTACTATCCAACAAAAATTAAGCTAAATCGTAACAAACAAAAAATCTTGTCTTTCCTCTTTATAATATTAGTTTAGATGTAGCTTAGATTCTAATATTAAAGTGAGAATTATTAATAGGTATCTCTTACTGTTAAATATACGATAACACCCTGTACCTGTAAACATTATGATGCAGTAAATATTTTGAATTTGAATTTCCCGTAGGCCAGCCAGATCCCCCGTACCTACATTGCGACGCGCGAATTATTTTGCCGCGCGGATATTTTTACATTGCGATATCTTCTAAGATATTTATTTAAACTGTATAGAGTAAAAAAAAGTAAAAAACTAAAACCCGACTACGACAAAAAAACGACGCAGAAAAAGTATGAAACAAGATTTTCAGGATAGAACAAAAAGAAAAGCCGTAGTCACACGGTATTAAAGTGTTTAGGTTGGTACCTATAACGTGTGACTACGGCTTTTCTTTTTGTTCTATCCTGAAAATCTTGTTTCATACTTTTTCTGCGTCGTTTTTTTGTCGTAGTCGGGTTTTAGTTTTTTACTTTTTTTTGATGAAACAATTGCAAGTCATTCTGCTTAGCCCCCTTTTTACATTTAGGTCTTTGAGAGCCAGAAGGTACATTTTTATGTTTTGGTATAACATTAATAGTACTGGTATCTTCTGTTGTCTTACTGACTAGTTTAAATCATCCGGAGTGGGTCCCAAGAAAGTTTCTTTAATGCCTCTATGACACGTTTTCCCTTCATGGTATTTCAAAATAACTTCTTTTTGATCTTCTTCAGATTCTGTCAAATTAATAACTCTCTCTGTACATTTTGTTAACGTAATTGAATCCTTTTTAAATAACTTAATTACCATGTTTGAAAAAGTTTTTCTAAAAGATGGATGCTCAAAGTATATAAAGTACTTATGTTTTGGGTCTATATACTCTCTCAAAAAGTCTTTAGCTAATTTATCGTTATTTGTCGGTAAGTGAACTTCAAGAATTTTTTGTTTATTATTAGAAATATCTTTTACGACTAATTCATTTTTAAACCATGAATGAACTAAAATCTGTTTTGGTTTAGTATCGATAGCTTCGTTTAAAATGGGAATGCCTTCGTTTTCTCTATTTGAAACTGAATTGGCAGTGACCCCGTCATCAGAATCCGAAAGTTCTATCGTTTCTATTGGAGTTTCGAGGTCTTTCAATTCGTTTTCTATAATTTTTTGAATTCGTTCTTGCCTATCTCCTACATTTACAAATATTGAATCTAAATCGTCGTCAATTGCATTAATCTTAATCCTAGATAAAGCATCTGCGTTCGTGTTCTGAGGGCCTTTCTTATATTTTATTTCGAAGTCGTATTCTTCTAGCCTTAATCGCCATCGCGTGAGTTTACTATTGGGCTCTTTCAATGAATACAGCCATGCTAATGGTCTATGATCTGTAAATATGGTAAACTTATTACCATACAAATACGGTCGACTTAACTGCCCATATTATGGCTAATAGTTCTTTCTCGATAGTGCTATATCTTACTTCTGTGTCACTCAAAGTTCTACTAGCATATGCAACAGGCTTATCTGAACCTATTGTTCCTTGTGACAATACAGCCCCGATTGCAAAATTGGATGCATCAGTGGTTAAGATAAAAGTTTTATTAAAGTCAGGGAACTGTAACAAAGGTGCATTTGTTAAAAGCTTTTTACATGTCTCAAAGCATTCTTTATATTCATCATTAATAACAATTTTACGACCTTTCTTTAAACAAGCTGTTAATGGTCTAGTTATTTTAGCAAAATCTTTTATGAATTTCCTATAATATCCGATAAGTCCTAAAAAGCTTTTAATCTGTGTAACCGTTTCTGGTATAGGGTACCTAAGAATACCCTAGTAGCATTTTTGGTAGGCTTTTGGTTGGGCCACATACATATTATTTGTTGGACAACGGTGTGAATTGGCCGCATGTGTTGCTGGAAGGCCAACAACTAAGGGCCTATATGAAAACTCCCATACAGGGCCACATACTGTATTTCTCCGTAGGGCCATTGTATAGAGAACATACAATTATCCAACGACTGTATTTCTCCGTAGGGCCTTTGTATAGAGATCATACAATTAACCAATGTCGTCGGGTGCTGGTTAGGTACCTACCCGGTAGGATGGGTGCTTCTACTCCTGATACTGAACAACTTTCCCCATGGAACCCATAGTCAAATCGGAAAAAAAAATTGGAATTCTCATACCTATTATGTTGGTCAATCAGCTGATCGACTTAGTATGGGAGAGCCAAACTATTTTTTGCGATTTGACTATGGGTTCCTTGGGTAAAGTTGTTCAGTATCAAGAGTGAGAGAATTAGATAAACAATCAAAATAAAAAATTGAGTCTTACACAATCAATATTTATTAAAATTAGATGCCTATTAACATTATCACTTAGATGTCTATCTTAATTAAAATTGTTCAATGGCACAAGTTTCTGTTTACAAATGGAATGCACACATTATCATCATCATAAAAAAAGTAGGTAATAGAAAACATTTTTTATTTAAAGTCGACGAGCAGACAGTGACTTTCTTAGAAGAATTTACTTTTACTTTATATATACCTAAACGACTGCTTTCAATGGGTATTTTATAATAGTCAGTCTTATTAAAAAAACAGTCACAATCTAATGAAAAATAACCACTATTTTCAACCTCTTTTATAGTTTTTATTCTTAAAATATCTCCATCTTTGGTACTGAAACAGGAATTAATACTAATATTGCAACCATTAATTAAAATTATCTTAGTTATTGCATTCTTCTTCTTTATTATTTTCGGGGTTTGCAATTTTTTTGGCAAATATTTAAACTCTCCCATTCTTTTGGCTACTTGTTGTAGTGGATGATTGTGGGAGCGAACCATTTTTTTAATTTTGGTCATAAAATTTTCAAACGGAAAAGCAGAAAAATTATCTAGCTTTCCAAAATTCTCAACATCTGCTGTTAAATGTAAGAGGTTATGGAAATTGTACACAAGAAGTTCATTTCCATACAACACTGGAATGTCACGAACAAAGCAATGCAATAATTTATCAGCATATACTCTCCATTCTCTATCATCACTAAGGTCACTACATAATATATGAATAGCGCAATGCAGAGTTAAAAAATGTTCATAAATATTTTTCGAAACAATTTCATGTATAACTACAGGGCCTAGATATAAAAGGAAAGCTCTGAATTCTGTTGCCTTCCAATATTTAAATAATTGAATAGACCTAGGGCGCCTGGAAAATTCCGAAAGATAATTATTATCACTAATATGTAGCAATCTTTCTGATATTTGCATTATTTTGATAACATTCAATTTACATTTTTTTGGTCCCTTTTCTACCCAAACTCGGATAATTTTCTTTACCACCCCTAAACAAACTAAGTGCATGTAATCCAAAGGGACTTGTGTAACTAACCCAATTTTAATTTCCGTTAAAATAGTTTTACTTATTTGGTGATCTTCATATTGTTGGTTGTGAAAATAATCATCATTTCTAAGATTTAAATTTGAAGTATATTGCCATGTTGTTCTACCTATATAAGTTCCTTCTTGTGTACATTTCTCGCAGCCATATAAAGAATTGTGGGATTTTATACATTTAAGAAAGGCTCTTGCTGGCGCATCAGCTACAATACAACTCACTCGAAAAGCGCACTTTTTTCCACTATTTAATATTATACCACTATTTTCCAACTCAATGCATTCGTCCACAAAAGGACGCAGGTAATTATTAACACTATGTGGTTTGGAATTTCCAAAGTACAATCCAACAATAAATGGTTCTCTATTAATACTTTGGTCTAGTATACATAAAATTGGCCAGAACGAATAAGTGGTACTGGCATGAACCGGGAGACCATCCACATTGAGTGTAACGGATAACAAAAAGATGTCATCATTTTCACGCATTTTTGTGTCCATTATCGGGAAGCGGTTTTGTGTAACTAAACCAGATGAGGCATTTTCAACAATATTAAAAAGAAGTCCAAAATATATATATGAACCACCATCGCAATCAACAACATTGACATGCTTTGGTGTTTGCAATAGCGTCCGTGAGTCTGTCGGCAGGAAAGAATGAAAAGGATGTAATAGCTTCAACAAACCATTTAAGGCAGAGTGAGTTATATAGTGCTGTTGAGACCACTTAGCAAGAGATGAAGTTAAATTAATATGTTCAGATTGAGCTTTACACTTTTCCAAATTAACATTTGCATTGTTACTGGTAGTAGCACCATTTTCATCACTTACATTGCTTAAAAAGTAACATTCACTTACACCACTTGATGTCAAATCAGATGTTAAACTATTTTTAGGGATGATGCAATCGTCATCAACATCATCAATCCTTAACTCAGATATTATTTTGTTTTTTGTATTGTTTCGATGTCTCCTCCTCGTTCTAACTGATGTACCAGAATATTCTTGTCTAGAATTATTGACTTCTTCTTGCCCGTCTGCTATCTCGCCCTCCATCTCTGTCTCTTGCAAATCTAAACCAGCTTGTCAAAACAAATATAATCTCAGCATCTGTTGCCTTTTCAGCCAACTTATTTTTACGAACTGCATCTGTAAAAAATAAAACAGGAATTTGTTATTTCATGTAAAACACAAACCACAAATGCCTCGAATACCAAGACAAACATACTTAGGTACTTACTTATAATTACTTGTATCAGTTGTAAATTTTTCAAGCTGGTTTTATTATTTTTGCCAGTCCAGTTGCACTGAAAAGGGCGAGTAGTGACGAAAAAACTCTTTGTAGTATTCTTCTTGTGATTGTTGCAATGTTGTTACCGCCAATAAAGCTTAAATTATTAATCTGAAAACAAAATGTGAAATAAGCAAAATACATGTAAATAAATGGTAACTCTTACTAAATATCACACCTCTTCAATTGGGGTAGGCAGAGACCACATTCTTCTACTTGCTACGATCCTGGTTTAAATATTTCACTTCTTCAACATCCATCAATCTTTTTATACATACTCGTTGACTTGGAGTACCTACATACAACTCTTAGTTAACACGTACCAAATTTTCTTTGTTTTCGTCGTTTTCGAGCCAGGTTTCGATGTTATCCAGATCTTCAACAGATTTCAAAGGCAGGGCTATCTCATCAGGTAAAGCGATCAATGCTGCAGATGATGATGAAGTCAATCTTGATAAAATATCATTTTGCGTAGCCTTTAATTCTTTGATATCACTCTGGATAAATGCTATGTATGTGGCAATTGATTCTAAAAGAATAAATATATACATTAAAGTGACACCCATATGACTACCATGTGTCCTACTTTTTATAGCAGGCCAAGTGCGAGTTTGACTCGCATACAAAGGGTTCCGTACACTACAGTGTACGTACACATAGTGTTCAAAGGTTGCCTTTAAATGAATCATCATCATCAACAGCCTATTAATGTTCCCACTGCTGGGACACAGGCCTCCTCTCTTAGAGAGGGAATGGGCTTTAAATGAATGTTTCTTATTTTTTATTTCATTTTTACCCGACTACGGCAAAGCCAAAGGAGGGTTATGATTTTGACTGGCTATGTATGTATGTATGTATGTATGTATGTATGTATGTTTGTATGTATGTATGTGTGTATCTTCATCTGTTCCCTCATAGCTTCTAATCTACTTATCGGAACTAGACATATGAGGTATCGTTAGAACCGTCTTAATTTTCCGCTGAACATAGGCTACGTGACGTGTCACAAAAAGCGATTTGGCGCCCTCTAGCGGTCAAAAAGTAAGGCTTAAAAAATAAAAATGGAGATAAACACGCCGTGTTTGGTATCATTTAAAAAAAAAGTAAAAAACTAAAACCCGACTACGACAAAAAAAGCCCTCTAGCGGTCAAAAAGTAAGGCTTAAAAAATAAAAATGGAGATAAACACGCCGTGTTTGGTATCATTTAAAAGGGCCTCACTTGTACATTTCCAAAATATTCATCATTTTCATCATTTCAGCCAAAAGACGTCCACTGCTGGACGTAGGCCTCCCCCAGGCATTTTTGGGGGGGTTTGTGAGAAACATTATGGAGGGCACTCTGTTCAACCTTTTGGTAGGACCCTGATGCATAAAATGCAAGTGCTATTAGAATTTCAATGCTTTTGTTGTTTCATTAATGGCTCTAGACACCGTATTTTGAGAAACATTATGGAGGGCACTCTGTCCAACCAAATTTTGGTAGGACCCTGATGCATAAAATGCAAGTGCTATTAGAATCTGTAATGAAAAATAAGTATAACATTAATTAACCTATTTCGTGTTTATAGCTATAGAATAATAAATCAATGTCAAATTCAGTTTTCTCACCTTCATTTCTGCCGATATGTTATCGTTTCTACGCGGTCTGGCCATAAGGGGAATGAGTTCTTCGATTAACCCCCTTACTGAGTCCTTCCCAAGGCGAAACGTTTTTACAAATTCCGCCTCGGGAATATCATAGGGGTTCGAATTAAGTCTCATCAAGCGACGGGCTTGACGACGTCTTCTGCATTCCGCCCATCTTCTTTCAGCTCTTTCTCTAGCATCCACTGCGTTGGCTAGCTCGAGAATATTTGCTCGTAGTGAATACATGGTCAGTGGGTCGTCTTAGGGGTGGATGATTCCTTCTTCTCTTCAATATTCTACAAAAACACGTCAAACACAATACTTGTTCGTATCACTATCAAATAAAAGCAATGACTGCACAATGACGTTAGAGTGGTAGATCACTGGTCAAAGGAACTGTCAAAATTTTAGCAGATTACCGTTTATATCAGTCATCCATTTGTCATTGTATACGAGATTACCATTTTAGTCCACTTCTTTCAATGGAGTGTCAGTGGTTGACCATTGGAATCTCACAATGACGCAATTGTGATAGTAGATTACCAAACTTGTCAAAATCAACCATTATGAAACCAATGACAGACCATTCTGACACTATTGTAATAGCAGACTTGAGGCCCAGGACGAGTGTGTGACTAGTGTAAAGTGCCACGATTGCTCCTCGTCAGAAGGTGGCTGCAAGCACGCCGTTGCATTTTTAATGTGGTTACACCGCCGAACCAAAGCCCCGTCTTGTACTTCGGTTGAATGTTACTGGAAGAAATCAAATCTTGCTAAGGTGGGATCATCAATCAAAATTTTGTGTGCAAAAGAAATGACTAAAAGAAAAAATAAGGAGATAGTTCCAGACAGCAGTGTTTTAAAAGAATTTGTTTTGCAGTGCAAGAAAAGAAAAATCGAGACATGCCAGTTTTTAAAGCATGAACCTAAAGCAAAAAAGTATGAAACAAGATTTTCAGGATAGAACAAAAAGAAAAGCCGTAGTCACACGGTATTAAAGTGTTTAGGTTGGTACCTATAACGTGTGACTACGGCTTTTCTTTTTGTTCTATCCTGAAAATCTTGTTTCATACTTTTTCTGCGTCGTTTTTTTGTCGTAGTCGGGTTTTAGTTTTTTACTTTTTTTTTTCATTTGATATTTGTAGTTACAGCGGCAATAGAAATACACATTCTGTGAAAATTTCAATTGTTTACTTATTACGGTTACTAACATACAGCCCACTGACAGCCACATGGACGAACGGACTGCAGTCTTAGTGATTGTGTCCCGTTGGCACCCTTTGGGTACAGAACCCTAAAAAAAAGATTTATTTACCTAAAGAGGCATTAATTTTATCAACTGCTGATGGGTTCGGCTCTGTAGGAGTCACACAACGCCTTCGGGAAGACAATGGAGTATCTATAAAAAATAGCAAGATGTAAGTATAACAAATATTTAAACTAACAATAGGTATAAGACTTGCAGAACTACGAACTTCTACGAACAAAAAGTACTGATTGTAACTTACCAACATTGAAATTTTGAAGTAACAGCCTGGCATTGGATATGTGGGCAGTACTTGGTGAATAATTATTTGATTCTGTTCTGGGATCAGTTCTAATAATGGGTGGAGTTCTTCTTTCAGGTTCAATCTGTTCTTCTACTAAAATTATAACAAAATATTATAAACTTTAAATTTTTCTCTGAATAAGAAAATAAAATATTTTTCGTTGAATATCTATGCTACATTACCTGCTATGTTCCCTGATGTAAGGTTACGGGTTGAGTTTTCGTTTGATAGTGGTGAATGAGGCTGTGGACTTGGTGTGTCAATTCTTGACTGTTGATCAAACTGTATTTTATGTATTTCTGCTAAAAAATAAAAAACATTTATTGATATTATTAAATACTGTTTAGGATGGTGGTTCTCTCTAATTAAACTATAAGTGAACTGTATAAATGCAGCTAGTACAAACATACAGATATTAAACACCCAGACACAGAGCAAACAAATCTGCCCATCACACAATTTTTTTCCCTGGGTGGGTATCGAACCCGCAATCCTTGGATCAGTAGTCAGGAGGACTAACTACTGAGCCACCAAGTCAGTCAAAATTCAAATATGAACCTGGTCCTTATGACCTTTACAATTTAATGACACAGAATACTAAAAATCAATAAAATTCTGTCGTAGGGCATCCACTGCTGAACAATATAGGCCTCCCAATAGACTACCAGTAATACCAATCCAATACAGCATGCATTTTGCAGCTCCCTGCTGGTCTTCTCATGTCATTTATACGACATAATAATGGGGGGACGCATTAATCAAATTATTGATATTATTATCTTACCAGTTGTCAATGTTTTCTTTGAATCTTTTCTTGACTTGGACTTGCAAGTTGATAGTCCTAGGTTAGGTGGGTCTGGGTATTTGAAGTTAATGTAGTTTTCATCTTCTTCATCCTCAGTGTCACTAGCAACTAAATTACGCTTCCTTTTCCTCTTCTTTTTAGATTGCTCCGAATCCGAGACTAGATCAGACTCACTTTCTGCTTTTTTGCATTTCTCCCTGGCTAAATGTAAATCATCTGAAAGTGTATATTTTATGTAGAATAGAATAGAAATGACGAATGAATGAATGAAGAATGTTAAAGTATAAACATAATAATCCAGCCCGGTAAGTATCAAGGTTTGTGTTTCATGTAGGTACAAACAAAACAACTAGCATAAGCATACAAAAGGCAGTCAGAATGTAAGTGACCGTAATGTGTAAAACCGCCTTAGTTTCTGTCTTTCAAATCGGGGTTAGGGCGCACTACGCGTGTGTGCCCGCCTTGCTTGTTTGTATTGAAAGATAGTATGACCATAACCCGTCGCACGCGTCCGCGCTAGTTAGTTAGCGCTGCTCTTACTTACTATCTTTCAATACAAACACACGAGGCGGGCACCCGCCGCGTGCGCACGCTTAACGTAGCGAAGGCCCATATTAGATTATTACCAATTAGTTTATAAACTTTAAATAATAAAGGTTAACTCACCAGTTTCATACATAACACGCTTTATGGTGTACAGCGGCCAATTTTCATCAGGTAGCTCTTGTGATAGCAAGCATTTGTTGAATTTGCTAGCAATTTTATAAGGCGGCCACAGACATTCTTTTTTGCGCGGCGTCAGCCAAGTATTTCTTACTATGCCTAGGGCATTGTCCTCAAACTCAATAACAAGATACATTTTTATTTAGACAACGAAACGTACTTAGAATTCACAGATTTTCTTCAAGAAACGAACCACAGACAGAGTACATTTTAACCATACATCACAAACACAAAATGGCGGACGGACGGCCAGTGTTGCCAGGGACCTTGTGTCGAAAGTTACGTTTTGTTTCCTGAAATGTTATGTGTTTTAAATACTTTTATCACATAAAACATTTCAGGTTTTAAATTAAACAGACACACACAGTAAATTAATTCACAGATCATATTAGGCAGTATGTTTTGTTTAAATACAAAGTTACATTTTTATATTTACGTGTTTGCAAAAAATACTTTTAAAAACGAGGGGATCAAAAGTTACGAAAAATGAAAGAAATTTAACCTCCTGGCAACACTGCGGACGTCATGCGTTGAGCCACGCGCGACGCGATGACTCCCCCCGACCCTCTTGGGCCAACTTACTTAGGTCCGCAATAATAAATGCATTCACAAGACGGAGCGAATCAGCGATATTACAGACCAACAAGAATTCTGAGGAGCGTGGCCAAAATCGGAACTAACACGACTGCTTTGGAGACTGACAGCCATTTTGACATATTTGAATGGAATAATGTATCTTCGGTCGGCCGTCGGCATAATGTATTTAGTGTTTGTTGGGCCACCGGCCAATACTATTTGTGATTTCACTAACTATATTCCAACAATGTCCCTACCGTTGGCCAGTTGTATTTAATTTCTGGTGGGCCAACTTTTATTCACTGCAGGTAAACCAACGCTGTTTAGCCAACGGTAGCAAAAATGCACGAAGGCCCACTGTTGGTAATCAGTTCGGCATAATAACGATATTAATCATCGTTGGGCCAATGTAAGTTCCATGTGGGTGATATAACTAACCATATTCCATCCATGTCCCTACCGTTGGCCAATCGTAGCCAACCAAAAATGCTACTAAGCATCTATTTTATCATTATTTGGTTTCAAACCCTCATTCGTAATAGTATGCCCTAAGTAGAGTACTTCCTTTCTAAGAAAATGCGACTTATCTAATTGAACTTTTAAGTTTGTTTGACGGAAGCGGTCAAAAACTGCTCTAAGTTTTTCTACATGTTCAGGCAAACTTTTTGAAAAAATGATGACGTCATCGAGGTATACTAGGCAATGTAAGCCTTGAAGGCCTCGTAAGACGTTATCCATTGCTCGCTGAAAGGTTGCGGGTGCTGTCTTTAACCCAAACGGCATTCTGTTAAATTCGTAATGCCCTGAAGGTGTGCTAAATGCGGTTTTCGCTCTATCCTGCTCCTGGACCTCTTATTGATGGTACCCGCTAGCTAAATCGAGGGTTGTAAAGTAGGTACTATTACCTAGCATGTCGAATAAATCGTTAATGTGGGGCAAGGGGTATTTATCATCAATTGTAATTTCATTGAGCCGTCTATAGTCAACTACCATCCTCCATTTTTGTTGGCCTGATGCGTCTAACTTTTTTGGCACTAAATGTACGGGAGCACTCCAGGGAGAATGTGATTCCTGGATAATGTTATCCCTTAACATCTTTTCAACTTGGCTCTTAATTTCTTTAGTTTGAACCGGTGGTAACATATGTGCCTTAATGTTTATTGGGTCTTCATTTTTTGTTCTTATTCTATGTTTAACCTGATTTGTGAAGGTTAATGGAATATTTTCACAATAAAATATATCTTTGCATTCTCTACAAATTCTCTCAATAACCGTACGTTCTTCTGAGTTCACGTGATCTGACTGTAATTTTTCTAAATTCATTGTTATCAATCTGTCTACTTCAATATTATTATCCATGAAATTAACATTAACAGATGGGTTCTGTATGTATAGTTCTACTTGGAAAGGTCCTGTAACTACTAAAGTTCTATTTTGATAACTATAATTCTGAATAACAGTTGTTGCATAACCTTTGACACACGTAACTAATGCGGCGGGCATTCGAATCCCTTCCGTAAACTGTTTAAAATCTAACACAGCTTCTCCGTCCAATAAGTTGACCGGGAGTCTTACTCTAAGTTCACTACGAGATGGTAGATTATATACCTCTCTCATAGGTGGTGAATATACGATGGGAATGTCAGTATTTTTTAACCGTTCAGGCCCGACTGGAACGACGTCGTTCCACTAAGAAAATTCCGTTGAGACCCGCTGGAACGACGTCGTTCCAGTCGGGCGCAGCAAATTCAAACCTTATTTTTACCTAAAATATGGCTCTAAATTGTCTGGCAAAATTTGTGCCAAAGGGTAACTAGCTAGAGCTGCGTATGGCACCAATAAATTACTAAACATAAACCTGGAACACTTTTAAAAAAATATTGAGAGGTGCCATAGTGACGTTTGACAGTTGATGCAAAAAACGGTGTGGTAAAGTGTGGGTGTCGTAGTGTTTTTGTGTTTTGTGTATGATTTTGTTTGTGAAACGTTGGTAAGTAAATGTTTATTAGTTTAGAAGTCCCTATTGCAACTTTGTAGATAATAATTTGCTTGGCAATTCATATCCCAAAATTAGTTTTCGAGCCAACAAAATATCATAACAAAGATTTCGTCGTCGTCATTGAATGAGCGAATTGAAAATATGAATTTGACTCCTTTTCATTGAAATATGGTCTTGGAAACATTATTATCAACATAAAATATAGTGATAATTCATTATATCGTGTATTCGAAGCAAATAATTTCGTATTTATTTATATTTCAAGGTTATTTCGCAATTCTAAAATGACAGTTCGCCAATAAGAATCTTATAAGAATTTTGAGTTGGAATCTTATTAGAATAATGTATGTAGGTCTCCTAAAAAAACACTATCATTAGATTACTTGTACATTTGTTATATTAGTTCTAAAGTTTCGTGTAAATTGATTCAGTAGTTTTACCAAAACAAAATAAGATACGCAACAAGTCGAGTGGCGGCGAGTTCTGTCCTAAATCCGGTCGTCTGTGGGATGACAATATACGTCTTTTAAAATAAGAGTTGTTTATATAATAAATACATCGTCTAGCTCTTCAGAAACAAGAAACTGTTTACCGTTTGAGATAAGAGATAATAAAACTCGAGCATTAAGCGTTTTAGTGAGCAAGGTCAGATGACGCATGCGATGACGTAACTAGGCGGTCCGTGAGGGAGTTGAGTTAAAATCTTATTAGAATAATGTATGTAGGTCTCCTAAAAAAACACTGTCACCGTATTACTTGTACATTTGTTATATTAGTTCTAAAGTTTCGTGTAAATTGATTCAGTAGTTTTACCAAAACAAAATAAGATACGCAACAGGTCGTGTGGCGGCGAGTTCTGTCCTAACTATACGATATTTATAATTCTAAATAAGCTATAAAAGAGTTGTTTATATAATAATACATCGTCTAGCTCTTCAGAAACACGAAACTGTTTACCGTTTGAGATAAGAGATAACAGAACTCGAGCGATAAGCGTTTTAGTGAGCAAGGTCCGATGACTCATGCGATGACGTAACCAGGCGGTGCGTGAGGGAGGGGGGCCCGTTATTGCGCGCGGCGCTTGAGAGGTTAAATGTAATATCTGACTCTCCATATTAATCTTTGCCTGTAATTGCTTCAGCAAATTGCTACCTATTAATCCGTCGTACCTATCGTCAACACTATAGACATAAAACTTATGGAACTCTTTATTTCCAAACGTAACCGGTAATGGAATAATTGCTGTTTCACTATGAACGCTCGAAGCGTGAGTGCTAACTACTTCGAAGGGTTCATGCTGTAAATAATCTTTAAAATATTTATTCGCTATATAAGGGCTTATAGCTGACCTAACACTTCCCGTATCTATCATAAAGACTGCTTTTAATTCTGGTATAACTATATGTGGTAAATTTAAGCGTTTATTGCAATTTATTTTTATTCGTTCTCTAGAGTAGAGGCCATTATGCAAAAATTTCCCGCCCCGGGATCTTCAAGAGAAAATTCCTGACACTCGTTATACGAATTACTTGAACTCTGTTCATCATTACTAGAATTATTTATGTAATTAACACGTCGCGAACTCGCAGTACGCATGGTAACGTCAGTATTCGTACCCGACGTAGATGCTTGCGCTGCAAAATTCGACGTGCCCGGTGCATTTGCCGCGGACTGTTGGCTCTGTTGTGCAACCGGAAAAGATGACCTACTTAACGGCGGTGACGAATTATTGTTGTTTGTACGATTAAAACTATTTTGATTTCTTTGAATATTATTACGCTGGTTATAATGCCTGAACTGATGCGAATTGTTAGGTGTAGATGTGCTGTTTGTAGCATTATTCGGTACATGTGTACTCGATACGCTTTGCGAATCTTTCGTTTGATTAGATTCTGATGCATTTTGGTAATTAGGTAAATTGGGTCTGTTAGTTCTACTAAAATTACGCCTATCGTTTGTTTTAGAATCATAGACTGCCTGGAAGTTTTGTTCTTCTAAGACTAATTTTAACGCGTCCTCTAACGTTGTAATGTCACGCAAACGAACTAATCTAACTAGGAATGGCGGTAAGTTAAACAAGAACACATTCATCGCTCTGTTACTATAAATTATTTGCTTTGCTTTACGTAGAGAGTCATCAATGGCAGTTTCTGTGTAGTGGTGAATGAGGCTGTGGACTTGGTGTGTCAATTCTTGACTGTTGATCAAACTGTATTTTATGTATTTCTGCTAAAAAATAAAAAACATTTATTGATATTATTAAATACTGTTTGGGATGGTGGTTCTCTCTAATTAAACTATAAGTGAACTGTATAAATGCAGCTAGTACAAACATACAGATATTAAACACCCAGACACAGAGCAAACAAATCTGCCCATCACACAATTTTTTTCCCTGGGTGGGTATCGAACCCGCAATCCTTGGATCAGTAGTCAGGAGGACTAACTACTGAGCCACCAAGTCAGTCAAAATTCAAATATGAACCTGGTCCTTATGACCTTTACAATTTAATGACACAGAATACTAAAAATCAATAAAATTCTGTCGTAGGGCATCCACTGCTGAACAATATAGGCCTCCCAATAGACTACCAGTAATACCAATCCAATACAGCATGCATTTTGCAGCTCCCTGCTGGTCTTCTCATGTCATTTATACGACATAATAATGGGGGGACGCATTAATCAAATTATTGATATTATTATCTTACCAGTTGTCAATGTTTTCTTTGAATCTTTTCTTGACTTGGACTTGCAAGTTGATAGTCCTAGGTTAGGTGGGTCTGGGTATTTGAAGTTAATGTAGTTTTCATCTTCTTCATCCTCAGTGTCACTAGCAACTAAATTACGCTTCCTTTTCCTCTTCTTTTTAGATTGCTCCGAATCCGAGACTAGATCAGACTCACTTTCTGCTTTTTTGCATTTCTCCCTGGCTAAATGTAAATCATCTGAAAGTGTATATTTTATGTAGAATAGAATAGAAATGACGAATGAATGAATGAAGAATGTTAAAGTATAAACATAATAATCCAGCCCGGTAAGTATCAAGGTTTGTGTTTCATGTAGGTACAAACAAAACAACTAGCATAAGCATACAAAAGGCAGTCAGAATGTAAGTGACCGTAATGTGTAAAACCGCCTTAGTTTCTGTCTTTCAAATCGGGGTTAGGGCGCACTACGCGTGTGTGCCCGCCTTGCTTGTTTGTATTGAAAGATAGTATGACCATAACCCGTCGCACGCGTCCGCGCTAGTTAGTTAGCGCTGCTCTTACTTACTATCTTTCAATACAAACACACGAGGCGGGCACCCGCCGCGTGCGCACGCTTAACGTAGCGAAGGCCCATATTAGATTATTACCAATTAGTTTATAAACTTTAAATAATAAAGGTTAACTCACCAGTTTCATACATAACACGCTTTATGGTGTACAGCGGCCAATTTTCATCAGGTAGCTCTTGTGATAGCAAGCATTTGTTGAATTTGCTAGCAATTTTATAAGGCGGCCACAGACATTCTTTTTTGCGCGGCGTCAGCCAAGTATTTCTTACTATGCCTAGGGCATTGTCCTCAAACTCAATAACAAGATACATTTTTATTTAGACAACGAAACGTACTTAGAATTCACAGATTTTCTTCAAGAAACGAACCACAGACAGAGTACATTTTAACCATACATCACAAACACAAAATGGCGGACGGACGGCCAGTGTTGCCAGGGACCTTGTGTCGAAAGTTACGTTTTGTTTCCTGAAATGTTATGTGTTTTAAATACTTTTATCACATAAAACATTTCAGGTTTTAAATTAAACAGACACACACAGTAAATTAATTCACAGATCATATTAGGCAGTATGTTTTGTTTAAATACAAAGTTACATTTTTATATTTACGTGTTTGCAAAAAATACTTTTAAAAACGAGGGGATCAAAAGTTACGAAAAATGAAAGAAATTTAACCTCCTGGCAACACTGCGGACGTCATGCGTTGAGCCACGCGCGACGCGATGACTCCCCCCGACCCTCTTGGGCCAACTTACTTAGGTCCGCAATAATAAATGCATTCACAAGACGGAGCGAATCAGCGATATTACAGACCAACAAGAATTCTAAGGAGCGTGGCCAAAATCGGAACTAACACGACTGCTTTGGAGACTGACAGCCATTTTGACATATTTGAATGGAATAATGTATCTTCGGTCGGCCGTCGGCATAATGTATTTAGTGTTTGTTGGGCCACCGGCCAATACTATTTGTGATTTCACTAACTATATTCCAACAATGTCCCTACCGTTGGCCAGTTGTATTTAATTTCTGGTGGGCCAACTTTTATTCACTGCAGGTAAACCAACGCTGTTTAGCCAACGGTAGCAAAAATGCACGAAGGCCCACTGTTGGTAATCAGTTCGGCATAATAACGATATTAATCATCGTTGGGCCAATGTAAGTTCCATGTGGGTGATATAACTAACCATATTCCATCCATGTCCCTACCGTTGGCCAATCGTAGCCAACCAAAAATGCTACTAAGCATCTATTTTATCATTATTTGGTTTCAAACCCTCATTCGTAATAGTATGCCCTAAGTAGAGTACTTCCTTTCTAAGAAAATGCGACTTATCTAATTGAACTTTTAAGTTTGTTTGACGGAAGCGGTCAAAAACTGCTCTAAGTTTTTCTACATGTTCAGGCAAACTTTTTGAAAAAATGATGACGTCATCGAGGTATACTAGGCAATGTAAGCCTTGAAGGCCTCGTAAGACGTTATCCATTGCTCGCTGAAAGGTTGCGGGTGCTGTCTTTAACCCAAACGGCATTCTGTTAAATTCGTAATGCCCTGAAGGTGTGCTAAATGCGGTTTTCGCTCTATCCTGCTCCTGGACCTCTTATTGATGGTACCCGCTAGCTAAATCGAGGGTTGTAAAGTAGGTACTATTACCTAGCATGTCGAATAAATCGTTAATGTGGGGCAAGGGGTATTTATCATCAATTGTAATTTCATTGAGCCGTCTATAGTCAACTACCATCCTCCATTTTTGTTGGCCTGATGCGTCTAACTTTTTTGGCACTAAATGTACGGGAGCACTCCAGGGAGAATGTGATTCCTGGATAATGTTATCCCTTAACATCTTTTCAACTTGGCTCTTAATTTCTTTAGTTTGAACCGGTGGTAACATATGTGCCTTAATGTTTATTGGGTCTTCATTTTTTGTTCTTATTCTATGTTTAACCTGATTTGTGAAGGTTAATGGAATATTTTCACAATAAAATATATCTTTGCATTCTCTACAAATTCTCTCAATAACCGTACGTTCTTCTGAGTTCACGTGATCTGACTGTAATTTTTCTAAATTCATTGTTATCAATCTGTCTACTTCAATATTATTATCCATGAAATTAACATTAACAGATGGGTTCTGTATGTATAGTTCTACTTGGAGAGGTCCTGTAACTACTAAAGTTCTATTTTGATAACTATAATTCTGAATAACAGTTGTTGCATAACCTTTGACACACGTAACTAATGCGGCGGGCATTCGAATCCCTTCCGTAAACTGTTTAAAATCTAACACAGCTTCTCCGTCCAATAAGTTGACCGGGAGTCTTACTCTAAGTTCACTACGAGATGGTAGATTATATACCTCTCTCATAGGTGGTGAATATACGATGGGAATGTCAGTATTTTTTAAATGTAATATCTGACTCTCCATATTAATCTTTGCCTGTAATTGCTTCAGCAAATTGCTACCTATTAATCCGTCGTACCTATCGTCAACACTATAGACATAAAACTTATGGAACTCTTTATTTCCAAACGTAACCGGTAATGGAATAATTGCTGTTTCACTATGAACGCTCGAAGCGTGAGTGCTAACTACTTCGAAGGGTTCATGCTGTAAATAATCTTTAAAATATTTATTCGCTATATAAGGGCTTATAGCTGACCTAACACTTCCCGTATCTATCATAAAGACTGCTTTTAATTCTGGTATAACTATATGTGGTAAATTTAAGCGTTTATTGCAATTTATTTTTATTCGTTCTCTAGAGTAGAGGCCATTATGCAAAAATTTCCCGCCCCGGGATCTTCAAGAGAAAATTCCTGACACTCGTTATACGAATTACTTGAACTCTGTTCATCATTACTAGAATTATTTATGTAATTAACACGTCGCGAACTCGCAGTACGCATGGTAACGTCAGTATTCGTACCCGACGTAGATGCTTGCGCTGCAAAATTCGACGTGCCCGGTGCATTTGCCGCGGACTGTTGGCTCTGTTGTGCAACCGGAAAAGATGACCTACTTAACGGCGGTGACGAATTATTGTTGTTTGTACGATTAAAACTATTTTGATTTCTTTGAATATTATTACGCTGGTTATAATGCCTGAACTGATGCGAATTGTTAGGTGTAGATGTGCTGTTTGTAGCATTATTCGGTACATGTGTACTCGATACGCTTTGCGAATCTTTCGTTTGATTAGATTCTGATGCATTTTGGTAATTAGGTAAATTGGGTCTGTTAGTTCTACTAAAATTACGCCTATCGTTTGTTTTAGAATCATAGACTGCCTGGAAGTTTTGTTCTTCTAAGACTAATTTTAACGCGTCCTCTAACGTTGTAATGTCACGCAAACGAACTAATCTAACTAGGAATGGCGGTAAGTTAAACAAGAACACATTCATCGCTCTGTTACTATAAATTATTTGCTTTGCTTTACGTAGAGAGTCATCAATGGCAGTTTCTGATATTTTAGCGAATGAAACACTTCTCATCCGCTGTATTCTATGGCAAAAATCTAAATAACTTTCGCCCCTATTTATTCTACAAGATTCTAACTCCATTGCTAAACAATCCTCTGTGCGTGGGTCACCGAAGTGTTGGTTTAATAATTTCTTCAGCTCATCCCACGTATGTATAGAGTCTCTTTCGCCTACCAAACTGGCTGCTTCGCCTGATAACCTACTTGTTACCACATGAAATAAATATTCATTTTGGGCTACGGTTCCTTGGAACGTAGTCAAAATGTATTCACATTTTTTAATATATAAAGGTAACGTTCTAGCGTCGCCACTGAATATTGGTATGATGTTAACCAACTCCTGTGGGACACGGGTCACGTTTTCCATTGTGAAAAAGTTATGAAATAATAAAGGCAATGGAAAAAAAAATCACACTAAAGTGTTACTAAAACTACTCTAAAATATTAATGCAATTAAAAATCTAAGCAAATATTATTACGGCGTTGTCCAATCCCTAATAATACACACACATAGACTTATTACAAGGTTGGGATATAAATGGAAGAGCTGAGAGGAAGGTGAAAAAGATTTACTCACAATTCCGCAGCTTGCTTCATGCTCCCTGAATTACTGCTGTGGCTGGTCCTCTTCCGTAACTCGAAGTGGCTTCTCAATGAATTTATTTGTTCGGCGATCTCTGCTAAACCGTAGACACGGACGTCGGCTGCTCCACGTAGAATTGTATACACGGCAGACTGACTACAGAGATCCTACCGGCTGCGCCAATTAAGTAAGCGACAACGGAAGTATTTAAAAAAATAACTTTATTCCGACAGAGTTACAGCGTAACAGTAATTAATTTTATATAACAAAATCTTGATCTTATATACTAACTTTATTGCTAACGTAGTACATCCACGACGTGATCAGATATGACGCATGTCCTAGATAATTACGAGTGCTAACAAAGCAATGGAATATTTGGAAATAATACATCTTATAAATACTTATTAGCTGACAAAGCTAATATTGGTAGATTGGGGTTCCTTAACTCGTGCGTCTAAAAAACTAAAACCCGACTACGACAAAAAAAGCCCTCTAGCGGTCAAAAAGTAAGGCTTAAAAAATAAAAATGGAGATAAACACGCCGTGTTTGGTATCATTTAAAAGGGCCTCACTTGTACATTTCCAAAATATTCATCATTTTCATCATTTCAGCCAAAAGACGTCCACTGCTGGACGTAGGCCTCCCCCAGGCATTTTTGGGGGGGTTTGTGAGAAACATTATGGAGGGCACTCTGTTCAACCTTTTGGTAGGACCCTGATGCATAAAATGCAAGTGCTATTAGAATTTCAATGCTTTTGTTGTTTCATTAATGGCTCTAGACACCGTATTTTGAGAAACATTATGGAGGACACTCTGTCCAACCAAATTTTGGTAGGACCCTGATGCATAAAATGCAAGTGCTATTAGAATCTGTAATGAAAAATAAGTATAACATTAATTAACCTATTTCGTGTTTATAGCTATAGAATAATAAATCAATGTCAAATTCAGTTTTCTCACCTTCATTTCTGCCGATATGTTATCGTTTCTACGCGGTCTGGCCATAAGGGGAATGAGTTCTTCGATTAACCCCCTTACTGAGTCCTTCCCAAGGCGAAACGTTTTTACAAATTCCGCCTCGGGAATATCATAGGGGTTCGAATTAAGTCTCATCAAGCGACGGGCTTGACGACGTCTTCTGCATTCCGCCCATCTTCTTTCAGCTCTTTCTCTAGCATCCACTGCGTTGGCTAGCTCGAGAATATTTGCTCGTAGTGAATACATGGTCAGTGGGTCGTCTTAGGGGTGGATGATTCCTTCTTCTCTTCAATATTCTACAAAAACACGTCAAACACAATACTTGTTCGTATCACTATCAAATAAAAGCAATGACTGCACAATGACGTTAGAGTGGTAGATCACTGGTCAAAGGAACTGTCAAAATTTTAGCAGATTACCGTTTATATCAGTCATCCATTTGTCATTGTATACGAGATTACCATTTTAGTCCACTTCTTTCAATGGAGTGTCAGTGGTTGACCATTGGAATCTCACAATGACGCAATTGTGATAGTAGATTACCAAACTTGTCAAAATCAACCATTATGAAACCAATGACAGACCATTCTGACACTATTGTAATAGCAGACTTGAGGCCCAGGACGAGTGTGTGACTAGTGTAAAGTGCCACGATTGCTCCTCGTCAGAAGGTGGCTGCAAGCACGCCGTTGCATTTTTAATGTGGTTACACCGCCGAACCAAAGCCCCGTCTTGTACTTCGGTTGAATGTTACTGGAAGAAATCAAATCTTGCTAAGGTGGGATCATCAATCAAAATTTTGTGTGCAAAAGAAATGACTAAAAGAAAAAATAAGGAGATAGTTCAAGACAGCAGTGTTTTAAAAGAATTTGTTTTGCAGTGCAAGAAAAGAAAAATCGAGACATGCCAGTTTTTAAAGCATGAACCTGATTTTGACAGCAAGTCAACTCTGTCACTGCATCAATTAATTATTAATCACTAGCTGACCCACGCAACTTCGTCTGCGTCTCATAAATATAGCTTATAACCTTTCTCGATAAATCTACTATCCAACAAAAATTAAGCTAAATCGTAACAAACAAAAAATCTTGTCTTTCCTCTTTATAATATTAGTTTAGATGTAGCTTAGATTCTAATATTAAAGTGAGAATTATTAATAGGTATCTCTTACTGTTAAATATACGATAACACCCTGTACCTGTAAACATTATGATGCAGTAAATATTTTGAATTTGAATTTCCCGTAGGCCAGCCAGATCCCCCGTACCTACATTGCGACGCGCGAATTATTTTGCCGCGCGGATATTTTTACATTGCGATATCTTCTAAGATATTTATTTAAACTGTATAGAGTAAAGAACACAAATATTCTATATTAAATTTCCGTTCTAACAAACACATTTATTTAGATATAGATTAATACCATATGGGTTAAATAAGCTTCGCAAAAAATAATTCATTTTTACCCGACTACGGAAAAGCCAAAGGAGGGTTATGATTTTGACTGGCTATGTATGTATGTATGTATGTATGTATGTATGTGTGTATCTTCATCTGTTCCCTCATAGCTTCTAATCTACTTATTGGAACTCGACATATGAGGTATCGTTAGAACCGTCTTAATTTTCCGCTGAACATAGGCTACGTGACGTGTCACAAAAAGCGCCCTCTAGCGGATAAAAAGTAAGGCTTAAAAAATAAAAAACGACGCAGAAAAAGTATGAAACAAGATTTTCAGGATAGAACAAAAAGAAAAGCCGTAGTCACACGGTATTAAAGTGTTTAGGTTGGTACCTATAACGTGTGACTACGGCTTTTCTTTTTGTTCTATCCTGAAAATCTTGTTTCATACTTTTTCTGCGTCGTTTTTTTGTCGTAGTCGGGTTTTAGTTTTTTACTTTTTTTTATTTAAACAATTTGGGAGGAGGAGCTCGTGGCGTAATAATAACTGCCACTCGGGTCAATCTTTAGGTTAAGCGGCGCTTGCCTAGGTTGGTCTGTGGATGGGTGACCGCCCATTTCATACCGAGTTTTCTCCGTGCCTCGGAAAGCACGTTAAGCTGTTGGTCCCGGCTGTCATATATAGATCTTTGGCAGTCGTTACAGGTAGTCAGTGACCTGGAAATCTGACAACCAGTCTTACCAAAGGGTATCGTATTACCCAGTATAAACTGGGTTGTGGAGGTCAGATAGGCAGTCGCTCCATGTAAAATACTGGTATTCAGCTGCATCCGGTTAGACTGGAAGCCGACCCCAACATAGTTGGGAAAAGGCTAAGCAGATGATGATGATTTATTTAAACAATTTTGGTGTTAATTTTTTTTTTACTCTTGACTTTTTGTCCGCTAGAGGGCGTGATTTTAAATTTGAGCAATATTTTGGAAATGTACAAGTGAGGCCCTTTCAAATGATACCAAACACGGCGTATTTATCTCCATTTTTATTTTTTAAGCCTTACTTTTTATCCGCTAGAGGGCGCTTTTTGTGACACGTCACGTAGCCTATGTTCAGCGGAAAATTAAGACGGTTCTAACGATACCTCATATGTCGAGTTCCAATAAGTAGATTAGAAGCTATGAGGGAACAGATGAAGATACACACATACATACATACATACATACATACATACATAGCCAGTCAAAATCATAACCCTCCTTTGGCTTTTCCGTAGTCGGGTAAAAATGAATTATTTTTTGCGAAGCTTATTTAACCCATATGGTATTAATCTATATCTAAATAAATGTGTTTGTTAGAACGGAAATTTAATATAGAATATTTGTGTTCTTTACTCTATACAGTTTAAATAAATATCTTAGAAGATATCGCAATGTAAAAATATCCGCGCGGCAAAATAATTCGCGCGTCGCAATGTAGGTACGGGGGATCTGGCTGGCCTACGGGAAATTCAAATTCAAAATATTTACTGCATCATAATGTTTACAGGTACAGGGTGTTATCGTATATTTAACAGTAAGAGATACCTATTAATAATTCTCACTTTAATATTAGAATCTAAGCTACATCTAAACTAATATTATAAAGAGGAAAGACAAGATTTTTTGTTTGTTACGATTTAGCTTAATTTTTGTTGGATAGTAGATTTATCGAGAAAGGTTATAAGCTATATTTATGAGACGCAGACGAAGTTGCGTGGGTCAGCTAGTGATTAATAATTAATTGATGCAGTGACAGAGTTGACTTGCTGTCAAAATCAGGTTCATGCTTTAAAAACTGGCATGTCTCGATTTTTCTTTTCTTGCACTGCAAAACAAATTCTTTTAAAACACTGCTGTCTGGAACTATCTCCTTATTTTTTCTTTTAGTCATTTCTTTTGCACACAAAATTTTGATTGATGATCCCACCTTAGCAAGATTTGATTTCTTCCAGTAACATTCAACCGAAGTACAAGACGGGGCTTTGGTTCGGCGGTGTAACCACATTAAAAATGCAACGGCGTGCTTGCAGCCACCTTCTGACGAGGAGCAATCGTGGCACTTTACACTAGTCACACACTCGTCCTGGGCCTCAAGTCTGCTATTACAATAGTGTCAGAATGGTCTGTCATTGGTTTCATAATGGTTGATTTTGACAAGTTTGGTAATCTACTATCACAATTGCGTCATTGTGAGATTCCAATGGTCAACCACTGACACTCCATTGAAAGAAGTGGACTAAAATGGTAATCTCGTATACAATGACAAATGGATGACTGATATAAACGGTAATCTGCTAAAATTTTGACAGTTCCTTTGACCAGTGATCTACCACTCTAACGTCATTGTGCAGTCATTGCTTTTATTTGATAGTGATACGAACAAGTATTGTGTTTGACGTGTTTTTGTAGAATATTGAAGAGAAGAAGGAATCATCCACCCCTAAGACGACCCACTGACCATGTATTCACTACGAGCAAATATTCTCGAGCTAGCCAACGCAGTGGATGCTAGAGAAAGAGCTGAAAGAAGATGGGCGGAATGCAGAAGACGTCGTCAAGCCCGTCGCTTGATGAGACTTAATTCGAACCCCTATGATATTCCCGAGGCGGAATTTGTAAAAACGTTTCGCCTTGGGAAGGACTCAGTAAGGGGGTTAATCGAAGAACTCATTCCCCTTATGGCCAGACCGCGTAGAAACGATAACATATCGGCAGAAATGAAGGTGAGAAAACTGAATTTGACATTGATTTATTATTCTATAGCTATAAACACGAAATAGGTTAATTAATGTTATACTTATTTTTCATTACAGATTCTAATAGCACTTGCATTTTATGCATCAGGGTCCTACCAAAATTTGGTTGGACAGAGTGCCCTCCATAATGTTTCTCAAAATACGGTGTCTAGAGCCATTAATGAAACAACAAAAGCATTGAAATTCTAATAGCACTTGCATTTTATGCATCAGGGTCCTACCAAAAGGTTGAACAGAGTGCCCTCCATAATGTTTCTCACAAACCCCCCCAAAAATGCCTGGGGGAGGCCTACGTCCAGCAGTGGACGTCTTTTGGCTGAAATGATGAAAATGATGAATATTTTGGAAATGTACAAGTGAGGCCCTTTTAAATGATACCAAACACGGCGTGTTTATCTCCATTTTTATTTTTTAAGCCTTACTTTTTGACCGCTAGAGGGCTTTTTTTGTCGTAGTCGGGTTTTAGTTTTTTACTTTTTTTTATTTAAACAATTTTGGTGTTAAATATTTTTTTTTACTTTTGACTTTTTGTCCGCTAGAGGGCGTTATTTTAAATTTGAGCAATATTTTGGAAATGTACAAGTGAGGCCCTTTTAAATGATACCAAACACGGCGTGTTTATCTCCATTTTTATTTTTTAAGCCTTACTTTTTGACCGCTAGAGGGCGCCAAATCGCTTTTTGTGACACGTCACGTAGCCTATGTTCAGCGGAAAATTAAGACGGTTCTAACGATACCTCATATGTCTAGTTCCGATAAGTAGATTAGAAGCTATGAGGGAACAGATGAAGATACACACATACATACATACAAACATACATACATACATACATACATACATACATACATAGCCAGTCAAAATCATAACCCTCCTTTGGCTTTGCCGTAGTCGGGTAAAAAGTAACACAGAAACGAAAAAGTGGCGTTTTCGTTAGCGCAGCAAAAACAAAAACTTTATGACTATTGCTCTGATGCGCGCCTACCGTATTACGACTCTGAAAAACGGAATATCGACAAACGTGCTTGGTTGGCAACAGCAACAGCAGATATGTGTGTTATCGATACGAATAGTCAAGTGTTACGTATGTGGTGAGGAAAGCCAAAAGGTTTCCACGGTTTACCAGAGAAGAGACAGCAAGACTGACAGAAGACCTCACTCCTCATCTTCTCATGGAAGTACATCATCTGTTCCGGCGAAGCCCAAGGTCAGCTCCGTCACCTGCCTCCGTGCAGGAGCCGAGGCCACTACGCGAACCGTTGTCCAGCAGCGGCACAGGGTTCCGGCAGCGGCGGCACTGGTGGTGGCGCTGGTGTAGCTCCTGAACAACGCCGAGTGGACTTGTGCGTAGTAAATGCGCCTACAGGTATTCTCCGTCACTCTGGTGAGTCTTTTAGTTTTTGTTATGATTCTGGAGCAGAGTGTTCATTATTGAGAGATTCTATTTTGTGTAAATTTAATGTTGAGCGTAATTATTATAGTGTCTTTACTATTACGGGTATTAAGGTCAAACTTCCGTGAATAGTAACCTGAACATTTTAGCTAATGTTGACATTGGTAACATTAGTTTGGATATTGTTTTTCATGTTTTACCTGATGAATACCTTCAACATGACATAGTGATTGGACGTGAAATTTTGATTAATGACTTGGTAATTAACATGACGTCTAGAACTTTAAAATAATACCTAATGTGAATACCGTAAATATAGAGTCGAATATAGAGTCGAATATAGAGTCGAATATAGAGTCGAATATAGAGTCGAATATAGAGTCGAATATAGAGTCGAATATAGAGTCGAATATAGAGTCGAATATAGAGTCGAATATAGAGTCGAACATAGAGTCGAACATAGAGTCGAACATAGAGTCGAACATAGAGTCGAACATAGAGTCGAACATAGAGTCGAACATAGAGTCGAACATAGAGTCGAACATAGAGTCGAACATAGAGTCGAACATAGAGTCGAACATAGAGTCGAACATAGAGTCGAACATAGAGTCGAACATAGAGTCGAACATAGAGTCGAATATAGAGTCGAATATAGAGTCGAATATAGAGTCGAATATAGAGTCGAATATAGAGTCGAATATAGAGTCGAATATAGAGTCGAATATAGAGTCGAATATAGAGTCGAATATAGAGTCGAATATAGAGTCGAATATAGAGTCGAATATAGAGTCGAATATAGAGTCGAATATAGAGTCGAATATAGAGTCGAATATAGAGTCGAATATAGAGTCGAATATAGAGTCGAATATAGAGTCGAATATAGAGTCGAATATAGAGTCGAATATAGAGTCGAATATAGAGTCGAATATAGAGTCGAATATAGAGTCGAATATAGAGTCGAATATAGAGTCGAATATAGAGTCGAATATAGAGTCGAATATAGAGTCGAATATAGAGTCGAATATAGAGTCGAATATAGAGTCGAATATAGAGTCGAATATAGAGTCGAATATAGAGTCGAATATAGAGTCGAATACAGAGTACTGGTAAAGCACTATAGGTTCACTTGCTGGTTAAGCAGTGATGCAGAGTACTGGTAAAGCACTATAGGTTCACTTGCTGGTTAAGCAGTGATGCAGAGTACTGGTTAAGTACTATAGGTACACTCGCTGGTTAAGCGTTAGTAATTGAATCGCTGGTTAAGCGTGTGGATGAGCTTTCGCTGGTTAAGCGTTAGTAATTGAATCGCTGGTTAAGCGTGTGGATGAGCTTTCGCTGGTTAAGCGTTAGTAATTGAATCGCTGGTTAAGCGTGTGGATGAGCTTTCGCTGGTTAAGCGTTAGTAATTGAATCGCTGGTTAAGGTGTGGATGAGCTTTCGCTGGTTAAGCGTTACTAATTGAATCGCTGGCTAAGCATGTGGATGAGCTTTCGGTGGTTAAGCGTTAGTAGTGTTATCGCTGGTTAAGCGTGTTATGTTGAGCTTTTGCTGGTTAAGCGTTAGTTGTGTAATTGCTGGTTAAGCGGATTACGTTGAGCTTTCGCTGGTTAAGCGTTAGTGATTGAATTGCTGGTTAAGCGTGTTATGAGGTGCTTTCGCTGGTTAAGTGTTAGTGGGTTCATATCGCTGGTTAAGCGTTATTATTATCACTGGTTAAGTGATAGGATTTGTAACGCTGGTTAAGCGCTACAATGTTAAGTACTGGTTAAGTACATCACAGATATTACCGGGTAAGTGCATGCATGCATGGTGCTGGTTAAGTACTGTAGATTTGTTTGGTAAGAGTCATAATGCTTTCTTCATTTTGTGCCGTTATAATTCTTTCATTTTAGTTTGTTAAGTTTGGTTCACAATCAATTGTAACAATTTGACCTAATTATTTTTGTGATGATGTTCCCTGACGTGGGTCAGGATAGCCGAGTGATCTAGTTACTTTTCTGGATTATTTGTCTCTTAAGGTACCTCATCCCACGAGGTCGTGTGAAGGTCAGAGATGGCCGTGTCGCAGTTCGCGTAATGGAATGTCAAGCGTTTATCATAATTTTGATTTAGTTCAATTTAATTTAATTTTTGGTCTGGCAATGCTTGAGTGTGTTTAGTCGGATAAAGTTATCGTTGGTCATTTTTGATGTTAATAAAAAGGCGGTAGACTTGTGCAGTTGACACATTCAAATTGAAATCATGGTGACGAACGGTTGACTTGGCTAACCTCACTACATTCCATTTTATTTGATTTAAATCTGAAAACAGATCTTCAATCCTTTGTTATTTTTTTATTGTAAAGTGTTTTGGATGGTAAAGTTTAGTGTACCGAACAGTGCCTGTGTGATATTTCACGTTGGACTCCACATTCCATCATGACCGACCAACAAATCAACGAAGACAGGTCTCATCTGTCGTCATATAGAAGATCATAGAAAGCAGCCTATTAGAGGATCTTTCTACAAACAAGAACTTCAAAAAACTAGCTATCCTGGTGTTTATTTGATAGAAAAGGTTCTTAAAAGAAAAGGGAAGAAACTTTACGTGAAATGGTTAGGCTTAAGTAACGAAGAAAATAGTTGGATTGATAAAGATGAAATTGTAGGCTAGGATTATGAATATATAACCATGTTTGGAACAAATATTTCATTCATTACACTTTCTACTATGCAAGAGAATGGATGGACTAGTTAATAGTGTAATTAATAATCTGCCATTCGAACTTCATTTACCTGGTTATAACTATTGCGGACCGGGAACAAAACTCGAGAAGCGATTACGGCGAGGTGATCGAGGTGTGAATAAGCTAGACGAAGCTTGTATGCATCACGATATTGCATATGCAAACCATGCAGACTTACCCAATCGTCACAAAGCTGATTTACAACTACTAAATATGGCTAAACAAAGACTTAAATCGAACGATGCTGGGAAAGGTGAAAAACTTAGTTAATGGTTAGTGAGCAAAGTTATGAAAACCAAACTAAAATGTGGTTCTGGTGTTTAAACGTTTAAAAGTTTCGTGTCAAAAATAAGAGCGAAAATAAAAAAACTGAAACCAAAGAACAATAAAACTTTAATTAACGCTGCTTACTTGGCCGCAAAAAAAATATTTCCAAACATTCAGAAAATTCGAGTACCGCGAGTGATTCCCTTACCAAAGACTGGAGGTATTCTACCTTTAATCCCCATTTTTGCGGGTTTATCAGCTTTAGGAACTTTAGCTGGTGGTGCGGCTGGTATTGCAAAAACTGTTAACGATTACAAAGCAGGTCAACAAAATTTGCGAGAAACACAACGACATAATAAGGCGATAGAGTCTTTAAAGTTAGGCCAAGGTTTATACATTAAGCCACATAAAAATGGTAAAGGTTTATTCATAAAATCTTCAAAAAACTGAAAAATAAGCTACCTAATCGTGCTCTAACTAATGTAGACATAAAAAGACACGCACGTGACATCCCTCACTTTCGAGGAGTCTACATGAAGAATCAGTTACCAAGGACACCGAAACGGATTGAATGTGGTATCGTAAACTTGGACGATTATAAGAACGAAGGTACGCATTGGGTAGCTTATGTTAAAATAAACAAATATTGTGAACTTTGATAACTAAATATCAAATAAACTATATAGATAAATTAAATATAACTAAATATCGATAAACTTTGATAGCTTTGGAGATTTGAAACCTCCAATGGCATTAATGCAGTACTTTAAAAATTGTGATGTTTTTTATAACTATACTAGATTTCAACAATTTGATACAGTAAACTGTGGACACTTATGTCTAAAATATCTATGGAAATTTTGGAATAAATACGTATAAATTTTATGTATTTCTTTTATTTCAATCATTTTCATCATGTCACTCACCCTATCGATAACTGGAAACTCGTCCGATTTATGTACATAATATCCTAATACATTACAACTTCATGGTCATTATGAATGTGCCTTATTGCATTTCTCAATATTTAATTCAATTCCTAACATTGAAAAAATGAATAATAAATTATATTATGGGTCCAATGAAGTCTGTGAATTACCTGAAGGTATGAATTGCAAGACATCAGCGATTATTTAAAATCGGAAATAAAAGACTGTTCAATAAAAGTACGATGTAATAACAATACTCTAAAAACTTTGATATACTGTACTAAAGACATCGATTTTACTAAAGAAGGGGCTTTTAGGAAATTGTTGGGGTTTAAGAAACAGATCTTGGTCAGAGTTACCAGTCAACATTTTACCTACGACCGTGATCAGAATAGAATGTGATATTGTAAGTGGTTCGTACATAAACGTATGTAAATGTGAAATAATAGACTTGGCTTTGTCTGATCACACTGCACAGATACTGGAAGTAAAAGTAAATAAAACCTGTAGAATTAGTTCATGGCGCATTAAAAAACGCGATCTTAGTACAGAAAATTTAGTACGGTTCAAAAATTATCTCCAATGTCTTTATTTCTCTGATATTTATGTAACAGAGAACGCAAACGAAGCATATGATTACTTTCTGGAGCACTTTCGAATGCTGTACGATCTTTGTTTTCCATACAAGTTAGTGACGGTCAAATCAAATTCAACTATTAAATGGGTGTCACGTGGTATACGCGTATGTAGTAAAAGACAGAGATATTTGTTGTGGAAATACAGACGCGAGTCTTCAGACGAAAACAAAAATACACTAAAAAATTACTCCTCAAAATTCAGAAAAATAATTAAGTTGACCCAAAGAGCACAAAACAATTACTTCATAAACACTTCCAGTAACAAATCAAAAGCATCTTGGCGTATTATAAATAATAAAACACGCAATGTCGAGCCAATAAGTAAAATCAAAGTTCAAGACACCGTCATTACTAACCCATCAGAAATTGCAACTGCATTTAACAATTTCTTCATTGACCAAATACAATCTAATACTTCACCAACGCGTGCAACTACTACTGGCTTAATTAGCAACACGCAATCAATGTTTATGTGTCCTGTGCTACCTCAAGACGTAGTAAGAGTGATACAGGCACTAAAAAATACAAATAGCGTTGGGTATGATGGTATAGATACAAAAGTCATAAAATTCGTTGCGTATAATATTGCCTTACCCTTATGCCATATCATAAATTTATGCATTAGCTCTGGAATATTCCCGACCGGTCTAAAAACAGCAATAGTGAAACCACTTTTCAAAAAAAACGATAAAGAAAAAATCTAATAAATTACAGACCCATTGCCCTAATTCCCATATTCTCAAAAGTCATCGAAAAAATTATTTATGAATTAATTAATAAGTTTTTATGTAAATATAAAATTATATGCGATGAACAGAAAGGATTCAGAAAAACCAAAGGCATAAATAGTGCTATTTATGACTTGCTTAGTGTCATAATGGAAAATGTTGACAGAAAAATACCAATCTGCGCAATCCTTACAGATATGACAAAAGCTTTCGATTGTGTTCATCACGAAACCCTAATTGATAAACTTAACAAGTACGGAATAAGAGGAAACGTCCTTGATCTTGTCAAGTCATATCTAAGTGGCCGTAAACAATACACGGAAATTTCTAAAATTTGCACTATCACTAGGCGTGAGAAAAAATATAGATCGGAAGCAAGAGTTATAAGACATGGCGTACCTCAGGGAGGAGTTCTTAGCTCACTCTTATTTTTGGTCTATATAAATGACCTACCTCATCACATTATACACCCCATGGTCTTATTTGCTGACGACAGTACCGCACTAATTAAATGTACAGATAAAAATCAATACGAACAGGACATTAATAATACACTTAAGGACATTGTGAATTGGCTTGACGAAAATAATTTAGTTATTAACTTGCAAAAGACTAATGTAATGCACTTTTATCAACGCACATCAGTACCGAATGTAGTAACAGAATATAATAACTGCGCTATAGACCATGTAAACGTTGCGAAATTTCTAGGTGTACTGATAGATAGCCAGTTGACTTGGAAACCGCAAGCAGAAGAAGTATGTAAAAAACTGAACATATCCGCGTATGTCCTACATAATCTAACAAAAAAGGTCAACATCACCACAACAATAGTTGCATACCATGGTATAGTTGCGTCCGTCTTAAGATATGGAATAATATTCTGGGGAAATTGTACATTACGAGAACAAGTGTTCAAAGCCCAAAAACGCTGCATAAGGGCAATGCATAATATGCAAATGACGGATAGTTGTGTTCCTGTGTTTAAGTCCCTAAACTTTTAACTTTCCCGTGTATGTATATTTTGGAAATCGCAATCTTCGTTAAATGTAACATGCACCTATTTACTTCAATGTCAGAAAATAAGAAGAGACCCATAAGAAGTCAGTATAAACACTTAATAAATGTTGAGAGATGTAATACTGCTCTATTCAAAAAAAGTGTTATTGGTATGGGCCCAGTCATTTTCAACAAAATTCCCAATATTATTAAAAATAACACAATTCAACATTTTAAAAAAAGACTAACAACACTGTTGATTGAAAAATGTTACTATTCCATAAATGAGTTTCTGAATGACACTGACATCTGTTGATAATGTTTTTAACTACGTAAAACCTATTTATTATTAAATTCTGTTCTGACTTATTTTGGTTATACTTTTGAATTTGATTGGAGATATTATTATATTTTACATTTTGACATTGACTTTTTACATATTGACATTGACTTTTTACATATTGACATTATTACCTATTTATTGTTTGTTTAATTTAGATACCATAATTTAATTGTTGTTTAATTAATAGTTTGTTTCAATTTTAGTTTTAGAAAAATTTAAAATTTGTATGCCTAATATTAGGTTAGGTAGATTGTACAAGGCTCATCCATATTGTTATTCCAGCTTATTTTATGTACCTACAATTTATGCAAATAAATCTTTACTTACTTACTTACTTACTTACTTACTAAACGGAAATCCCAGTCATATTGTACACGAATTCGCCCTCAACGTGGCCCCAGGATATAGAATTATAGAAATTCCGAAAAACGCCATATACTTTCCAATCAACCAAAACAACATAAGCAGTATACATATCAGGCTATTAGATATAAACAATCGCTTAATAAACTTACGTGGTGAAGAAGTGCAGCTATATTTACATCTTAGAAAAAATGATTGACTACAATAAATATGTGCATCAACAAATTGGAAATGTCAGTTCTACTAAAGTGATCAAGCAAATAAGACCTCGGTCAAAGAAAAAAATAAAGTTAACACGAGACAATAAGGAATTTCTTAAAACAATCGGTTTGCTATAATGAATATCTTAGAAATTTTATCTGCTCCAACTTACGACAACACTGTTGAGGGAATCGAATTTCATTCTTACAAACCCTACATAACAAGCTTCAACAGGAACGATGAAATCCGCATACCTATTAATCAACAGGATCTGTATATACTACCTTCAGCGAGCACTTTGTATTTGGAAGGAACTATAATCGTTAGCAAAAAAGATTCAAAAGAAAAAGCAAGCAGCGTTTTTTTAACAAATAATTTTCTACTCTACTTGTTTCAAGATATACGTTACGAACTAAATGGAGTAGAAATAGATAAAATAAAAAACGCTGGTGTGACTACTACGATGAAATCATTAGTGTCAATCTTCGATCAATAATGTACTAGATTCCCGATAAGCGCTTCAAAAACGGCCCGAAATATAAGACCACAAACGTATTTGTGGTCTTATTTCAAATTAGTATGGTCCAATCATAGCCAACATTAAGACGTCAAAATACCGCAGTATGCGTTCAAAAACTGCGTAAATAACCACCGTAACACCAAGGTTTTGGAAGGAATATCTTTTTTTCGGTAATTTAATATCATTATGTGCTTTTTCATAATATTTAAACTGTAAATATAATTAAATCAGCGAATATTATAATTGTTTGGCCAATGTTTGCTACAACGCACCAACTATTGTATCATGTTCTTGAACAGGGAACGCTAGTTCCGCAATAGAATAAGCACGACATTGTAAACAAAATGCTTTTAACCATATTGCTTAGAGTTTAAGTTTCATTTTAGAATGAATATTTTTGTACTGATGACTTTTTACTTTGGAGCGACATTTAAAATGTTTTGCTTATAATCTTTCTCCGATGAAAGGGCTTAAATAAATATACTTTACAATGATAATTATTAAACGTTATGTTTAAGTGTTAAGGTTTATAATCATCTGAAGTTGTTAATAATATTGAACTTTTTTCTAAGATGTTATGTAGATGTTTACGTGAATTATAGTTGTTGGGGCATTCGGCGAGCTTTCTTATTGAAACAACTTTTTAGATAATTAAAAATATAATAAAACTTTTAGTACATGACATGTTATTAGACGAACATGTTAGGAGAGTCTGCTTAAAAACTATCTTACAAGCTACGCGGCCGGAGCAACGCCTACGTACACGCACACACTTACACATAAATGGCACTACTGACACACACTATAACACCCCCCGCACTAGTTCGAAGCCCTTTCTTCTCCCAAGAAAAAGGGTTGAGTGCGGCCTCCGTCTGTTGCTTGGGTTGCTGACATTTCCTGGTTCCTCTTATGTCTTTTTATTAAATATAATATTCCAGCAACCAATCCAATAATACATAGTACCATATATATAGGTACGGTCCAATAGTGATAACTTTTATCTTGCAGGTCGTCTAGGTTTAGAATTTTCTCCTTTTCAATTAAATTCTGTAATTTATTGATTTGTTCCAGTGGGACATTTTCCAATAACAACGGCTTAAAAATTTTAAACGGATTTTAAATACCGGAAATGACAAAAGCTTTATAGGTGTACCTTTTATCAGATTTTTGTAATTTCTTATGTGGTTTAACTTTGTAGAGACAGTGCATCCCTCAGGCACCTCAAATAAGTAGGTGCCGAGTAAAGATTGGTACTCTTCCCGATCGCACCTATACTCGATCCTTGTTTCTTTTATAAATGACAGAATATAATGAAAATCGTCCAGCTTTTGAATCATTTCTGTTCCGGCTTTAAATTGTACCAAGTTGCAGTAGCTGCATATTTCTTGTTTCAACATCAGTTGGTAAATGCAATCGTTTGGCTTCGAAATGGCTATAAGGTCGACTTCTGGGCAATAATATATTTCCTGGAACCTTTTACATTCTCCATCCATATAGTGATAATTATTACTATTCATTGCCAGATATGGTTTAGGTGGAATTAATATTGTATTGTTAAATGTTGGAGTAGAAAATAAATGATAATAAGCGAAAGTATCTAAATGCATAATAGGGAACTTCAGAACGAATACAATTACATTATCAACATAGTAAGATCCACACTCAATAATATCATAATAGTCTCTTATCTCAGTGTTCTCATGTACAAGCAATTCAGAAGGTTCATATTGGTTTCTTAGAATATTAAACATGAAGTTAATATTTTGAGAATTGATTACACTGTGATGAGTTACTGATAATTTGGAAAAACTCAAAGCATTTTCAAGTGATGTAATACAATTCAAAATATTTTGTAAATTGATTTTTAACAAATTAAACAAACTGTTAATTTTAATAAAATCTCTTAACCTAAAATTAGTCATATTAACATTAGACATGATCTCATTTAGTTTAATATGTATTTTGAACTCATTTGATACAATAGTAGACAAGGTCTTATTGAAAGTTTGCAAAATTTCTTTATTCAAGGTAATACCAGCAGTATATTTATCTTTCAAACTATTCTGATTATTTTGCAAAATGTTTATGGCTTTACTATAAAATAATGCGTCTTCGTGATCGAGATTACCGGTGATACCTTTTATGATGGAACCCAAACCATTGATAAGCCCACGTTTATTTCTCGGGTGTTTATACATAGTGCTGAACTTATCATTAATTGTTTCTAACATGCTAATAAGGATCTGATTAATAACTAATGAAGTATCGCTAAAATAAATTGGATCGGCCGATTTTATGTACTCTATATAAGTATCTAAATAGCCTTCTATATTTCTAATATTATCTTTAATCCTATCTAAATCGTAATAATGTATGAACGCATGTTCAGTTTTAATAAACTTAGCATTACCTAACTTAAAGGGGAGTATCCCAGGATTGTCCACTAACTTCGTGGTCACGATTTGTTCAGCCCGGATTAATATCGGAATCCTGCAACAAGACATTTTGATATCTCAGAGGTTTCCTCACGATACGTTTGTGGCGGACAATGTTCTTATCGTCTATGACTTTTAAACCTAATTTTTTCTTAACTCTACGACCTAAGTAACGAGGTTTTGTCTTATGCCTAACTGCTAGCGGGTTTTTTATATATAACGCCTTTCCTTCTTCGTAAGAAATGGGTTCTTCCCGGTCTTTATTAGCATTCTGAATAGTTTTAGTCCGGTTACAGAGTAATTTTTTGTTTATTTCATTATGTAATTGTTTGGTAATTTCCTTGTGCTTAACTACATAGTTTTGAAGATAAGTAGCTTCTAAATTTATATCAAATGGGTCACGACTATTTGAATGCCCATTAATAACATCAATAGGTTTTTGTGTAATTACTGAGTGAATACTATTATTATATCCTATAACAGCATATAGCATTAGCTGGTTAGTGGATAAGGTTGATTGAGTAACGGACAACACACGGATGTGTTCTAATATAGTAGAATGGAATCTTTCGATAGCTCCATTTGACTGAGGATTGTTTACACTGATAAAATGTAACTTAATCTTATGTAGGCTTGCAAACTCTTGTACGGGTAAATTTTTAAATTCGGTTCCTTGATCTGCGGTAATGCTTATTGGTACTCCGTGGTGTGAAATAAAAATAGACAATGCATTTATCACATTTTTTCCTGTTACTGACTCTAGGGGATATGCTTGAGCATATTTAGAAAATACATCGATAATTGTTAAGAATTTTTGTCGATTTACAGTAAGAGTATCAATATGCAATACCTCAAAAGGTTTTTCAGGTATGGGGACAACTATCTGAAAGTTTTGTTTATTTGGATTTCTCTCATATTTACAAGTTTGACAAATGTTACAATTATTTACGAATTCTGTGACTTGTTTTTTTTATATTAGGCCAATAATATTGTAATTTAATTCTTTGTTCAACTTCTTGAATTCCGCGATGATTACTTTTACCTTCGTGGTAGTTCTTAATTATTAAGTATTGTTTATCTGGACAGGTTACATCTTCGGTTTTAGACTTACAAAAAAACAATTTATAAGCGGAATTTTGAAATACTCTTTGCAGTGTACTTGTAATCAACGGAATAAACTTAACGTCTGATAGGTATATGCCATATTTAATATTTGGTTTAAAGTGTTCTTTGAATAAAGTAACAATACTTTTTTCTAAATCATTTTCATTTATTTGAGCTAATATTCTTTTTTTTTCGGGAAAGATATTAACGGTCTTAGTATTTATGGGTGAATGATGTACGAAATCTAAAAATAGCTGATTATCAAAGATGTTAACGTTTTTATCAGAGATAGGGATTTCTAAGACAGGGTTTTCTAATTCAGTATGGATGGTGCTGTGATCATCGATTTGAGTGTTAGGTGCTTTTTTTGACTGATTCACAAACATTGATAACGGTACGTCATCTTCATCACTGCAAGATGAAGATTCAATTTCATTATTATGTATTTCAACTCTAGACAGAGCGTCGGCATTTGTATTACTTTTTCCTTTTTGATATATGATGTTATATTCGAATTCCTCTAAGCGTAATCTCCACCTCGTTAAACGACTATTGGGTTCTTTTATATTCATCAAATACTGTAGAGGTTTGTGATCCGTGATAATGTCAAACTTTCTTCCGTATAAATACGGTCGGAAATATTTGGTGGCCCATACAATAGCCAGCAGCTCTTTTTCTATGGTGCTGTATTTTGTTTCGGTATCGTTTAGAGTCCGCGATGCATACGCAATCGGTTTATCAGCTCCTATAGGCCCCTGTGATAATACGGCGCCCAGGGCAACGTTTGAGGCGTCCGTACGTAATTTAAAATCTTTTTCAAAGTTAGGATATTGAAGTATAGGGTCGTTTATAAGTAAATTTTGACAATGTTTAAAACAATTAACGTATTCAGGGGTAAGTTGAATTTTAGCTCCCTTTTTTAAACAAGATGTTAGTGGTTTAACAAGATGGGCAAAATTCGGTATGAATTTCCGATAGTAGCCAACTAAACCAAGGAAGGACTTAATTTCTTTGGTAGTTTGTGGTATAGGAAATTTTTGTATGACTTTAATTTTATTTGGATCCGGTTTTACGCCTTCTGCTGTTACAATATGACCTAGGAAAGGAGTTTCCTTTTTTAAAAATTCAGTTTTGTCAAGCTGTATTTTAAAATTAGATTCTCTAAGACGTTGGAAAACGGCTTCTAAATTAAGGATATGTTCTTGTAATGATGAACTGTATACTATTATGTCATCCATATAAACTGTTACATTTTTGAGCCCACGTAAAACATTATCCATGACCCGTTGAAAAGTCGATGGAGCGTTTTTTAGGCCAAAGGGCATGCGTAAAAATTCATAATGACCACGATAACCGTTGTCAATACTAAAAGCGGTTTTTGTGATGTCCTTGGGATGTAATTCGATCTGATGAAAGCCTGATTTTAGATCTAAAACACTGAAATATTGACTTTAACCTAATTTATCCAAAATATCGCTGATATTAGGGATTGGATACCTATCACTCACAGTTTTCTCATTTAGTTTCCTAAAATAAATCACCAAACGCCATTTTGTTTTGCCAGAGGCGTCTTGTTTTTTCGGTACAATCCAGATAGGTGAAGACCAAGGGCTATTTGAAGGTCTTATAATTTTTTGACGTAACATATCAGTTATTTGTTTTTCTACTTCCTGTTTGTGGACATGAGGATATCTGTAGGATCGTGTAAAAATAGGAATGTCATCTTTAGTATTTATCTGATGTTTAATCTGGTTAGTGAAAGTTAAAGGACTATTTTCGGTGTAAAATA
Source organism: Diarsia dahlii (assembly GCA_949775195.1). Taxonomy (NCBI): domain Eukaryota; kingdom Metazoa; phylum Arthropoda; class Insecta; order Lepidoptera; family Noctuidae; genus Diarsia; species Diarsia dahlii. Next base: position 11,989,568 of record OX459192.1, on the reverse strand, counting down.
TGTCATTGTAATTACGGCATAGTTTTAGTAAATTTAGCTTTTCTTCCAAATTTAAATGATCAGTGCGAACCAAAGACTCAATGTCTTGTTCATTTTCATTTATCGATTCAAAATTAAATACATCAAAATTATTGTGAATTGTCTGCGCCTTAAGTGGCGAAACTAAGCTTACGATGATATCATTCTTAGTAGGATTCACTATCTCAAGGTATGCGTAACCCGACTCCGACTGTGTTATCGTCGCGGGAATATAACAATTGTTTATATAAGTCTCGGGTATGAATATATCATCACGCTGAATATTAACGGGTACCTTTACACATTTCGTCGAATTTGACCTAACTAAAGCTTCAAAAAGATTATTAATTCCGGAATTCAGAACTTTAATAGGTATTTCCGCGTTCGGCGTAATTAACTTTTTATTGTGGAGGTCAACGTTTGCTTTCAGTTTTTCCAGCATTCTATAGCCAACTATACCATCAAACACATTATGAAATTTATAAATATAAAACTTTGAGGGGCATTTTTCATTGAATTCAGAAAAGCTTGGTATTTCTATGGAGTAGTTATTGTCGGTGGTACAATTTAAGTTTGTTACAGAAAATGGTTCATAAATTAAAGGTGTATTTTGAAAATGTTTTTCAATTACCTCCGGAGACAAAAAGGACTGATTATAATAATATATAAATAATAATAATATTCCACAACTATCACACAACGCCATCTAGTCCCAAGCTAAGCAGAGCTTGTGTTATGGGTACTAGACAACTGATAAACATACTTATATATTTCTAAATACATACATATTATAGATAAATTACACCCAGACACAGAACAAATGATCGTGCTCATCACACAAACATTTGTCCTGGGTGGGAATCGAACCCACGACCTCCGGCATAGCAGTTAGGGTCACTAACCACTAGACCAACAGGCCAGTCAGATTGGCACCAGTATCGATTATTAACTTAAGGGGTGGCTCATTAATTTCGATAAAAGGCAATTGTCTTTTAGTATGGGTTGGCACTCGAACCTTGATGAAAATTTGGATCGTTCTGAGTAGGCCAATATTGTGTATTGTCATAATCGAGTACATTTAATTCGTTATTATTCTCATGGGGATAACTTGCATCCGGATCATTGTTATCAGTACAAGGTACGTCGCCACTGTGCTCGGTGTGGGAGTTGTTTGGGTTAGTCTCGAGCATGTGCAATTCTTCGAACTGATTGCACATTGTTGCTTCGGGATACTGTATACTATGATAATTGGGTACTGATGGTCTTAATGGAATATTTGCAGAATTATAGGATATTCCACTCATGGGTACAGGTTTAGATTGGGTATTCGGTTTGTTGCTAGTATTAGAGTTATTAAAGTTTTGTTGCAACGCTCGGTATGGGTTCTGTGGTCTATTCCCGGAATTATTGTTAAAATTTGGCCCATTAAAATAAGGTTTCGATGCGGCAAAATTATTATTATTATTCCTAGTAAAATAAGGTGTAAACGGTCTGAAGGGTTGCGAGTTGTTGAACTTGAAATTTTGACGAGGTTGTAAGGGTTGGTTTAAATTTGGAAAAGGTAAATTCTTAGAATTATTATTATTATTCTGGAAAGGTTTGTTGTTATTAACTGATGAAAAATTGTTGCCTTTCTGTACATACCTAATATTTTCTTCGTCTTTAATATAATTAAGAGCTGTGGGCAAATCTACAGGGCGCATGGCTCTTATAGTTGTGCCAAAAGGTTCTTTTAGTCCTGCTAGAAAAGTTTTAAGGGTTTGAGCTTGGAAAAAGCTCCTTTTGCAATTCTTTACATCCTCAACTGTTTCGTGAAGATTTACGTAATTAATAATAGTGTTTAAAATGTTCATGCAGCGGTTGTAATATTCCTGAGCGGATTCATTTTCCTGCTTCATATTAACTAAATCTCGGTTCAACGAATTTTCATCCCTTTGGTCCCCAAAATTTTTTAGCAATACGGTTTTGATATGATCCCATGATGAAACGCCGTTAATATTAACTATTTCCTCGGCTTTGCCTTCCAATTTGTTTAAAATATTGTGTAAAATAATGGAATTGTTAAAGCAATCTGGAGTAGTTCTATCATAAAATTGTGTTAATATAGTTTCGGATGTTTCTATAAATCTGTGTAATTGATTCGGGTTCCCATCATATTTAGGGATAATCATTAAAGCGATTTTAATGGCTGATAACTTTTGCGAATCCATTTTGCAAAATATATTATTCGCCTTGCGATATTTTATAAACAACGACAGCACACACAAATACAGTAAAAAAAAAGTTAAATTAATTATTGAGATCTCTCCTTTTCAAAACAAAAATACTTAAACAGAACAAGAATTATTACTTTTTTTCTGAAGTTCTCCAAAAATATAATAATATTATATCCACCAACAATCAAAAGAATCTGGACTTGCGATGTGATGAAGGCCCAGGTCCACAACTTCATGATCGAAGCCACTTCCGTTCTTCTCGCCGAAAACCACAGTAGGAACACGGTTTCAAATGTTGAGAAAAGTCTTTGTTTTTGATTTTTGAAAAACGCGGTTTTTCTTTAACTTTATCCGTTGCGACTGCGCCAATTATAGTTGTTGGGGCATTCGGCGAGCTTTCTTATTGAAACAACTTTTTAGATAATTAAAAATATAATAAAACTTTTAGTACATGACATGTTATTAGACGAACATGTTAGGAGAGTCTGCTTAAAAACTATCTTACAAGCTACGCGGCCGGAGCAACGCCTACGTACACGCACACACTTACACATAAATGGCACTACTGACACACACTATAACACGTGTGTGCAAACGTGGCCACTTGAGCGACTTAGTTTTGTTCCTGATGCTTAATCTAGTACTATTATTGATCGAAGGTGTCAATGAATGAGAGTGAGTCAAAGATATCTTATGCATGGGGTTGGAATATCGATGGCACAAAAAATATTAACGGAGGTAGTTTTTCTGCTTCTATACTTCGATCAATAATGTACTAGATTCCCGATAAGCGCTTCAAAAACGGCCCGAAATATAAGATCACAAACGTATTTGTGGTCTTATTTCAAATTAGTATGGTCCAATCATAGCCAACATTAAGACGTCAAAATACCGCAGTATGCGTTCAAAAACTGTGTAAATAACCACCGACCACCAAGGTTTTGGAAGGAATATCTTTTTTTCGGTAATTTAATATCATTATGTGCTTTTTCATAATATTTAAACATAATTAAACTGTAAATATAATTAAATCAGCGAATATTATAATTGTTTGGCCAATGTTTGCTACAACGCACCAACTATTGTATCATATTCTTGAACAGGGAACACTAGTTCCGCAATAGAATAAGCACGACATTGTACACAAAATGCTTTTAACCGTATTGCTTAGAGTTTAAGTTTCATTTTAGAATGAATATTTTTGTACTGATGACTTTTTACTTTGGAGCGACATTTAAAATGTTTTGCTTGTAATCTTTCTCCGATGAAAGGGCTTAAATAAATATACTTTACAATGATAATTAAACGTTATGTTTAAGTGTTAAGCTTCGATCAATAATGTACTAGATTCCCGATAAGCGCTTCAAAAACGGCCCGAAATATAAGACCACACACGTATTTGTGGTCTTATTTCAAATTAGTATGGTCCAATCATAGCCAACATTAAGACGTCAAAATACCGCAGTATGCGTCCAAGAACTGCGTAAATAACCACCGTAACACCAAAGTTTTGGAAGGAATATCTTTTTTTCGGTAATTTAATATCATTACGTGCTTTTTCATAATATTTAAACATAAATAAACTGTAAATATAATTAAATCAGCGAATATTATAATTGTTTGGCCAATGTTTGCTACAACGCACCAACTATTGTATCATGTTCTTGAACAGGGAACGCTAGTTCCGCAATAGAATAAGCACGACATTGTTCACAAAATGCTTTTAACCGTATTGCTTAGAGCTTAAGTTTCATTTTAGAATGAATATTTTTGTACTGATGACTTTTTATTTTGGAGCGACATTTAAAATGTTTTGCTTCTAATCTTTCTTCGATGAAAGGGCTTAAATAAATATACTTTACAATGATAATTAAACGTTATGTTTAAGTGTTAAGGTTTATAATCATCTGAAGTTGTTAATAATATTGAACTTTTTTCTAAGATGTTATGTAGATGTTTACGTGTGTGAAATCGTGGCCACTTGAGCGACTCAGTTTTGTTCCTAATGCTTAATCTAGTACTATTATTGATCGAAGGTGTTAAGGTTTATAATCATCTGAAGTTGTTAATAATATTGAACTTTTTTCTAAGATGTTGATGATGATTATTATTATTATTATTATTTATTATTATTATTATTATTGATCGAAGCTTCTATACCACTTTGTAATATTCTCGGGTTTGCAGAAGATTTTAAGAAAGTAGTGATAAATAGTAGACATGAATTGATATTGTTACGAAGCAATACAAACCTGAACGCTGTAAAACTGAATACTGGTGAAATTGTAGATGATGTTCAGATAAATAAAATTGTTTGGCGTGTACCGCACGTTAAAGTGTCAGACAAAGAGAAAATAAGTTTGCTAAAATTGTTAGAGAAAGACCGTCCGCTCCAGATGATTTTTAGAAATTGGGATCTGTACGAATATCCTACTTTACCTAAAACAACGAAACATACTTGGTCTATTAAAACATCATCACAAATAGAGAAGCCTAGATACGTCATTATTGGTTTACAGACAAATAGAAAAAACAATGCAAGCTCTGATATGTCTCTGTTCGATCACTGTCATATTCGTGACGTTAGAGTATACCTCAATTCAAACTACTTCCCATATGAAAATCTAAATGTGAATTTTGCTAATAGCAGAATTGCTTTATTATACGAACAATATACTAGATTTCAACAGTCATATTACGGACGTCGCGCGGAGCCTTTATTAAGCGAAAAACAATTTAAAGACTTGGCAAGGCTCTTTGTTGTCGACTGCTCCCGGCAAGCAGATAACTTGAAGGCAGGTCCGGTTGTGGATGTAAGAGTGGAAATTGAAACTGATTTGGATATACCCGATCAAACTTCTGCGTACTGTCTTATATTGAATGATTGTATAATTGAGTATAAACCGCTAAGTAATACTATAAGAAAAATATCATGAATCCGAATACTATCATAGTAGATGTTCAAGGGTTTAAAGATCTATGTAATAATTTTATAATAAAGGAATTAGCTTTTGCTAGTCGCAATTATACGCTGTCATTTTTAATAAAACCACCATATTTGTTTAGATACTTAACAAGTGATGAAAAAAGACAAGTTAAATGGTTAGAAAGGAACAGAGGCATTTATTGGAATGAAGGTTATATCGACTACAGAGAATTCCAACGTATAATCGTTCCATATCTAGAAAATAAGGAAATCTTTGTGAAAGGTTTTGAGAAAGTGAAATGGATTAAGGATCTTTGTGAGAATTGTAATGTGTCTGACCTCAGTGGAAAAAACTGTCCTAATTTCTCTGTGTTGTTTAACAAGTACTGTGATGAAAAAAATAATTTAAATTGTACTAAACATTTAAAGATATGTGCCTTAAAAAATGTTTTGTGTATTAAAAAACATTTGAATTTGTAAAAATGTGTATTTTGGGTTTATGTACTTAAATAAAAATCATGAAATCTTAAAAGTATGTTTATTTCATTTGTTTACCTGCTACAATAAAAATATTTAAATTAAAAGAACAACTTTAATTACCTAACCAAAAGTTACAAAAAAATATTAAAAATCACTGTCAATCAAAGATTTTGATATTTTTTTAACTAACGATTCCGTATCGTCCATAACACTATCAATAGCGTCTTTAACGATGTATTGTGCATTTATTATCACGTTTTTACTATCACTATCACTGTCACTGGTATTGTTATTGCAGAGATCGATAACTGATATTTTTATCAGTTTTTATCCAATTTTTATGGGTTCTTAATTCTTTGAATGCTCGTTTCAAGCTTCCAGTTTTGTTTAGGTGTCTTTCTATTGTTCGTGACCTGTATGTATTATAATCTCGCTGTATGTACCTGCTAATTAGTTTGTAAAGGGCTTTCAGCTCATTTTTTGTACTTCGAGATTTAGGCAGATTTAGGCACGAGATACAAAGCATTAAAATGCTTTGTATCTCGTGCCTGCGACGTATTAACTGCCTTTTTTTTTTTTGGTGGGTGGAAAATCATCGAATGACCCCCCCCGCTCTTGGGCAGAGCGAAGGGGAGTGTCAGACTTCTACTGACTAAAAACCGAACCCATGCTCCTTCTTTGCCCTTGTGCCGAGGCCACGTCATCTAGTACTAAAATCCGCGGCCCCGACGGGCGTCGGCCCTTGCCGGCCCCTCCTTGCTGACATCTCTTTGAGGCGCGCGTGGAACACGAACGCGCCGCCGACACGGTCTGTTGCCGTCATGACGACGGCCGGACGGCGAGCTAGCCCATTACTCACCGTCCACAGGCCCGCGTCTACGGTGGCCGGAAGCCATCACGTGGCCCCCGACGCCCGGAGCGCCTTCCGCGCCTTCCACGGCGGCTGGGACGTTGAGAGGTTCGCTCCCTCTCTCGTTCCGCCACCTCCTTCGCTAGCATCACTGCTTCGCAGAAGGAGGCGACGGCGTCCCATTCCTCCTCGCCCCGGACCATGGCTGGCACCAGGGCCGGACGCGAGAGGTCGCCGCCGCCGATCGCCGCTACGAGAACACGGCGGGGCTCCGCCCAAGCAGGGCACACCTCCACAGTGTGCTCCACCGTGTCCTCCGGTCGATCCTCGCAGTGGAAGCATCCGGGCGTTTCCTCCCGCCTGATTCGGTGCAGGTACCTCCCGAAACATCCGTGTCCGGTGAGGACCTGCGTCAGACGGAAGGTGAGGGCGCCGTGGCTCCTCTCTAGCCACTCCTCAAAGAGGGGACTTACCGCCACTATCGTGGCGTGCCCTGCACGGGGTTGCAACAGTCGCTGTCTCCATGCCGCCATGAGATCGCACCGGAGGTCTGTCTGCCGCGCAGCAATGTGCCGCGGCAGCAGAGTGACCCCCCAGTGTAGCGCTTCCGCGCGCCACTCACGTAGGCGCGCGAGGACTATCGCCTCCAGATCCCACGGCGGCAATCCGGCAAGGAGATTTGCCGCCTCGCGGGAGATCGTGCGGTACCCGCGGACAAGCCTTACGGCCATGACCTTTTGGGGCGCGTTCAGGTAGTGGACGGCCCGCTTCCTCACGGCACGCGCCCACACCGGGGCCCCGTAAAGGGCCATGGACCGCACGATCCCCGCATACAGCCTACGGCAGGAGGCGTTTGGCCCCCCCAGATTGGGCAAGAGCCACCTACGTATTAACTGCCTTGTGTGATCTGTAATTACTATTTGTTTTTTAGTCTTTATGTTCGAATTGGGCACTTGATAAGCCAGTTTCAATAATATTTAGAGTATTTCTCGAAATAAGTGTACATCTGTTGAAAAAAAAGTGTGCCTCGAAATAGTAACAAAGTTTCAATGTTTTTATTTAACCATACATACAAAAAATAACATATTTGTGAAGAAAAACTATTAAACTTTAAAGTTTTGAAGAATAAATGGTAAAACCATAGTATTCAATAAATTTTAGAAAGCTTTTTTAAAAAGATGTTTTTTGCGTTTCATTAAAAAAATCAAATTGCCACCCTACGATTTCATACATGTAACACTTCATAAAATTCGATATGTCGCGTTAATATTGTGCATTTTTTGTATTACAGACCTTGATTAAATGTAGTTTCTTTATTAAAGTGATTTTCTATGGGGTTTCATAGTAAAATATAAAAAAAAAATGCGAAAAACAAAATGAGTCGTGCCCATTTACTTTTTAGTAACTTACTCTTTAGTTACGTTTTATTTCTACTTCCACGTAATTTCTGAACGCATCCGTTACCTTTTAACACGGGCAACACTAGCATCATTCTGATTGGCTGTAGGTCTGACGTCTCCGCCATAACTTTTAATGTGAAAATCAGTTTTGAACGTGTTGTCCAAGGGAGATTACTTTTTCGTAATAAGAAATACTTTTTCACTTTTTCACATTAAGATAAGTCTTGATTTATATATGTTATTGTAATACGTGTCGTACGAACATTTAAGCGTATTATATTATTTGCAGTTTCAGGTTTTATCAAACCATCGACTTATTATGATCTTAATTTGTAAAATTTTTGTTGCTTTTTCGAAACGTTTTTTATGAATTTCGTTACGTTATGAAAAAGTATAGTGTAAAGCTGAGTGTATAAAGTTCTTAAAACTTTGCCAATATTAAAACCTTAGTGAACATTCACTGGCAAGTAGTTCTTTACGAATTTTAAAGTCTCATATGCTTTATTTAATAGGTTGGTTTATAGCCTTATGTTTACTATTTAGTAACATCTAGAACTATTTCATAACAAAATATTGTTATGAAATAGTTCTAGATGCAAAGTGTACGTAACGAAAAAGTTGTTACGAAATATCGTAACAACTTTTTCGTTACGTACACTTTTTTTGAGAAATACTCTTTATCAGTTTGTTGTAATATTCCTGTGTTGTATAATTAGTTTGATTCTCTGATAAGGTGTTTATATTACATTGAAGAGATTTAAGGTATTTAGAAATTTGTTCCTCGGTTTGAAGTAAGGTTTTGTAATTTTTGTTATTATAAGTTGTCCTTTTTTTTCTTGGGAGCTTAATCTTAACCCAGTAATGCCTAGCATGTCCATTTGGACACGTAAATAATATGTTTTTAAAATAATTATTGTTTCGAGATTACACTGCATAATAAAAAAATCTTTTCTTTATTGCATTGTTTCTACCCTGTGGTTTCAATATTTGTCGTTTATTTCTCCATAATTGAGGTTATTTTGGAAATATAATCTATTGAAATAGGTTATTGTTCAAAATTAGTAAAAAAATCGATAACCGAAGTGGGTAAGTGGTTTTTTATCTGAATATTTTTGTATTTTTAGCGTTTTGTTCTGTTTTGTTATGCTTGTATAAATGATTTATAATATAGTTACGATAAAGTATAGGTTAGCTTTGTATAATTATGTTATATTTTTGTACGTTGAATGTGATGTGTCCATATGGACACGCTAAGCACCTGCCGTAGCTTTTTGACATTACACTTGTTCTCATTCAGATTGTTGGATTTCGATCATTTCAAGGGAAGTTGTTCGCTCAATGAAGTGAAGAGGACCGAACTACTCAGGAATCTATTTATAAAAGCCCCACCAGAACCAGCAGAGCAGAACGGATGACGATTCTGGTGATGAAGACACTGGTGGAAAGGCCCAAAGTTTGAATAAACGTCAGTTACTTGCCGAGACTGAAGTAGGTTTTAGGAATCAATGAGCAATGCATGGCAATTGGAAAGAAAGACGAGGGTCGGCCGGAGAACACGGTGGAGCAAACCGTGGAGGTCTGTTCCGCTTGGGCGGAGCCCCGCCGTGTTCTCGTAGCGGCGATCGGCGGCGGGGACCTCTGTCGTCCGGCCCTGGTGCAAGCCATGGTACGGGGCGAGAGGGAATGGGACGCCGTCACCTCCTTCTGCGAAGCATTGATGCTTGCGAAGGAGGTGGTGGAATGTTAGAGGGAGAGTACCTCTCGTCCCAGGCGGTCCGGGCGTCGGGGGCCACGTGATGGCTCCCGGCCACCGTAGGCGCGGGCCTGTGGACGGTGAGTAATGGGCTAGCTCGCCATCCGTCCGTGTCATGACGACGACAGGCCGTGTCGACGGCGCGTACGTGTACCACGCGCGCCTCAAAGAGATGTCAGCAACATGGAAGGGGCCCGCAAGGGCCGACGCCTGTCGGGGCTGCGGTTTTTTCGATAGAGATACCGCGGCCTCGACACAAAAGGCTAAGAAGGAACATAATAGGTTTTTAGTCAGTAGAAGTCTGACACTCCCTACCGCTCTGCCCAGAGCGGGAGGAGTCATTTGATGATTTACCACACCCCAAAAAAAAGGAGGGAAAAAAAATTGCTACTACAAGTGCTTAGCGTGTCCATGTGGACACATATTTTTTTTCTAACTTTAAATATACATATGAACCTAAAACTTCCCAAAAATGTTTTTTTACCCTTTATTCTACATAATGATGAAAAAAAATAAGGAAAAGGTGGAAAAAAAAAAATTCGGGCATTACTGAGTTTTGTTCTTACAGGTCTATGGTCTGATGGGTATTCTACATTTAGAACCTCAATATTTTGCATGTTTTGAGGAAAATTTGACAGAATGTAATCCAATTCATTCTTTGTTTTGCCGTCGGGAGACCTCCAAGTCCATCTATTTTTAGGTTTCTTATCAAAGAAAGTATTAGTAATTGATAATTTATTTTCATATTATTATGCAAATTCTACCATTCTTTCTCCTGGAGTATTTCTGACTCCGTAGCCATATTTTCCCATTAACAAGCTTTCTTTGGATTTAGGGTAACCAATTTTGGCATTAAAGTCTCCCATCACTATTGTCTTCCTATTGCCAGCCAGTGTTAAAGCGTTATCTATGGTACTGTAAAATTCTTCTATTTTGGTTTCATCTGCACCTTCTGTTGGGGCATAGACTTGGATGATAGCAAGTTTAAAATTGTTTATATTTAATCTTAACAAGGCAACCCGATCTGATAGTCCTGTTATTGTCTCTATGTATTTTTTGAGGTGTTTTTTTATAATGAATCCAACTCCGTAGAGTCCTGCTGTTTCTCCGTCGAATTGGAATATAAAATCTTCATATTCACAAATTGAATTTCAAACTCTCCTCACCTCTGATAAACCCATTATGTCAAATCTTATATTTTCCATAGAATCCATTAGTTCAATATGTCGTGAGTGGGAAGAAAGAGCACCACACTGAAGAGGTAGAACCGATAGAACCCATAGATATAACTGAAATAATCGAACAAATAAAGAAAATGAAAGATGAAAAGAGTCCGGGCCCAGACAAAATAACCAATGAAGTTATCAAAATAGGTCACATATTACTAGCAAAACCATTAACAAATCTTTTTGATATGATTATTGATAATATTTGCACCCCACAGGAATGGTCCGAATCAAACATAATTCTGCTATACAAGAAGGGAAATCCAAAAGATATTTCTAATTACCGACCTATTAAGCCTGTTACCGACCCTATACAAACTATTTTCTTCAATAATAGAAAAAAGAATCGGTCAAGTACTTGACAGTAAACAACCGGACCATGTACACACACTGGAGCAAGTTATTGAAAAATATCAAGAATTCCAAAGACCGTCATACATCGCCTTTATCGATTACCAAAAAGCATTCGATACGATTTTGCACTCGGCTATTTGGCAAACTCTACTTACACAAAACGTCAACCAAAGTTAGTCAAACATACTGAAGCACCTATATGAGAATAGTTATAGTAGAGTACAATTGGAAGACACAGGACCACCTATAAAAATAGAAAGAGGGGTCAGGCAAGGTGACCCCCTGTCACCTCGCCTTTTCATAGCAGTGCTAGAGGCAGTTATAAGCAGTCTAAACTGGAGAAACTTGGGAATCAATATCAAGGGAAAAACCTCTCCCATCTAAGGTTCGCCGACGACATAGTTCTTTTAGCTGATAATCATCAAGACCTACAATATATGATATCCACTCTACATAACGCAAGCAAGGAAGTAGGCTTAGAAATAAACTTAAATAAAACAAAAGTAATGTCAAGCAGCAGCCACGACCCTATCAAACTTGAAGATGTCCAACTAGAATATGTGAGTAACTACATATATTTAGGAAAACAAATTTCATTTAGCGCACAAAACAATCATCAAGAAGTAGATAGGAGAGTTCAAAAAACATGGAGCAAGTTTTGGATCTTTAAAGAAGTACTGAAAGGCAATTTTCCTATAAAACTGAAAAGAAAAGTTATGAATTCATGCCTTCTACCCTCCTTGACATATGCTTGTCAAACGTGGAAATTCACTCAGAAGATTAAAAACAAAATAAAAACAAGCCAAAGAAGTATGGAAAGGAGTATGATGAAAATAAGCAAACTTCAAAAAATTCCACATACTTTCATTAATCCGCGAGAAGACAAATATTATTGATGCTCTAAGTCACGCGCAAAAATTAAAATGGAAATGGGCGGGCCATGTAGCCGCTGAGACGCCTTTTTTTTCCTTTTCCACTAATTTTTTATGACGTCAAACGGCCGACCTTGTAAAAAAAAAGGTGCGCAGGCGCGCGCCGGCCGGCCGGGCTCTTATCTTAATTTTTTGTTGACGTGTTATAAACAATAGACGCTTCAAGTAATGTTTTTGTTCAAGCTTATGAGAGACCCTTTCAAGTGGTGTCAAGTGTTTGTTAGTATTTCGTTTCAAATTTATTATATTATTTCGTAAACATTGACTAGGGTTGGCAAAAAACTTATGTGATTTTATGTGAAATTTAAAACTTATTATTTCAAAAAGTAAATCGATACCATATATTTTATGGCTTTTATTGGTGGAAGGGTTCTATTTACGTACGATAAAATAAAAATAAACATAGTTATAATAGAAATTTTTTTTTTGTTTTTTTTTTTAACCAGTATTTATTGCCGACGGGGAATAATTTAATCACTTAAATTAAATAATTTATCACAAATATACTGTTTCACGTAAATTAAAAATTTTGCTACTATCTGAAAGATAATTTAATAGTGTAACTTACTTGTAAGTATTATGCTGATAGGTTCATACAATAAATTAAAATATGGAATTAATTAATTAATGAATTAAATGAAAAAATTGCACTCGACATTGTTTGTTTATTTTTTGTTTGTGAATTTTGAGTAAACACAATACATACGATGTTATTGTTTTCTACAAGAACCGCCCCTATGACGACCCCCTGACCAAGAAATACTCTCTTTAATTAAATTTCAGTGACGCGTGAGCAGTTGAGGCGCATGCACGTACGCTTAAACCGTTCTTTACTATCGCGTTGTTTTCGTAAACGTTTACATGACAATGTTCATTGTGATACTTAAAAATGGATGAAATAGATAATGATTTGAATTTGCGAGCCTCTAGTGGCGGTGAAATAGTAGAGGAGGAACCAGTAATGGAATGTGAACAACAACTTTGTAACATTTTGGCTAATTATGCGAGGAGGACGAATGAAAAGAGTGAACAACAACTTGATATAACTTCCGCTGAAGAGACGAATAAGGAAAAAAACAATGAGCAACGACTTGCAGAGAAGAGAGGTAGACAGGATGATGAAGAGATAATAGAAGAAGACGGATTTATCACAATAAGAAGAGGACATAAAAAAGCCAATCGACAAAATTCAAACAGTGACAAAAGGAACGAGAGTAACGACGAGGCCAGAAAGCTTCAGGTAATCGTATCAATCACCGGAAAAGAAATATTACCGAAACAATTTGGGATGGCAAAACTTTTACGTTCACTAAATATTGAAAATGTAACGAGAATCGTGTATAAAAATGCGTTTAAGGCTATGATTTACTTTAATAACAAGGAAGATGCGTCGAAGTTACTTAGTTGTGATAAGCTATCGGATCTAGGGTATAGAGTACAGATGACAGACCAGGCTAACTTATGTTATGGAATCCTTAAACAAGTAGATCTAGAAATGGAAGAAAAAGAACTTTTAGAGAACGTTACATGTGAATATGACGTCATATCCATAAGAAGACTAAGAAGACAATCTGATAAAGGGGAGTGGGTAGATTCAGAAACAATCAGAATTTGCTTTAAGGGTAACACTTTACCGCCGTACGTATACAGTTACGGTTGTAGGTTTAAAGTGGAACCATATACTTTCCCAGTGTCCCAATGTTCAGTATGTTGGAGATTTGGTCATCTTTCCAAGTCGTGTCCAAGTAAGAAACAAATATGTCCCAAGTGTGGTAATAATCACCCAAATTGTGAGACAGAAAAATACATTTGTGTGAATTGTAAAGGACCACATATATGGCCTTGTTCAAAAAATGCCCCGTTTTCTTAAAAGAAAAGAATATTAGGAATATTATGACAAAAAATAACTGCAACTATCGGAAAGGCTTAGAAATATACTTAGCTACTGTAAAACACAAAGATACACAAAAACTAAACGATAAAAGCAATCACAATATTGAAGAAAACACTCAGCAGTCGGCAACCGACTCGCAAGATGACTCAACGCAACATAGCTTTCATACTTCCCCTCAGAGATCATATAGAAATGTGCTTATCACCGAAGCCATTGTTCATAAGGAAAAGGAGGTACATCAGATGGAGGTAGAAGATTGTCAACAAAAAAATTCTCAAACAAAGAGAGTAGATCAAGTAAGTGTGTCTCAAGAGGTAAACACGTCAACACAACATTCACGCCAACAAAGAAAAAATCTGGAAGACAGTTGCAATAGTCAGCAAACACCAAATCTACTTAAGGAAAAGGACCCAGGTTCTGAGGAATTAAAAAAAACATTTAGTATGTACAATATTTTTAACAGAATCCGAGAAGTATGTTTATCAGACGGTAATTGGTTCACTAAATTTAAATCACTAGTTAAATATTTTATAGAAATATGTGGTCAGTGGTTTTTTAAGGTTTTGAGTGGAGATAATCTATGGCAAAATGTTGTATCTATGTTTAATAATGGCTAAGAAATCTAATAATATAGTTTTACTCAATATAATACAGTGGAATGCACGAAGCTTGCGACCTAAACGTAATGAATTCGAACTTCTATTACAACAGTATAAAGTACACATTGCGTTAGTATCCGAAACATGGTTAGAACCGGAATCGCGTATAAATATAAGTGGCTATAATATCTTTAGAAACGATAGGATTGACGGATACGGGGGAATAGCTATAATATCACATAAGTCGATTAAAGTACAACAAAATTTTATGAATATTAATAATTCGGGAATAGAAATAATGTCAATTAAACTTTTGAACTGTAATAAAATTGAAAATATCGTACTAATTTACTGTACATCATCGGTACGTACAAGTTTATCCGATTGGGAACAAGTATTTTCATTATTTCCCGCCAAATGTATTGTAGCAGGAGATTTAAACGGCCATCACACTACTTGGTCGTGCAAGACTGACGCGCGAGGTACACAAATCTATGACTCGGCGTTAGATAACGGCTTCATTTCGCTTAATGACGGTAGCGTAACAAGAATTAGTTCTGTTGATAATATTATTCAACGAACTTCGCCCGATGTGACATTTGTTTCTACCGACTTGTCGCATTTATTAAATTGGAATGTTATGAATGAATGTCTAGGGAGCGATCATTTGTTTTTGAAGATCTCGTACAAATACAGTAGTGACGCACACTCTGTTTATAATACTAAAAAAAGGAATTTTAAGTTAGCAAAATGGTCAGAGTATACAAAATGTTTAGAGGAGTATTTGCTTCAACCAGTTGAGACTGTGACTGTACAATCCATGTATGACCACTTTATTAAGCAGGTGGAGAGAGCTGCAGACCGGTTTATACCTCTTATAAAGGCATGTGATAAACCAAGTAACGAATTTCGACCTAAGTCCTATTGGACCCCTAAGCTTTCTCATTCTGTTGCACAACGAAGACTAGCCTTAAAAAAATTTAGAAGCAACCCTACACCCGATAACCTAACTGACCTTGAACGAATAGCAGAAATTACAAAAACGACTATACAGCGGGCTAGAACAAGTGATTGGCAAACTTATTGTAGTAGTATTGATGAGCAAACATCCAGCTCGGATATGTGGAAACGTATGGGCTGGGTTAAGGGAATTCATTCCTCACGATCATATGTTTCGAATGAACAAAAACTCGAACTACTTCACAGTCTTGCTCCTGATTATACGTGTCGGCAGCCCTTTCACAGTTTTAAATCAAATAATGCAGAATTAGATAATAGCTTCTCTGTACAAGAAATGATTCATTGCTTTAAGCGAAAAGACACAGCGCCTGGCAACGACGGTATAACATATTCGTTAATCTTTCATCTTTCACCAATAAGTAGGCTGTACTTACTAAAATTATATAATAATATATTTTATACGGGGGATATTCCAAACCAATGGCGCGACATATTGGTGACGCCCATTCCTAAAAATTGCCCTAATAATAGCCCTAAACTACGACCAATTTCATTAATATCTTGTGTGTGCAAAATTTTCCACTCAATGCTGACGAAACGACTTGAATGGTACATAGAAAAAAATAAGTTGTTATCCCCGTACACTTCCGGATTTAGAAGAGGGCAGTCTTGTCAGGATTGTTTGGCTAAATTAGTAAGCCAGATTTATGTTGGATTTTCGCATAAGGCTCCAACTATAGCTTGTTTTTTAGATATTTCTAACGCATATAATAATGTATTAGTAGACGTACTGATTAATACTTTAGATGAAATAGGAGTTGGACAAAAAATATGTCAATATCTATGTAGCTTTCTAAGCGAAAGGCACCTTATGATGAAGGATGAGACTGATCAGCAGAATTATTTTATTAGGTATACTGATAGAGGTTTAGCTCAAGGAGACCCAATTTCCCCCCTTCTTTTTAACGTGGTCACAATGACTTGCTTCCATAGGATTAAAAATGTGAATATATGTCAATACGCGGATGATTTTGTTTTATATTGTTCTTTTAAAAATCTTAATGAAAGTAAACATGAATTACAGGTAGCACTTAATACATTTTGTAATGTTTTAGATGATATGGGATTAGAATTATCGGCAACTAAGTCTAAAGTATGTATTTTTACTAGGGGGTTCAGAAAATTAGAAATAGATTTGAACATAAATGGAGATTATTTGCAGTTAGTACATAATTATAAGTATTTGGGAGTGTGGTTAGACAGTTCATTGCGTTGGAGTAAACATATCAATACGATAGCCGAGAAAGTACAGAGGAAACTAAATTTACTCAAAGTCTTAGCTGGCACTGCATGGGGCATGCACCCTAAACATTTGAGACATATTTACATAGCTTTGATTAGAAGTCGCATAGACTACTGCAGCTTTTTATATGATGTGAGTGCAAAGTGCCACCTAGACAAATTAAACAAGATTCAAAACCAGGCTTTGAGAATAATAGGAGGTTTTATCAAGACTACACCTATCCACGTTATGGAAAGTGAGCTTTGTGTAGTCCCACTGTATTTACGTAGACAATATTTAGGTTATAAGTTCTGTTTAAAATCTAAATCCGTAGAAAATAATAGTATTAATGATTTGTTAGGGCAGCTTCACACTCTTCGACAGAATAGTTATTGGCAAAATAAAAAGATTCCCTTACTGATTTCTTTATCTAATGAAGTGAAAAGCGATGAAATAGCATCGTCACACCCCTTGCCAATGTTTACTCTAAGGACATGGATGACCAACATTAATATTCATGAAATAATTATATGGGATTTAGATGTAGTACAATTATCTAAACATAGCTATAATAGTGATTTATTAAAATTTGAAGTTATTAGAGAGTTACATTTGAAGTACAATGAATGGCTTAGCATATTTACAGATGGGTCGAAGAGTGTAGAAGGTCATGGAGCAGCCTTTTATGTGCCTAGTGAACCATTGAATTGCCAAAGTAATTGCTTTAAAATAGACAAGGATGCGTCCATAATGACGTTGGAGCTTATTGCTATCTCTGAAGCACTTACGTTTAGTAACAGTAGCCAACAGAAAGAAATTGTTATTTGCACAGACAGCAAAAGTTCCTTACAACATTTAGCTCGATGCGCCTCTGGCCACAGAGGTGTATCGCTAGCTTATGTTATTCTATCTAAGATAGATGAATTAGTGCTTAAAGGTGTTACATTGAGATTGCAATGGATTCCATCGCATATTGGAATACAGGGCAATGAAAAGGCTGACATGCTGGCAAAATATGCAGCTAAATACGGGAAAGGAACTAATATTATTTTGGATTACTCAGAATTCTTACCTAAATTTAAAAAGAAGTGTTATGATGATTGGAAGGAATATTTTGACAAGCGCTCATTGGATAAAGGAATTTGGTATAAAACCATGCAGGGTCAGCCTTTTCGTATGCCCTGGTTTGTAAACAGTAATTTAAGTCGAAAATTAGTTGTTACGGCTCACAGACTCAGATCTGGACACATTCCATGTAATAAGTTTGCGCACTTGATGAAAAAAACGAACTCACCTAATTGTGTGGAGTGTGGAGTTGTTGAAGACTTACACCACTTATTGATGGACTGTGTCCGATATGAGTCTGGGAGAAATGAGCTGTTTAGGGTATTGAGGTTAAACAGACTTGAAGTAGGCACATTCCACAAAATCCTGGCTCAACCAAATGGTGATGATGCGAAGAGTCTATATAGGTTCATGGCCCACATTTGACAAATGTATATTTAGGATACGATGGGACTGACATACGCATTGCGATCATAAATGTCCCTAAATAAATAAGAAAAAAAAAAAAAAAAAAAAAAAAAAATTATTTATTTTTAATGAATTTTAAAAAAATATAATTTTGAATTTCGCGGGCCGCCATGTTTGTTTTTTTGCAAGGTTAGCTTGAACAAAACTTAAAATCTTAACTTTAATTTACTATCTTTTGTTTAAGTTTTTGCTGAAAACTATTGTCTAGTAAATATCCAATGTGATAACTATTACTTTGGATACGGAACTGGTCTTAAAATTTCATAAATTACGAAAGCATTCTGACAAAATTCTAACACCGTTACAAGCACCCGTAAGATCACTCAGAAGTTAAAATATACTTACCTTTAGGTTAAAATCCGGTTGCACACACATACACTGTATTATAATTAACCACATAATCACTATTTAATTCAATAACACTCACTCAAAACAACTAAATTACTTGAAAATACATGGAGCAACCGTCAAGCGTTCGCGTCATTCATCGGATTTCAAAGACTGACATTCAACTTTTTTTTTTAAATCGAATTGACCATACAGGTAAAGTGTTGTATTATTTTTAGCATGAAGAATTTAATAAAGTAGCGGATAGAAAAGGAAAAAGGATTGAAACTTCATGTGATAGAAAGAAATAGATATAATACGACGCGGCGACGCCATGTTGACGAAAAGTAAAAAAGGGACAAAAGTCACTTGGGGGCGTTTTACGGTATTATAAAAAAAAGGGACAAAAGTCACTTGGGGGCGCTTTAGCGGGTAGCCAGACTGACCGACGACAGGTGGACTATACGAACACTTGCTATTCTGATCACAACATATTCACCTCACAAATATAGACACCAAATATACATAATATAATGGACACTATCTAGTATGATAAAAAAGGTGACTGACCAGGAATCGAACCCGGGTCTAACGCTCAGCAACACACTTGCTGTTCTATTGATATACCCGCCCCGCACCCGGTGCGAGTTGACGTGTTTGTAAACGCTCCGAAGTTTTTATTCTTAAATAGTAGTTTTAAATAATATTTTCAACCTAAAAAGTTTCGTATATAGTGAAAAACTGACCAATAAACAAAACTGTGTAAAAAAAAAAGTGATATTCAAAGTAACTTTAGTTTAAGTGAACAAAGACGAATCAAAATAGTCGTTAAAAAGTGGACTTCGCAGTGTCTTTGTCTTTGTGTTTCGAGCGTGCGAGCGACCGCGACCTTGAAAGTGAAAGTAAGGTTACTCTACGGTGGCACCTTAGTTTTGGCAGTAGTTGTCCTATTTGAACGACTATAACTGTGACACAGTTGGTTCCGAGGCGAGCGTGTGGATTGCCATTACTAGGAGTGACAGTTCGAATCCCACAGCGAGTGATTCTTTTTGGATGTTTTTTTTGGAGTTTATGAAAACTACGATCACAAACAACAGTATTTTTACAAAAATTTCGACATTTATATAGAGAAAGAAACGGAAAAAAAAAAAAAAGATGGAAAATATTACTTATAGAAACAAACTAGCCAGGTCACAATCACAAACTAATTTATCACACTCAAGTCAAGACATATTAAACTCCACTATGCTGGATTCTAGTATGATGAGCATTCAGAGCGCTACACAAATTAGCAATCAATCATTTGTGGAGAGTTTCAGACAGGAAATTAAGGAGATTAAAGAAAAACTAAAAATTGCTGACAAAGAAATTGATAACCTTAGTTATGAAAATACCAAATTAAAACAAGAGGTACAAGATCAGCAACGACAAATAGAGTTACTGAAAGAAGTCGCTAACTCTACGCCACAACTCAAAAAAAGCAACTCGACACCCATCTCAAGAAGAGTTTTGAATATGAGAGTGTACACTTCCCGCCATTCTCCTCTACGTTTGGCCAGAAGTAGTATACCAAAAAGCGCAACAGAGCAACCAAGTAGTCACATCACACAATTGGTGAGTGATGGTCAGATCCAAACGGACACCCCTCGTTATTGCAGTGAAAATGAAACTGGTAAGGGGATTCGGTGCAGGTCATCAGAAGGTGAACCGATTGAGCACCGGAGCAGCTGCCACAGGGTGGTTATACTGGATGATGGGCAGGGACGTGGCTTGCGCGACGTACTGCAGGATCTCCTGGGGCCTGAGTATGCTGTAGTTTCCTACTTGAAACCAGGTGCGGCTTTGAGTGAGGTTCTGCAATGCCCTAAGAACGAAATCAGTAACCTGACAAAAAACGACTACGTCATTGTATTAGGCGGATGCAGTGACAAAAATCCCTATGATTTAGATATACATCTACACCGTTGGCTGGCATTAACGGCAAATACAAACGTTATCATCTCGGAAGTTCCTAAAAACAGGTTTTTACAAGAAGGGAAACTTAACTATTTACTTAAGTTTATTTGTAATAAATATAAAAATGTACTGTACATGGACATGAACTACACTAGATTATTACCAAGTGGACGAAATTATGTAATTAACCTTGCAAGATCACTATTAAAAGAGATACTATGTTTAAATTATCATTTCCAAGTCCTACAATATGAACAAACTATTATTAAAAAATGTAAAAAGTCATTTGAAAACAAATATGTACAGGTAAACTTAGACGCTGACAAACATGTACTAGTCAATAAATTAGACGATAAGAATCAAACAGACGAAACAATAAAACCTACAAATACGTTTTTTCGTCAATAAAAATGTATACATAATGCACCAAAACATTGCGGGACTCTTAGCAAAATCTGACATGCTCACAGTATGTCTAAATGAGTTATTAGAAAAAAGTATACAAGTAGATATATTATGTATAACAGAGCATTTCATGATGGATGGTTATGAAGTACATCTGAATATACCCAACTATTGTTTAGCTGCATGCTTTAGTCGTAAGGAAAATAAAAGAGGTGGTGCTTGTATACTCATAAAAAATGGTTATCAGTGGAGAGAATTATCGAAAATCGCTAAACTATCAATATCGGGTATTTTTGAATGTTGCGCCATAGAACTTATAAATTATAGAACTGTAATTGTATGTATACCTATATAGAGTGCCAAATCCAAGTAATTTTGATGAATTTATGAATAGATTAGATGTATTATTACGTGTACTGATGAAGAAATCATTTAAAAATATTGTACTGGCGGGTGATTTTAATATAGATATATTGAAGAAAAACAAACAGACTTCCGAATTTGAAAATTTATTATTGAATTTTAATTTAAAGTTATCTGTGCGTCAACCTACTCGTTTAAAGAGCAAGACATGTATCGACAATTTTGCGCATAATTTCAAAAAGTGTCGTAAAGCGATAGTTATGGAACTTGCTTTGTCTGACCATACTGCACAACTACTTAATTGCCCGATTAGCATCGCAAGCACTACAAATAATTGGCGAACTACTAGACGGGACTATAGTGAAGAGAACGTGGATAAATTTAAATCCTACCTCAATAGCCTATCGTTTGCTGAAGTTTATGAAGCTAAGGACCCAAACATTGCTTACAATGCATTCATAGAAATGTTTTCGTTGTTATATACACAGTGCTTTCCTGAAACTCTTAACACAGTAAAAGTGAAAAGAAGGCCTAGTTGGGTCTCTCGTGGTATTAAAATATGTAGCAAAAAGAAACGCCAATTATTATGGCTATATAGACAAAAACCTACCGAAATAAATAAAAATAAATTTAAGAATTATTCAAAATTGCTAAAAAAAATAATTAATTTAACTCAACGCGCACAAAATATACACAAAATTAAAAGATCAAATAATAAATCTAAGACTACTTGGGAAATAATCAACCAAACAAAACTAAACTTACCTAAAAACACTATTGACAAAATTCGACATAATAATGAACCTATAACTGACCCCAAAATTATTGCAAACATATTTAATGATTATTTTATAGATAAAATTAAACCTATGACTTGCTCGGGAATCTCAGTCACTAAACATATCCTAAACAGAAAAGACTCAATGTTTATGGCCCCAAGTCTAGCACAGGATATATTAAAAATTATCACGAATTTAAAAAATACTAACAGTGTAGGATACGATGGTATATGTACAAAAATTGTTAAGTCTGTAGCATATGAAATCTGTGGCCCCATAAGCTACATTATTAATTTAAGTATTAGTGAAGGTAAATTTCCGAATGCGCTAAAAAAATCGGTGGTGAAACCACTGTTTAAGAAGGAGGATACGGAGTTAGTGGAATTTTACAGGCCAATATCATTAATACCAATAATTTCAAAAGTTATCGAAAAATATATTTACAGGGAACTAAATAACTATTTAGAAAAAAACCATATACTTTGTGATGAACAAAAAGGATTTAGGGAGAAAAAAACAATTAACATGGCCATATACGACTTTTTGTACACTGTTATGACGAACATGGATAAAAATACACCTGTCTGTGCCATTTTTTGCGACATGACACAGGCATTTGATTATGTCCAACATAATATACTACTAAAAAAACTTGAAGCATATGGCATACGTGGAAACATATTTAATCTAGTACAGTCATACCTACATGACAGAAAACAAGTGACGCAAATAAGTAGGATAAATAGGAGTTCCAAACGTGAAGAGATTCTCACGTCAAGAGAGCGTACCGTCCCTCACGGAGTTCCACAAGGCAGTGTACTCGGACCACCTCTGTTCACACTCTACATTAATGACTTCCCTAAATACATTAAACATCCTATGACACTGTTTGCGGATGACAGTACGATAAGTATACCATGCCATAATAGGACTACATATGAAACGGACATAAAAAATACTTTGACTGAAGCGGTAACGTGGCTAAATAATAATAATTTACAAATTAACATAAATAAAACTTTGATTATGCACTTTAGCCAACGATCATCACAATTTTGTAACCTTGACATTGAATATAATAATAATAAAATACAGACAGCTAATGCAACAAAATTTTTAGGCCTAACAATTGACAGAAATTTAAATTGGAAAGCGCATATTGAAACTCTAGCCAAGAGAATAAGTAGTGGTGCATATGCGTTATATAAATTATCACGAACGCTAAATATAGAAGCACGTTTAACGGCCTACTATGGTTTATTTGAATCCGTCATTAGATATGGTGTTATCTTCTGGGGTAACTCACCTGATAGGGAGATCATCTTTAAAAGGCAAAAGTATTGCTTGAGATCCATGTTTAATCTCAAAACTACTGATAGCTGTAAAAACTATTTCATTAAATATCACATTTTAACATTACCTTCACTTTATATTTTGGAAATAGCAGTGTTTGTAAAAACAAATCCGCATTTGTTTCCTCGAATGTCAGACAAGTTTCCAAGAAATAGACGTGATGATAGCATACTATGTGTGCATACATCAAAAACTGCACTTATGCGCAAGAGTGTTTTTTGCATGGCATCAATTATCTACAACAAATTACCCAAAAGTTGGAAAGACCTAAATTTATCTAAATTTAAGAAAACAATGAAATTGTTTTTGGCACAAAAAGCGTATTATAGTATTAACGATTTTTTGAATGATACATTTTGATTATTATATACACAAATAAATATAATTTAATTGATTGAAAACATTTAGTAATTATGAAAGATTTATTGTATATTATAAATATATATATATATATATATTGTAATTTATATTGTATTTGAAGTGTAAATCCTCATTTGTAATGTGTAATACTGGACATGACTACAAATAATAAATCAATTGATAATTTGAATAATTGAATATAAGACATTTTTTTAATGACTTTGACTGACTGATATTTAATGTATGCGTAAAGTTTAAAAATCATTAATGTAATAATAATAATTGTAATATGTACTCAAGATATTTGCACGCCATGAGAAATGGCAGACATGTCGTGACCCATTTTTATTTGTTATCTTGCATGCATGTATTAGTTTTAATTCTGTATGTAAACACATGTTTAAGCAAATAAAATTTCTTATTCTTATTCTTATTCATAACTAGCTGATGCCCGCGGCTTCACCCGCGTGGATGTCGTTCAAATTATATACTAAAACCTTCCTCTTGAATCACTCTATCTATAAAAAAAACCGCATCAAAATCCGTTGCGTAGTTTTAAAGATTTAAGCATACAGACAAACAGACAGACAAAAATAGCGACTTTGTTTTATACTATGTAAGGATAAGGATAATAAAGCCTCACGAAACAATAAAGAGTGTGTGCTCTTTCTTCCCACTCACGACTTATTGAACTAATGGATTCTATGGAAAATATAAGATTTGACTTAATGGGTTTATCAGAGGTGAGGAGAGTTTGAAATTCAATTTGTGAATATGAAGATTTTATATTCCAATTTGATGGAGAAACAGCAGGACTCTACGGAGTTGGATTCATTATAAGAAACTGGTAAACATTCTCTCACACTGAACATACATTATAATTACTAATACATTACAAGACAAAACTACACTAAACTATACATATTATGTTAGCTAATTTAAAAACAATTCCAATGATAGAACTGAAAGCGAGGTAAGTACTGTAGTTTCGGAGATACCGTCGTTTCTATAAGACGGCGCCGCGCCGACGCGCGTTTATCGCGGCACCCCCCGCGGGGCCACTATCAAGGCGGGGGGCGCGCCTGACAGCTCCCACAGATGACGGGGTATAAAGGTAATTATAATTAAAAAAATAAACCATTATTTCAATAAGTTATTGTTTTATTTCCACGAGTACACATTAGTACACGTAAATTAAACAAAAGAACAGACGTCGTAATACATAATTCTAACGTCCGGGGCAACTAGAGCGGCCCCGTTAGCGGGCCGCTCTAGTTGCCCCGGACGTTTGGCTTGATTTCTTACAAAAAAATTAGATTTTTTATAAAAAAACAAAAAATACCTGTATATAGCGAGAAATGTAAGGAATCGATATGTATAATATACTATATACCGACTCTTAATGAAAACGCACACAAAAAATGTTGAAGTTGACAAAAATAAAAAAAATAAAAAAAAAATGGGTAAAATAGTTGGATTTAACAGATTTTTACGTAGCTTTTTGTAACATAGCGCAATGTTACTTTTAAATATTATGAAATAAGATTATAATTATAAGCTATTTTTTGATACCAATACATCATTACTTGGAACGTACAGTATTAGCACAATAAATCAAAACAAATACCCATTCCCGTGTTCCGCCATAATTAATAATATAATAATAATAATACTTACTTAATAATAATAACTGTTTTTCCTATTATAAGAAGCATTTCACAACTTTAGCACTGAAATATACACAAAATCATGCAATACTTACCAAAAAACCGTTAGAAATTACGCACTGTGTTTACATAACTTCATCACTGGTATAAACAACCTTGAACACTCCGATTTCAATTAGGTTTGCACTTATACGATAAGAATTAACACTTAGAATTATTTAACTAAAGAGAACACTCAACACAATGGGATAATAAATCACAATCCTTATCGCTCGCACGTCCGCACTTCAAACGTAAACAAAAAACACTTGACACCCGACCTTTTCGTAAACAATCTTATCTAATGATGGCCGCCGGCTCGGCATAGAGTATTTGGTATTAATAGATTCTTCGTTTCACAGACTAAAAATATAACACAGCAGTAACTCAGCTTTAAAACTTTTTCATAGATGATTAGTAAGTTAAGTAAGTAAGTTAAGTAAGGAACTCGACATATGAGGTATCGTTAGAACCGTCTTAATTTTCCGCTGAACATAGGCTACGTGACGTGTCACAAAAAGCGATTTGGCGCCCTCTAGCGGACAAAAAGTAAGGCTTAAAAAATAAAAATGGAGATAAATACGTCGTGTTTGGTATCATGAGAAAGGGCCTCACTTGTACATTTTCAAAATATTGCTCAAATCAAAAAAAAAATTAACACCAAAATTGTTTAAATAAAAAAAGTAAAAAACTAAAACCCGACTACGACAAAAAAAACGACGCTGAAAAAGTATGAAACAAGATTTTCAGGATAGAACAAAAAGAAAAGCCGTAGTCACACGTTATAGGTACCAACCTAAACACTTTAATACCGTGTGACTACGGCTTTTCTTTTTGTTCTATCCTGAAAATCTTGTTTCATACTTTTTCAGCGTCGTTTTTTTTGTCGTAGTCGGGTTTTAGTTTTTTACTTTTTTTACTATTATATCTTTATCAAAAATAAGTGTCCTATGTTTCTTTAGGAGTGTGGCAGTGATATATAACTTTCTAACACTTAGCAGGCCACTGATCTCGTAAAGAGTTTCAGTTGAAAATCTACGTCTTTTAAAATACATTATTTTTATGAGAGCCCTTTGGCCTCGTTCCACATCTATAAATTTTGATTTTGCCGCTCCGCCCCAAACGGTTATACAGTAAACTATAACCGATTGTGCAATGGCAGTATAAATTTCATTTAACAGATTCCTGTTTGGGCCTCCTGGTTTAGCAACATATGTTGTCGGGACCACATGTCTCAAAGTTTTAAACATCCAGCCTAATTTTCGTACTCTATCGGTTACGTGCTCGCGGTGAGAGTACCAAATCAACCTTTGGTCAATTATTACGCCTAAATATTTTATTTGGGGTACTTTATTGATTATGATTATGGGACATGTACAAACTGAATCGGTTCCTTCACAAGAATGTATTTTAATATAAAAATTATCATCTGGTTGTGACTGGTTTGATATTGTAAAACATATATAGTTTGTTTTCTTTGTGTTTAGTGTTAGTACATTATTATTAAGCCAGTCGGCAATTTGGGCCATACCCAACTCGGCTTTAAGTTTTACATCAGACCAATCATTTCCAGAGAAAACCACAGCTGTATCATCGGCGTAAGAAAAGATGTTTGCATTATCGACTTTAAAGTTACACAGATCATTTATGTACGTCAGAAATAATGTAGGACCTAAAATACTTCCCTGCGGAACGCCAAAAGATACATCTGCCTCCTCACTGGTATATGCACCTATTTTAACTCTCTGTTTTCTATTTGCCAGATAATCTTTAAAGAGGTTCAGAGCTATGCCTCTTACTCCAAATCTTTCTAACTTCGACTCAAGGGTTGGAACAGAGACGGTGTCAAACGCTTTTTTTAGATCTCGGAAGACTGTTAGACATTTTTTTCCCTTGTCGAGATGGTCAGTTACAAGCGAGCTGAGTGCAGCGACTGCGTCCTCAGTGGATACACCCTGTCTAAATCCAAATTGATGAGGCGATATTATTTTATATATGACGAAGGTAGTTCAACTATTTCAGGTTCATCGTAGTCAGAGTCCAAGTTCGGCATGGCGGAGGTACAAAATAATAGTCTCAACACTGATTACAACCGCCTATTTATTCACTTCCGATAACAAATTAACAAAATCTCAAACGATCAAGCCGATGGAAATGGATTAAAGTACGGAAACGCGGTCAGTTCGATACAGGCGGGCAGAACAACCGTTCGCGTTCGTGTCTCACCAAAAAGTGCCGTCCCTCAAATCAAATGCATCTAATGTCAACGTCAACCGACCACTGACCACTGACGTCTGACTTATCACAACTGACATTTGACATATGACAACTGACATTTGACATATGACAACTGACAGCTGTCAAACCAGACCTCACCCAAGCTCACTGCTTGACGTTTCCGAGTTTTCCGACAAACGATGATAGATGGCGTTATTCTAAATTGTCAACTCTAAATATTGTGCCTCGGTGTTGAATCTGCGACATATATATTAAGGTAGCTAAGTAGTCTAATGTTCATTATTTTTTCTACAATTTTAGATAGAGCTGGCAGTACAGAGATCGGTCTAAAGTTATTGACATCGTCGCTGTTCCCTCCCTTGTGTACAGGAGTAATAACAGACTGAGTGGTGTCGGAAAGATACCATTTTTAAAACAGAGATTTACCAGGTGTGCTATGATGGGAACGACTTCCGTGCTAATGTATTTCAAGAACCGAGTTGAGATATTATCCCATCCTGCAGCACTGTCTGACTTCAAACTCATCAGGATACTTTCCACTTCCTTGGGGTCAGAGTCCAGGAGCCCAAAGGAATTAGTTTGGGTAGGTAAGATTTTAGGTCGTGAAAAATTTTTATTAGGTTGGATTTGCTGAGCTAATTGTTTTCCGATATTGGCAAAATAAGTGTTAACAAAATTCACCGATGCAGTTGGAGACGGCAAGATGTTTAAGAGGTCAGAGCTTTGGTTTTTAGGTTTTGTTGAGTAAGTTATTGATTTTATATTTTTCCAAAGTAACTTCGTATTTGTGACAGATTTAGCTAGTGTCTCTCTTTCATGTTTTCTTTTCAGTTTCTTTTTGAGATTGTTGCAATAATTCTTAAACCGACAATATGTTATTTTTAAAATTTCATTGTGAATGTCTAACCGAGATTGTTTTTGTAATTTATTGCGGTTTTTTATGCAGCGCAGTAACCCAGGAGTGATCCAAGGTTTGATTATACGTCTACTGCTTGGAATGTTTGTTATATTAGTATTTTGTTTAATAGTGTCAGTTAACTTTTGTATCAGTCGACTGATTACCAAATTGGGATCGTTACAAAACAGCAACTCACAAAGATTTTTTTCTTGTAAATCTTTTAGCGCTTGCTCAAAGTTGATGGTAGTGTTGGTTTTATTAATAAAATTTCTGGTTTTTATTTTACATAGTGATAGAAAGGTAGTGTAGTGATCCGTTATAGTTGTTTTTAAAATGGCAATTGATGCAGATATTTTTCTTTTGTGAATCCTCAACATGAGGTGGTCTAGGCAGTTCTTTTCTCTGGTAGGTAACGTATGACCGGGTAAGATACCATAAGTCGAAAGCATGTTTAGGTAGTTCATCCGGTTTTTTTGTTCGTGAGACGGTTCAATGGTTTTCGGTCTAATGTTAATATTTAAGTCACCCGCTAATATAATGTTTTTAGTGTCGAAAGTGAATCTAAGTGTAGACTGAGCAATTCCAAAAAAAGATCAAGATTTGTGTTTGATGGAGATCGATTTATACACAAAACAATATGGTTTAATATATCCAGTTGTAGGCATGTCGCCTGAGCTAACTGTACTTCTTGAATCTTTGGTTTTAACGTTTGTTTTACGAATACAAGTACCCCATCATTTTGATTAAACTGACGTGTTGATATAAAGGCCTGATAGCCTGTGAGCTGAGGAATTGGTTTGTCAATATTCAATCTACATTCTGTTAATATTATCACATCAGTCAAACTTAAAGGTCGATAACAAAACATTCAAGTCATCAAAATTGCAATATATGCTTCTTATGTTCTGTGACACAATGGTAAAATCATTACTTTTAACATGTATATGTTCTGAAAAATCCGAGGGGTCGCATTCAATTGAACTCGCTATTTCAATATTGTCAATGTCATTCACTGTTTGTAATGTGTTACTCATATAGATTAAAAAATAAAGATGCAGTCATTATAAGATAGCCACAACAGTTACGGGAAGACTTTTTGAAAGCGAGCTGGACAAAGTGAAACGAGCTTTTACATTTATATAAATGTATGTCTGTTTTAAAAATGCATTCTTTATATGTATAAAACTTTGTTGTTGTATGGGTAATAGATTTTTGTAATGTTGGGTTAAGGTGGTTTGTATTTATAGTTATGTATGTCGTTTGAAAACTGTATGTATGTTTAGTTTGTTGCCGAAATGCGAGGGTTTTTTTGATAATTTGTGTGTTTGGTGCGTAGAGAGTGAATGCATGTGAATGTATTGTGTTATGAATATGTGTTATGTATGTATGGAGATTATGTAAGTAAGTTATCAAAAAAGTTCTACAATGTATAAATAATTTAAAAAGATACCTTCCAACTATGAAGACAGAAAAATAATAACTTGCTGCGGGAGAATTTGTAATAAATGACGTGTTTACCGTGGGCATGTACAAGAACACTGCTGGGATGTTACTAACAAATCACTCACACCTCGTGCAGAACAAATGTGCAAAGTACAAAGTCATGTTTTCACTATAAGTTGGTGAATTTGTTCTTCATTTCTTATGGTTAATGGTTGGTCCCTGATCATTTTTCTTGATATAAATTTTGCCGTAAGCAGTCCAGCAGTACTTATACTCTTCTGGTTTTATTAGGTCTCTGGCCAAAAAATATGGACGGGATCCCTTTGGGGTTAAATGTTCCGACAGGAAGATAGGAGTATCTTCCTGTGTTTTGAAGCCAATGTGTTTGCAGCACAGCTTGGACTTATATTTTTTGTTGAATGTCCTTCCCATTTTGAGTATCTCATTTTTCAGAAGTGTGGATCCAGTTTCTACAACTATTGGAGTATTTTGGTTATTGTTTTTTCCTCGCACCCTGTACACGTCTTTGAGGTCAAGTTTAGTTATAGAACATTCAATGCTCTTGGAAAGATTAATAACCAAATCAAGAAGTTCTTCTTTAGTTTCCCCAGCTAGTTTCGGCACGTTTTTTATCACGAAGTTTGCTTTACGACTTCCCGTTTCTATTTCTTCTATTTTATTCTCCAAGAGCGTGATGTAATAGGGGATCGGACAGGGTCAAAATAATATGATTCTGTTTAGTCCGTAAGTTAGATTATCGAAAAATATTGAATACGTATTTTTTGTTTTATCAAATCAATAAAAAATGACGAAGATATAACGCGTAAAAGATCTTGGAGTGGGGTTCAAACGTCACTTGTGTCGTCAAAATGTACTATCATATGACGTCACACGAGTTTTCGAAGCTCTGTATCGTCTTCATTTTAAGTTTACGTGAAAAAAGAAAAAAATACGTGTTCAATAATTTTTGGAAATCTATCTGACGGACTAATTAGTTTTTTTTTGTCCGATCCCCTATTCCGGTCTTCCTTGGCTTGCTTTTCCAACTGAGACATTTTCTTTTCTAGATCTTGATTTTGTGCCATTAGGTGAGTGATCGTATTTTCTATGTTTATGTTAGATTTTTGTATTTCTTTCAAAGTTGCAGAAACTTGTTGTGTCTCTTTTCCCTGTTGAGTAAGAAAAAGAGCCATCATATCCTTTATTTCTTTCTTAAAAACTTCCAACTGTTCTCCAATCGATATGTCTTCACGGCTTCTCTTAACCCTCTGGAATACATAATTGGGTGGCGTCTTTTTATCGTCATTACCCATCAAACTAATCTCCGATTCCGAAGCCTACTTATTCATTGGCGAATTCATAACACAGATCTATACTTATGTGTAACTGTTTTATCACGGCAATACAAAACAAAGTTGAGAAATCACCGCCGTTTATTAAAGCCGTTTATTAAAGCTAAAAACTTTCGGTGTGGTCATAGGGACTGCGGGTGGCATTTTATGGGTTGACTGCGTGTGCTGTGTCGGGTTACGTCGCTCGGGGATACTCTCATTGCGTTGCTGTAGGTAAATGACATTCATTTCCTGTTGTACAAATTCCAGAGCCTTTTCAATAGTTTCGGGTCTCATACACCGGATACGGGACCCTAGAGGTTCCTTAAGACCTCTCACGTAAGATTGTAGAGTAAGCTTTTTATAAAGATCGCGTTTTGCTTCGATGGTCGTTGCTACATTTTCGTGCAATGTGACATAAGTCATTATGGTGCTAAAAAGGGTCTGGCATTTGTCGTAATACTCCTGCGGGGTGGTACTTCCTTGTGTCAGTAATGACATGTCATTATAAAGAGCGGTCTCATCTCTTTGGTCGGAAAAATTATTAACTAATGAGTCGCGGATCCCTTGCCAATTGTCTGCTATGCCATTAGAATTAATGGTTGAAGCTGCTGGCCCGGTGATTTTATTTAGGATGCCGTTTAAGAGACATAAATTAGTCAACTCGTAACTGGGGTCATTTCTAACATATTGTATTACGAGCTGGTCACATATTTTAATAAATCGTGTTAGAACATTCGGATTGCCATCAAAATCTGGGACTGCGCGCAAAGCGTTGTAGATAGTATCGGGGTTAATCGCCATACTGTTACTATCAAATAATAAAGCTAGGCCTAAATCGGAATCCGTAAACCTATTTGAGTCTATTGAAATTGTCGACTTTTTTCACTCGACTTTGACAAATTGTTTTCTTCTACCAAATTCTAAAACCGCCAACGAAAAGTCTGCCAATTTGTTGGTAATTTCAATGGCAATTGGGAAAAATTATGACATTGTAAAAATCCAAGATGGAGGACGCTGCGGCGGCCATTTTGTAAAAAGTTGGAAATTTAGATTTTTTTCAAATCCATTTTTCGGGTAGTTGGCAACATCGGACGGGTTCGAGTTGTAGGGAGCGGTTGTGTGTTTTGTTAACGAGTGTTGCCTGGTGCAAAAATTTTCCCCATTTTTAGGGTATTTTCCCAGATTTTCCCCGAAAACATGAAAAGTAGAAATAATGACATTTTAAATAGAGACTTTAACTAGCCGGCAACATTGGGGTCCCCCAAATGACATTTGACCATTTTGGTTCGTTTTAATTGGCAACCCCAAAAAATATTGAACTTTTTAATTTTTGGGACTTTTTGACTTTGGCGAATTAGTTTGTTCTACCAAACTCAAAAGTTGGCAACACCAAGAACACCAATCGGTGGCCTATATTCTTGGCATTTTAGGAAAATTATGACTTTTCAGAAAAACAAGATGGCGGATTCCATGGCGGCCATCTTGTAAAAAGGCCGAAAAATCCCAATTTTCGACACGATAATTGGGACAGCTGGCATCCCCCGACCGGATTGTGTTGTATGGACCGGTTATGTAATTCGTCAAGGAGTGTGGCCTGGTGCAATTTTTTTTCCCATTTTTTGGGAAATTTCCCAGATTTTCCCCGAAAACATGAAAAGTAGAAATAACGACATTTTGAATGGAAATTTTACATAAACACCAAGAATGTGGTTCCCCGAATGACATTTGACCATTTTCATCACTTTCAGCTGGCAACCCCGAGAGCCATTGGTGCTTGAATTTTTGGGTCAGACCCGACTTTGGCGAATTAGTTTGTTCTACTAAACTCAAAAGTTGGCAACACCAAGTACACTGCTTGGTGGCCTATATCCCTGAAATTTCAGGAAAATTATGACTTTTCAGAAAAAAAAGATGGCGGACAGTGTGGCGGCCATCTTGTAAAAATGATGAAAAATCCTATTTTTCGACACGATAAATGGGACAGCCGGCATCCCCCGACCGGATTGTGTTGTATGAAGCGATTGTGTACTTTGTTGTGGAGTGTTACCTTACGCAAAAAAATTCCCCATTTTTAGGGTATTTTCCCAGATTTTTTCCCAAAAACATGATTAATGGAATTGAACGACATTTTGAATGAAAATTTTAAATAAACACCAAGAATCGGGTGCTTCAAATGACATTTGACCATTTTCATTCTTTTCAGCTGGCAACCCCGAGAGTCATTGGTGCTTGAATTTTCGGATCAGAACCGACTTTGGCGAATTCTTTTGTTCTACCAAACATAAAACTTGGCAACACCAAGTACACCAATCGGTAGCCTGCATCCTCGATATTTCATAAAAATTGTGACTTAGATGGCGGACAGTGTGGTGGCCATCTTGGAAAAATGACGAAAAATCCATTGTGAATACTTCCGCAGGCGAGCTCTCGCAAACAGCTATAATACCTATCTACCTACTAAAAAACAATGATCGCTCCCGAGTAAATACTAGGGGCAATGCGTCAGTCGAAAAAGCTCCCCTTCACGACCCGCGAGCTGCGCGCAGCTCGCGCAGCCACGCAAATACTAGTTTTATTTATTTAAAAAAAACGACGCAGAAAAAGTATGAAACAAGATTTTCAGGATAGAACAAAAAGAAAAGCCGTAGTCACACGTTATAGGTACCAACCTAAACACTTTAATACCGTGTGACTACGGCTTTTCTTTTTGTTCTATCCTGAAAATCTTGTTTCATACTTTTTTGCTTTAGGTTCATGCTTTAAAAACTGGCATGTCTCGATTTTTCTTTTCTTGCACTGCAAAACAAATTCTTTTAAAACACTGCTGTCTGGAACTATCTCCTTATTTTTTCTTTTAGTCATTTCTTTTGCACACAAAATTTTGATTGATGATCCCACCTTAGCAAGATTTGATTTCTTCCAGTAACATTCAACCGAAGTACAAGACGGGGCTTTGGTTCGGCGGTGTAACCACATTAAAAATGCAACGGCGTGCTTGCAGCCACCTTCTGACGAGGAGCAATCGTGGCACTTTACACTAGTCACACACTCGTCCTGGGCCTCAAGTCTGCTATTACAATAGTGTCAGAATGGTCTGTCATTGGTTTCATAATGGTTGATTTTGACAAGTTTGGTAATCTACTATCACAATTGCGTCATTGTGAGATTCCAATGGTCAACCACTGACACTCCATTGAAAGAAGTGGACTAAAATGGTAATCTCGTATACAATGACAAATGGATGACTGATATAAACGGTAATCTGCTAAAATTTTGACAGTTCCTTTGACCAGTGATCTACCACTCTAACGTCATTGTGCAGTCATTGCTTTTATTTGATAGTGATACGAACAAGTATTGTGTTTGACGTGTTTTTGTAGAATATTGAAGAGAAGAAGGAATCATCCACCCCTAAGACGACCCACTGACCATGTATTCACTACGAGCAAATATTCTCGAGCTAGCCAACGCAGTGGATGCTAGAGAAAGAGCTGAAAGAAGATGGGCGGAATGCAGAAGACGTCGTCAAGCCCGTCGCTTGATGAGACTTAATTCGAACCCCTATGATATTCCCGAGGCGGAATTTGTAAAAACGTTTCGCCTTGGGAAGGACTCAGTAAGGGGGTTAATCGAAGAACTCATTCCCCTTATGGCCAGACCGCGTAGAAACGATAACATATCGGCAGAAATGAAGGTGAGAAAACTGAATTTGACATTGATTTATTATTCTATAGCTATAAACACGAAATAGGTTAATTAATGTTATACTTATTTTTCATTACAGATTCTAATAGCACTTGCATTTTATGCATCAGGGTCCTACCAAAATTTGGTTGGACAGAGTGCCCTCCATAATGTTTCTCAAAATACGGTGTCTAGAGCCATTAATGAAACAACAAAAGCATTGAAATTCTAATAGCACTTGCATTTTATGCATCAGGGTCCTACCAAAAGGTTGAACAGAGTGCCCTCCATAATGTTTCTCACAAACCCCCCCAAAAATGCCTGGGGGAGGCCTACGTCCAGCAGTGGACGTCTTTTGGCTGAAATGATGAAAATGATGAATATTTTGGAAATGTACAAGTGAGGCCCTTTTAAATGATACCAAACACGGCGTGTTTATCTCCATTTTTATTTTTTAAGCCTTACTTTTTGACCGCTAGAGGGCTTTTTTTGTCGTAGTCGGGTTTTAGTTTTTTACTTTTTTTTATTTAAACAATTTTGGTGTTAAATATTTTTTTTTACTTTTGACTTTTTGTCCGCTAGAGGGCGTTATTTTAAATTTGAGCAATATTTTGGAAATGTACAAGTGAGGCCCTTTTAAATGATACCAAACACGGCGTGTTTATCTCCATTTTTATTTTTTAAGCCTTACTTTTTGACCGCTAGAGGGCGCCAAATCGCTTTTTGTGACACGTCACGTAGCCTATGTTCAGCGGAAAATTAAGACGGTTCTAACGATACCTCATATGTCTAGTTCCGATAAGTAGATTAGAAGCTATGAGGGAACAGATGAAGATACACACATACATACATACAAACATACATACATACATACATACATACATACATACATAGCCAGTCAAAATCATAACCCTCCTTTGGCTTTGCCGTAGTCGGGTAAAAAGGGCAGAGCCTATGCGCGCAGCCGTTTTTAAAGGAGGTCCTGAGTGACGTTCTCCCTCCATTGTGACATTTCAAAACATTTAGGGCTGTACCTATAATTTAGTGAGGTGACAACTTTTTAGAATTAGTCGGCTTTTAGGGAATCGACTAATTTATGCTACAATGTGACAAGAGTTTCTCACAAAGACACGAAAACAGTGATATTGAATGACTTCCACTTATTACCCACCAGCGGCCACGCGGGAATAAACAGAAAGTTAAATAATATTAGGAAGTACTATTACTGGCCAGGAATGACTAATGACGTAACAGAATTCGTACAGAAATGTAGAAGTTGTCAGATTCAAAAGCATTCTAATAGACATACAAAGGAAACAATGGTTATAACATCAACAGCATCCACTGCTTTTGAAAGAGTAAGTTTAGATAATTATGAAGGTGACAGCCGGAGGACTTAAATAAAACCGAAATTAATTAAAAGAGTGTTTAATGAAATTTAAAATTACAGTATTTTACTTATGTTAAATCTTAGATCTATACTTGGACGATGCTAGTTCCGAAGTGCCTAAAATATTCTTTTAAAAATATGAGTCAAAAACGATTGCAAGACGCGGATGCGGTGTCAGCAGATTGGAAGTAGGTGGCCGATGCGCGAGGGCTACACGAGGCGTCGAGTCAGCAGAGTCCGCCTGTTGCAATTATGTGTGGAAACATCCGTTTTACGTAAATAGCTACCATGTCGCTATTCAGCCGATTTGGTGTAGGCAGGGCACGTAACACCTCCCCTCTCAGAACAGCAACTATTTGAGCAATTTCAGCGAGAATGTTGCTGGTACATTTTTTTTGATTTCGGGTGATTCTGCATCTTTGTCTTGATGATGTTCATTGCTGTCATCTGGTGAATGTGGCTTTCTGAGCTTTGTGCAAACATTATACCGACGTATGGTGAGGGTAATGATCAGTACAGTTGCACCGAATATTACGACATATAGTGGGATAGTCGTATGGTAAATCGATTTTTCCAGGTTAGTGCGATCGATTTGTACTGGTTGTTGCATTAAGATTTTATCTTCGATTTCATGTAGACTTTTCAGGTGTAGTGAATTTAACTTAAGATGTGGAATAGATTCGTTGGCAATGTTCAGGTTCATGGGTATTTCGGTGATTTTCAGCGGTTGTCCTTTGATTTGGTCATTCGTGTTGATGATAGTAAACTGCTCAGTGCGTAGTAAGCATTTTTGTGGAATGGTGGCGAGATAACTTCCGTGTAGAGAGATAAATTCTTGACGTTCGCAATGTAGTTCGGTTCGGGTTGGTTGTGGAAAGGTGAGTGTATAGCGTCTGTCGTCCAATTGCTCCATGGCTTCTTTGGTCAGCGTGAGTTTAGTGGGCAGGCATGACTTCTGTAGAGATTGATTGAGGATGAGTCCTTGGATGCAGTCTAGATGTCCTCTCGTCGGTTGATGGTTGACTTCCTCTTCGCAGAGATGGAGCTGGTCAAACTTCGGGCATTCAGCCTCCATGTACTTGAAAGCTTTCCCGTTGGTTGCAATGAAAGGGTAGGGAGGAATAAAGGTGTACATAAATTTATTGGGAACTATTGCTAATCTATATAATTGGAACTTATCGGGGGAGATTATTGGAACTTTAAAAATGATAACAATTCTTTTTCCTGTAAAGTAATAACCAGGTTTTATGACTGTATAATATTCTCTTAGATCTGCTTCTAGCAATTGGTCTGAACCGTATATAGACCTTAATCGTTTAGTCATATTACCTAAAGTATCCATGCTTAAAGTACTATGGTGAGTGCTTGATGCACGTATAAAAGCTAAGGTATCTTCTATCCTATTTATCTCTAGAAATAAATCATCTGTATTATCGCTAATGATAGTTAATAACTGGAAAAACTTTGCGTATCTTATAAGATCATTTTTAGCAGAAGCTTTCTCGTCTACAATTAATCCTAAAGTACTATTGATTCTCTCTTGGTTACTTACTATTTTTGATAGTATCTCCCTGTATTTAGTCATCCAGACTTTATTAAGACTTATATGCTCGTTTACCTCCGATAATATCTTGTCATCATTATTTTCTAAAAGTTTAATGGCGTTATTGTAAGTTTGGGCATCCGATTGATCTAAGTTACCAGTTATGCTTTTTATAATTGAACCTAAACCATCTACGAGACCCCTTTTGCTACGACCGGGTTCTAAAGTTTTTAACTGAGAATTAATTTTGTCCAATTTATTAGTTAAATGGTTAATTTGAAGTTCATATAAAACAAAAGTTTGGTTATCTAGTTTAGTTTTGAAATAGTCTAGTTGATTAGTTACAGAGTTAAGTCTATGTTCAATGTCGTTTAAGTCTATGTATTGTAGGAAGGAATGATAGTGTGTTATGAGTCTGGATTGACCAAGGTTGAAAGGTAGGAGTCCGGGTCCTTCGTCTAAGCTTTCAAGTTTTATCTCGAGCGCCATTGTTGAGTGAACGATCATCGCCAGCAGTATTCTGTAACAAATTTGAGGTCTTAGGGATACGCTTGAGTCGAGACTTTGCTACGGGACCTTTCTTCTTAGATGTGTATATATGTATCGGAAGGTCAGCCAGCACGGTGTCATGAGTATAACGCGGGGCTAACTTTTGTCGACTAGCTAATGGGTTACTAATGAAAACTTGCTGTTCTGGTTGGTATTCTATTTCGGGATCTCTGTTCTTATTCCTATTTTGTATGATATTCGTTCGATCAGTTAGTGTGAAGTCGTTGATAAGGTCATATACAGTTTTCATTTGGTCTCGGTGATTTAGGATGTACTGTTGCATGAGATGTTCGGTCATGTTAATGTCAAGTGGGTCTCTTGGGTCTAAATGTCCTCTAATTATGTCATGTGGTCTGCACTTTGTGAAACTATGAATTGTGCTATTATAAGCTAATATAGCATAAGGCATGAGGTTGACTACAGGTTCATCTTTCTGACGTAGTTGTAGGATTCGTAGATGTTCTAGTAATGTAGAGTGAAATCGTTCAACAATTCCGTTATCATTAGGGGAGTGAGCTAGTGTTCTATGGTGGCTAATTTTATGCATTCTAGTGAATTCAGAAAATAATTGATTTGTAAATTCGGTGCCGTTATCGGTTACGATAGTAAGTGGAAGTCCGTGATGTGTACAATATTTTAAAACTGCCTGAAGAATACTAATTGCTGTGCCATCTCTTAAATAGTATGCTTGTCCGTATTTTGAGAAAACGTCTACGACTGTGAGATATTTTTCATTTTGGGCTGTAAAGAGGTCCATATGTACTAGTTCGAAAGGTTTGGTAGCCGGAGGCACCAAATTAAGTTGAGGTCTAATTGGGTTTCTATCATACTTGGATTGCCCGCAAATTATACATTCATTTATGTATTTAGCTATCTCATCCTTCATCTTAGGCCAATAGTATTTTCGGGAAAGAGCAAGATAGCATTCGTTTATCCCTCTGTGATTGGTTTTGCCTTCATGATAGTTTTTTATGATCTGTTGCTGCCTTAAATATTCTTTTACATCTTCTAGTTCAGTTTTTGTTAGCACTAGGTTCATAGATGAGCTTTTAAAATTATTTTGGATAATAGGTATGATTGAATACATACCTAAGGGCGGAGTTATCTTTAAAGCAGTTTTAACTTTAGGTGTGACATATTCTTTTATTGCATTTACTACGTCCTGTTCTAAGTTAGATTCTGAGACCTGAATATGTGTGCGAGTATGTGTGTCAAAAGGTTTAGTGGCTGTCGTTCGTTTAATGTAGAGGGCGTTACTGACTATAGTTATACATATTTGTCGGTGGAATTTATTTAAAGGTTCGTCGGTGATAGGAACTTCTAAGATAGGATTTTCAGTGCTAGTGTGGGCGGTGGCTGTCGTAGAACCTGTTCGAGAAAGTGGTCGTTCTGAAGGATTAGCTAACATTGACTCTGTCTCCTCATTATTAATTTCTACTCGGGATAATGCGTCCGCATTAGTGTTATACTTTCCCTTTTTATAGACTATAGTGTAATCATATTCACTTAGTTTAAGTCTCCACCTAGTCAATCTTTGGTTGGGTTCCTTCAGGTTCATTATCCACTGTAACGGCTTATGGTCGGTGAATATTTTGAATTTACGACCGAATAGGTAAGGTCTGAAATATCTTGTAGCCCAAACTATGGCTAAAAGCTCTTTTTCTATGGTGCTGTAATTGGTTTTACTGTCATTCAAAGTTCGCGAGGCGTAACAGATAGGTTTATCTGAGCCAATGGTACCTTGCGAGAGTACGGCGCCTATTGCTACGTTTGAAGCGTCAGTTGTTAATATAAACTCTTTAGTAAAGTCGGGATACTGTAAAATAGGGTCGTTTGTCAGTAAGCTCTTACATTTGTTAAAACAGGCAATGTATTCAGAGTCGAAAGTAATTTTACTAGACTTTTTGAGGCATTTTGTCATAGGCTTAGTGATGCGAGCAAAGTCAGGGATAAATTTCCTGTAATAACCTAGTAGTCCTAGGAATTGTTTTATTTCCTTAGGCGTCTTTGGTAAAGGGTAATTTTCTATCGCTGCTATTTTATCTGGATTGGGTTTAACACCTTCGCCACTAATTATATGTCCTAAAAACGCGGTTTCTAATTTCAAAAACTCGGATTTATCCATCTGGATTTTGAAGTTGGATTCTTGTAATCGTTTGAACACTTTCTCTAGGTTAACCATATGCTCTTGCAAAGATGTACTGAATACGATCACGTCATCAAGATATACTAGACAGATCTCATTTTGCAAGCCCCTGAGCACATTGTCCATTACTCTTTGAAAAGTAGATGGAGAGTTTTTCAAACCCATAGGCATACGCAAGAACTCAAAGTGTCCATGCTCTACATTGAACGCTGTCTTGGGAATGTCGTCTGGATGCATCTCACATTGATAAAAGCCTGATGCAAGGTCTAGCGTGCTAAAGTACTGGCATTTACCAAGCTTGTCAAGTATGTCATTGATGTTAGGAATCGGGTATTTGTCGTCTATAGTCTTGTCATTCAGTTTGCGAAAGTCTACTGCAATGCGCCACTTTTGTTTGCCTGATGCATCGGTTTTCTTAGGAACTACCCAAATAGGTGAGCTCCAGGCTGATTCAGAAGGTCGTATAATACCTTGGTCCAGCATCTTGGTTATCTGGTCTCTAACTTCTTGTCGATGCACAAAAGGGTAGCGGTAGCTTTTAGTGTACACGGGAAGTTCGTCAGTCGTTCTAATATGGTGTTTGATTTTATTTGTAAAAGTTAAAGGCTCTCCCTCAACATAGAATACGTCAGCAAAACGGGCACACAATGTCTCTAAGTTAGTTTTTTCTTCAATATTTAAATGGTTTGTACGCAATCGAGATAAAACCTCTTTAACGCGCATAGGGTCTTGTTCGGTGCTAATGCACTCAGTATTAAATATCTCGGCTTGTAAAGGTAGGTCAAGTACAATAGTCAGGTCATTTTTCGTCGGGTTTTCAATTTC
Source organism: Diarsia dahlii (assembly GCA_949775195.1). Lineage (NCBI taxonomy): Eukaryota > Metazoa > Arthropoda > Insecta > Lepidoptera > Noctuidae > Diarsia > Diarsia dahlii. Next base: position 11,947,846 of record OX459192.1, on the reverse strand, counting down.
TACAATTCCAGTACAATCAGTAACGCGAGTAATACACTCGTGAATAATGCAATTACAATAAATTTGCTGACCTATCGAAACGTCGCCATCTGGTCGATAGATAGGAATATTCACTAGTTTTGACGAGTTAGCGGGAATAGTTTCTTGACTATTTGATCTCTTACATTGATAAAAACATATGGGAATGGTTGTGAATTCTGTAATTAGATAATTATTTTTTAGATCAATCTGGGCTCCGTCAAGTAAATCTAATCCTAATAGACCATCAAAGTAGTTGTGAAATCTATAAACAAAAAATTTTACATTCGCGGGATTATTAAATTCAGCAAAGTTTGGAATCGTAATAGAATGTTCGTGCGTACTAGTGACACGAGCGTTCGTTACTTCGAAGGGATCAAAGTTCAAAGGGATATGTGAAAAGTATTGTTCGACTGCCTCTGGGCTAATAAAAGACTGATTAGCTCCGGTATCTACTAATAGTTTAAGTGGTGGGTCTGATATCTGTACGTAACGTAATTCCCTTTTAGATTGGACATTTAATTCTATTTTGATCCTTTTCGCTCCTTCTCTATGCGAAAATCCTGATCTGCTTTAGAAGTAGCGGACGGCTGTGCTTCTAAGCATTTTACGTTATTAAATTGATCCGGTAAATTTAATTGATTTTCGGGGTTCGTCTGCTGATTGTCATAAAAGTCGGAATAGTCATAGGGCTCACAGACATAGTAATAATCAGGTAATTCGTAGTAATAGTTGGGGTAATTGTAAGCGTCATGGTAATCAGTCATTTCATTAAAATTCATTTCTCGCGTCTTGAAGTAGTTACTAGGTGGGGGGTTTCCTAACCTACGCCAATCATTTACTGGTAGTGGTCTTGGTACAAAATGACTAACACCGCTCATCAGTTTCGGACCGGTATTCTGCGTTTGGGGGTTCCTATTTGGAAATTTAAATGCGTCATTTTGGGGGTTGTAATTCGGCGGGGGTGCACGAAACATCTGTTGAGTACGGCTAAACATGTTAGGGGCCCGTTGAGGTACCTGTTTTAGCTGGAAGGGTGGCCTCCACTGCTGCTGCTGCGGTGGTATAGGCATAGGCTTATGCCAACTGGGGCCTGGGCTAGGAAAGCTAAAAACTTTCGGTGTGGTCATAGGGACTGCGGGTGGCATTTTATGGGTTGACTGCGTGTGCTGTGTCGGGTTACGTCGCTCGGGGATACTCTCATTGCGTTGCTGTAGGTAAATGACATTCATTTCCTGTTGTACAAATTCCAGAGCCTTTTCAATAGTTTCGGGTCTCATACACCGGATACGGGACCCTAGAGGTTCCTTAAGACCTCTCACGTAAGATTGTAGAGTAAGCTTTTTATAAAGATCGCGTTTTGCTTCGATGGTCGTTGCTACATTTTCGTGCAATGTGACATAAGTCATTATGGTGCTAAAAAGGGTCTGGCATTTGTCGTAATACTCCTGCGGGGTGGTACTTCCTTGTGTCAGTAATGACATGTCATTATAAAGAGCGGTCTCATCTCTTTGGTCGGAAAAATTATTAACTAATGAGTCGCGGATCCCTTGCCAATTGTCTGCTATGCCATTAGAATTAATGGTTGAAGCTGCTGGCCCGGTGATTTTATTTAGGATGCCGTTTAAGAGACATAAATTAGTCAACTCGTAACTGGGGTCATTTCTAACATATTGTATTACGAGCTGGTCACATATTTTAATAAATCGTGTTAGAACATTCGGATTGCCATCAAAATCTGGGACTGCGCGCAAAGCGTTGTAGATAGTATCGGGGTTAATCGCCATACTGTTACTATCAAATAATAAAGCTAGGCCTAAATCGGAATCCGTAAACCTATTTGAGTCTATTGAAATTGTCGACTTTTTTCACTCGACTTTGACAAATTGTTTTCTTCTACCAAATTCTAAAACCGCCAACGAAAAGTCTGCCAATTTGTTGGTAATTTCAATGGCAATTGGGAAAAATTATGACATTGTAAAAATCCAAGATGGAGGACGCTGCGGCGGCCATTTTGTAAAAAGTTGGAAATTTAGATTTTTTTCAAATCCATTTTTCGGGTAGTTGGCAACATCGGACGGGTTCGAGTTGTAGGGAGCGGTTGTGTGTTTTGTTAACGAGTGTTGCCTGGTGCAAAAATTTTCCCCATTTTTAGGGTATTTTCCCAGATTTTCCCCGAAAACATGAAAAGTAGAAATAATGACATTTTAAATAGAGACTTTAACTAGCCGGCAACATTGGGGTCCCCCAAATGACATTTGACCATTTTGGTTCGTTTTAATTGGCAACCCCAAAAAATATTGAACTTTTTAATTTTTGGGACTTTTTGACTTTGGCGAATTAGTTTGTTCTACCAAACTCAAAAGTTGGCAACACCAAGAACACCAATCGGTGGCCTATATTCTTGGCATTTTAGGAAAATTATGACTTTTCAGAAAAACAAGATGGCGGATTCCATGGCGGCCATCTTGTAAAAAGGCCGAAAAATCCCAATTTTCGACACGATAATTGGGACAGCTGGCATCCCCCGACCGGATTGTGTTGTATGGACCGGTTATGTAATTCGTCAAGGAGTGTGGCCTGGTGCAATTTTTTTTCCCATTTTTTGGGAAATTTCCCAGATTTTCCCCGAAAACATGAAAAGTAGAAATAACGACATTTTGAATGGAAATTTTACATAAACACCAAGAATGTGGTTCCCCGAATGACATTTGACCATTTTCATCACTTTCAGCTGGCAACCCCGAGAGCCATTGGTGCTTGAATTTTTGGGTCAGACCCGACTTTGGCGAATTAGTTTGTTCTACTAAACTCAAAAGTTGGCAACACCAAGTACACTGCTTGGTGGCCTATATCCCTGAAATTTCAGGAAAATTATGACTTTTCAGAAAAAAAAGATGGCGGACAGTGTGGCGGCCATCTTGTAAAAATGATGAAAAATCCTATTTTTCGACACGATAAATGGGACAGCCGGCATCCCCCGACCGGATTGTGTTGTATGAAGCGATTGTGTACTTTGTTGTGGAGTGTTACCTTACGCAAAAAAATTCCCCATTTTTAGGGTATTTTCCCAGATTTTTTCCCAAAAACATGATTAATGGAATTGAACGACATTTTGAATGAAAATTTTAAATAAACACCAAGAATCGGGTGCTTCAAATGACATTTGACCATTTTCATTCTTTTCAGCTGGCAACCCCGAGAGTCATTGGTGCTTGAATTTTCGGATCAGAACCGACTTTGGCGAATTCTTTTGTTCTACCAAACATAAAACTTGGCAACACCAAGTACACCAATCGGTAGCCTGCATCCTCGATATTTCATAAAAATTGTGACTTAGATGGCGGACAGTGTGGTGGCCATCTTGGAAAAATGACGAAAAATCCATTGTGAATACTTCCGCAGGCGAGCTCTCGCAAACAGCTATAATACCTATCTACCTACTAAAAAACAATGATCGCTCCCGAGTAAATACTAGGGGCAATGCGTCAGTCGAAAAAGCTCCCCTTCACGACCCGCGAGCTGCGCGCAGCTCGCGCAGCCACGCAAATACTAGTTTTATTTATTTAAAAAAAACGACGCAGAAAAAGTATGAAACAAGATTTTCAGGATAGAACAAAAAGAAAAGCCGTAGTCACACGTTATAGGTACCAACCTAAACACTTTAATACCGTGTGACTACGGCTTTTCTTTTTGTTCTATCCTGAAAATCTTGTTTCATACTTTTTTGCTTTAGGTTCATGCTTTAAAAACTGGCATGTCTCGATTTTTCTTTTCTTGCACTGCAAAACAAATTCTTTTAAAACACTGCTGTCTGGAACTATCTCCTTATTTTTTCTTTTAGTCATTTCTTTTGCACACAAAATTTTGATTGATGATCCCACCTTAGCAAGATTTGATTTCTTCCAGTAACATTCAACCGAAGTACAAGACGGGGCTTTGGTTCGGCGGTGTAACCACATTAAAAATGCAACGGCGTGCTTGCAGCCACCTTCTGACGAGGAGCAATCGTGGCACTTTACACTAGTCACACACTCGTCCTGGGCCTCAAGTCTGCTATTACAATAGTGTCAGAATGGTCTGTCATTGGTTTCATAATGGTTGATTTTGACAAGTTTGGTAATCTACTATCACAATTGCGTCATTGTGAGATTCCAATGGTCAACCACTGACACTCCATTGAAAGAAGTGGACTAAAATGGTAATCTCGTATACAATGACAAATGGATGACTGATATAAACGGTAATCTGCTAAAATTTTGACAGTTCCTTTGACCAGTGATCTACCACTCTAACGTCATTGTGCAGTCATTGCTTTTATTTGATAGTGATACGAACAAGTATTGTGTTTGACGTGTTTTTGTAGAATATTGAAGAGAAGAAGGAATCATCCACCCCTAAGACGACCCACTGACCATGTATTCACTACGAGCAAATATTCTCGAGCTAGCCAACGCAGTGGATGCTAGAGAAAGAGCTGAAAGAAGATGGGCGGAATGCAGAAGACGTCGTCAAGCCCGTCGCTTGATGAGACTTAATTCGAACCCCTATGATATTCCCGAGGCGGAATTTGTAAAAACGTTTCGCCTTGGGAAGGACTCAGTAAGGGGGTTAATCGAAGAACTCATTCCCCTTATGGCCAGACCGCGTAGAAACGATAACATATCGGCAGAAATGAAGGTGAGAAAACTGAATTTGACATTGATTTATTATTCTATAGCTATAAACACGAAATAGGTTAATTAATGTTATACTTATTTTTCATTACAGATTCTAATAGCACTTGCATTTTATGCATCAGGGTCCTACCAAAATTTGGTTGGACAGAGTGCCCTCCATAATGTTTCTCAAAATACGGTGTCTAGAGCCATTAATGAAACAACAAAAGCATTGAAATTCTAATAGCACTTGCATTTTATGCATCAGGGTCCTACCAAAAGGTTGAACAGAGTGCCCTCCATAATGTTTCTCACAAACCCCCCCAAAAATGCCTGGGGGAGGCCTACGTCCAGCAGTGGACGTCTTTTGGCTGAAATGATGAAAATGATGAATATTTTGGAAATGTACAAGTGAGGCCCTTTTAAATGATACCAAACACGGCGTGTTTATCTCCATTTTTATTTTTATGCTGAATCTGAAGAACCATCCATGGCTGGTGCATATGGGAATGTTGGATCAGATGAAACCTCTAGATCTGTAGATGAGGATGCTGGTTCCCAGTCAGATGATACTTTGCTGGAAGATAGTCCTGTATATGTAACTAGAGTTGGTCGCAGAGTTTATAGACCTAAGAGATATGATGATTAAAATGTGTCTTATCTAGTTAATCAAAATGTTTAATCATTACCTACTGTCCCTACTGAGACTAAGCTACAAAATGATAACTTAGATTGTTTTGATTATTTAAGGTTTTATTAAACTCAAGTTTAGCAATTTTTCAAGTGTCAACTTAAAGATAAGTTTTTCTTTTAATTTTAAATTATACTAAATGTGTGTTCAAAGTAGTTTTAGTTTTAAAATTTTAATAAACTCAAGTTATGTTTATTAATTCTTCAGTGTAAACTTAGAATAAGTTTTCTTTCTTGTACATAATTATGTTACCTACCTATTGTAAAAGACTTGTGAAGGAGGATGTTAGGATAAGGTGGCAACACTGTTTATGGGTTAGAACTAAGATGGCGGAAATAAAGGACGCACGTAATTATTACTTAAAATGATTTTTATTTAAATCACCAAGTAAAATAACAGGTATGACACAGCATAAGCTATATCGGGTCGTGTAAGCACAACTAAATACATTAGGCTCCCGATCAGCTGCTGATAGGGATTCTGACTATTATAATTATCCTCCTTTTTACATTTTAAATTTGTCTCCATTGGAGTATTCATTGGTTTACTATCAGCCATATTAAACTTGGACAGTAACATATCAATATATCTCTCCTGACTCAAAGTTACAGTACCATTTTGTTTATCAAAATCAACTGACATGCCAAGACATTCTTTTACAATCCCTAAGTCTTTTAACACAAAATTCTTACCTAACATGCTCTTAAGGTGATTAGTTTCATTTTCGTCATTGGAAAAAACAAAAAAATCATCAACATACAATGTCACAATGGTTTTGCTACTGCCAACACATTTTAAATATAAACATGGTTCTATTTTAGATTTAACATAACCATCTGCTAACATACAACTATCTACTTTCTTATGCCATGCTCGAGATGCCTGCTTAAGACCATATATTGCTTTCTTTAATTTTAGAATTTTTTTATCATCTGTACAGCTATAACCTAAAGGTTTCTGCATATATATAGTCTCTGACAGATCACCATTCAAGAAGGCGGTTTTCACATCAAGATGAGTTACATTAAGATTCAACTGTACTGATAAAGCAAATAATAACCTAAGTGTTGTATGCCGCACTACAGGAGAAAAAGTTTCTACATAGTCCACACCATATTTCTGAGAGCAGCCCTTAGCCACAAGCCTGGCTCGATATCGCACATTATTTTCAGCATCACACTTCTTCTTGAGAACCCATTTGCATTTAACAATATTGCCACATACAGGAATGTCAACAACTTCCCATGCATTGTTGTCTTCAAAGCTTTTCAGCTCTTCCTTGACAGCTTGTTCCCATTGCACTTTCTCTGGTCCTCGCAGTGCTTCTTCTAATGTCAGTTCATTGCTGAAATCTCTATCCTCTGTGCACATAAATCCATACCTGTCTGGTTGTTTTCTCTGCCGTTGTGCTAATGTCCTTACTATGGTGTTCGATTGCAACTCTTCCTCAGATGTCAACTCCTCTTCTGGTATATAGGTTTCATCCTTGTCACTTTTCAAAGTAATGAAAGAATCCTCTCTACTGTGGTCTGACAGCTCTCCTACTGAAGGCGGACGTCGCCTGTTCTCTGTAGGTTTGTCATCTTTCTCTTCAACTTCAATCATATTTTCTTCATGAGACAATTTTTCTTTTATGATGATGATATCTCTACTAGTTGTAATAACTTTCGTTGACGGATTATATAACCTATATCCTTTGACATCCTCAGGGTAGCCAATCAGTATGCATTGTTCAGCCTTTTTGTCCCATTTATGCCTCTTCTCCTTGGGTATGTGTTTCATGGCAGTGCTACTAAAAATCCTTAAATGGCATAGGTTTGGTTTGACCCCTGTCCACAGTTCGTATGGGGTACGATTATTCAACCTTGTTTTTACAATTCTATTCTGTAAATAAACAGCAGTGTTAATGGCTTCAGCCCAGAACTCCTTACCAAGTTTAGCATCAAACAAAAGACATCTGGCTTTTTCAACTAGCGTTCTGTTCATGCGCTCACAAAGCCCATTTTGTTCAGGTGTGTAAGGATTTGATTTTTGATGAATTATACCTGCTTGCTTCAAATAACTATCAAACTCTCTATTACAAAACTCTCCGCCATTATCACTTCTAAAAATTTTGATTTTACTTGATGTTGAATTTTCAACTTTTGCTTTGTATTCTTTAAAATATTCTAAAGCCTCATTTTTATTTTTCAAAAAACTAAAACCCGACCACGACGAAAAAAACGATGCTGAAAAAGTATGAAACAAGATTTTCAGGATAGAACAAAAAGAAAAGCCGTAGTCACACGTTATAGGTACCAACCTAAACACTTTAATACCGTGTGACTACGGCTTTTCTTTTTGTTCTATCCTGAAAATCTTGTTTCATACTTTTTCAGCATCGTTTTTTTCGTCGTGGTCGGGTTTTACTTTTTAACTTTTTTTTATTTAAACAATTTTGGTGTTAATTTTTTTCTGCTCTTGTCTTTTTGTCCGCTAGAGGGCGTGATTTTAAATTTGAGCAATATTTTGAAAATGTACAAGTGAGGCCCTTTCTAATGATACCAAACACGGCGTATTTATCTCCATTTTTATTTTTTAAGCCTTACTTTTTGTACGCTAGAGGGCGCCAAATCGCTTTTTGTGACACGTCACGTAGCTTATGTTCAGCGGAAAATTATGACGGTTCTAACGATACCTCATATGTCGAGTTCCGTTAAGTAGATTAGAAGCTATGAGGGAACAGATGAAGATACACACATACATACATACAAACATACATACATACATACATACATACATACCTCCTTTGGCTTTGCCGTAGTCGGGTAAGAATTATACCTGCTTGCTTCAAATAACTATCAAACTCTCTATTACAAAACTCTCCGCCATTATCACTTCTAAAAATTTTGATTTTACTTGATGTTGAATTTTCAACTTTTGCTTTGTATTCTTTAAAATATTCTAAAGCCTCATTTTTATTTTTCAAAAAATAAACATATGTCATGCGGCTGTGATCATCAACAAAGATTAAAAAAATATCTAGATCCACCTAGCGATACATTCTCCATCGGGCCACAGATGTCACTATGCACTACGTCTAACAGCTTAGTGCTCCTGTTACCTTCATGAACAAAAGGCAAACGGCTTTGCTTACCTTCACAGCAAACTATGCAATTGGATTTGCTGATGTTGGCCATCTCAATGAATTTGACACCCTCCACAGCTTCCTGCATTTTATTCATATTAAAACTATTTACGTGTCCCAGTCTACGATGCCAAAGTTCTGGTGATTCTGCTACAGCTGCCAACAAACTAGTAGAGATGTTCAATTTGTAAACACCATTCACAAGCAATGCAGTAGCTACTAGAATATCCTCTTTGTTATATATTTTACATCCTTTGCCAGTGAAATGCACCTTGTTGCCCTGCCTTAATAACTGGCTCACTGACAATAAGTTGGTAGATAACTCGGGAACACACAACACCTTTTCAACAGTTATGTTAAAATTACATTCTTCAGTCGACGTGGTTATGTTTACATTTCCACAACACAGTACTGGGATTTTATTCTGATTAGCAATCATAATTTCTTTCGTTAAACCAGAGTAACACGTGTCAATCATCCAATCTTTATTGCAAGTCAAATGCGAACTTGCACCAGAGTCGACATACCAGTCACTCTTATCAAATATTGTGTTAAAAAACACGGCACTAAATGCATTACTTGTTTTTGACGATTTATTTTCTGTATTCTTAATATGTTTATCTTTAATATTGCATTGATTACGATAGTGGCCATGTTGTTTACAATTGTAACATTTGACATTTGGTTTTTCTTTGACAGATGTTGACGTTGACACTTCTGCTTTTCCGCCATCTTTACGAGCCATAGACTGTTCACTCTTTCCATTCTTTGAACGATGAATCTGATTCTTGCGGAAACATGCGAACGCATTATTGACGTCATTACGGTCACTATCTTCCGGTTCCATGTTCATTAATTTCTCTTTAATGGCGTCGGATGTGATTATAATGCCTGAGTGTTCGATGGCCATTATCATGGGCATATATTTTTCACTTAGACCTGCTAGCATGATAGATCCAATCCACTCGTCGGTAATGCCAAATCCCGTACCTTGTAATTTCTGTCCAGCTTCAACAATTTGAGTTACGTATGCCGTCATCGAAGTGTAATTTTCCAATGGAATAGATATTAAATTCCTCAGCAGACTAATTTTTCTAGTAAATCCGGAGTCATCGAATAACATCTTCAATTTATCCCACAATTCTTTCGATGTTCTTACGTTTTTTATATGAACGTAAAGAGCCGGGTCGATTGTTAGTACCAGCTTGGCTTTTGTTTTCGCGTCATCTGCAGCTACTGGTGGATGATCGGGCTCAGGTTTTATACACCCAACCATTCCTTCCAATACCAGAAAATTCTCTGCAGCGAAACACCACTCACAATAGTTCTCGCGCCCTTTTAATTTCGGTACGCTAACTAGATAGCTCGAACTGGACGCCATGACTGTTACACACGTTGTTACTTTTATTGAAAAAACGGTTTTTTGCTCACTGTTCACTTTACACACAAGTCTAATGGTAAGAGTACAGTCTATTGTTCATCACACTGATAATTCTAACAATATCTAGCAATTTAACGGGTCTGGGCCCATAACCTATAATAAAACAACGTGTTTCGACTGAGATACAGAATGAACAGAGTTTATTAGATAGACAACAGCTAAGTTCACACAATGGAAATAGTTCACATATTTTGTCACTAGATGGCGCTAGCAGTATCTATATTTTGTTATTTACAACAATTTGTGCTGTTACGACAGTGGTAATTAATAAACAGGAACTGATTTATAACTTTATTCGGGCAGAGCTTCCCCTTACAACTATTACAATCGAGTGCGACCAGACCGCGAAAATGAGCTTGCAGGGCATTATAAAGCTTTATCCCCACCGGAGACGTCCGGTAGTTATGGCGGTGGTGGCATGGCTTGGCTGTCGTTGGGCCGGCTAGAGTGGCTTGGCTATGGTGACCCGGCTATGGTAGCTTGGCTATGGCGGGTTGGCTGTCTAGTGTGGCGCGCTGTCAGTGGGCTGTTGTAACATTCGGCCGTCCTGAAACAATTGCTCCCGCAATGGGAACCACAAAACAACGATTACAAGTCAGCTCAAAAAAACCAAGTTAAAATGGGGCAATAAACTTTGATCTCTCAAGAAGATTTATGAAATCTTCGGTGTTCAATTGTTTATCCACACTACTGGTGCTATCAGACATATAAGCATCGCTACGATATAGTCATAAGGAATCAACGGATACTAAACCTGTAAACCCGTTGTATCTTTATATTATGACCTTTTGTACTTCTTAGTTTATGTCAATCATTACCTAACTCCTCAATATTACTTAATGTGGGCCAGAATATAAATCCTCTAACATACAAGAATTAACTTGGCAACAGGCTCGCCCCCTATTGCATGGGACTTAAACTTTACTGTATACTACTATGTGTGTGTACTCATGGGTACACATCTGCCTAACCGTTCGGGCATTACAAGCGTGATGTTATTAGCATTGACCTTGGCCGCTAATAGTCAGCGCCTGGCGCCAATGTGCGTAATCACTGTTTTTTTTGTAAATCACACTATTATCAGCTATTATTATTTTTCGCCTTGTATCTAAGTTACGTCCCATTTTCTTTCCAGCTATTCTAATTCCAGTAGTAGATAACTCTATCGCTTCTAAATTGCACTGGTTCAAAAACCCGGTCTAGGATAAATCGTAAGGCTTATAGGCTTATAGGTACCCTGTTGTATTATTAACAGTATTATTACAACTCCAAATTATGTTTGGTAACCTATTGTCCCCCTAATGAGATGCTTCCTTATGTTCCGTGAATTGTGCGATTAGTGCCTTCCACACTTCAACCTACTCATTAAAAGAAGAATCCGCGACATTAAAAAGCATGAAACACTTTTCATGTAAGAAAAGATAACTAAAATGTTTTGCCAAACTATCGTATAAAAACGAAAGAAACAATTTAACTATAAACCAGACCAATAAGACACACGCACACAAACATGTAAGTACTCACACCAAAACTTCATTACTTATACACATTATCACCTAACACCATGAATACTTTTTCTTTTTACCCGACTACGGCAAAGCCAAAGGAGGGTTATGATTTTGACTGGCTATGTATGTATGTATGTATGTATATATGTATGTATGTATGTATGTTTGTATGTATGTATGTGTGTATCTTCATCTGTTCCCTCATAGCTTCTAATCTACTTATCGGAACTAAACATATGAGGTATCGTTAGAACCGTCTTAATTTTCCGCTGAACATAGGCTACGTGACGTGTCACAAAAAGCGATTTGGCGCCCTCTAGCGGTCAAAAAGTAAGGCTTAAAAAATAAAAATGGAGATAAACACGCCGTGTTTGGTATCATTTAAAAGGGCCTCACTTGTACATTTCCAAAATATTGCTCAAATTTAAAATAACGCCCTCTAGCGGACAAAAAGTCAAAAGTAAAAAAAAATATTTAACACCAAAATTGTTTAAATAAAAAAAAAAAGTAAAAAACTAAAACCCGACTACGACAAAAAAAGCCCTCTAGCGGTCAAAAAGTAAGGCTTAAAAAATAAAAATGGAGATAAACACGCCGTGTTTGGTATCATTTAAAAGGGCCTCACTTGTACATTTCCAAAATATTCATCATTTTCATCATTTCAGCCAAAAGACGTCCACTGCTGGACGTAGGCCTCCCCCAGGCATTTTCGGGGGGGTTTGCCATAATCGCCACGCTTGGCAGGCGGGTTGGCGATCGCAGTATGGTTGTTACAAAGACACAGAGAACGCTGCTGCCCATTCTCTGGTAAGTCCCTAAGTCGCCTCTTACGACACCCACGGGAAGATATGGGATGGTGCTATTCTTTACGTCCGACACCACACGGAACGTTGCTCCAAAATATTGCTCAAATTTAAAATAACGCCCTCTAGCGGACAAAAAGTCAAGAGTAAAAAAAAATATTTAACACCAAAATTGTTTAAATAAAAAAAAGTAAAAAACTAAAACCCGACTACGACAAAAAAAAAACGACGCTGAAAAAGTATAAAACAAGATTTTCAGGATAGAACAAAAAGAAAAGCCGTAGTCACACGTTATAGGTACCAATCTAAACACTTTAATACCGTGTGACTACGGCTTTTCTTTTTGTTCTATCCTGAAAATCTTGTTTTTTTTTTGTCGTAGTCGGGTTTTAGTTTTTTACTTTTTTTTGAAAGTGTGTACAGTATTATGTATTTTATACATATTTGGCAATAGACTGAGGTTGTTTTACAGTTTAGTTAGACATTAATAACGAACTTATTGTATTAATTAAACATCTGCCGTGATATATTTTTCATGATTAAATCGAATAGGTACTGAAAGTTAACGAAATTTTATTTCATTACTCATCATCATCACCCCGCCGATTCCGCTGATGTGTCAGGGGGGAGAGGGGAAAAGCTATCGTAACCTTATCCGTACGCTACGCTTTAACTTCCCCGAGCCTCCTCTATACGAATCCGTAAACAAAACAGAACACGAGTTTAAAAAAAGGGGTGAAGAGGAGGGGGGTGAGGGGGAGCTTTGAAAAATGATTTCGACTAACTCATTACCCCTTTCAATGAATCTGAAAAAAAAATGTTCCAAGTCTCTTAACTTCCGAGATCCGCCTAAAGGGGGGGGGGGGTGAAGGGGGGCAAGAGGGTGTAATTAAAAAATGGTGTTTACTTCCCCGAGCCTTCTCTATACGACTAACTCTATGCCCCTTTCAGTGAATCTGAAAAATGTTCCAAGTCTCTTAACTTCCGAGATCCGCCTAAAGGGGGGGGGGGGGGGTGAAGGGGGGCAAGGGGGTCAAATTTAAAAAATGGTTTTTCTTCCCCGAGCCTCCTCTATAATTATCCCTAAAAAAACACACGTAATGTCTCTTTATTCCCGAGATCCGCCTAAAGGGGGGGGTGAAGGGGGGCAAGGGGGGCCACGTTGAAATATGGTTTTTACTTCTCCGAGCCTCCTCTACACGAATCCCTAAAAAAAACACGTAATAGCTCTTTATTTCCGAGATCTGCCTAAAGGGGGGGTGAAGAGGGGCAAGGGGGTCAAATTTGAAAAATGATTTTTACTTCCCCGAGCCTCTTCTATACGAATCCCTAAAAAAAACACGCAATGTCTCTTTATTCCCGAGATCCGCCTAAAGAAGGGGGTGAAGGGGGGCAAGGAGGGCCACTTTGAAAAATGGTTTTTACTTCCCCAAGCCTCCTCTATACGAATCTTTAAAAAAAAACACGTAAAGTCTCTTTGTTTCCGAGATACGATAGGGAAGGGGGAGAAGGGGAGGGAAAAGGGGGGGTTTGGCACAATTCCCATACTCACGAGAATTGCTCGTTTACGAATCTGTCAAAATATACCCACCTCCCCATCCACCATCTGGGAGAACAATTCTGTCAGTGAGTCAGTCAGTGAGTGGTAATTTAGCTTTATATAGTATAACTAGTATTTTCGTGGCTGCGCGAGCTGCGCGCAGCTCGCGGGGCGTGAAAAGGGGGAGAGGGGGAGCTTTGAAAAATGATTTCGACTAACGCATTGCACCTCTCAATGAATCTAAAAAAAAAAATGTTCTAATGCAGCTCGCGGTACTACCTACCTACACGTACCTACACCTACCTACACCTACCTACACCTACCTACACCTACCTACACCTACCTACACCTACCTACACCTACCTACACCTACCTACACCTACCTACACCTACCTACACCTACCTACACCTACCTACACCTACCTACACCTACCTACACCTACCTACACCTACCTACACCTACCTACACCTACCTACACCTACCTACACCTACCTACACCTACCTACACCTACCTACACCTACCTACACCTACCTACACCTACCTACACCTACCTACACCTACCTACACCTACCTACACCTACCTACACCTACCTACACCTACCTACACCTACCTACACCTACCTACACCTACCTACACCTACCTACACCTACCTACACCTACCTACACCTACCTACACCTACCTACACCTACCTACACCTACCTACACCTACCTACACCTACCTACACCTACCTACACCTACCTACACCTACCTACACCTACCTACACCTACCTACACCTACCTACACCTACCTACACCTACCTACACCTACCTACACCTACCTACACCTACCTACACCTACCTACACCTACCTACACCTACCTACACCTACCTACACCTACCTACACCTACCTACACCTACCTACACCTACCTACACCTACCTACACCTACCTACACCTACCTACACCTACCTACACCTACCTACACCTACCTACACCTACCTACACCTACCTACACCTACCTACACCTACCTACACCTACCTACACCTACCTACACCTACCTACTACCTACCTACACCTACCTACCTACACCTACCTACCTACACCTACCTACTACCTACCTACACCTACCTACCTACACCTACCTACCTACACCTACCTACCTACACCTACCTACCTACACCTACCTACTACCTACCTACCAACTACCTCCTACTACCACTAAAAAAACATTAACATAAAGTTTGCTTGTCGTCGCCCCTGAGTTACGCTTCACCCACTCAACCTTCGTTACGCTAAGGAGGTCGCCGGCTCGCTTCGCTCGCCACCTCCCCCCTTCACTCCACTCGGTCTCGCAGGTTCGCTCCACTCAGTACCTACCTACCACCGGACAGGTTTCGACGCCTATTATAATATTTGTTCAAACACCTAATGGCTATCTCTAACCGTTATGAAGTCACAGCCCTTTTAATTTTAGGGGAGGTTGGGGAGGGGAGGGTATACAAATTTCAACGCCCCTCAAATAGATTTAGGTAAGAATCAAAAATTTTTTCAGGAGTAAAAAAGAGGTGAAGAGTGGGGGGGGGGGTGAAGGGGGGGAGCGGGGGGAGTTTCTAAAAATGATTTCGACTAACGCAATGCCCCTCTATATGAATCTGAAAAAAAATTCGTTCCAAGTCTCTTAACTTTCGAGATCCGAAAGGGGGGGGGTAAAGGGGGCAAGGGAATCAAATTTGAAAAATTGTTTACACTTCCCCAAGCATCCTCTATACGAATCCCTAAAAAAAAACACGTAAATCTGCCTAAAGGGGGAGTGAAGGGGGGCAAGGGGGTCAAATTTTTAAAATGGTTTTTATTTCCCCGAGCCTCCTCTATACGAATCCCTAGAAAAAAACACGTAAAATCTCTTTATTTCCGAGATCCACCTAAAAGGGGGGAGAAGGGGGGCAAGGGGGGGCACTCTGAAAAATGATTTTTACTTTACCGAGCCTCCTCTATACGAATCCCTAAAAAAAACACGTAAAGTCTCTTTGTTTCCGAGATACGATAGGGAGGGGGGAGAAGGGGGGGGAAAAGGGGGGGTTTGGGACTTTTCCCATACTCACGAGAGTTGCCTGTTTACGAATCTGTCAAAATATACCTACCTCCCCATCCACCATCTGGGAGAACAATTCTGTCAGTGAGTCAGTGAGTGGTAATTTAGCTTTATATAGTATAACTAGTATTTGCGTGGCTGCGCGAGCTGCGCGCAGCTCGCGGGGCGTGAAGGGGGGGAGAGGGGGAGCTTTGAAAAATGATTTCGACTAACGCATAGCACCTCTCAATGAATCTGAAAAAAAAAAGTTCCAATGCAGCTCGTGGTACTACCTACCTACACCTACCTACTACCTACCTACACCTACCTACCTACCTACCTACCTACCTAACTACACCTACCTACCTACACCTACCTACCTACTACCTACCTACTACCTTCCTACCTACTTTTTAGGACCTTTTCTGTATAATAGACTCAAC
Source organism: Diarsia dahlii (assembly GCA_949775195.1). Taxonomy (NCBI): domain Eukaryota; kingdom Metazoa; phylum Arthropoda; class Insecta; order Lepidoptera; family Noctuidae; genus Diarsia; species Diarsia dahlii. The sequence goes on along the minus strand of OX459192.1, from coordinate 11,931,561 downwards.
AAGACACTAAACTTCTATAGCTTAAGCTATAAAAAATGTAGTGTCATGATATCCGAACATTTGGCGTTACTCAATTACACAGACACAGAAAAACTTCTAGTAGTTGCCGTTTGATTATGTTTTACTTTGTATCTAATTGTACATATATATAGTTAAGCTAGTTTTAGTGTTTTTATTTTTTTGTATCATTTTGAGATTTTGTTCCTATAGTTGTTATTAGGTTTATTTTATTTAGTAATTTTTTTGTATTAATTAAATTATGCGACGTAAAGTGATGGCCTGAAACACAGGTTTAAATAAACCTAGATCGGGCAGGTCGCTATAATAATATAAAGATTACCACTAAATTACCACTTTTTGTAACTCTTAAATATATTTTAGTAGTAGTTTACTTATAAGCACTAATTATAACTTCGTATGTGAAGCAAGCTTCACCCACTCAACCTTCGTTACGCTAAGGAGCTCGCCGGCTCGCTTCGCTCGCCACCTCCCCCCTTCGCTCCACTTGGTCTCGCAGGTTCGCTCCACTCAGGACCTACCTACCACCGGAAAGCTATCATGACATTATCCCTACGCTACGGGGGTCGCCGGCTCGCTTCGCTCGCCCGCTCCCCCCTTCGCTTTGCCGCTGTACCACCACCGGACAGGTTTCGACGCCTACTATAATATTTGTTCAAACACCTAATGGCTATCTCTAACCGTTATGAAGTTACAGCCCTTTTAATTTTAGGGGAGGTTGGGGAGGGGAGGGTATACAAATTTCAACGTCCCTCAAATAGATTTAGGTAAGAATCAAAATTTTTTTTCAGGAGTAAAAAAGAGGTGAAGAGGGGGGGGGGGATGAAGGGGGGGAGAGGGGGGAGTTTCTAAAAATGATGTCGACTAACGCAATGCCCCTCTATATGAATCTGAAAAAAAATTCGTTCCAAGTCTCTTAACTTTCGAGATCCGCCTAAAAGGGGGGAGAAGGGGGGCAAGGGGGTCAAATTTGAAAAATGGTTTATACTTCTTCAAGCCTTTTCTATACGAATCCTTAAAAAAAAACACGTAAAATCTCTTTATTTCCGAGATCCGCCTAAAGGGGGGGTGAAAAGGGGCAAGGGGGTCAAATTTGAAAAATGGTTTTTACTTCCCCGAGCCTCCTCTATACAAATCCCTAAAAAAACACACGTAATGTCTCTTTATTTCCGAGATCCACCTAAAGGGGGGCGAAGGGGGGCAAGGGGGTCAAATTTAAAAAATGGTTTTTACTTCCCCGAGCTTCTTCTATATGAATCTTTAAAAAAACACACATAATGTCTCTTTATTTCCGAAATCCGCCTAAAGGGGGGGTGAAGGGGGGCAAGGGGGTCAAATTAAAAAAATGGTTTTTACTTTCCCGAGCCTCCTCTATACGAATCTGTAAAAATAAAAAAATACGGGTCTCTTAGTTTCTGAGATACGATGGAGAGGGGGAAGAAGGGGGGGGAAAAGGGGGGGTTTGGCACTTTTCTCATACTCACGAGAGTTACTTGTTTACGAATCTGTCAAAATATACCCACCTCCCCATCCACCATCTGGGAGAACAATTCTGTCAATAGATCAGTCAGTCAGTCAGTGGTAATTTAGCTTTATATAGTATAACTAGTATTTGCATGGCTGCGCGAGCTGCGCGCAGCTCGCGGGTCGTGAAGAGGGGGAGCGGGGGAGCTTTGAAAAATGATTTCGACTAACGCATTCAAAACGCAAAACGCAAAATCTAGGAAAATACCCTAAAAAAAATAAGGATTTTTTTGCAACAGGCAACATGACTTAACGAAATACACAACCGGGACAACACAATCCAGTCAGAGGGTGCCGGCTGTCCCTTTTATCGTGTCGAAAATTAGGATTTTTTATCGTTTTTCCAAGATGGCCACCACACTGTCCGCCATCTTGTTTTTCTGAAAAGTCACATTTTTTTCTGAAATATCGAGGATACAGGCTACCGACTGGTGTACTTGGTGTTGCCAAGTTTTAAGTTTGGTAGAACAAAAGAATTCGCCAAAGTCGGTTCTGATCCGAAAATTCAAGCCCCAGTGACTCTTGGGGTTGCCAGCTGAAGAGAATGAAAATGGTCAAATGTCATTTGAGGCACCCCATTCTTGGTGTTTATGTAAAATTTCCATTCGAAATGTCGTTATTTGCACTATTCATGTTTTTGGGAAAAATCTGGGAAAATACCCTAAAAATGGGGAAAAATTTTGCGTGACGTAACACTCCACAACAAAGTACACAATCGCTCCATACCACACAATCCGGTAAGGGGATGCCGGCTGTCCCATTTATCTTGTCGAAAATTAGGAATTTTCATCATTTTTACAAGATGGCCGCCACACTGTCCGCCATCTTTTTTTTCTGAAAAGTCAATTTTCCTGAAATCTCAGGGTTATAGGCCACCAACTGGTGTACTTGGTGTTGCCAACTTTTGAGTTTAGTAGAACAAACTAATTCGCCAAAGTCGGGTCTGACCCAAAAATTCAAGCGCCAATGGCTCTCGGGGTTGCCAGCTGAAAGTGATGAAAATGGACAAATGTCATTTGGGGGACCCCATTCTTGGTGTTTATGTAAAATTTCCATTCAAAATGTCGTTATTTCTCCTTTTCATGTTTTCGGGGAAAATCTGGGAAATTTCCCTAAAAATGGGGAAAATTTTTGCATAAAGTAACACTCCACAACAAAGTACACAATCGCTTTATACAACACAATCCGGTCGGGTGTTGCTGGCTGTCCCATATAACGTGTCGAAAATTAGGATTTTTCATCATTTTTACAATTTGGCCGCCATAACATCCGCCATCTTGTTTTTCTGAAAAGTCATAATTTTCCTGAAATTTCAGGGATATAGGCCACCAACTGGTGTACATAATGTTGCCAACTTTTGAGTTTAGTAGAACAAACTAATTCGCCAAAGTCGGGTCTGACCCAAAAATTCAAACGCCAATAACTCTCGGGGTTGCCAGCTGAAAGTAATAAAAATGGTCAAATGTCATTTGGGAGACCCTGTTCTTGGTGTTTATGTAAAATTTCCATTCAAAATGTCGTTATTTCTACTTTTCATGTTTTCGGGGAAAATCTGGGAAATTTCCCTAAAAATGGGGACATTTTTTAAACCAGGCCACACTACTTGACGAATCACATAGCCGGTTCATACAACACAATCCGGTCGGGGGATGCCAGCTGTCCCAATTATCGTGTCGAAAATTGGGATTTTTCGGCCTTTTTACAAGATGGCCGCCATGGAATCCGCCATCTTGTTTTTCTGAAAAGTCATAATTTTCCTGAAATTTCAAGAATATAGGCCACCGACCGGTGTACTTGGTGTTGCCAACTTTCGAGTTTGGTAAAACAAACTAATTCGCCAAAGTCAAAAAGTCCCAAAAATGAAAAAAATGAATATTTTTTGGGGTGGCCAATTAAAACGAACCAAAATGGTCAAATGTCATTTGGGGGACCCCAATGTTGCCGGCTAGTCAAAGTCTCTATTTAAAATGTCATTATTTCTACTTTTCATGTTTTCGGGGAAAATCTGGGAAAATACCTTAAAAATGGGGAAATTTTTTGCACCAGGCAACACTCGTCAACAAAACACACAACCGCTCCCTACAACTTGAACCCGTCCGATGTTGCCAACTACCCGAAAAATGGATTTGAAAAAAATCGAAATTTCCAACTTTTTACAAAATGGCCGCCGCAGCGTCCTCCATCTTGGATTTTCACAATGTCATAATTTTTCCCAATTGCCATTGAAATTACCAACAAATTGGCAGACTTTTCGTTGGCGGTTTTAGAATTTGGTAAAAGAAAACAATTTGTCAAAGTCGAGTGAAAAAAGTCGACAATTTCAAAACGTCATAGCGCGGCCGCCATCTTGTTTTTTTTTTTTTTTTTACTTTTTTTTTAAATTCTTTTAGATTTCGTATAGGACCTCTGAGTCGAAATTCATCCAAGTCTTTCCCCCACCGAAATCGGAAATGGACTCGCCCACCATCTTGGATTTGAACTTTCCCTATAATTTTCCTCTACTCGATTGGTCAGATGACACATTTTTGCAAAACATACCCCTAACCCATCTCTCACCCATTCCGAGAAACGACATGTCAATGAGTGAGTGAGTGAGTGGCTTTGTAGTTTTATATAACTACTAGTATTTGCGTGGCTGCGCGAGCTGCGCGCAGCTCGCGGGTCGTGAAGAGGGGGAGAGGGGGAGCTTTGAAAAATACCTACACCTACCTACTACCTACCTACTACCTACATACTACCTACCTTCCACCTACATACTACCTACCTACTACCTACCTACTACCTACCTACTACCTACCTACACCTACCTACTACCTACCTACACCTACCTACACCTACCTACACCTACCTACACCTACCTACACCTACCTACACCTACCTACACCTACCTACACCTACCTACACCTACCTACACCTACCTACACCTACCTACACCTACCTACACCTACCTACACCTACCTACACCTACCTACACCTACCTACACCTACCTACACCTACCTACACCTACCTACACCTACCTACACCTACCTACACCTACCTACACCTACCTACACCTACCTACACCTACCTACACCTACCTACACCTACCTACACCTACCTACACCTACCTACACCTACCTACACCTACCTACACCTACCTACACCTACCTACACCTACCTACACCTACCTACACCTACCTACACCTACCTACACCTACCTACACCTACCTACACCTACCTACACCTACCTACACCTACCTACACCTACCTACACCTACCTACACCTACCTACACATACCTACTACCTACCACTAAAAAAACATTACCCTAAAGTTTGCTTGTCGTCGCCCCTGAGTTACGCTTCACCCACTCAACCTTCGTTACGCTAAGGAGGTCGCCGGCTCGCTTCGCTCGCCACCTCCCCCCTTCGCTCCACTCAGGACCTACCTACCACCGGAAAGCTATCATGACATTATCCCTACGCTACGGGGGACGCCGGCTCGCTTCGCTCGCCCGCTCCCCCCTTCGCTTTACCGCTGTACCACCACCGGACAGGTTTCGACGCCTACTATAATATTTGTTCAAACACCTAATGGCTATCTCTAACCGTTATGAAGTTACAGCCCTTTTAAATTTAGGGGAGGTTGGGGAAGGGTGGTTTTAGGGCCTTTTTGAAAAATGATTTTTACTTTACCGAGCCTCCTCTATACGAATCCGTAAACAAAACAGAACACGAGTTTAAAAAAAAGGGGTGAAGAGGGAGGGGGGGGCAGTGAAGGGGGGGAGAGGGGTAGCTTTTAAAAATGATTTCGACTAACGCATTGCCCTTTTCAATGAATCTGAAAAAAAAATGTTCCAAGTCTCTTAACTTCCGAGATCCGCCTAAAGGGGGTGGTGAAGGGAGGCAAGGGGTTCAAATTTGAAAAACGGATTTTACTTCCCCGAGCCTCCTCTATATGAATCTCACGTATGACACCACCTACCTACACCTACCTACCACCTACCTACCACCTACCTACCACCTACCTACTACCTACCTACTACCTACCTATCACCTACCTACTACCTCCTACTACCACCAAAAAAACATTACCCTAAAGTTTGCTTGGAGTTACGCTTCACCCACTCAACCTTCGTTACGCTAAGGAGGTCGCCGGCTCGCTTCGCTCGCCACCTCCCCCTTCGCTCCACTCGGTCTCGCAGGTTCGCTCCACTCAGGACCTACCTACCACCGCAAAGCTATCATGACATTATCCCTACGCTACGCGGGTCGCCGGCTCGCTTCGCTCGCCCGCTCCCCCCTTCGCTTTACCGCTGTACCACCACCGGACAGGTTTCGACGCCTACTATAATATTTGTTCAAACACCTAATGGCTATCTCTAACCGTTATGAAGTTACAGCCCTTTTAATTTTAGGGGAGGTTGGGGAGGGGAGGGTATACAAATTTCAACGCCCCTCAAATAGATTTAGATAAGAATCAAAAATTTTTTCAGGAGTAAAAAAGAGGTGAAGAGGGGGGGGGGGTGGAGGGTGGTGAAGGGGGGGAGAGGGGGGAGATTACAAATGATTTCGACCAACGCAATGCCCCTCTATATGAATCTGAAAAAAAATCCGTTCCAAGTCTCTTAACTTTCGAGATCCGCCTAAAAGGGGGGAGAAGGGGGCAAGGGGGTCAAATTTGAAAAATGGTTTATACTTCCCCAAGCCTCTTCTATACGAATCCTTAAAAAAAAACACGTAAAATCTTTTTATTTCCGAGATCCGCCTAAAGGGGGGGTGAAGGGGGGCAAGGGGGTCAAATTTGAAAAAATGGTTTTTACTTCCCCGAGCCTACTCTGTACGAATCCCTAAAAAAACACACGTAATGTCTCTTTATTTCCGAGATCCGCCTAAAGGGGGGGTGAAGGGGGGCAAGGGGGTAAAATTCTAAAAATGGTTTTTACTTCCCCAAGCCTCCTCTATACGAATCCCTAAAAAAAAACAAGTAAAATCTCTTTGTTTCCGAGATACGATAAGGAGGGGGGAGAAGGGGGGGGAAAAGGGGGGTTTTGGCAATTTTCCCATACTCACGAGAGTTGCTTGCTTACGAATCTGTCAAAATATACCCACCTCCCCATCCACCATCTGGGAGAACAATTCTGTCAATCAGTGAGTCAGTCAGTGGTAATCGAGCTTTATATAATATAACTAGTATTTGCGTGGCTGCGCGAGCTGCGCGCAGCTCGCGGGGCGTGAAGGTGGGGAGAGGGGGAGGTTTGAAAAATTATTTCAACTAACGCATTGCACCTATCAATGAATCTGAAAAAAAAAATGTTCCAATGCAGCTCGCGGTACTACCTACCTACACCTACCTACTACCTACCTACACCTACCTACTACCTACCTACACCTACCTACTACCTACCTACACCTACCTACTACCTACCTACTACCTACCTACTACCTACCTACTACCTACCTACTACCTACCTACTACCTACCTACTACCTACCTATCACCTACCTACCACCTACCTACTACCTACACCTACCTACACCTACCTACTACCTACTTACACCTGCCTACACCAACCTACTACCCGCTCCCCCCTTCGCTTTGCCGCTGTACCACCACCGGACAGGTTTCGACGCCTATTATAATATTTGTTCAAACACCTAATGGCTATCTCTAACCGTTATGAAGTTACAGCCCTTTTAATTTTAGGGGAGGTTGGGGAGGGGAGGGTATACAAATTTCAACGCCCCTCAAATAGATTTAGGTAAGAATCAAAAATTTTTTCACGAGTAAAAAAGAGGTGAAGAGTGGGGGGGGGGGTGAAGGGGGGGAGAGAGGGGAGTTTCTAAAAATGATTTCGACTAACGCAATACCCCTCTATATGAATCTGAAAAAAAATTCGTTCCAAGTCTCTTAACTTTCGAGATCCGCCTAAAAGGGGGGAGAAGGGGGGCAAGGGGGTCAAATTTGAAAAATGGTTTTTACTTACCCGAGCCTCCTCTATACAAATCCCTAAAAAAACACACGTAATGTCTCTTTATTTCCGAGATCCTTCTAAAGGGGGGGTGAAGGGGGGCAAGGAAGTCGAATTTGAAAAATGGTTTTTACTTTCCCGAGCCTCCTCTATACGAATCCCTAAAAAAACACACGTAATGTCTCTTTATTTCCGAGATCCGCCTAAAGGGGGGGTGAAGGGGGGCAAGGGGGTCAAATTTGAAAAATGGTTTATACTTCCCCGAGCCTCCTCTATACGAATCCCTAAAAAAACACACGTAATGTCTCTTTATTTCCGAGATCCGCCTAAAGGGGGGGAGAAGGGGGAAAAGGGGGGCCACTTTGAAAAATGATTTTTACTTTACCGAGCCCCCTCTATACGAATCCCAAAAAAAAAACACGTAAAGTCTCTTTGTTTCCGAGATACGATAGGGAGGGGGGAGAAGGGGGGGAAAAAGGGGGGTTTCGGACTTTTCCCATACTCACGAGAGTTGCTTGTTTACGAATCTGTCAAAATATATCCACCTCCCCATCCACCATCTGGGAGAACAATTCTGTCAGTGAGTCAGTGAGTGGTAATTTAGCTTTATATAGTATAATAACTAGTATTTGCGTGGCTGCGCGAGCTGCGCGCAGCTCGCGGGGCGTGAAGAGGGGAGAGGGGGAGCTTTGAAAAATGATTTCGACTAACGCATTGCCCCTTTAAATGAATCTGAAAAAAAAATGTTCCAATTCTCTTAACTTCCGAGATCCGCCTAAAGGGGGGGGGGGGGGGTGAAGGTGGGCAAGGGGTACAAATTTGAAAAACGGATTTTACTTCCCCGAGCCTCCTCTATTTGAATCTCACGTATGCCACCACCTACCTACACCTACCTACCTATACCTACCTACTACCTACCTACCTACACCTACCTACACCTACCTACCTACACCTACCTACCTACACCTACCTACCTACACCTACCTCCCTAGTAGCATTTTATGTTGGCATCCATTGGCCAACAGTCGGGAATCCGTTGGGATTTAGTTAGTTAGATTGCCTACATATAAATAACATTGGCCCAATGCAGTACAATATTATCATTACATCCAACCATTTACCAACGTTGGGCCAATGCTACTACTGCCTACCGTTAGTTAAAAACTGTTGGCATTTCTGCAGAGCACACAACGTAGGCCCTATTACATATCAATTAACATTGGCCCAATGCAGTACAACATTGTCATTACGTCCAACCATATAACAACGTTGGGCCAATGCTACTACTGCCTACCGTTAGTTAAAAACTGTTGGCATTTCTGCAGAGCACACAACGTAGGCCCTATTACATATCAATTAACATTGGCCCAATGCAGTACAACATTGTCATTACGTCCAACCATATAACAACGTTGGGCCAATGCTACTACTGCCTACCGTTAGTTAAAAACTGTTGGCATTTCTGCAGAGCACACAACGTAGGCCCTATTACATATCAATTAACATTGGCCCAATGCAGTACAACATTGTCATTACGTCCAACCATATAACAACGTTGGGCCAATGCTACTACTGCCTACCGTTAGTTAAAAACTGTTGGCATTTCTGCAGAGCACATAACGTAGGCCCTATTACATATCAACTAACATTGGCCCAATGCAGTACAACATTATCATTACGTCCAACCATTTACCAACGTTGGGTCAATGCTACTACTGCCTACCGTTACTTAAAATATTTAGTTAGGCTTAGTTTAAGGTATTAATGTATGTACTAATATGTTTTTTCTCATATTTGTTAATAGATTATTTAAAAAAAAAACGAAGCGGCGTTTAACCGTTTACGCAGCGCATGCAACGGAAGCTCTCAAAAGGAATATTTTTTTCCCGTTTTTGCAACATTTTTCATTTATGCTTTGCTCCTATTGGTCGTGGCGTGATGTTATATAGCCTAAAGCCTTCCTTGATAAATGGACTATCCAACACAAAAATATTTTTTCAATTCCAACAAGTAGTTCCTGAGATTAGCGCGTTCAACCAAACAAACAAACTCTTCAGCTTTATAATATCAGTTTAGATATTATTAAAAACTGTTAGCATTTCTGCAGTGCAAATAACGTAGGCCTTATTATAATTATATCAACTAACATTGGCGCAATTGCAGTAAAATGTTATCATTACGCCCAAGCAATTACGAACGTTGGGCCAATGCAACTATACAGACAATTTAGTTGAAAATTCCACCATTGGCGCTGTGAAAACAATAAACTGTACAATGTACTACTGGGCGGCGTTCAAAATTCGCGAATATTTCGCACTGACACGGAACTCTGTTGTCCGTGAGTCAGAGGGTAAGAAAACCCCATAAAATTGACTTATATAAAAAATACCACATTTCTTTAAATATCTAGTGCAATACAAATGTGTGCGCGAGCGTTGTTTTTTTGGGGGGCCCCGTGGTGGGTAGGGGGGGGGGGGCTCAGACACCAGTCCGAGCCAGCGCAGCGTTGCCAACTCTACGTCATTTTACTTAAGGTGAATCCTCCAACCAGCCCGCGAAATTCAAATTTTCTTAAGTTTTTTGTAATTTGCAGGCCAGTGATAGGTTGTATGTTGATGAACATTTGATTCGCGGCTGTAAGACAATTGTAGTTATAGAATTATAATCATCAAAATTATTAATACAACCCTCCGAGCTCATAAAGGTTCCGGAATGACTTTGACCTTGTAAAAAGTCATTTTTACACCTTTATGAGCTCGGAGGGTTGTATTAATGATTTTGATGATTATAATTCTGTACATACGTCTTACAGCCGCGAATCAAATGTTCATCAACATACAACCTATCACTTGCCTGCAAATTGCAAAAAACTTAAGAAAATTTGAATTTCGCGGGCTACCCTGGAACATCAACCTTAAGTACATACTTTAAGCCTTTCCTGCAAAGGTCATGGGGCAGAATCTGACCCAGTTAACGATAGTCTTCCTACAAAAACCAAATTAGTTTTATATTGTTAAGTATTAACCTACACTAAATTTAAGATGGTTTTTTTTTTTTTAAACCATGGGAATAAAATGTTATAGATGAATAAAAAATAGATAATAAATGTATAGATAAAACAATTTCAGTGAAGCATTCTGTTAAATAAACAAAAGAAGCGCTCGCTTCAGCGTCGTCTGCTACGCGGACGATACGCTGGTGCTGGCACAGGAGGGGTCGTACGAGGCGGCGGCCGAAACGATGACGCGCGGGGTTGCGATAGTCGTCGAGAGGATCCGGCAGCTGGGTCTCGAGGTGGCACTTCACAAGTCGGAGGCCATGGGCTTCCATGGACGTGGGTAACTGCTGCCGTCGGGATCCCAGCTAACGGTGGGAGGGGTTCCCATCGGCGTCGAGTGTACTTTGAAGTAGGTACTAGGGCTCGTCCTCGACAGCCGGTGGAACTTCGTGGAGCACTTCCGACGTTTGGCTCCCAGACTGGAGTGGGCTGGGGCTGCCTTCAGGTGGCTCTTACCCAATTTGGGGGGGCAAACGCCTCCTGCCGGAGGCTCTATGCGGGGATCGTGCGGTCCATGGCCCTCTACGGGGCCCCGGTGTGGGCGCGTGCTTTGACGAAGCGGGCCGCCCACTACTTGAACGCGCCCCAAAAGGTGCTGGCCGTTAGGCTAGTCCGTGGGTACCGCACGATCTCCCGCGAGGTGGCGAACCTCCTTGCCGGATTGCCGCCATGGGATCTGGAGGCGATAGTCCTCGCGCGCCTGCGTGAATGGCGCGCGGAGGCGCTACACCGGGGGGTCACTCCGTTGCCGCGGCAAATTGCCGCTCTGCGAAGGACCTCCCGGTGTGATCTCATGGCGGCATGGAGACAGCGACTGTCGCAACCCCGTGCAGGGCATGCCATGATAGTGGCGGTATGTCCCCTCTTTGAGGAGTGGCTAGAGAGGCGCCACGGTGCCCTCACCTTCCGTCTGACGCAGGTCCTCACCGGACACGGATGTTCCGGGAGGTACCTGCACCGAATCAGGCGGGAAGGAAACGCCCGGATGCTTCCACTGCGAGGATCGGCCGGAGGACACGGTGGAGCACACTGTGGAGGTGTGCCCTGCTTGTGCCCCGCCGTGTTCTCGTAGTGGCGATCGGCGGCGGAAACCTCTTGCGTACGGCCCTGGTTTTTTGTCTTGGGCCCGACATCAAGATCAAGTAGATACGCCTGCGGCGTTATTAAACGATACAATTATTTCTGTGGACATTGATCATGTCGAAAGTTGAAGTCGGTTTTATTTTTTGTAAAAAAGTTTTTATTTTTCACTTTTTAATGGTTCACATGTGCTTACCCCTTCACAACGTACCAGCGTGATGTTATGTTGTGAACTGGTGTAAACAATAGACAGACATGAGATTTCAGCAATCCCAGTCCATTTGCTATCATTTATTGAGGAGTTCCGTTGCCTATCTCCGAAGATCTTCATCAGATCTTCACCAAATTGAAATGGAACCACTTTCAGAAAGTACTCTTCCAAAAATGGGGGAGAAATCGGTGAAAATACATTAAAAAAAATGTGTATTGTACACATCTGCATACCCCCTCAGAGCATACAGGCGTGATGTTACGACATGATAATGTATATTCAATAAACATCCAGGCGATTCCAGCAATTACGACAGATTTGCCGTCTATTTTTGAAGAGTTCCATTGTATATCTCCGAAGATCAGCACCAGATCTTCACCAAATTAAAATGGGACCACCTCAGGCGTTTATTTTTTCAAATAAAAGAAGAATTTTGAGAATCGGTCCACAAATGGGGGAGAAATCAGGTAACATACATAAAAAAAACCTCCTCCTTTTTTGAAGTCGGTTAAAAACTTAAAAACTCTTCTATACTTGTTTTGTTGTTTGTATTTTTTTTTTTAAATCATGTTTACTATCAAGAAACCAATAAAATGTACTAAGTCTTGTTATAATTAACATAATCACTGTTTTTTTATTTTTTAGATTAATGGTTTTTTCCCGGTATCTGCGTTAATGCGACATATATATTCGTAAACTAGAGACGTTTATCTAAACAACCTACCTATTTTTTTTTCTGTAGGCTCTGGGTATAGGTTCCATACTTAGTTGCCCAATGACCTTTGAATCTACGTATCAGTGTACATACTTTAAGCCTTTCCTGCAAATTTGAATCTACGTATCAGTAGCCTCAATAGGCATTATTTCCATAAAAAAAGTTTAAAAACGTTCCGTTTCATACTAACGCACGCTTGCCTCGCCACACTAGGTACGCACGGCTACACATCAAGCTATACATTTCAAGCTTTAGCTGACCTTGCATTGTACAGGCTTTTCATACAATGAGAAGTCAGCTTATAATAGCCGTGTGTACACGTCACCTGAACGTCACAACGTCATTCGATTTAAAAATAAAATGCCCATTTCATACATCTGTGACTGTGCAAAACGAAACGTCTCGCCTAGAGCTTCGCGTCGCGCGGCGCGAGCGGCGCGGCAAGACGACGCGACGACAGCCATTCTGTTGTGAAATGTTGTGCAATTGCTAGAATGCTAGCGTGACTCGTGGTCGTGTATAAATTTGTTTTTTTTTAATTGACTGAAAGAAGTAAATAAGTAAGTACCTACATAAAAATGTTTAAGGTGGTAGAATTTCAAGACGCCAGTGTAGGCATCATCCGCAAAGAATGGATGACTCCACGAAAGAGACAATGTCTGTGGCCGCCTCACAAAATAATTTCCAAATTTAATAAGTGCTCATTGACCCAAACAGTGCCAGACGAAGACTGGCCGGTGTATTCAATTCGACGTACTTTTTACGAAACTGGTGAGCTTAAAGTTAATTATTGCCTACACTTATTATTGGTTATTTATTTATTTATTTGTGTCGTACCTGTATTTGTCTCTACTTTTCTGAACCTAGACAAAGTTTCAACAACTGATTCATACTCGTAAGTATCAAAATGATGAGTCTAAGTGGATTCCTATAAGCCCCGGTATCTGTACACCTTAATAATAAAATATTATTTTACAGATGACCTATCTAAAGCCAGACAAAAATGTAAAAAGGCTGAAAGTGAATCAGAATTGGCTTCAACTGATATAAAAGTAGAAACAGAAAAATGGACAAGGAAGAGGAAAGTTCGTCCTATTCAAATTGATCATAGTGATGATGACCATGAAGAAACTGATGATGAACGTCAAATTAAATATCCAACTCCGCCAAAAATAATTTTACCACCAGTACGTACACCTACGCCTAGTTCATCACCAAGACTTTTACAAGATTTTAATGTTCGTAAGTAACAGTTTCTCACTTGCAATAGAACTTATGATTTCAATTTGTCAGCTATTAAATAAAGGAACTTTTACTATGGGATCAACTTCAAAATAAGTAAAATCTGCTTTTGCCTATAATATTTATTAATATTTATTTATTTAATCAGACAATTGAGGTCTATTGAGTTTCGGTGACCTAACTGCGATCCTCAAGCTGCCTGCCAAGCGTGGGGATTATGGCAAACCCCCCTTAGGAAGGAGGCCTTTGTTCAGCAGTGGACGTCTTCTGGCTGGTGATGTGATGTTAATACCTAACAATTATCTTTACCTATGTTAGTAACAATAATATGTATAAATATAAAAACTTAAAGCTTATTAGCCCCCACATTGTGTCTGACGATTACTTGATAAATTTTTTCCTACAACTTTGATGTTGATTTTATAACAAAAGTTGCTTGTATGTATTGATATGTTATGTCACCCCTTAAGATACAATATGAGTACAATAAAACATCTTCATTGTGGACTAAAAACAGAATGTACAATTAAAACTAGGACATACAGGTGTAATAAAATCTGGTATACAATGGCGGCCTTAGAGCTATCAGCGATTTCTTCCAGACTACTTTAGGGTAATGTAAATATGTTATGGCTGGCTAGTTTTTACACCTTTGTATAAGTGTCCAGTGACATTATTTATAATTATCATATTAATATTAGTGCTCACTCACAGATTCTCCGATATCTTCACATAACCCAACTCCAACTAATGAGGAAACCACACCATCAACATTGCGGTCAAAGCTTACACAAACACCGGTCTTGGAAAGAATAAATTCTTCTTTAGGTAAATATTACAATAATTCAAAGTTATTCTTTACATCGGAGTTACAGTTTCTTGTCCCATAATTCAAAACGGAAACGTTATTGTTTTAAATGGTCTGGTGAAACTTTAACAACAATGAGATGACTATAGGTTATTCATAATTTTATAGATTTTTTTTTTTATATTGTTTTGCAATCTACTATAGATGAAATGTATTACCTACTTTATTATTATTTTAGATGCCATTGCAGAATGTCTCGGACACATAAAAAGCGAAATTGAGGAACTGAAGCAAACTCAAAATAATATTTTATTGAGAATATCGTCCCCTTCTTCAACAATCGTGACTAGTGCAGCCACTTTACCAGAAGAGATAGACATGCCATTGATATCACTTGACAATCTTAGAAACATTGAAAATTGGCTTGAAGAAGAAGAACACAAAGAACAATTGGTAAGTCTATTAGTATTCTAATAGAAATATACAAGCTTTATTTATAATTGCTAATTGATTTAATGAGTAATGTGCTTTTTGTTGCAGATAAATATTTTGAGCTATATTGGTGGCAAAGGAACTGGCTCAATTACCAGAAGAGTTCTGGAACGTGTTTTCACCAACTCTTTGGCAATACAATGTAACTGGACTGGAAAGAATAATAAGTTCAGTTTGAAAAATTTACAATTGATTCAAGTCATCATAGGTATGTATGACTGAAAATTACACATATATTAGATACTAGCTGAACCCGCGCATGCGTTGCAATGCTTTTTTTCCTACCTATCTGCCTACTACCCTACCTACTACCCTACCTACTACCCTACCTACTACCCTACCTACTACCCTACCTACTACCCTACCTACTACCCTACCTACTACCCTACCTAATACCCTACCTACTACCCTACCTACTACCCTACCTACTACCCTACCTACTACCCTACCTACTACCCTACCTACTACCCTACCTACTACCCTACCTACTACCCTACCTACTACCCTACCTACTACCCTACCTACTACCCTACCTACTACCCTACCTACTACCCTACCTACTACCCTACCTACTACCCTACCTACTACCCTACCTACTACCCTACCTACTACCCTACCAACTACTCTACCTACCTACTACCCTACCTGCCTACTACCCTACCTACCTACTACCCTACCTACCTACTACCCTGCCTACCTACCAACCACTTTCTCATCGTATAAATCTTCTCTGGACTTCCACAAATAATTCAAGACCAAAATTAGCCAAATCGATCCATGCGTTGTTGAGTTATGCGCTTACCAACACATTTTGCGATTCATTTTTATATTATAGATATTTATTGTTATGATAGGCATTACATATATAAATTCACGCCTTCTTCCCATGGGGGTAGGCAGAAACTGCAGAACGCCACCTGCTAGGATCCTATTATGATAGGTATTATTTGGACTTAAACTAAAAAAAAAAAATATGTAGCACCACCAAACGCCTGCAGCCACAAATCAAATCAAATCGTTTATTTGTGATACATGGGTTACATGCAGGTGTTAATGGAATGAACATACTAATAATGTTCATTCCATGATCAGCCACTTGGGCATACAAATTATTAAATAACATAATTAAAATATGAGTATAAACCACGCGCCACACTAAACTGCTGTGTCGGGACGTCACTCACGCACACAACGTTATTCGGCTTCGCAAATATAAAGAGCCGACGCGGTGTCGAGCAGCCTCGAAAATACAGAAACAAACCGACTCCGTCATTCCGTCCTCGCCTCGCCGAGACCCGTCGCGACGTCCCGTTCCATGCCCCCCGACCCTTGCCCGAGCCAGCCCACGATGCTGAGCCTCTAGTTTAAATTCGCCGCTAAATAATATCACTCAGATCCAGCCTGTTCCTGGTTGACCTCCCCCAGCGTCGGCCTAAGCCGAGGTCCGTACCCCACAGGGGGTGCCCTTAGTGTGTGGTCGCTTAGTTTTAAATTTAGTTTTTAAGCCCCTGGCTGGAGGCCTTACCTTCAAGGCATACCACAGGATTGACCGGATAAGCAGACAACAACCTCTCTAGGTTGTTCTGCGAGATGTTATTAAAAATAAAAAAAAGTCGAGCAGCCAGTCTGCGCTAGCGCGCCGCTGTTTCCACGCATTGGAAGAGCTCGGCTAGCCTAGACGCCTCCACCCATCGCGCCCCGCGGTGACGCTTCCTACTTGTTTCGCGACGCACCTCGCGTGACAAACGGGCCAGGAACGTACCGTTTAGTTCTATTTACCATCGTAACGACATAAGCCTAGTTGTACACAACATTCTGAAGTAAATAAACCAAATGTTTATACCTTACGTTTTAAATCGTAGTACTCGTTACAAATATACATTTATGTCAAAACCATGCAATACATTTGCTTGTACTAACAATAATAATTATCTATTAGGACATTTTATTCTTATGATAATTTATTATCATAAATAAATTATTTTGTGGTATATTATAACTTTATCGATTTAGTTATTCTAAATGAAATGCTAATGGCATCGTAATGTTTACAGCTGCAGTGCGAAGAAACAAGGTGGCAGAGACAGCAACTGAATCGGAAATCACAGGTGTCATAACAAGCTGGTTTAGGTTTGCTAGAGACCGAAATGGCGGACGAGAGAACAGAAGAACAAGATCAAGCTAATAACAGCAGTTCTACACGACAATATTCTGGACTATCTGCAAGAACAAAGAGGCGTCATCGAAATGCAATAAAAACTGAATTAAGAGGTAAATTAAGGATAAACGATGAAGGTAATGATTCTAGTAATAATTCAAGTACTAATCCATCATTTATCAATGAAGATCATAATAATTGTATAACAGAAGATTATACTGATGATTTTGATTCTGAGAAAATTACTTTCCCATGTAATATTTCTTCTACTGGTAAAAAAAAAGTAAAAAACTAAAACCCGACTACGACAAAAAAACGACGCAGAAAAAGTATGAAACAAGATTTTCAGGATAGAACAAAAAGAAAAGCCGTAGTCACACGGTATTAAAGTGTTTAGGTTGGTACCTATAACGTGTGACTACGGCTTTTCTTTTTGTTCTATCCTGAAAATCTTGTTTCATACTTTTTCTGCGTCGTTTTTTTGTCGTAGTCGGGTTTTAGTTTTTTACTTTTTTTTATTTAAACAATTTGGGAGGAGGAGCTCGTGGCGTAATAATAACTGCCACTCGGGTCAATCTTTAGGTTAAGCGGCGCTTGCCTAGGTTGGTCTGTGGATGGGTGACCGCCCATTTCATACCGAGTTTTCTCCGTGCCTCGGAAAGCACGTTAAGCTGTTGGTCCCGGCTGTCATATATAGATCTTTGGCAGTCGTTACAGGTAGTCAGTGACCTGGAAATCTGACAACCAGTCTTACCAAAGGGTATCGTATTACCCAGTATAAACTGGGTTGTGGAGGTCAGATAGGCAGTCGCTCCATGTAAAATACTGGTATTCAGCTGCATCCGGTTAGACTGGAAGCCGACCCCAACATAGTTGGGAAAAGGCTAAGCAGATGATGATGATTTATTTAAACAATTTTGGTGTTAATTTTTTTTTTACTCTTGACTTTTTGTCCGCTAGAGGGCGTGATTTTAAATTTGAGCAATATTTTGGAAATGTACAAGTGAGGCCCTTTCAAATGATACCAAACACGGCGTATTTATCTCCATTTTTACCCGACTACGGCAAAGCCAAAGGAGGGTTATGATTTTGACTGGCTATGTATGTATGTATGTATGTATGTATGTATGTATGTTTGTATGTATGTATGTGTGTATCTTCATCTGTTCCCTCATAGCTTCTAATCTACTTATCGGAACTAGACATATGAGGTATCGTTAGAACCGTCTTAATTTTCCGCTGAACATAGGCTACGTGACGTGTCACAAAAAGCGATTTGGCGCCCTCTAGCGGTCAAAAAGTAAGGCTTAAAAAATAAAAATGGAGATAAACACGCCGTGTTTGGTATCATTTAAAAGGGCCTCACTTGTACATTTCCAAAATATTGCTCAAATTTAAAATAACGCCCTCTAGCGGACAAAAAGTCAAAAGTAAAAAAAAATATTTAACACCAAAATTGTTTAAATAAAAAAAAGTAAAAAACTAAAACCCGACTACGACAAAAAAAGCCCTCTAGCGGTCAAAAAGTAAGGCTTAAAAAATAAAAATGGAGATAAACACGCCGTGTTTGGTATCATTTAAAAGGGCCTCACTTGTACATTTCCAAAATATTCATCATTTTCATCATTTCAGCCAAAAGACGTCCACTGCTGGACGTAGGCCTCCCCCAGGCATTTTTGGGGGGGTTTGTGAGAAACATTATGGAGGGCACTCTGTTCAACCTTTTGGTAGGACCCTGATGCATAAAATGCAAGTGCTATTTGAATTTCAATGCTTTTGTTGTTTCAATGCTTTTTTTGTATCTGCATTTACCGCACACCAAATTCAAACATAAAATTATTTTTTGAAAATTTGAACCTCCTTTTAAGAAAACTTTTGAAAAGAAATAAAAGTATCATATTATGTGGTGACTGGAACATAGACGTTTTAAAAGCAGATAAAAATTACAAAGAGCTGGAATCTATTTTAAAAAACTATAATATAAATAATCATATTATTAATCCAACGAGGAAACTCTCTTGTCTCGACCTGATTACGAGTAATATAACAAATGTCAAGTCCCAAATACACTACCTAGCTCTGTCTGATCACGAAACAGGACAGTCTATATGTTTTGAGGTAGCGGTAGACACCACGAATATTAAAAGACCATTTTATTTTGAACAACGACGCGATTTTAATCAAGGTAATATAGATAAGTTTGTAAACTGTCTATCTTCATTGACTTTCTCAGATATTTACCAGACTGAAGATACTGACATTGCATTTAATTATTTCCATGACATAGTACTATTATTTTATAACTTATGTTTCCCCCTAATCAAATTTAAAATAAGTGTAAAGCCCTTAAAACATAATTGGATGACAAAAGGTATAAAAAAATGTTGTATAAACAAACGGCGTCTGTATTTAAAATATCACCTTTCAACAGCAAACAAAAAACGTAATAAAAACACCTACAGTAAATATACTGCTATCCTAAAAAGATGCATGTTTCAGGCACAAAAAGGCGAGAACACGCGCTTTCTGTCTCAATCCAGCAACAAATGTAAGGCTGCCTGGAAAGTAATAAAAAGTAACACCAGCGAAAAACAAAACTATCATGACATAAATAAAATTCAATTAGACAATCAAACTTACACTCAACCTGAAAAGATAGCTGACATTTTTAACAACTTTTTTATTGACATAACTAATGACACCATTGACCCATCTATTGACTTCAAACCGCCGATGACTTGTAATCCAAACACTATGTACCTGACCCCAACTAATGACACCAATGTATATAAAATAATAAATTCTTTAAAATCAACCAACTCTACAGGCTACGATGACATTAACACAAAAATTCTTAAATTATGTTCTCCATTCCTATCAATTCATATTAGCCATATTATTAATTTGTCATTTATGCAAGGTTTATTCCCGTCACGATTAAAATTCTCCATTGTGAAACCAATCCACAAGAAAGGTGATAAAAGTGATATGAATAACTACCGCCCGATAACACTCATACCAATTCTGTCAAAAATTTTTGAAAAGGTCATGCATGAAAAGCTCTCCGGCTTTTTAACTAAATATAACATTCTAAGCGAAGATCAATTCGGTTTCAGGAAAAATAAATCGACTACAACAGCTTGTTTTGCTCTATTAAAATTAATTACAAAAAGCCTGAATAGTAAACTACCAATTGTCTCCATTTTTCTAGACATGTCTAAGGCTTTTGATTTCGTGAACCATACACTCTTGATTTATAAATTAGACCGATACGGCATTAGGGGAAACGCGTTGAAATGGCTCGAAAGCTACCTTACACATCGACAACAATGTGTTGAGATTTCAGGTCAAACTGGAAATGAAAAACTCGCATATAGGTCCCAGTATCGTGAAAATAACTGCGGTGTTCCCCAAGGCACCATACTGGGGCCGCCTTTATTCTTGCTGTATGTCAATGACTTGTCCAGTGTAACTTCCCACAATTGCATTCTATACGCTGACGATACGACCCTCAGTATTATTAACGAAAATGACGACATTGTTGAGTACCAAAATGAAATTAATGTGACATTAAATAAAATTATAACATGGCTAGAACACAATAATCTTCATATTAACATTGGCAAAACCAAAATGATTCAATTCCAGACATATAATAGTACGCGTCCACGGCTTAAAATACAATACGGAAATGAGACTATAGAAGAAGTTGACTATGCAAAATTTTTAGGGATAATAATTGACAAAAACTGTAATTGGAAATCTCATATTGACGATCTATGTAAGAAGATTGATAGATTCGTATATGTTTTATATAGACTAACACGTGTGGCTAGTGTTAATGCGGCACTATGTGCATATCATGGCTATGTTGCGTCAATTTTGCGCTATGGCATTATAATATGGGGTAATTCTGTTGAACTTGAAAGAGTGTTTCGAGCTCAAAAAAAGTGTATGCGCTCAATTTGTGGAGCGCACCCACTGGACAGTTGTGTTCCACTATTTAGAAAACTTAAAATATTGCCACTTCCAGCACTATACATTTTTGAAATTTGTATCTACGTACACCAAAACAGACATGAATTTGACTTATATAATGATGTTGTATCCAGACCCAGTCGCAGAGTTCATATGCTCAATGTTCCTAGGCGTAGAATTAAATTGTTTTCAAATAATGTTTACTGTATGTCCATTACTGTCTATAACAAATTACCTGGTGGCTTCAAAACTCTCAGCCTCAGAACATTTAAATGTAAATTATTTAACTTTCTTTTAAACAAATGTTATTATTCTACTCAAGATTTTATGAATGATAAATTCACCTCAATGAATACTTGACATTATATACTATAAATCATATTTTATCCACTTGACATCATTGAATTTTGACTTTAGTAAAAATCTGTTTTATAATTTAATTCAATTCATTTATATTATTTGTAATTTCTATTGATTGATAACTTAATTTTAATTTTAATGTAATAATGATATTCCAAAACTATACATGTTTGTACGCCGGAAACGGCAGAATATTCTGATCGACATATATATACCACCTTCCAGCTTTGTACAATATTCTGACAAATAAATGCATTCTATTCTATTCTATTCTATTCTATTCATTAATGGCTCTAGACACCGTATTTTGAGAAACATTATGGAGGACACTCTGTCCAACCAAATTTTGGTAGGACCCTGATGCATAAAATGCAAGTGCTATTAGAATCTGTAATGAAAAAAGTAAAAAACTAAAACCCGACTACGACAAAAAAACGACGCAGAAAAAGTATGAAACAAGATTTTCAGGATAGAACAAAAAGAAAAGCCGTAGTCACACGTTATAGGTACCAACCTAAACACTTTAATACCGTGTGACTACGGCTTTTCTTTTTGTTCTATCCTGAAAATCTTGTTTCATACTTTTTTGCTTTAGGTTCATGCTTTAAAAACTGGCATGTCTCGATTTTTCTTTTCTTGCACTGCAAAACAAATTCTTTTAAAACACTGCTGTCTGGAACTATCTCCTTATTTTTTCTTTTAGTCATTTCTTTTGCACACAAAATTTTGATTGATGATCCCACCTTAGCAAGATTTGATTTCTTCCAGTAACATTCAACCGAAGTACAAGACGGGGCTTTGGTTCGGCGGTGTAACCACATTAAAAATGCAACGGCGTGCTTGCAGCCACCTTCTGACGAGGAGCAATCGTGGCACTTTACACTAGTCACACACTCGTCCTGGGCCTCAAGTCTGCTATTACAATAGTGTCAGAATGGTCTGTCATTGGTTTCATAATGGTTGATTTTGACAAGTTTGGTAATCTACTATCACAATTGCGTCATTGTGAGATTCCAATGGTCAACCACTGACACTCCATTGAAAGAAGTGGACTAAAATGGTAATCTCGTATACAATGACAAATGGATGACTGATATAAACGGTAATCTGCTAAAATTTTGACAGTTCCTTTGACCAGTGATCTACCACTCTAACGTCATTGTGCAGTCATTGCTTTTATTTGATAGTGATACGAACAAGTATTGTGTTTGACGTGTTTTTGTAGAATATTGAAGAGAAGAAGGAATCATCCACCCCTAAGACGACCCACTGACCATGTATTCACTACGAGCAAATATTCTCGAGCTAGCCAACGCAGTGGATGCTAGAGAAAGAGCTGAAAGAAGATGGGCGGAATGCAGAAGACGTCGTCAAGCCCGTCGCTTGATGAGACTTAATTCGAACCCCTATGATATTCCCGAGGCGGAATTTGTAAAAACGTTTCGCCTTGGGAAGGACTCAGTAAGGGGGTTAATCGAAGAACTCATTCCCCTTATGGCCAGACCGCGTAGAAACGATAACATATCGGCAGAAATGAAGGTGAGAAAACTGAATTTGACATTGATTTATTATTCTATAGCTATAAACACGAAATAGGTAATAGGAAATCAAATCTTGCTAAGGTGGGATCATCAATCAAAATTTTGTGTGCAAAAGAAATGACTAAAAGAAAAAATAAGGAGATAGTTCCAGACAGCAGTGTTTTAAAAGAATTTGTTTTGCAGTGCAAGAAAAGAAAAATCGAGACATGCCAGTTTTTAAAGCATGAACCTAAAGCAGAAAAGTATGAAACAAGATTTTCAGGATAGAACAAAAAGAAAAGCCGTAGTCACACGGTATTAAAGTGTTTAGGTTGGTACCTATAACGTGTGACTACGGCTTTTCTTTTTGTTCTATCCTGAAAATCTTGTTTCATACTTTTTCTGCGTCGTTTTTTTGTCGTAGTCGGGTTTTAGTTTTTTACTTTTTTTTATTTAAACAATTTGGGAGGAGGAGCTCGTGGCGTAATAATAACTGCCACTCGGGTCAATCTTTAGGTTAAGCGGCGCTTGCCTAGGTTGGTCTGTGGATGGGTGACCGCCCATTTCATACCGAGTTTTCTCCGTGCCTCGGAAAGCACGTTAAGCTGTTGGTCCCGGCTGTCATATATAGATCTTTGGCAGTCGTTACAGGTAGTCAGTGACCTGGAAATCTGACAACCAGTCTTACCAAAGGGTATCGTATTACCCAGTATAAACTGGGTTGTGGAGGTCAGATAGGCAGTCGCTCCATGTAAAATACTGGTATTCAGCTGCATCCGGTTAGACTGGAAGCCGACCCCAACATAGTTGGGAAAAGGCTAAGCAGATGATGATGATTTATTTAAACAATTTTGGTGTTAATTTTTTTTTTACTCTTGACTTTTTGTCCGCTAGAGGGCGTGATTTTAAATTTGAGCAATATTTTGGAAATGTACAAGTGAGGCCCTTTCAAATGATACCAAACACGGCGTATTTATCTCCATTTTTATTTTTTAAGCCTTACTTTTTATCCGCTAGAGGGCGCTTTTTGTGACACGTCACGTAGCCTATGTTCAGCGGAAAATTAAGACGGTTCTAACGATACCTCATATGTCGAGTTCCAATAAGTAGATTAGAAGCTATGAGGGAACAGATGAAGATACACACATACATACATACATACATACATACATACATAGCCAGTCAAAATCATAACCCTCCTTTGGCTTTTCCGTAGTCGGGTAAAAATGAATTATTTTTTGCGAAGCTTATTTAACCCATATGGTATTAATCTATATCTAAATAAATGTGTTTGTTAGAACGGAAATTTAATATAGAATATTTGTGTTCTTTACTCTATACAGTTTAAATAAATATCTTAGAAGATATCGCAATGTAAAAATATCCGCGCGGCAAAATAATTCGCGCGTCGCAATGTAGGTACGGGGGATCTGGCTGGCCTACGGGAAATTCAAATTCAAAATATTTACTGCATCATAATGTTTACAGGTACAGGGTGTTATCGTACATTTAACAGTAAGAGATACCTATTAATAATTCTCACTTTAATATTAGAATCTAAGCTACATCTAAACTAATATTATAAAGAGGAAAGACAAGATTTTTTGTTTGTTACGATTTAGCTTAATTTTTGTTGGATAGTAGATTTATCGAGAAAGGTTATAAGCTATATTTATGAGACGCAGACGAAGTTGCGTGGGTCAGCTAGTGATTAATAATTAATTGATGCAGTGACAGAGTTGACTTGCTGTCAAAATCAGGTTCATGCTTTAAAAACTGGCATGTCTCGATTTTTCTTTTCTTGCACTGCAAAACAAATTCTTTTAAAACACTGCTGTCTGGAACTATCTCCTTATTTTTTCTTTTAGTCATTTCTTTTGCACACAAAATTTTGATTGATGATCCCACCTTAGCAAGATTTGATTTCTTCCAGTAACATTCAACCGAAGTACAAGACGGGGCTTTGGTTCGGCGGTGTAACCACATTAAAAATGCAACGGCGTGCTTGCAGCCACCTTCTGACGAGGAGCAATCGTGGCACTTTACACTAGTCACACACTCGTCCTGGGCCTCAAGTCTGCTATTACAATAGTGTCAGAATGGTCTGTCATTGGTTTCATAATGGTTGATTTTGACAAGTTTGGTAATCTACTATCACAATTGCGTCATTGTGAGATTCCAATGGTCAACCACTGACACTCCATTGAAAGAAGTGGACTAAAATGGTAATCTCGTATACAATGACAAATGGATGACTGATATAAACGGTAATCTGATAAAATTTTGACAGTTCCTTTGACCAGTGATCTACCACTCTAACGTCATTGTGCAGTCATTGCTTTTATTTGATAGTGATACGAACAAGTATTGTGTTTGACGTGTTTTTGTAGAATATTGAAGAGAAGAAGGAATCATCCACCCCTAAGACGACCCACTGACCATGTATTCACTACGAGCAAATATTCTCGAGCTAGCCAACGCAGTGGATGCTAGAGAAAGAGCTGAAAGAAGATGGGCGGAATGCAGAAGACGTCGTCAAGCCCGTCGCTTGATGAGACTTAATTCGAACCCCTATGATATTCCCGAGGCGGAATTTGTAAAAACGTTTCGCCTTGGGAAGGACTCAGTAAGGGGGTTAATCGAAGAACTCATTCCCCTTATGGCCAGACCGCGTAGAAACGATAACATATCGGCAGAAATGAAGGTGAGAAAACTGAATTTGACATTGATTTATTATTCTATAGCTATAAACACGAAATAGGTTAATTAATGTTATACTTATTTTTCATTACAGATTCTAATAGCACTTGCATTTTATGCATCAGGGTCCTACCAAAATTTGGTTGGACAGAGTGCCCTCCATAATGTTTCTCAAAATACGGTGTCTAGAGCCATTAATGAAACAACAAAAGCATTGAAATTCTAATAGCACTTGCATTTTATGCATCAGGGTCCTACCAAAAGGTTGAACAGAGTGCCCTCCATAATGTTTCTCACAAACCCCCCCAAAAATGCCTGGGGGAGGCCTACGTCCAGCAGTGGACGTCTTTTGGCTGAAATGATGAAAATGATGAATATTTTGGAAATGTACAAGTGAGGCCCTTTTAAATGATACCAAACACGGCGTGTTTATCTCCATTTTTATTTTTTAAGCCTTACTTTTTGACCGCTAGAGGGCTTTTTTTGTCGTAGTCGGGTTTTAGTTTTTTACTTTTTTTTTAAATGATACCAAACACGGCGTGTTTATCTCCATTTTTATTTTTTAAGCCTTACTTTTTGACCGCTAGAGGGCGCCAAATCGCTTTTTGTGACACGTCACGTAGCCTATGTTCAGCGGAAAATTAAGACGGTTCTAACGATACCTCATATGTCTAGTTCCGATAAGTAGATTAGAAGCTATGAGGGAACAGATGAAGATACACACATACATACATACAAACATACATACATACATACATACATACATACATAGCCAGTCAAAATCATAACCCTCCTTTGGCTTTTTTCTTTTAGTCATTTCTTTTGCACACAAAATTTTGATTGATGATCCCACCTTAGCAAGATTTGATTTCTTCCAGTAACATTCAACCGAAGTACAAGACGGGGCTTTGGTTCGGCGGTGTAACCACATTAAAAATGCAACGGCGTGCTTGCAGCCACCTTCTGACGAGGAGCAATCGTGGCACTTTACACTAGTCACACACTCGTCCTGGGCCTCAAGTCTGCTATTACAATAGTGTCAGAATGGTCTGTCATTGGTTTCATAATGGTTGATTTTGACAAGTTTGGTAATCTACTATCACAATTGCGTCATTGTGAGATTCCAATGGTCAACCACTGACACTCCATTGAAAGAAGTGGACTAAAATGGTAATCTCGTATACAATGACAAATGGATGACTGATATAAACGGTAATCTGCTAAAATTTTGACAGTTCCTTTGACCAGTGATCTACCACTCTAACGTCATTGTGCAGTCATTGCTTTTATTTGATAGTGATACGAACAAGTATTGTGTTTGACGTGTTTTTGTAGAATATTGAAGAGAAGAAGGAATCATCCACCCCTAAGACGACCCACTGACCATGTATTCACTACGAGCAAATATTCTCGAGCTAGCCAACGCAGTGGATGCTAGAGAAAGAGCTGAAAGAAGATGGGCGGAATGCAGAAGACGTCGTCAAGCCCGTCGCTTGATGAGACTTAATTCGAACCCCTATGATATTCCCGAGGCGGAATTTGTAAAAACGTTTCGCCTTGGGAAGGACTCAGTAAGGGGGTTAATCGAAGAACTCATTCCCCTTATGGCCAGACCGCGTAGAAACGATAACATATCGGCAGAAATGAAGGTGAGAAAACTGAATTTGACATTGATTTATTATTCTATAGCTATAAACACGAAATAGGTTAATTAATGTTATACTTATTTTTCATTACAGATTCTAATAGCACTTGCATTTTATGCATCAGGGTCCTACCAAAATTTGGTTGGACAGAGTGCCCTCCATAATGTTTCTCAAAATACGGTGTCTAGAGCCATTAATGAAACAACAAAAGCATTGAAATTCTAATAATAATAATAATAATAATAATAAATGTTTTATTGATCCAAAAACTTAGTTACACACAAGAATTAACCATAGTATTATTTAAAAGTAGGTACATTCGTGATTCCGTGATAAAATACTTGTGGACAAAATTGTTGTGTTTTGATCTATGGGTGAATTATATTTAGTTGAGATCTTAGAACCCCAAACTAGGCAAGAAATGCCTGTATTTTGGGGGTCTATTGATTCCTCCTAAAAAGTCTTACTTACACTAATTTACTACGTATATATATTGATTGATACAAATTGGATTTTAATCTTTATACATTAATTTACAATAAAACAGCGATGAAGTCACTTTGTAACAGTGAGAAGATCCTCAGTCGCTTCATATGTTAACTGCTGTAACCACTTACTAATCTTAGTTTTAAAATGATATTTGGTGAAGGTGTAAATATCTAGCTTTTTGTGAACTTTATTGTAGAGACGAGAGCTTAGTGCCTTAAATTGGCGGCCAGCAAATGTTGTTCGACATCTGACAGGGTTGCAGACCGGAAACCCTCTGCGTCTTGTGAGAAGTTTATCGTCAAAGCGGAGCGTAGAATGGCAGCGTAGGATAGCGCGAAGAATGAAAAGTTGACGAACAGTGAGGACTTTGGATTCGGAGTAAAGCTGGGCAGTAGGGTAATCTCTGCGTTTAAAGAACATGACTTTCAGAATTGCCCTTTGAGCTCGTTCTGCTTGGATTAATAGGGTTTTAAAGGAACCGCCCCAGGCAGTAATACAGTAGGAGATAATTGAAACACATAGGCTTTGATAAACGAGAGATAGGGTTGCAGGGTCAGCTGAGTATCGAAGTTCTCTGAAAATATATATTAATTTCCTCATCCGAGCAGATATTGCCTCGATATGAGGTCGCCAAGTCAGTCTTTCGTCAATAATTACGCCGAGGTACTTAATGCTTGAGACTAGCGACAGAGTCAGACAATTGCAGGCCCTATTTGTGTTGTGTTCTAAACATGTATGAGCGGTAATTATGTGAGAATCTTTTGGAGGCAAGTTTGTGTCACGAAGCGAAAAGCAGACGACCTTTGTTTTCTCCACATTTAGCGTTAGGAGATTCGAGGAAAGCCAATTCATCACAAGTCGAAGAGATTTCTCCGTATTTAGCCTAGCTCTATCCCAGTCATCATCGTAAACGATCAATGCCGTGTCATCTGCGTAAGTAAAAATGTCACAGTTAGGTATGTTCAAACGGCACAGATCGTTTATGTAGACCAGGAAGAGGGTAGGTCCCAAAATACTACCTTGTGGGACTCCAAAGGTAATATCCATGGCGTCACTGTACAGTTTACCGATTTTAACACACTGGGTGCGATCAGAGAGATAATCCGTGAAGATTCTGAGCGCAATTCCTCGGACTCCCACGCTCTCTAACTTTTTAATAAGAATGGGGACAGAAACTGAGTCGAAAGCTTTGGACAAATCTAGAAAGACTCCGTAACACTTGCGCTTTTGGTCCAGATTGCTTGTAACGGTATGAGTGAGATCTAATACAGCGTCTTCCGTCGAGACTCCCTGTCTAAAACCGTATTGATTTTTAGATATAATGTCAAACTTTTCAAGAAAATTAGTAAGGCAGTTGTTAAGGATTCTCTCCAGGATCTTTGACAGAGAACTCAGTACAGATATAGGTCTATAGTTTGTTACATTCGTTTTATCTCCACTCTTATAGATTGGGTGGACTACGGCCTTTTTAAAGGCTTTTGGAAAAGTGCCTGAGTCGATAGCAAGATTGCAGATATGTGTGATGGGGCCAGTAAGAGTAGTTATAGAATGCTTCAGAATCTTAGCAGGTATATTATCATGTCCGGTGGAACAGTCAGTACGAAGATTGAGTATTAGCCCATACACTTGCACTTCGTCCACTGGCATGATACTCAGAGAGTTGGACGGTAAGGGCTGAGGTTGATGTTCCACATAAGGCAAGACGGGAGTCTTAATTGCTGAAGCAAGATTTTCGCCCACATTAACGAAGAATTTGTTAATGTTGTTTAACGCCGTTTTTGTATCCCCACTATCTAATAAGTCCGTGCTCGAGGTCTGCGAAAGAGTATTGGAGTTGGTGATTGATTTTATAGCCTTCCAAGTGGCTTTAATGTTATTTTTTGCCTTTAACAGATCATTTTTTTCATGAGTTCTTTTTAATTTCCTGAGTAAAGTATTTAAGAAATTCCGGTAACGGGTATAGGTAACAGTAAGAACGTTGTTGTCAGGGGAAGATTTAGACTTCTTATGGAGGTTGTCACGATTCTTGATACATCTAAGTAAACCTGAGGTCATCCAGGGCTTAATGACTCTACACTTTCGAGGGATATGTACCGTGTGAGTATGATTCTTGATGGTAGATTGGATCATAGATATAAACAAGTCAGTAGCTAGGTTACAGTCAGATTCAGTTATGACTGGTTCAAAGTCTAGCTCGTCTATTTCAGTTTTAATGCTTTCGTAATCATACCTGATAACGTCAACATTAGTGGTGATGACGGATTTATTTTTGGAGAGTTCAAGGCAAAGGACAACCGGTAGATGATCGGTTATGTATGTATCAAGAACGGTCACAACAGCGGGGGCTTTAGTTTTAATAAGAACATGATCCAGGCAATTGCCTAATCTAGTAGGTAAGGTGTGACCAGGTAAAAGTCCCATGGAGGCACAAGTAGTAAGGTAGGTATCTGAGTGACGATCATTATTGTTTGATTTTATGTCGATGTTAATATCGCCGATGACAGCAACGTTCCTGTAGCGTTTTAGATTTAATACTAGACTATCTAAACTGCTATAAAAGTTTTCCAGATCAGCATACGACGGCGAGCGATAAATACAAATAATGGCTGTATTACTAGTTGTGCATACGAGGCAATTGGCATCCTGGAAGGGTGGTTCTGAGTAATTACATTGAAGAGTAGACTTTGTGTATATTACCACTCCATCATTCTGCGTGTGGTTGTTTGAGGAAGCGTAAGAGGAGTAGCCTTGTAGTATGGGTAGAGGGCCTGTTACCCTAAGCCAGCACTCAGAAAATACTATAACATCAAAGTCAATTTTAGTACTAATAAGCATTGCTACAAACAAGTGGAAGTTCTTACTGATACTTCTTATGTTGATGTGTATTATTTTTAAGTTTAAATTGGGTTGTTTGATGTTAGCTAAGCATTGATCTGGTGGGCAGAAGAATGAGCGAGCAATGTTCATGGTATCGATTTCGATAGCTATAGCATCGTTTGTATTAGCCATTTGTGTCGAGTTTAGAGTTGATACAAGCGTTGTCATAGTGGGGGGAAAGCAGGGCAATGCAAGCTTGCATATGAAAAACAGAGATATTGCAGCAAGCAGTACAGCACTTGTGATGGAGTGTGACGAGCAACATTCGCGTGGTCGTAAAATATATGGAGTAAATGTTAGAAGTGGAGTTATGTGTTACAGCAGTTTTGATGAAATAGGCAAAAAGTCTGATTGAATCAATAGCAAAGTACAAAAATAAAATTAACTTAAATAAAAATAAAAAAGCTACGAAACATGCATGGGGTAGCGCGTGCACATAAGGCGCTATAACATAAAAATACACAAGTAGAGCAAATAGTCAATCCTTGTTTTTTAACGTGATTAAGCAGTTTTCAGAGGTGATTGAAATGGGCTTGTCATCTGGATGAAGTCTCATGAGGATTCGGCCATTTACACTCCAACAGAATAACTTATGTATCTTGGCATATTGACGACACTCATAAAATAGTTTCCTCATCGATGGAGTAAGATGCTCAGCAACATAGATGGGTAGTTTATGACCTGACATACCAATTGTTTGTGTGTTTAGCTTGTCATTTAATGGACGAACTTTGTTAAACTGTCTAATGCTGGATAAAAATTGATTTCTACTAGAGACCGTCGCAAATTCCGCCACTATGGAACGCGAAGTTCCAGGTTTACCTGGCAGTCGGTAGATATCGCGAAGATTTGATTTATTGATGTCTAGGTCAATAGCTTTCCCCACTTCCGACACGATCGCAACCAGGTCTTCTTCTTTTTCCTTTTCTTTCACTGGTACATTGCGGAGTTCAACAGTGGCTGGTCGAAATTGAAGGTGAACTTCCTGGATTTCTTTTTGCAGATGATCAATGGATTTCCCTTTTTCCGTGTTTTGATTATCCAGTTCAGACAGTCTTTTTTTCATGTCTTCGTAATCCCTGTTAACATAAGCCATGCTGTTCTCGAGCTCTTGGGTTGTTTTTTGGATTTCGGAACATTGAAGCTTTAGTTCGGACACATCCTTCACCAGTAATGACAAAATTGCGTCCTGTTCGGTTTTCCAGTTGGTCAGGCGCTGGTCATGGTCGTTTTTCCAGCTATTCAGCATTTCGGTTAGCTCGACTTTAAGCTCATTACAAATGCAAGGTGACGAGGGTGACTTTTCCGGGTTGCCGGGAGAGTTTTCAAGACGTTGACGTTTACTTCTGTTAGTGATATTTTCCGTCTCGTTCGCCTTTGGTTTTGGTTCCGTTTGCAGTTTGACTTGTTTGGTAGTTTTCTGTTTCGAGTTTGACGGGGGACTTCCCTGAGCAGACATTGCGTTATTAAAAGTATAAAAGTATGTCAGGCTGACTTAGAAGAGGTAGCAGGCAAGTAAGCGATGGCCTGATACTTTTAGCGTAGCAACAGTATTCGAAGCAACAGTATTCGAAGGGAGGACTCGCCACACGTTGCAGTAAGTAAAGCCGTAGGCGTTAGCGACAGGACTGTGACGGTGTGAGTGACGTCACCCGCTCGCTTGACCGCGCGCAACGGTTACGCTGATTTCGCTGCTTGATGAGTAACTCACGTGGCGCGGCGGGCGGGCGCTCGATCCGGACGCAGTTGGTCGCACGTTCAAATCCAGCGCGAGCAGGACGAATCACAAATTCACCAAATTTGTCGTAACACACAAATATCCAACTGTCTCTTTCTAGGACGGCCCAGTGGGAGGGAACTCCTCATTAGAATTCACTTAGCGCGACAAGGAATTACTTTTCGGTACTGTCAACCAATCACAAAATTTGCACGAATAATATCGATACTCTAGGAGCAAAGTGACTTCACGCACGTCCACTGTGGTCCGAGTCGCACGGAGGAATCTATCTCACTTGCATTTTCAATCTATAGCACTTGCATTTTATGCATCAGGGTCCTACCAAAAGGTTGAACAGAGTGCCCTCCATAATGTTTCTCACAAACCCCCCCAAAAATGCCTGGGGGAGGCCTACGTCCAGCAGTGGACGTCTTTTGGCTGAAATGATGAAAATGATGAATATTTTGGAAATGTACAAGTGAGGCCCTTTTAAATGATACCAAACACGGCGTGTTTATCTCCATTTTTATTTTTTAAGCCTTACTTTTTGACCGCTAGAGGGCTTTTTTTGTCGTAGTCGGGTTTTAGTTTTTTACTTTTTTTTTAAATGATACCAAACACGGCGTGTTTATCTCCATTTTTATTTTTTAAGCCTTACTTTTTGACCGCTAGAGGGCGCCAAATCGCTTTTTGTGACACGTCACGTAGCCTATGTTCAGCGGAAAATTAAGACGGTTCTAACGATACCTCATATGTCTAGTTCCGATAAGTAGATTAGAAGCTATGAGGGAACAGATGAAGATACACACATACATACATACAAACATACATACATACATACATACATACATACATACATACATAGCCAGTCAAAATCATAACCCTCCTTTGGCTTTGCCGTAGTCGGGTAAATATTCAAGGTTTCTCTTCAAAGCAACTTGAAATTGAATTGTTTTTAGAAAGAACAAAGTTTGAAATTGTTTGTTTCACTGAGCATTGGTTAAGAGACTATGAAATGCTAATTAATTACGCAAATTACAGTGTGGGCAGTTGCTTTAACCGTAAATCTAAGATTCGTGGGGGTTCATTAATCTTAATTAAAAATTGTATTAAATTTAAAACTCGTAGTGACATTGTTAATCTATCTGTTGAATATAATATTGAGCTGTCTTGTGTTGAGCTCGATAAGCATATAATAGTGTGCGTTTACAGACCCCCAAAAAAAAGTAAGGCTTAAAAAATAAAAATGGAGATAAACACGCCGTGTTTGGTATCATTTAAAAGGGCCTCACTTGTACATTTCCAAAATATTCATCATTTTCATCATTTCAGCCAAAAGACGTCCACTGCTGGACGTAGGCCTCCCCCAGGCATTTTTGGGGGGGTTTGTGAGAAACATTATGGAGGGCACTCTGTTCAACCTTTTGGTAGGACCCTGATGCATAAAATGCAAGTGCTATTAGAATTTCAATGCTTTTGTTGTTTCATTAATGGCTCTAGACACCGTATTTTGAGAAACATTATGGAGGGCACTCTGTCCAACCAAATTTTGGTAGGACCCTGATGCATAAAATGCAAGTGCTATTAGAATCTGTAATGAAAAATAAGTATAACATTAATTAACCTATTTCGTGTTTATAGCTATAGAATAATAAATCAATGTCAAATTCAGTTTTCTCACCTTCATTTCTGCCGATATGTTATCGTTTCTACGCGGTCTGGCCATAAGGGGAATGAGTTCTTCGATTAACCCCCTTACTGAGTCCTTCCCAAGGCGAAACGTTTTTACAAATTCCGCCTCGGGAATATCATAGGGGTTCGAATTAAGTCTCATCAAGCGACGGGCTTGACGACGTCTTCTGCATTCCGCCCATCTTCTTTCAGCTCTTTCTCTAGCATCCACTGCGTTGGCTAGCTCGAGAATATTTGCTCGTAGTGAATACATGGTCAGTGGGTCGTCTTAGGGGTGGATGATTCCTTCTTCTCTTCAATATTCTACAAAAACACGTCAAACACAATACTTGTTCGTATCACTATCAAATAAAAGCAATGACTGCACAATGACGTTAGAGTGGTAGATCACTGGTCAAAGGAACTGTCAAAATTTTAGCAGATTACCGTTTATATCAGTCATCCATTTGTCATTGTATACGAGATTACCATTTTAGTCCACTTCTTTCAATGGAGTGTCAGTGGTTGACCATTGGAATCTCACAATGACGCAATTGTGATAGTAGATTACCAAACTTGTCAAAATCAACCATTATGAAACCAATGACAGACCATTCTGACACTATTGTAATAGCAGACTTGAGGCCCAGGACGAGTGTGTGACTAGTGTAAAGTGCCACGATTGCTCCTCGTCAGAAGGTGGCTGCAAGCACGCCGTTGCATTTTTAATGTGGTTACACCGCCGAACCAAAGCCCCGTCTTGTACTTCGGTTGAATGTTACTGGAAGAAATCAAATCTTGCTAAGGTGGGATCATCAATCAAAATTTTGTGTGCAAAAGAAATGACTAAAAGAAAAAATAAGGAGATAGTTCCAGACAGCAGTGTTTTAAAAGAATTTGTTTTGCAGTGCAAGAAAAGAAAAATCGAGACATGCCAGTTTTTAAAGCATGAACCTAAAGCAAAAAAGTATGAAACAAGATTTTCAGGATAGAACAAAAAGAAAAGCCGTAGTCACACGGTATTAAAGTGTTTAGGTTGGTACCTATAACGTGTGACTACGGCTTTTCTTTTTGTTCTATCCTGAAAATCTTGTTTCATACTTTTTCTGCGTCGTTTTTTTGTCGTAGTCGGGTTTTAGTTTTTTACTTTTTTTTATTTAAACAATTTGGGAGGAGGAGCTCGTGGCGTAATAATAACTGCCACTCGGGTCAATCTTTAGGTTAAGCGGCGCTTGCCTAGGTTGGTCTGTGGATGGGTGACCGCCCATTTCATACCGAGTTTTCTCCGTGCCTCGGAAAGCACGTTAAGCTGTTGGTCCCGGCTGTCATATATAGATCTTTGGCAGTCGTTACAGGTAGTCAGTGACCTGGAAATCTGACAACCAGTCTTACCAAAGGGTATCGTATTACCCAGTATAAACTGGGTTGTGGAGGTCAGATAGGCAGTCGCTCCATGTAAAATACTGGTATTCAGCTGCATCCGGTTAGACTGGAAGCCGACCCCAACATAGTTGGGAAAAGGCTAAGCAGATGATGATGATTTATTTAAACAATTTTGGTGTTAATTTTTTTTTTACTCTTGACTTTTTGTCCGCTAGAGGGCGTGATTTTAAATTTGAGCAATATTTTGGAAATGTACAAGTGAGGCCCTTTCAAATGATACCAAACACGGCGTATTTATCTCCATTTTTATTTTTTAAGCCTTACTTTTTATCCGCTAGAGGGCGCTTTTTGTGACACGTCACGTAGCCTATGTTCAGCGGAAAATTAAGACGGTTCTAACGATACCTCATATGTCGAGTTCCAATAAGTAGATTAGAAGCTATGAGGGAACAGATGAAGATACACACATACATACATACATACATACATACATACATAGCCAGTCAAAATCATAACCCTCCTTTGGCTTTTCCGTAGTCGGGTAAAAATGAATTATTTTTTGCGAAGCTTATTTAACCCATATGGTATTAATCTATATCTAAATAAATGTGTTTGTTAGAACGGAAATTTAATATAGAATATTTGTGTTCTTTACTCTATACAGTTTAAATAAATATCTTAGAAGATATCGCAATGTAAAAATATCCGCGCGGCAAAATAATTCGCGCGTCGCAATGTAGGTACGGGGGATCTGGCTGGCCTACGGGAAATTCAAATTCAAAATATTTACTGCATCATAATGTTTACAGGTACAGGGTGTTATCGTATATTTAACAGTAAGAGATACCTATTAATAATTCTCACTTTAATATTAGAATCTAAGCTACATCTAAACTAATATTATAAAGAGGAAAGACAAGATTTTTTGTTTGTTACGATTTAGCTTAATTTTTGTTGGATAGTAGATTTATCGAGAAAGGTTATAAGCTATATTTATGAGACGCAGACGAAGTTGCGTGGGTCAGCTAGTGATTAATAATTAATTGATGCAGTGACAGAGTTGACTTGCTGTCAAAATCAGGTTCATGCTTTAAAAACTGGCATGTCTCGATTTTTCTTTTCTTGCACTGCAAAACAAATTCTTTTAAAACACTGCTGTCTGGAACTATCTCCTTATTTTTTCTTTTAGTCATTTCTTTTGCACACAAAATTTTGATTGATGATCCCACCTTAGCAAGATTTGATTTCTTCCAGTAACATTCAACCGAAGTACAAGACGGGGCTTTGGTTCGGCGGTGTAACCACATTAAAAATGCAACGGCGTGCTTGCAGCCACCTTCTGACGAGGAGCAATCGTGGCACTTTACACTAGTCACACACTCGTCCTGGGCCTCAAGTCTGCTATTACAATAGTGTCAGAATGGTCTGTCATTGGTTTCATAATGGTTGATTTTGACAAGTTTGGTAATCTACTATCACAATTGCGTCATTGTGAGATTCCAATGGTCAACCACTGACACTCCATTGAAAGAAGTGGACTAAAATGGTAATCTCGTATACAATGACAAATGGATGACTGATATAAACGGTAATCTGCTAAAATTTTGACAGTTCCTTTGACCAGTGATCTACCACTCTAACGTCATTGTGCAGTCATTGCTTTTATTTGATAGTGATACGAACAAGTATTGTGTTTGACGTGTTTTTGTAGAATATTGAAGAGAAGAAGGAATCATCCACCCCTAAGACGACCCACTGACCATGTATTCACTACGAGCAAATATTCTCGAGCTAGCCAACGCAGTGGATGCTAGAGAAAGAGCTGAAAGAAGATGGGCGGAATGCAGAAGACGTCGTCAAGCCCGTCGCTTGATGAGACTTAATTCGAACCCCTATGATATTCCCGAGGCGGAATTTGTAAAAACGTTTCGCCTTGGGAAGGACTCAGTAAGGGGGTTAATCGAAGAACTCATTCCCCTTATGGCCAGACCGCGTAGAAACGATAACATATCGGCAGAAATGAAGGTGAGAAAACTGAATTTGACATTGATTTATTATTCTATAGCTATAAACACGAAATAGGTTAATTAATGTTATACTTATTTTTCATTACAGATTCTAATAGCACTTGCATTTTATGCATCAGGGTCCTACCAAAATTTGGTTGGACAGAGTGCCCTCCATAATGTTTCTCAAAATACGGTGTCTAGAGCCATTAATGAAACAACAAAAGCATTGAAATTCTAATAGCACTTGCATTTTATGCATCAGGGTCCTACCAAAAGGTTGAACAGAGTGCCCTCCATAATGTTTCTCACAAACCCCCCCAAAAATGCCTGGGGGAGGCCTACGTCCAGCAGTGGACGTCTTTTGGCTGAAATGATGAAAATGATGAATATTTTGGAAATGTACAAGTGAGGCCCTTTTAAATGATACCAAACACGGCGTGTTTATCTCCATTTTTATTTTTTAAGCCTTACTTTTTTTTGGGGGTCTGTAAACGCACACTATTATATGCTTATCGAGCTCAACACAAGACAGCTCAATATTATATTCAACAGATAGATTAACAATGTCACTACGAGTTTTAAATTTAATACAATTTTTAATTAAGATTAATGAACCCCCACGAATCTTAGATTTACGGTTAAAGCAACTGCCCACACTGTAATTTGCGTAATTAATTAGCATTTCATAGTCTCTTAACCAATGCTCAGTGAAACAAACAATTTCAAACTTTGTTCTTTCTAAAAACAATTCAATTTCAAGTTGCTTTGAAGAGAAACCTTGAATATTTACCCGACTACGGCAAAGCCAAAGGAGGGTTATGATTTTGACTGGCTATGTATGTATGTATGTATGTATGTATGTATGTTTGTATGTATGTATGTGTGTATCTTCATCTGTTCCCTCATAGCTTCTAATCTACTTATCGGAACTAGACATATGAGGTATCGTTAGAACCGTCTTAATTTTCCGCTGAACATAGGCTACGTGACGTGTCACAAAAAGCGATTTGGCGCCCTCTAGCGGTCAAAAAGTAAGGCTTAAAAAATAAAAATGGAGATAAACACGCCGTGTTTGGTATCATTTAAAAAAAAAGTAAAAAACTAAAACCCGACTACGACAAAAAAAGCCCTCTAGCGGTCAAAAAGTAAGGCTTAAAAAATAAAAATGGAGATAAACACGCCGTGTTTGGTATCATTTAAAAGGGCCTCACTTGTACATTTCCAAAATATTCATCATTTTCATCATTTCAGCCAAAAGACGTCCACTGCTGGACGTAGGCCTCCCCCAGGCATTTTTGGGGGGGTTTGTGAGAAACATTATGGAGGGCACTCTGTTCAACCTTTTGGTAGGACCCTGATGCATAAAATGCAAGTGCTATTAGAATTTCAATGCTTTTGTTGTTTCATTAATGGCTCTAGACACCGTATTTTGAGAAACATTATGGAGGGCACTCTGTCCAACCAAATTTTGGTAGGACCCTGATGCATAAAATGCAAGTGCTATTAGAATCTGTAATGAAAAATAAGTATAACATTAATTAACCTATTTCGTGTTTATAGCTATAGAATAATAAATCAATGTCAAATTCAGTTTTCTCACCTTCATTTCTGCCGATATGTTATCGTTTCTACGCGGTCTGGCCATAAGGGGAATGAGTTCTTCGATTAACCCCCTTACTGAGTCCTTCCCAAGGCGAAACGTTTTTACAAATTCCGCCTCGGGAATATCATAGGGGTTCGAATTAAGTCTCATCAAGCGACGGGCTTGACGACGTCTTCTGCATTCCGCCCATCTTCTTTCAGCTCTTTCTCTAGCATCCACTGCGTTGGCTAGCTCGAGAATATTTGCTCGTAGTGAATACATGGTCAGTGGGTCGTCTTAGGGGTGGATGATTCCTTCTTCTCTTCAATATTCTACAAAAACACGTCAAACACAATACTTGTTCGTATCACTATCAAATAAAAGCAATGACTGCACAATGACGTTAGAGTGGTAGATCACTGGTCAAAGGAACTGTCAAAATTTTAGCAGATTACCGTTTATATCAGTCATCCATTTGTCATTGTATACGAGATTACCATTTTAGTCCACTTCTTTCAATGGAGTGTCAGTGGTTGACCATTGGAATCTCACAATGACGCAATTGTGATAGTAGATTACCAAACTTGTCAAAATCAACCATTATGAAACCAATGACAGACCATTCTGACACTATTGTAATAGCAGACTTGAGGCCCAGGACGAGTGTGTGACTAGTGTAAAGTGCCACGATTGCTCCTCGTCAGAAGGTGGCTGCAAGCACGCCGTTGCATTTTTAATGTGGTTACACCGCCGAACCAAAGCCCCGTCTTGTACTTCGGTTGAATGTTACTGGAAGAAATCAAATCTTGCTAAGGTGGGATCATCAATCAAAATTTTGTGTGCAAAAGAAATGACTAAAAGAAAAAATAAGGAGATAGTTCCAGACAGCAGTGTTTTAAAAGAATTTGTTTTGCAGTGCAAGAAAAGAAAAATCGAGACATGCCAGTTTTTAAAGCATGAACCTGATTTTGACAGCAAGTCAACTCTGTCACTGCATCAATTAATTATTAATCACTAGCTGACCCACGCAACTTCGTCTGCGTCTCATAAATATAGCTTATAACCTTTCTCGATAAATCTACTATCCAACAAAAATTAAGCTAAATCGTAACAAACAAAAAATCTTGTCTTTCCTCTTTATAATATTAGTTTAGATGTAGCTTAGATTCTAATATTAAAGTGAGAATTATTAATAGGTATCTCTTACTGTTAAATATACGATAACACCCTGTACCTGTAAACATTATGATGCAGTAAATATTTTGAATTTGAATTTCCCGTAGGCCAGCCAGATCCCCCGTACCTACATTGCGACGCGCGAATTATTTTGCCGCGCGGATATTTTTACATTGCGATATCTTCTAAGATATTTATTTAAACTGTATAGAGTAAAAAAAAGTAAAAAACTAAAACCC
The DNA here is from genome assembly GCA_949775195.1 of Diarsia dahlii. Taxonomy (NCBI): domain Eukaryota; kingdom Metazoa; phylum Arthropoda; class Insecta; order Lepidoptera; family Noctuidae; genus Diarsia; species Diarsia dahlii. The sequence continues at coordinate 11,890,959 of OX459192.1, read as the reverse complement.
GACTACGACAAAAAAACGACGCAGAAAAAGTATGAAACAAGATTTTCAGGATAGAACAAAAAGAAAAGCCGTAGTCACACGGTATTAAAGTGTTTAGGTTGGTACCTATAACGTGTGACTACGGCTTTTCTTTTTGTTCTATCCTGAAAATCTTGTTTCATACTTTTTCTGCGTCGTTTTTTTGTCGTAGTCGGGTTTTAGTTTTTTACTTTTTTTTGATGAAACAATTGCAAGTCATTCTGCTTAGCCCCCTTTTTACATTTAGGTCTTTGAGAGCCAGAAGGTACATTTTTATGTTTTGGTATAACATTAATAGTACTGGTATCTTCTGTTGTCTTACTGACTAGTTTAAATCATCCGGAGTGGGTCCCAAGAAAGTTTCTTTAATGCCTCTATGACACGTTTTCCCTTCATGGTATTTCAAAATAACTTCTTTTTGATCTTCTTCAGATTCTGTCAAATTAATAACTCTCTCTGTACATTTTGTTAACGTAATTGAATCCTTTTTAAATAACTTAATTACCATGTTTGAAAAAGTTTTTCTAAAAGATGGATGCTCAAAGTATATAAAGTACTTATGTTTTGGGTCTATATACTCTCTCAAAAAGTCTTTAGCTAATTTATCGTTATTTGTCGGTAAGTGAACTTCAAGAATTTTTTGTTTATTATTAGAAATATCTTTTACGACTAATTCATTTTTAAACCATGAATGAACTAAAATCTGTTTTGGTTTAGTATCGATAGCTTCGTTTAAAATGGGAATGCCTTCGTTTTCTCTATTTGAAACTGAATTGGCAGTGACCCCGTCATCAGAATCCGAAAGTTCTATCGTTTCTATTGGAGTTTCGAGGTCTTTCAATTCGTTTTCTATAATTTTTTGAATTCGTTCTTGCCTATCTCCTACATTTACAAATATTGAATCTAAATCGTCGTCAATTGCATTAATCTTAATCCTAGATAAAGCATCTGCGTTCGTGTTCTGAGGGCCTTTCTTATATTTTATTTCGAAGTCGTATTCTTCTAGCCTTAATCGCCATCGCGTGAGTTTACTATTGGGCTCTTTCAATGAATACAGCCATGCTAATGGTCTATGATCTGTAAATATGGTAAACTTATTACCATACAAATACGGTCGACTTAACTGCCCATATTATGGCTAATAGTTCTTTCTCGATAGTGCTATATCTTACTTCTGTGTCACTCAAAGTTCTACTAGCATATGCAACAGGCTTATCTGAACCTATTGTTCCTTGTGACAATACAGCCCCGATTGCAAAATTGGATGCATCAGTGGTTAAGATAAAAGTTTTATTAAAGTCAGGGAACTGTAACAAAGGTGCATTTGTTAAAAGCTTTTTACATGTCTCAAAGCATTCTTTATATTCATCATTAATAACAATTTTACGACCTTTCTTTAAACAAGCTGTTAATGGTCTAGTTATTTTAGCAAAATCTTTTATGAATTTCCTATAATATCCGATAAGTCCTAAAAAGCTTTTAATCTGTGTAACCGTTTCTGGTATAGGGTACCTAAGAATACCCTAGTAGCATTTTTGGTAGGCTTTTGGTTGGGCCACATACATATTATTTGTTGGACAACGGTGTGAATTGGCCGCATGTGTTGCTGGAAGGCCAACAACTAAGGGCCTATATGAAAACTCCCATACAGGGCCACATACTGTATTTCTCCGTAGGGCCATTGTATAGAGAACATACAATTATCCAACGACTGTATTTCTCCGTAGGGCCTTTGTATAGAGATCATACAATTAACCAATGTCGTCGGGTGCTGGTTAGGTACCTACCCGGTAGGATGGGTGCTTCTACTCCTGATACTGAACAACTTTCCCCATGGAACCCATAGTCAAATCGGAAAAAAAAATTGGAATTCTCATACCTATTATGTTGGTCAATCAGCTGATCGACTTAGTATGGGAGAGCCAAACTATTTTTTGCGATTTGACTATGGGTTCCTTGGGTAAAGTTGTTCAGTATCAAGAGTGAGAGAATTAGATAAACAATCAAAATAAAAAATTGAGTCTTACACAATCAATATTTATTAAAATTAGATGCCTATTAACATTATCACTTAGATGTCTATCTTAATTAAAATTGTTCAATGGCACAAGTTTCTGTTTACAAATGGAATGCACACATTATCATCATCATAAAAAAAGTAGGTAATAGAAAACATTTTTTATTTAAAGTCGACGAGCAGACAGTGACTTTCTTAGAAGAATTTACTTTTACTTTATATATACCTAAACGACTGCTTTCAATGGGTATTTTATAATAGTCAGTCTTATTAAAAAAACAGTCACAATCTAATGAAAAATAACCACTATTTTCAACCTCTTTTATAGTTTTTATTCTTAAAATATCTCCATCTTTGGTACTGAAACAGGAATTAATACTAATATTGCAACCATTAATTAAAATTATCTTAGTTATTGCATTCTTCTTCTTTATTATTTTCGGGGTTTGCAATTTTTTTGGCAAATATTTAAACTCTCCCATTCTTTTGGCTACTTGTTGTAGTGGATGATTGTGGGAGCGAACCATTTTTTTAATTTTGGTCATAAAATTTTCAAACGGAAAAGCAGAAAAATTATCTAGCTTTCCAAAATTCTCAACATCTGCTGTTAAATGTAAGAGGTTATGGAAATTGTACACAAGAAGTTCATTTCCATACAACACTGGAATGTCACGAACAAAGCAATGCAATAATTTATCAGCATATACTCTCCATTCTCTATCATCACTAAGGTCACTACATAATATATGAATAGCGCAATGCAGAGTTAAAAAATGTTCATAAATATTTTTCGAAACAATTTCATGTATAACTACAGGGCCTAGATATAAAAGGAAAGCTCTGAATTCTGTTGCCTTCCAATATTTAAATAATTGAATAGACCTAGGGCGCCTGGAAAATTCCGAAAGATAATTATTATCACTAATATGTAGCAATCTTTCTGATATTTGCATTATTTTGATAACATTCAATTTACATTTTTTTGGTCCCTTTTCTACCCAAACTCGGATAATTTTCTTTACCACCCCTAAACAAACTAAGTGCATGTAATCCAAAGGGACTTGTGTAACTAACCCAATTTTAATTTCCGTTAAAATAGTTTTACTTATTTGGTGATCTTCATATTGTTGGTTGTGAAAATAATCATCATTTCTAAGATTTAAATTTGAAGTATATTGCCATGTTGTTCTACCTATATAAGTTCCTTCTTGTGTACATTTCTCGCAGCCATATAAAGAATTGTGGGATTTTATACATTTAAGAAAGGCTCTTGCTGGCGCATCAGCTACAATACAACTCACTCGAAAAGCGCACTTTTTTCCACTATTTAATATTATACCACTATTTTCCAACTCAATGCATTCGTCCACAAAAGGACGCAGGTAATTATTAACACTATGTGGTTTGGAATTTCCAAAGTACAATCCAACAATAAATGGTTCTCTATTAATACTTTGGTCTAGTATACATAAAATTGGCCAGAACGAATAAGTGGTACTGGCATGAACCGGGAGACCATCCACATTGAGTGTAACGGATAACAAAAAGATGTCATCATTTTCACGCATTTTTGTGTCCATTATCGGGAAGCGGTTTTGTGTAACTAAACCAGATGAGGCATTTTCAACAATATTAAAAAGAAGTCCAAAATATATATATGAACCACCATCGCAATCAACAACATTGACATGCTTTGGTGTTTGCAATAGCGTCCGTGAGTCTGTCGGCAGGAAAGAATGAAAAGGATGTAATAGCTTCAACAAACCATTTAAGGCAGAGTGAGTTATATAGTGCTGTTGAGACCACTTAGCAAGAGATGAAGTTAAATTAATATGTTCAGATTGAGCTTTACACTTTTCCAAATTAACATTTGCATTGTTACTGGTAGTAGCACCATTTTCATCACTTACATTGCTTAAAAAGTAACATTCACTTACACCACTTGATGTCAAATCAGATGTTAAACTATTTTTAGGGATGATGCAATCGTCATCAACATCATCAATCCTTAACTCAGATATTATTTTGTTTTTTGTATTGTTTCGATGTCTCCTCCTCGTTCTAACTGATGTACCAGAATATTCTTGTCTAGAATTATTGACTTCTTCTTGCCCGTCTGCTATCTCGCCCTCCATCTCTGTCTCTTGCAAATCTAAACCAGCTTGTCAAAACAAATATAATCTCAGCATCTGTTGCCTTTTCAGCCAACTTATTTTTACGAACTGCATCTGTAAAAAATAAAACAGGAATTTGTTATTTCATGTAAAACACAAACCACAAATGCCTCGAATACCAAGACAAACATACTTAGGTACTTACTTATAATTACTTGTATCAGTTGTAAATTTTTCAAGCTGGTTTTATTATTTTTGCCAGTCCAGTTGCACTGAAAAGGGCGAGTAGTGACGAAAAAACTCTTTGTAGTATTCTTCTTGTGATTGTTGCAATGTTGTTACCGCCAATAAAGCTTAAATTATTAATCTGAAAACAAAATGTGAAATAAGCAAAATACATGTAAATAAATGGTAACTCTTACTAAATATCACACCTCTTCAATTGGGGTAGGCAGAGACCACATTCTTCTACTTGCTACGATCCTGGTTTAAATATTTCACTTCTTCAACATCCATCAATCTTTTTATACATACTCGTTGACTTGGAGTACCTACATACAACTCTTAGTTAACACGTACCAAATTTTCTTTGTTTTCGTCGTTTTCGAGCCAGGTTTCGATGTTATCCAGATCTTCAACAGATTTCAAAGGCAGGGCTATCTCATCAGGTAAAGCGATCAATGCTGCAGATGATGATGAAGTCAATCTTGATAAAATATCATTTTGCGTAGCCTTTAATTCTTTGATATCACTCTGGATAAATGCTATGTATGTGGCAATTGATTCTAAAAGAATAAATATATACATTAAAGTGACACCCATATGACTACCATGTGTCCTACTTTTTATAGCAGGCCAAGTGCGAGTTTGACTCGCATACAAAGGGTTCCGTACACTACAGTGTACGTACACATAGTGTTCAAAGGTTGCCTTTAAATGAATCATCATCATCAACAGCCTATTAATGTTCCCACTGCTGGGACACAGGCCTCCTCTCTTAGAGAGGGAATGGGCTTTAAATGAATGTTTCTTATTTTTTATTTCATTTTTACCCGACTACGGCAAAGCCAAAGGAGGGTTATGATTTTGACTGGCTATGTATGTATGTATGTATGTATGTATGTATGTATGTTTGTATGTATGTATGTGTGTATCTTCATCTGTTCCCTCATAGCTTCTAATCTACTTATCGGAACTAGACATATGAGGTATCGTTAGAACCGTCTTAATTTTCCGCTGAACATAGGCTACGTGACGTGTCACAAAAAGCGATTTGGCGCCCTCTAGCGGTCAAAAAGTAAGGCTTAAAAAATAAAAATGGAGATAAACACGCCGTGTTTGGTATCATTTAAAAAAAAAGTAAAAAACTAAAACCCGACTACGACAAAAAAAGCCCTCTAGCGGTCAAAAAGTAAGGCTTAAAAAATAAAAATGGAGATAAACACGCCGTGTTTGGTATCATTTAAAAGGGCCTCACTTGTACATTTCCAAAATATTCATCATTTTCATCATTTCAGCCAAAAGACGTCCACTGCTGGACGTAGGCCTCCCCCAGGCATTTTTGGGGGGGTTTGTGAGAAACATTATGGAGGGCACTCTGTTCAACCTTTTGGTAGGACCCTGATGCATAAAATGCAAGTGCTATTAGAATTTCAATGCTTTTGTTGTTTCATTAATGGCTCTAGACACCGTATTTTGAGAAACATTATGGAGGGCACTCTGTCCAACCAAATTTTGGTAGGACCCTGATGCATAAAATGCAAGTGCTATTAGAATCTGTAATGAAAAATAAGTATAACATTAATTAACCTATTTCGTGTTTATAGCTATAGAATAATAAATCAATGTCAAATTCAGTTTTCTCACCTTCATTTCTGCCGATATGTTATCGTTTCTACGCGGTCTGGCCATAAGGGGAATGAGTTCTTCGATTAACCCCCTTACTGAGTCCTTCCCAAGGCGAAACGTTTTTACAAATTCCGCCTCGGGAATATCATAGGGGTTCGAATTAAGTCTCATCAAGCGACGGGCTTGACGACGTCTTCTGCATTCCGCCCATCTTCTTTCAGCTCTTTCTCTAGCATCCACTGCGTTGGCTAGCTCGAGAATATTTGCTCGTAGTGAATACATGGTCAGTGGGTCGTCTTAGGGGTGGATGATTCCTTCTTCTCTTCAATATTCTACAAAAACACGTCAAACACAATACTTGTTCGTATCACTATCAAATAAAAGCAATGACTGCACAATGACGTTAGAGTGGTAGATCACTGGTCAAAGGAACTGTCAAAATTTTAGCAGATTACCGTTTATATCAGTCATCCATTTGTCATTGTATACGAGATTACCATTTTAGTCCACTTCTTTCAATGGAGTGTCAGTGGTTGACCATTGGAATCTCACAATGACGCAATTGTGATAGTAGATTACCAAACTTGTCAAAATCAACCATTATGAAACCAATGACAGACCATTCTGACACTATTGTAATAGCAGACTTGAGGCCCAGGACGAGTGTGTGACTAGTGTAAAGTGCCACGATTGCTCCTCGTCAGAAGGTGGCTGCAAGCACGCCGTTGCATTTTTAATGTGGTTACACCGCCGAACCAAAGCCCCGTCTTGTACTTCGGTTGAATGTTACTGGAAGAAATCAAATCTTGCTAAGGTGGGATCATCAATCAAAATTTTGTGTGCAAAAGAAATGACTAAAAGAAAAAATAAGGAGATAGTTCCAGACAGCAGTGTTTTAAAAGAATTTGTTTTGCAGTGCAAGAAAAGAAAAATCGAGACATGCCAGTTTTTAAAGCATGAACCTAAAGCAAAAAAGTATGAAACAAGATTTTCAGGATAGAACAAAAAGAAAAGCCGTAGTCACACGGTATTAAAGTGTTTAGGTTGGTACCTATAACGTGTGACTACGGCTTTTCTTTTTGTTCTATCCTGAAAATCTTGTTTCATACTTTTTCTGCGTCGTTTTTTTGTCGTAGTCGGGTTTTAGTTTTTTACTTTTTTTTTTCATTTGATATTTGTAGTTACAGCGGCAATAGAAATACACATTCTGTGAAAATTTCAATTGTTTACTTATTACGGTTACTAACATACAGCCCACTGACAGCCACATGGACGAACGGACTGCAGTCTTAGTGATTGTGTCCCGTTGGCACCCTTTGGGTACAGAACCCTAAAAAAAAGATTTATTTACCTAAAGAGGCATTAATTTTATCAACTGCTGATGGGTTCGGCTCTGTAGGAGTCACACAACGCCTTCGGGAAGACAATGGAGTATCTATAAAAAATAGCAAGATGTAAGTATAACAAATATTTAAACTAACAATAGGTATAAGACTTGCAGAACTACGAACTTCTACGAACAAAAAGTACTGATTGTAACTTACCAACATTGAAATTTTGAAGTAACAGCCTGGCATTGGATATGTGGGCAGTACTTGGTGAATAATTATTTGATTCTGTTCTGGGATCAGTTCTAATAATGGGTGGAGTTCTTCTTTCAGGTTCAATCTGTTCTTCTACTAAAATTATAACAAAATATTATAAACTTTAAATTTTTCTCTGAATAAGAAAATAAAATATTTTTCGTTGAATATCTATGCTACATTACCTGCTATGTTCCCTGATGTAAGGTTACGGGTTGAGTTTTCGTTTGATAGTGGTGAATGAGGCTGTGGACTTGGTGTGTCAATTCTTGACTGTTGATCAAACTGTATTTTATGTATTTCTGCTAAAAAATAAAAAACATTTATTGATATTATTAAATACTGTTTAGGATGGTGGTTCTCTCTAATTAAACTATAAGTGAACTGTATAAATGCAGCTAGTACAAACATACAGATATTAAACACCCAGACACAGAGCAAACAAATCTGCCCATCACACAATTTTTTTCCCTGGGTGGGTATCGAACCCGCAATCCTTGGATCAGTAGTCAGGAGGACTAACTACTGAGCCACCAAGTCAGTCAAAATTCAAATATGAACCTGGTCCTTATGACCTTTACAATTTAATGACACAGAATACTAAAAATCAATAAAATTCTGTCGTAGGGCATCCACTGCTGAACAATATAGGCCTCCCAATAGACTACCAGTAATACCAATCCAATACAGCATGCATTTTGCAGCTCCCTGCTGGTCTTCTCATGTCATTTATACGACATAATAATGGGGGGACGCATTAATCAAATTATTGATATTATTATCTTACCAGTTGTCAATGTTTTCTTTGAATCTTTTCTTGACTTGGACTTGCAAGTTGATAGTCCTAGGTTAGGTGGGTCTGGGTATTTGAAGTTAATGTAGTTTTCATCTTCTTCATCCTCAGTGTCACTAGCAACTAAATTACGCTTCCTTTTCCTCTTCTTTTTAGATTGCTCCGAATCCGAGACTAGATCAGACTCACTTTCTGCTTTTTTGCATTTCTCCCTGGCTAAATGTAAATCATCTGAAAGTGTATATTTTATGTAGAATAGAATAGAAATGACGAATGAATGAATGAAGAATGTTAAAGTATAAACATAATAATCCAGCCCGGTAAGTATCAAGGTTTGTGTTTCATGTAGGTACAAACAAAACAACTAGCATAAGCATACAAAAGGCAGTCAGAATGTAAGTGACCGTAATGTGTAAAACCGCCTTAGTTTCTGTCTTTCAAATCGGGGTTAGGGCGCACTACGCGTGTGTGCCCGCCTTGCTTGTTTGTATTGAAAGATAGTATGACCATAACCCGTCGCACGCGTCCGCGCTAGTTAGTTAGCGCTGCTCTTACTTACTATCTTTCAATACAAACACACGAGGCGGGCACCCGCCGCGTGCGCACGCTTAACGTAGCGAAGGCCCATATTAGATTATTACCAATTAGTTTATAAACTTTAAATAATAAAGGTTAACTCACCAGTTTCATACATAACACGCTTTATGGTGTACAGCGGCCAATTTTCATCAGGTAGCTCTTGTGATAGCAAGCATTTGTTGAATTTGCTAGCAATTTTATAAGGCGGCCACAGACATTCTTTTTTGCGCGGCGTCAGCCAAGTATTTCTTACTATGCCTAGGGCATTGTCCTCAAACTCAATAACAAGATACATTTTTATTTAGACAACGAAACGTACTTAGAATTCACAGATTTTCTTCAAGAAACGAACCACAGACAGAGTACATTTTAACCATACATCACAAACACAAAATGGCGGACGGACGGCCAGTGTTGCCAGGGACCTTGTGTCGAAAGTTACGTTTTGTTTCCTGAAATGTTATGTGTTTTAAATACTTTTATCACATAAAACATTTCAGGTTTTAAATTAAACAGACACACACAGTAAATTAATTCACAGATCATATTAGGCAGTATGTTTTGTTTAAATACAAAGTTACATTTTTATATTTACGTGTTTGCAAAAAATACTTTTAAAAACGAGGGGATCAAAAGTTACGAAAAATGAAAGAAATTTAACCTCCTGGCAACACTGCGGACGTCATGCGTTGAGCCACGCGCGACGCGATGACTCCCCCCGACCCTCTTGGGCCAACTTACTTAGGTCCGCAATAATAAATGCATTCACAAGACGGAGCGAATCAGCGATATTACAGACCAACAAGAATTCTAAGGAGCGTGGCCAAAATCGGAACTAACACGACTGCTTTGGAGACTGACAGCCATTTTGACATATTTGAATGGAATAATGTATCTTCGGTCGGCCGTCGGCATAATGTATTTAGTGTTTGTTGGGCCACCGGCCAATACTATTTGTGATTTCACTAACTATATTCCAACAATGTCCCTACCGTTGGCCAGTTGTATTTAATTTCTGGTGGGCCAACTTTTATTCACTGCAGGTAAACCAACGCTGTTTAGCCAACGGTAGCAAAAATGCACGAAGGCCCACTGTTGGTAATCAGTTCGGCATAATAACGATATTAATCATCGTTGGGCCAATGTAAGTTCCATGTGGGTGATATAACTAACCATATTCCATCCATGTCCCTACCGTTGGCCAATCGTAGCCAACCAAAAATGCTACTAAGCATCTATTTTATCATTATTTGGTTTCAAACCCTCATTCGTAATAGTATGCCCTAAGTAGAGTACTTCCTTTCTAAGAAAATGCGACTTATCTAATTGAACTTTTAAGTTTGTTTGACGGAAGCGGTCAAAAACTGCTCTAAGTTTTTCTACATGTTCAGGCAAACTTTTTGAAAAAATGATGACGTCATCGAGGTATACTAGGCAATGTAAGCCTTGAAGGCCTCGTAAGACGTTATCCATTGCTCGCTGAAAGGTTGCGGGTGCTGTCTTTAACCCAAACGGCATTCTGTTAAATTCGTAATGCCCTGAAGGTGTGCTAAATGCGGTTTTCGCTCTATCCTGCTCCTGGACCTCTTATTGATGGTACCCGCTAGCTAAATCGAGGGTTGTAAAGTAGGTACTATTACCTAGCATGTCGAATAAATCGTTAATGTGGGGCAAGGGGTATTTATCATCAATTGTAATTTCATTGAGCCGTCTATAGTCAACTACCATCCTCCATTTTTGTTGGCCTGATGCGTCTAACTTTTTTGGCACTAAATGTACGGGAGCACTCCAGGGAGAATGTGATTCCTGGATAATGTTATCCCTTAACATCTTTTCAACTTGGCTCTTAATTTCTTTAGTTTGAACCGGTGGTAACATATGTGCCTTAATGTTTATTGGGTCTTCATTTTTTGTTCTTATTCTATGTTTAACCTGATTTGTGAAGGTTAATGGAATATTTTCACAATAAAATATATCTTTGCATTCTCTACAAATTCTCTCAATAACCGTACGTTCTTCTGAGTTCACGTGATCTGACTGTAATTTTTCTAAATTCATTGTTATCAATCTGTCTACTTCAATATTATTATCCATGAAATTAACATTAACAGATGGGTTCTGTATGTATAGTTCTACTTGGAAAGGTCCTGTAACTACTAAAGTTCTATTTTGATAACTATAATTCTGAATAACAGTTGTTGCATAACCTTTGACACACGTAACTAATGCGGCGGGCATTCGAATCCCTTCCGTAAACTGTTTAAAATCTAACACAGCTTCTCCGTCCAATAAGTTGACCGGGAGTCTTACTCTAAGTTCACTACGAGATGGTAGATTATATACCTCTCTCATAGGTGGTGAATATACGATGGGAATGTCAGTATTTTTTAAATGTAATATCTGACTCTCCATATTAATCTTTGCCTGTAATTGCTTCAGCAAATTGCTACCTATTAATCCGTCGTACCTATCGTCAACACTATAGACATAAAACTTATGGAACTCTTTATTTCCAAACGTAACCGGTAATGGAATAATTGCTGTTTCACTATGAACGCTCGAAGCGTGAGTGCTAACTACTTCGAAGGGTTCATGCTGTAAATAATCTTTAAAATATTTATTCGCTATATAAGGGCTTATAGCTGACCTAACACTTCCCGTATCTATCATAAAGACTGCTTTTAATTCTGGTATAACTATATGTGGTAAATTTAAGCGTTTATTGCAATTTATTTTTATTCGTTCTCTAGAGTAGAGGCCATTATGCAAAAATTTCCCGCCCCGGGATCTTCAAGAGAAAATTCCTGACACTCGTTATACGAATTACTTGAACTCTGTTCATCATTACTAGAATTATTTATGTAATTAACACGTCGCGAACTCGCAGTACGCATGGTAACGTCAGTATTCGTACCCGACGTAGATGCTTGCGCTGCAAAATTCGACGTGCCCGGTGCATTTGCCGCGGACTGTTGGCTCTGTTGTGCAACCGGAAAAGATGACCTACTTAACGGCGGTGACGAATTATTGTTGTTTGTACGATTAAAACTATTTTGATTTCTTTGAATATTATTACGCTGGTTATAATGCCTGAACTGATGCGAATTGTTAGGTGTAGATGTGCTGTTTGTAGCATTATTCGGTACATGTGTACTCGATACGCTTTGCGAATCTTTCGTTTGATTAGATTCTGATGCATTTTGGTAATTAGGTAAATTGGGTCTGTTAGTTCTACTAAAATTACGCCTATCGTTTGTTTTAGAATCATAGACTGCCTGGAAGTTTTGTTCTTCTAAGACTAATTTTAACGCGTCCTCTAACGTTGTAATGTCACGCAAACGAACTAATCTAACTAGGAATGGCGGTAAGTTAAACAAGAACACATTCATCGCTCTGTTACTATAAATTATTTGCTTTGCTTTACGTAGAGAGTCATCAATGGCAGTTTCTGTGTAGTGGTGAATGAGGCTGTGGACTTGGTGTGTCAATTCTTGACTGTTGATCAAACTGTATTTTATGTATTTCTGCTAAAAAATAAAAAACATTTATTGATATTATTAAATACTGTTTGGGATGGTGGTTCTCTCTAATTAAACTATAAGTGAACTGTATAAATGCAGCTAGTACAAACATACAGATATTAAACACCCAGACACAGAGCAAACAAATCTGCCCATCACACAATTTTTTTCCCTGGGTGGGTATCGAACCCGCAATCCTTGGATCAGTAGTCAGGAGGACTAACTACTGAGCCACCAAGTCAGTCAAAATTCAAATATGAACCTGGTCCTTATGACCTTTACAATTTAATGACACAGAATACTAAAAATCAATAAAATTCTGTCGTAGGGCATCCACTGCTGAACAATATAGGCCTCCCAATAGACTACCAGTAATACCAATCCAATACAGCATGCATTTTGCAGCTCCCTGCTGGTCTTCTCATGTCATTTATACGACATAATAATGGGGGGACGCATTAATCAAATTATTGATATTATTATCTTACCAGTTGTCAATGTTTTCTTTGAATCTTTTCTTGACTTGGACTTGCAAGTTGATAGTCCTAGGTTAGGTGGGTCTGGGTATTTGAAGTTAATGTAGTTTTCATCTTCTTCATCCTCAGTGTCACTAGCAACTAAATTACGCTTCCTTTTCCTCTTCTTTTTAGATTGCTCCGAATCCGAGACTAGATCAGACTCACTTTCTGCTTTTTTGCATTTCTCCCTGGCTAAATGTAAATCATCTGAAAGTGTATATTTTATGTAGAATAGAATAGAAATGACGAATGAATGAATGAAGAATGTTAAAGTATAAACATAATAATCCAGCCCGGTAAGTATCAAGGTTTGTGTTTCATGTAGGTACAAACAAAACAACTAGCATAAGCATACAAAAGGCAGTCAGAATGTAAGTGACCGTAATGTGTAAAACCGCCTTAGTTTCTGTCTTTCAAATCGGGGTTAGGGCGCACTACGCGTGTGTGCCCGCCTTGCTTGTTTGTATTGAAAGATAGTATGACCATAACCCGTCGCACGCGTCCGCGCTAGTTAGTTAGCGCTGCTCTTACTTACTATCTTTCAATACAAACACACGAGGCGGGCACCCGCCGCGTGCGCACGCTTAACGTAGCGAAGGCCCATATTAGATTATTACCAATTAGTTTATAAACTTTAAATAATAAAGGTTAACTCACCAGTTTCATACATAACACGCTTTATGGTGTACAGCGGCCAATTTTCATCAGGTAGCTCTTGTGATAGCAAGCATTTGTTGAATTTGCTAGCAATTTTATAAGGCGGCCACAGACATTCTTTTTTGCGCGGCGTCAGCCAAGTATTTCTTACTATGCCTAGGGCATTGTCCTCAAACTCAATAACAAGATACATTTTTATTTAGACAACGAAACGTACTTAGAATTCACAGATTTTCTTCAAGAAACGAACCACAGACAGAGTACATTTTAACCATACATCACAAACACAAAATGGCGGACGGACGGCCAGTGTTGCCAGGGACCTTGTGTCGAAAGTTACGTTTTGTTTCCTGAAATGTTATGTGTTTTAAATACTTTTATCACATAAAACATTTCAGGTTTTAAATTAAACAGACACACACAGTAAATTAATTCACAGATCATATTAGGCAGTATGTTTTGTTTAAATACAAAGTTACATTTTTATATTTACGTGTTTGCAAAAAATACTTTTAAAAACGAGGGGATCAAAAGTTACGAAAAATGAAAGAAATTTAACCTCCTGGCAACACTGCGGACGTCATGCGTTGAGCCACGCGCGACGCGATGACTCCCCCCGACCCTCTTGGGCCAACTTACTTAGGTCCGCAATAATAAATGCATTCACAAGACGGAGCGAATCAGCGATATTACAGACCAACAAGAATTCTAAGGAGCGTGGCCAAAATCGGAACTAACACGACTGCTTTGGAGACTGACAGCCATTTTGACATATTTGAATGGAATAATGTATCTTCGGTCGGCCGTCGGCATAATGTATTTAGTGTTTGTTGGGCCACCGGCCAATACTATTTGTGATTTCACTAACTATATTCCAACAATGTCCCTACCGTTGGCCAGTTGTATTTAATTTCTGGTGGGCCAACTTTTATTCACTGCAGGTAAACCAACGCTGTTTAGCCAACGGTAGCAAAAATGCACGAAGGCCCACTGTTGGTAATCAGTTCGGCATAATAACGATATTAATCATCGTTGGGCCAATGTAAGTTCCATGTGGGTGATATAACTAACCATATTCCATCCATGTCCCTACCGTTGGCCAATCGTAGCCAACCAAAAATGCTACTAAGCATCTATTTTATCATTATTTGGTTTCAAACCCTCATTCGTAATAGTATGCCCTAAGTAGAGTACTTCCTTTCTAAGAAAATGCGACTTATCTAATTGAACTTTTAAGTTTGTTTGACGGAAGCGGTCAAAAACTGCTCTAAGTTTTTCTACATGTTCAGGCAAACTTTTTGAAAAAATGATGACGTCATCGAGGTATACTAGGCAATGTAAGCCTTGAAGGCCTCGTAAGACGTTATCCATTGCTCGCTGAAAGGTTGCGGGTGCTGTCTTTAACCCAAACGGCATTCTGTTAAATTCGTAATGCCCTGAAGGTGTGCTAAATGCGGTTTTCGCTCTATCCTGCTCCTGGACCTCTTATTGATGGTACCCGCTAGCTAAATCGAGGGTTGTAAAGTAGGTACTATTACCTAGCATGTCGAATAAATCGTTAATGTGGGGCAAGGGGTATTTATCATCAATTGTAATTTCATTGAGCCGTCTATAGTCAACTACCATCCTCCATTTTTGTTGGCCTGATGCGTCTAACTTTTTTGGCACTAAATGTACGGGAGCACTCCAGGGAGAATGTGATTCCTGGATAATGTTATCCCTTAACATCTTTTCAACTTGGCTCTTAATTTCTTTAGTTTGAACCGGTGGTAACATATGTGCCTTAATGTTTATTGGGTCTTCATTTTTTGTTCTTATTCTATGTTTAACCTGATTTGTGAAGGTTAATGGAATATTTTCACAATAAAATATATCTTTGCATTCTCTACAAATTCTCTCAATAACCGTACGTTCTTCTGAGTTCACGTGATCTGACTGTAATTTTTCTAAATTCATTGTTATCAATCTGTCTACTTCAATATTATTATCCATGAAATTAACATTAACAGATGGGTTCTGTATGTATAGTTCTACTTGGAGAGGTCCTGTAACTACTAAAGTTCTATTTTGATAACTATAATTCTGAATAACAGTTGTTGCATAACCTTTGACACACGTAACTAATGCGGCGGGCATTCGAATCCCTTCCGTAAACTGTTTAAAATCTAACACAGCTTCTCCGTCCAATAAGTTGACCGGGAGTCTTACTCTAAGTTCACTACGAGATGGTAGATTATATACCTCTCTCATAGGTGGTGAATATACGATGGGAATGTCAGTATTTTTTAAATGTAATATCTGACTCTCCATATTAATCTTTGCCTGTAATTGCTTCAGCAAATTGCTACCTATTAATCCGTCGTACCTATCGTCAACACTATAGACATAAAACTTATGGAACTCTTTATTTCCAAACGTAACCGGTAATGGAATAATTGCTGTTTCACTATGAACGCTCGAAGCGTGAGTGCTAACTACTTCGAAGGGTTCATGCTGTAAATAATCTTTAAAATATTTATTCGCTATATAAGGGCTTATAGCTGACCTAACACTTCCCGTATCTATCATAAAGACTGCTTTTAATTCTGGTATAACTATATGTGGTAAATTTAAGCGTTTATTGCAATTTATTTTTATTCGTTCTCTAGAGTAGAGGCCATTATGCAAAAATTTCCCGCCCCGGGATCTTCAAGAGAAAATTCCTGACACTCGTTATACGAATTACTTGAACTCTGTTCATCATTACTAGAATTATTTATGTAATTAACACGTCGCGAACTCGCAGTACGCATGGTAACGTCAGTATTCGTACCCGACGTAGATGCTTGCGCTGCAAAATTCGACGTGCCCGGTGCATTTGCCGCGGACTGTTGGCTCTGTTGTGCAACCGGAAAAGATGACCTACTTAACGGCGGTGACGAATTATTGTTGTTTGTACGATTAAAACTATTTTGATTTCTTTGAATATTATTACGCTGGTTATAATGCCTGAACTGATGCGAATTGTTAGGTGTAGATGTGCTGTTTGTAGCATTATTCGGTACATGTGTACTCGATACGCTTTGCGAATCTTTCGTTTGATTAGATTCTGATGCATTTTGGTAATTAGGTAAATTGGGTCTGTTAGTTCTACTAAAATTACGCCTATCGTTTGTTTTAGAATCATAGACTGCCTGGAAGTTTTGTTCTTCTAAGACTAATTTTAACGCGTCCTCTAACGTTGTAATGTCACGCAAACGAACTAATCTAACTAGGAATGGCGGTAAGTTAAACAAGAACACATTCATCGCTCTGTTACTATAAATTATTTGCTTTGCTTTACGTAGAGAGTCATCAATGGCAGTTTCTGATATTTTAGCGAATGAAACACTTCTCATCCGCTGTATTCTATGGCAAAAATCTAAATAACTTTCGCCCCTATTTATTCTACAAGATTCTAACTCCATTGCTAAACAATCCTCTGTGCGTGGGTCACCGAAGTGTTGGTTTAATAATTTCTTCAGCTCATCCCACGTATGTATAGAGTCTCTTTCGCCTACCAAACTGGCTGCTTCGCCTGATAACCTACTTGTTACCACATGAAATAAATATTCATTTTGGGCTACGGTTCCTTGGAACGTAGTCAAAATGTATTCACATTTTTTAATATATAAAGGTAACGTTCTAGCGTCGCCACTGAATATTGGTATGATGTTAACCAACTCCTGTGGGACACGGGTCACGTTTTCCATTGTGAAAAAGTTATGAAATAATAAAGGCAATGGAAAAAAAAATCACACTAAAGTGTTACTAAAACTACTCTAAAATATTAATGCAATTAAAAATCTAAGCAAATATTATTACGGCGTTGTCCAATCCCTAATAATACACACACATAGACTTATTACAAGGTTGGGATATAAATGGAAGAGCTGAGAGGAAGGTGAAAAAGATTTACTCACAATTCCGCAGCTTGCTTCATGCTCCCTGAATTACTGCTGTGGCTGGTCCTCTTCCGTAACTCGAAGTGGCTTCTCAATGAATTTATTTGTTCGGCGATCTCTGCTAAACCGTAGACACGGACGTCGGCTGCTCCACGTAGAATTGTATACACGGCAGACTGACTACAGAGATCCTACCGGCTGCGCCAATTAAGTAAGCGACAACGGAAGTATTTAAAAAAATAACTTTATTCCGACAGAGTTACAGCGTAACAGTAATTAATTTTATATAACAAAATCTTGATCTTATATACTAACTTTATTGCTAACGTAGTACATCCACGACGTGATCAGATATGACGCATGTCCTAGATAATTACGAGTGCTAACAAAGCAATGGAATATTTGGAAATAATACATCTTATAAATACTTATTAGCTGACAAAGCTAATATTGGTAGATTGGGGTTCCTTAACTCGTGCGTCTAAAAAACTAAAACCCGACTACGACAAAAAAAGCCCTCTAGCGGTCAAAAAGTAAGGCTTAAAAAATAAAAATGGAGATAAACACGCCGTGTTTGGTATCATTTAAAAGGGCCTCACTTGTACATTTCCAAAATATTCATCATTTTCATCATTTCAGCCAAAAGACGTCCACTGCTGGACGTAGGCCTCCCCCAGGCATTTTTGGGGGGGTTTGTGAGAAACATTATGGAGGGCACTCTGTTCAACCTTTTGGTAGGACCCTGATGCATAAAATGCAAGTGCTATTAGAATTTCAATGCTTTTGTTGTTTCATTAATGGCTCTAGACACCGTATTTTGAGAAACATTATGGAGGACACTCTGTCCAACCAAATTTTGGTAGGACCCTGATGCATAAAATGCAAGTGCTATTAGAATCTGTAATGAAAAATAAGTATAACATTAATTAACCTATTTCGTGTTTATAGCTATAGAATAATAAATCAATGTCAAATTCAGTTTTCTCACCTTCATTTCTGCCGATATGTTATCGTTTCTACGCGGTCTGGCCATAAGGGGAATGAGTTCTTCGATTAACCCCCTTACTGAGTCCTTCCCAAGGCGAAACGTTTTTACAAATTCCGCCTCGGGAATATCATAGGGGTTCGAATTAAGTCTCATCAAGCGACGGGCTTGACGACGTCTTCTGCATTCCGCCCATCTTCTTTCAGCTCTTTCTCTAGCATCCACTGCGTTGGCTAGCTCGAGAATATTTGCTCGTAGTGAATACATGGTCAGTGGGTCGTCTTAGGGGTGGATGATTCCTTCTTCTCTTCAATATTCTACAAAAACACGTCAAACACAATACTTGTTCGTATCACTATCAAATAAAAGCAATGACTGCACAATGACGTTAGAGTGGTAGATCACTGGTCAAAGGAACTGTCAAAATTTTAGCAGATTACCGTTTATATCAGTCATCCATTTGTCATTGTATACGAGATTACCATTTTAGTCCACTTCTTTCAATGGAGTGTCAGTGGTTGACCATTGGAATCTCACAATGACGCAATTGTGATAGTAGATTACCAAACTTGTCAAAATCAACCATTATGAAACCAATGACAGACCATTCTGACACTATTGTAATAGCAGACTTGAGGCCCAGGACGAGTGTGTGACTAGTGTAAAGTGCCACGATTGCTCCTCGTCAGAAGGTGGCTGCAAGCACGCCGTTGCATTTTTAATGTGGTTACACCGCCGAACCAAAGCCCCGTCTTGTACTTCGGTTGAATGTTACTGGAAGAAATCAAATCTTGCTAAGGTGGGATCATCAATCAAAATTTTGTGTGCAAAAGAAATGACTAAAAGAAAAAATAAGGAGATAGTTCCAGACAGCAGTGTTTTAAAAGAATTTGTTTTGCAGTGCAAGAAAAGAAAAATCGAGACATGCCAGTTTTTAAAGCATGAACCTGATTTTGACAGCAAGTCAACTCTGTCACTGCATCAATTAATTATTAATCACTAGCTGACCCACGCAACTTCGTCTGCGTCTCATAAATATAGCTTATAACCTTTCTCGATAAATCTACTATCCAACAAAAATTAAGCTAAATCGTAACAAACAAAAAATCTTGTCTTTCCTCTTTATAATATTAGTTTAGATGTAGCTTAGATTCTAATATTAAAGTGAGAATTATTAATAGGTATCTCTTACTGTTAAATATACGATAACACCCTGTACCTGTAAACATTATGATGCAGTAAATATTTTGAATTTGAATTTCCCGTAGGCCAGCCAGATCCCCCGTACCTACATTGCGACGCGCGAATTATTTTGCCGCGCGGATATTTTTACATTGCGATATCTTCTAAGATATTTATTTAAACTGTATAGAGTAAAGAACACAAATATTCTATATTAAATTTCCGTTCTAACAAACACATTTATTTAGATATAGATTAATACCATATGGGTTAAATAAGCTTCGCAAAAAATAATTCATTTTTACCCGACTACGGAAAAGCCAAAGGAGGGTTATGATTTTGACTGGCTATGTATGTATGTATGTATGTATGTATGTATGTGTGTATCTTCATCTGTTCCCTCATAGCTTCTAATCTACTTATTGGAACTCGACATATGAGGTATCGTTAGAACCGTCTTAATTTTCCGCTGAACATAGGCTACGTGACGTGTCACAAAAAGCGCCCTCTAGCGGATAAAAAGTAAGGCTTAAAAAATAAAAAACGACGCAGAAAAAGTATGAAACAAGATTTTCAGGATAGAACAAAAAGAAAAGCCGTAGTCACACGGTATTAAAGTGTTTAGGTTGGTACCTATAACGTGTGACTACGGCTTTTCTTTTTGTTCTATCCTGAAAATCTTGTTTCATACTTTTTCTGCGTCGTTTTTTTGTCGTAGTCGGGTTTTAGTTTTTTACTTTTTTTTATTTAAACAATTTGGGAGGAGGAGCTCGTGGCGTAATAATAACTGCCACTCGGGTCAATCTTTAGGTTAAGCGGCGCTTGCCTAGGTTGGTCTGTGGATGGGTGACCGCCCATTTCATACCGAGTTTTCTCCGTGCCTCGGAAAGCACGTTAAGCTGTTGGTCCCGGCTGTCATATATAGATCTTTGGCAGTCGTTACAGGTAGTCAGTGACCTGGAAATCTGACAACCAGTCTTACCAAAGGGTATCGTATTACCCAGTATAAACTGGGTTGTGGAGGTCAGATAGGCAGTCGCTCCATGTAAAATACTGGTATTCAGCTGCATCCGGTTAGACTGGAAGCCGACCCCAACATAGTTGGGAAAAGGCTAAGCAGATGATGATGATTTATTTAAACAATTTTGGTGTTAATTTTTTTTTTACTCTTGACTTTTTGTCCGCTAGAGGGCGTGATTTTAAATTTGAGCAATATTTTGGAAATGTACAAGTGAGGCCCTTTCAAATGATACCAAACACGGCGTATTTATCTCCATTTTTATTTTTTAAGCCTTACTTTTTATCCGCTAGAGGGCGCTTTTTGTGACACGTCACGTAGCCTATGTTCAGCGGAAAATTAAGACGGTTCTAACGATACCTCATATGTCGAGTTCCAATAAGTAGATTAGAAGCTATGAGGGAACAGATGAAGATACACACATACATACATACATACATACATACATAGCCAGTCAAAATCATAACCCTCCTTTGGCTTTTCCGTAGTCGGGTAAAAATGAATTATTTTTTGCGAAGCTTATTTAACCCATATGGTATTAATCTATATCTAAATAAATGTGTTTGTTAGAACGGAAATTTAATATAGAATATTTGTGTTCTTTACTCTATACAGTTTAAATAAATATCTTAGAAGATATCGCAATGTAAAAATATCCGCGCGGCAAAATAATTCGCGCGTCGCAATGTAGGTACGGGGGATCTGGCTGGCCTACGGGAAATTCAAATTCAAAATATTTACTGCATCATAATGTTTACAGGTACAGGGTGTTATCGTATATTTAACAGTAAGAGATACCTATTAATAATTCTCACTTTAATATTAGAATCTAAGCTACATCTAAACTAATATTATAAAGAGGAAAGACAAGATTTTTTGTTTGTTACGATTTAGCTTAATTTTTGTTGGATAGTAGATTTATCGAGAAAGGTTATAAGCTATATTTATGAGACGCAGACGAAGTTGCGTGGGTCAGCTAGTGATTAATAATTAATTGATGCAGTGACAGAGTTGACTTGCTGTCAAAATCAGGTTCATGCTTTAAAAACTGGCATGTCTCGATTTTTCTTTTCTTGCACTGCAAAACAAATTCTTTTAAAACACTGCTGTCTGGAACTATCTCCTTATTTTTTCTTTTAGTCATTTCTTTTGCACACAAAATTTTGATTGATGATCCCACCTTAGCAAGATTTGATTTCTTCCAGTAACATTCAACCGAAGTACAAGACGGGGCTTTGGTTCGGCGGTGTAACCACATTAAAAATGCAACGGCGTGCTTGCAGCCACCTTCTGACGAGGAGCAATCGTGGCACTTTACACTAGTCACACACTCGTCCTGGGCCTCAAGTCTGCTATTACAATAGTGTCAGAATGGTCTGTCATTGGTTTCATAATGGTTGATTTTGACAAGTTTGGTAATCTACTATCACAATTGCGTCATTGTGAGATTCCAATGGTCAACCACTGACACTCCATTGAAAGAAGTGGACTAAAATGGTAATCTCGTATACAATGACAAATGGATGACTGATATAAACGGTAATCTGCTAAAATTTTGACAGTTCCTTTGACCAGTGATCTACCACTCTAACGTCATTGTGCAGTCATTGCTTTTATTTGATAGTGATACGAACAAGTATTGTGTTTGACGTGTTTTTGTAGAATATTGAAGAGAAGAAGGAATCATCCACCCCTAAGACGACCCACTGACCATGTATTCACTACGAGCAAATATTCTCGAGCTAGCCAACGCAGTGGATGCTAGAGAAAGAGCTGAAAGAAGATGGGCGGAATGCAGAAGACGTCGTCAAGCCCGTCGCTTGATGAGACTTAATTCGAACCCCTATGATATTCCCGAGGCGGAATTTGTAAAAACGTTTCGCCTTGGGAAGGACTCAGTAAGGGGGTTAATCGAAGAACTCATTCCCCTTATGGCCAGACCGCGTAGAAACGATAACATATCGGCAGAAATGAAGGTGAGAAAACTGAATTTGACATTGATTTATTATTCTATAGCTATAAACACGAAATAGGTTAATTAATGTTATACTTATTTTTCATTACAGATTCTAATAGCACTTGCATTTTATGCATCAGGGTCCTACCAAAATTTGGTTGGACAGAGTGCCCTCCATAATGTTTCTCAAAATACGGTGTCTAGAGCCATTAATGAAACAACAAAAGCATTGAAATTCTAATAGCACTTGCATTTTATGCATCAGGGTCCTACCAAAAGGTTGAACAGAGTGCCCTCCATAATGTTTCTCACAAACCCCCCCAAAAATGCCTGGGGGAGGCCTACGTCCAGCAGTGGACGTCTTTTGGCTGAAATGATGAAAATGATGAATATTTTGGAAATGTACAAGTGAGGCCCTTTTAAATGATACCAAACACGGCGTGTTTATCTCCATTTTTATTTTTTAAGCCTTACTTTTTGACCGCTAGAGGGCTTTTTTTGTCGTAGTCGGGTTTTAGTTTTTTACTTTTTTTTATTTAAACAATTTTGGTGTTAAATATTTTTTTTTACTTTTGACTTTTTGTCCGCTAGAGGGCGTTATTTTAAATTTGAGCAATATTTTGGAAATGTACAAGTGAGGCCCTTTTAAATGATACCAAACACGGCGTGTTTATCTCCATTTTTATTTTTTAAGCCTTACTTTTTGACCGCTAGAGGGCGCCAAATCGCTTTTTGTGACACGTCACGTAGCCTATGTTCAGCGGAAAATTAAGACGGTTCTAACGATACCTCATATGTCTAGTTCCGATAAGTAGATTAGAAGCTATGAGGGAACAGATGAAGATACACACATACATACATACAAACATACATACATACATACATACATACATACATACATAGCCAGTCAAAATCATAACCCTCCTTTGGCTTTGCCGTAGTCGGGTAAAAAGTAACACAGAAACGAAAAAGTGGCGTTTTCGTTAGCGCAGCAAAAACAAAAACTTTATGACTATTGCTCTGATGCGCGCCTACCGTATTACGACTCTGAAAAACGGAATATCGACAAACGTGCTTGGTTGGCAACAGCAACAGCAGATATGTGTGTTATCGATACGAATAGTCAAGTGTTACGTATGTGGTGAGGAAAGCCAAAAGGTTTCCACGGTTTACCAGAGAAGAGACAGCAAGACTGACAGAAGACCTCACTCCTCATCTTCTCATGGAAGTACATCATCTGTTCCGGCGAAGCCCAAGGTCAGCTCCGTCACCTGCCTCCGTGCAGGAGCCGAGGCCACTACGCGAACCGTTGTCCAGCAGCGGCACAGGGTTCCGGCAGCGGCGGCACTGGTGGTGGCGCTGGTGTAGCTCCTGAACAACGCCGAGTGGACTTGTGCGTAGTAAATGCGCCTACAGGTATTCTCCGTCACTCTGGTGAGTCTTTTAGTTTTTGTTATGATTCTGGAGCAGAGTGTTCATTATTGAGAGATTCTATTTTGTGTAAATTTAATGTTGAGCGTAATTATTATAGTGTCTTTACTATTACGGGTATTAAGGTCAAACTTCCGTGAATAGTAACCTGAACATTTTAGCTAATGTTGACATTGGTAACATTAGTTTGGATATTGTTTTTCATGTTTTACCTGATGAATACCTTCAACATGACATAGTGATTGGACGTGAAATTTTGATTAATGACTTGGTAATTAACATGACGTCTAGAACTTTAAAATAATACCTAATGTGAATACCGTAAATATAGAGTCGAATATAGAGTCGAATATAGAGTCGAATATAGAGTCGAATATAGAGTCGAATATAGAGTCGAATATAGAGTCGAATATAGAGTCGAATATAGAGTCGAATATAGAGTCGAATATAGAGTCGAACATAGAGTCGAACATAGAGTCGAACATAGAGTCGAACATAGAGTCGAACATAGAGTCGAACATAGAGTCGAACATAGAGTCGAACATAGAGTCGAACATAGAGTCGAACATAGAGTCGAACATAGAGTCGAACATAGAGTCGAACATAGAGTCGAACATAGAGTCGAACATAGAGTCGAACATAGAGTCGAATATAGAGTCGAATATAGAGTCGAATATAGAGTCGAATATAGAGTCGAATATAGAGTCGAATATAGAGTCGAATATAGAGTCGAATATAGAGTCGAATATAGAGTCGAATATAGAGTCGAATATAGAGTCGAATATAGAGTCGAATATAGAGTCGAATATAGAGTCGAATATAGAGTCGAATATAGAGTCGAATATAGAGTCGAATATAGAGTCGAATATAGAGTCGAATATAGAGTCGAATATAGAGTCGAATATAGAGTCGAATATAGAGTCGAATATAGAGTCGAATATAGAGTCGAATATAGAGTCGAATATAGAGTCGAATATAGAGTCGAATATAGAGTCGAATATAGAGTCGAATATAGAGTCGAATATAGAGTCGAATATAGAGTCGAATATAGAGTCGAATATAGAGTCGAATATAGAGTCGAATATAGAGTCGAATATAGAGTCGAATATAGAGTCGAATATAGAGTCGAATATAGAGTCGAATACAGAGTACTGGTAAAGCACTATAGGTTCACTTGCTGGTTAAGCAGTGATGCAGAGTACTGGTAAAGCACTATAGGTTCACTTGCTGGTTAAGCAGTGATGCAGAGTACTGGTTAAGTACTATAGGTACACTCGCTGGTTAAGCGTTAGTAATTGAATCGCTGGTTAAGCGTGTGGATGAGCTTTCGCTGGTTAAGCGTTAGTAATTGAATCGCTGGTTAAGCGTGTGGATGAGCTTTCGCTGGTTAAGCGTTAGTAATTGAATCGCTGGTTAAGCGTGTGGATGAGCTTTCGCTGGTTAAGCGTTAGTAATTGAATCGCTGGTTAAGGTGTGGATGAGCTTTCGCTGGTTAAGCGTTACTAATTGAATCGCTGGCTAAGCATGTGGATGAGCTTTCGGTGGTTAAGCGTTAGTAGTGTTATCGCTGGTTAAGCGTGTTATGTTGAGCTTTTGCTGGTTAAGCGTTAGTTGTGTAATTGCTGGTTAAGCGGATTACGTTGAGCTTTCGCTGGTTAAGCGTTAGTGATTGAATTGCTGGTTAAGCGTGTTATGAGGTGCTTTCGCTGGTTAAGTGTTAGTGGGTTCATATCGCTGGTTAAGCGTTATTATTATCACTGGTTAAGTGATAGGATTTGTAACGCTGGTTAAGCGCTACAATGTTAAGTACTGGTTAAGTACATCACAGATATTACTGGGTAAGTGCATGCATGCATGGTGCTGGTTAAGTACTGTAGATTTGTTTGGTAAGAGTCATAATGCTTTCTTCATTTTGTGCCGTTATAATTCTTTCATTTTAGTTTGTTAAGTTTGGTTCACAATCAATTGTAACAATTTGACCTAATTATTTTTGTGATGATGTTCCCTGACGTGGGTCAGGATAGCCGAGTGATCTAGTTACTTTTCTGGATTATTTGTCTCTTAAGGTACCTCATCCCACGAGGTCGTGTGAAGGTCAGAGATGGCCGTGTCGCAGTTCGCGTAATGGAATGTCAAGCGTTTATCATAATTTTGATTTAGTTCAATTTAATTTAATTTTTGGTCTGGCAATGCTTGAGTGTGTTTAGTCGGATAAAGTTATCGTTGGTCATTTTTGATGTTAATAAAAAGGCGGTAGACTTGTGCAGTTGACACATTCAAATTGAAATCATGGTGACGAACGGTTGACTTGGCTAACCTCACTACATTCCATTTTATTTGATTTAAATCTGAAAACAGATCTTCAATCCTTTGTTATTTTTTTATTGTAAAGTGTTTTGGATGGTAAAGTTTAGTGTACCGAACAGTGCCTGTGTGATATTTCACGTTGGACTCCACATTCCATCATGACCGACCAACAAATCAACGAAGACAGGTCTCATCTGTCGTCATATAGAAGATCATAGAAAGCAGCCTATTAGAGGATCTTTCTACAAACAAGAACTTCAAAAAACTAGCTATCCTGGTGTTTATTTGATAGAAAAGGTTCTTAAAAGAAAAGGGAAGAAACTTTACGTGAAATGGTTAGGCTTAAGTAACGAAGAAAATAGTTGGATTGATAAAGATGAAATTGTAGGCTAGGATTATGAATATATAACCATGTTTGGAACAAATATTTCATTCATTACACTTTCTACTATGCAAGAGAATGGATGGACTAGTTAATAGTGTAATTAATAATCTGCCATTCGAACTTCATTTACCTGGTTATAACTATTGCGGACCGGGAACAAAACTCGAGAAGCGATTACGGCGAGGTGATCGAGGTGTGAATAAGCTAGACGAAGCTTGTATGCATCACGATATTGCATATGCAAACCATGCAGACTTACCCAATCGTCACAAAGCTGATTTACAACTACTAAATATGGCTAAACAAAGACTTAAATCGAACGATGCTGGGAAAGGTGAAAAACTTAGTTAATGGTTAGTGAGCAAAGTTATGAAAACCAAACTAAAATGTGGTTCTGGTGTTTAAACGTTTAAAAGTTTCGTGTCAAAAATAAGAGCGAAAATAAAAAAACTGAAACCAAAGAACAATAAAACTTTAATTAACGCTGCTTACTTGGCCGCAAAAAAAATATTTCCAAACATTCAGAAAATTCGAGTACCGCGAGTGATTCCCTTACCAAAGACTGGAGGTATTCTACCTTTAATCCCCATTTTTGCGGGTTTATCAGCTTTAGGAACTTTAGCTGGTGGTGCGGCTGGTATTGCAAAAACTGTTAACGATTACAAAGCAGGTCAACAAAATTTGCGAGAAACACAACGACATAATAAGGCGATAGAGTCTTTAAAGTTAGGCCAAGGTTTATACATTAAGCCACATAAAAATGGTAAAGGTTTATTCATAAAATCTTCAAAAAACTGAAAAATAAGCTACCTAATCGTGCTCTAACTAATGTAGACATAAAAAGACACGCACGTGACATCCCTCACTTTCGAGGAGTCTACATGAAGAATCAGTTACCAAGGACACCGAAACGGATTGAATGTGGTATCGTAAACTTGGACGATTATAAGAACGAAGGTACGCATTGGGTAGCTTATGTTAAAATAAACAAATATTGTGAACTTTGATAACTAAATATCAAATAAACTATATAGATAAATTAAATATAACTAAATATCGATAAACTTTGATAGCTTTGGAGATTTGAAACCTCCAATGGCATTAATGCAGTACTTTAAAAATTGTGATGTTTTTTATAACTATACTAGATTTCAACAATTTGATACAGTAAACTGTGGACACTTATGTCTAAAATATCTATGGAAATTTTGGAATAAATACGTATAAATTTTATGTATTTCTTTTATTTCAATCATTTTCATCATGTCACTCACCCTATCGATAACTGGAAACTCGTCCGATTTATGTACATAATATCCTAATACATTACAACTTCATGGTCATTATGAATGTGCCTTATTGCATTTCTCAATATTTAATTCAATTCCTAACATTGAAAAAATGAATAATAAATTATATTATGGGTCCAATGAAGTCTGTGAATTACCTGAAGGTATGAATTGCAAGACATCAGCGATTATTTAAAATCGGAAATAAAAGACTGTTCAATAAAAGTACGATGTAATAACAATACTCTAAAAACTTTGATATACTGTACTAAAGACATCGATTTTACTAAAGAAGGGGCTTTTAGGAAATTGTTGGGGTTTAAGAAACAGATCTTGGTCAGAGTTACCAGTCAACATTTTACCTACGACCGTGATCAGAATAGAATGTGATATTGTAAGTGGTTCGTACATAAACGTATGTAAATGTGAAATAATAGACTTGGCTTTGTCTGATCACACTGCACAGATACTGGAAGTAAAAGTAAATAAAACCTGTAGAATTAGTTCATGGCGCATTAAAAAACGCGATCTTAGTACAGAAAATTTAGTACGGTTCAAAAATTATCTCCAATGTCTTTATTTCTCTGATATTTATGTAACAGAGAACGCAAACGAAGCATATGATTACTTTCTGGAGCACTTTCGAATGCTGTACGATCTTTGTTTTCCATACAAGTTAGTGACGGTCAAATCAAATTCAACTATTAAATGGGTGTCACGTGGTATACGCGTATGTAGTAAAAGACAGAGATATTTGTTGTGGAAATACAGACGCGAGTCTTCAGACGAAAACAAAAATACACTAAAAAATTACTCCTCAAAATTCAGAAAAATAATTAAGTTGACCCAAAGAGCACAAAACAATTACTTCATAAACACTTCCAGTAACAAATCAAAAGCATCTTGGCGTATTATAAATAATAAAACACGCAATGTCGAGCCAATAAGTAAAATCAAAGTTCAAGACACCGTCATTACTAACCCATCAGAAATTGCAACTGCATTTAACAATTTCTTCATTGACCAAATACAATCTAATACTTCACCAACGCGTGCAACTACTACTGGCTTAATTAGCAACACGCAATCAATGTTTATGTGTCCTGTGCTACCTCAAGACGTAGTAAGAGTGATACAGGCACTAAAAAATACAAATAGCGTTGGGTATGATGGTATAGATACAAAAGTCATAAAATTCGTTGCGTATAATATTGCCTTACCCTTATGCCATATCATAAATTTATGCATTAGCTCTGGAATATTCCCGACCGGTCTAAAAACAGCAATAGTGAAACCACTTTTCAAAAAAAACGATAAAGAAAAAATCTAATAAATTACAGACCCATTGCCCTAATTCCCATATTCTCAAAAGTCATCGAAAAAATTATTTATGAATTAATTAATAAGTTTTTATGTAAATATAAAATTATATGCGATGAACAGAAAGGATTCAGAAAAACCAAAGGCATAAATAGTGCTATTTATGACTTGCTTAGTGTCATAATGGAAAATGTTGACAGAAAAATACCAATCTGCGCAATCCTTACAGATATGACAAAAGCTTTCGATTGTGTTCATCACGAAACCCTAATTGATAAACTTAACAAGTACGGAATAAGAGGAAACGTCCTTGATCTTGTCAAGTCATATCTAAGTGGCCGTAAACAATACACGGAAATTTCTAAAATTTGCACTATCACTAGGCGTGAGAAAAAATATAGATCGGAAGCAAGAGTTATAAGACATGGCGTACCTCAGGGAGGAGTTCTTAGCTCACTCTTATTTTTGGTCTATATAAATGACCTACCTCATCACATTATACACCCCATGGTCTTATTTGCTGACGACAGTACCGCACTAATTAAATGTACAGATAAAAATCAATACGAACAGGACATTAATAATACACTTAAGGACATTGTGAATTGGCTTGACGAAAATAATTTAGTTATTAACTTGCAAAAGACTAATGTAATGCACTTTTATCAACGCACATCAGTACCGAATGTAGTAACAGAATATAATAACTGCGCTATAGACCATGTAAACGTTGCGAAATTTCTAGGTGTACTGATAGATAGCCAGTTGACTTGGAAACCGCAAGCAGAAGAAGTATGTAAAAAACTGAACATATCCGCGTATGTCCTACATAATCTAACAAAAAAGGTCAACATCACCACAACAATAGTTGCATACCATGGTATAGTTGCGTCCGTCTTAAGATATGGAATAATATTCTGGGGAAATTGTACATTACGAGAACAAGTGTTCAAAGCCCAAAAACGCTGCATAAGGGCAATGCATAATATGCAAATGACGGATAGTTGTGTTCCTGTGTTTAAGTCCCTAAACTTTTAACTTTCCCGTGTATGTATATTTTGGAAATCGCAATCTTCGTTAAATGTAACATGCACCTATTTACTTCAATGTCAGAAAATAAGAAGAGACCCATAAGAAGTCAGTATAAACACTTAATAAATGTTGAGAGATGTAATACTGCTCTATTCAAAAAAAGTGTTATTGGTATGGGCCCAGTCATTTTCAACAAAATTCCCAATATTATTAAAAATAACACAATTCAACATTTTAAAAAAAGACTAACAACACTGTTGATTGAAAAATGTTACTATTCCATAAATGAGTTTCTGAATGACACTGACATCTGTTGATAATGTTTTTAACTACGTAAAACCTATTTATTATTAAATTCTGTTCTGACTTATTTTGGTTATACTTTTGAATTTGATTGGAGATATTATTATATTTTACATTTTGACATTGACTTTTTACATATTGACATTGACTTTTTACATATTGACATTATTACCTATTTATTGTTTGTTTAATTTAGATACCATAATTTAATTGTTGTTTAATTAATAGTTTGTTTCAATTTTAGTTTTAGAAAAATTTAAAATTTGTATGCCTAATATTAGGTTAGGTAGATTGTACAAGGCTCATCCATATTGTTATTCCAGCTTATTTTATGTACCTACAATTTATGCAAATAAATCTTTACTTACTTACTTACTTACTTACTTACTAAACGGAAATCCCAGTCATATTGTACACGAATTCGCCCTCAACGTGGCCCCAGGATATAGAATTATAGAAATTCCGAAAAACGCCATATACTTTCCAATCAACCAAAACAACATAAGCAGTATACATATCAGGCTATTAGATATAAACAATCGCTTAATAAACTTACGTGGTGAAGAAGTGCAGCTATATTTACATCTTAGAAAAAATGATTGACTACAATAAATATGTGCATCAACAAATTGGAAATGTCAGTTCTACTAAAGTGATCAAGCAAATAAGACCTCGGTCAAAGAAAAAAATAAAGTTAACACGAGACAATAAGGAATTTCTTAAAACAATCGGTTTGCTATAATGAATATCTTAGAAATTTTATCTGCTCCAACTTACGACAACACTGTTGAGGGAATCGAATTTCATTCTTACAAACCCTACATAACAAGCTTCAACAGGAACGATGAAATCCGCATACCTATTAATCAACAGGATCTGTATATACTACCTTCAGCGAGCACTTTGTATTTGGAAGGAACTATAATCGTTAGCAAAAAAGATTCAAAAGAAAAAGCAAGCAGCGTTTTTTTAACAAATAATTTTCTACTCTACTTGTTTCAAGATATACGTTACGAACTAAATGGAGTAGAAATAGATAAAATAAAAAACGCTGGTGTGACTACTACGATGAAATCATTAGTGTCAATCTTCGATCAATAATGTACTAGATTCCCGATAAGCGCTTCAAAAACGGCCCGAAATATAAGACCACAAACGTATTTGTGGTCTTATTTCAAATTAGTATGGTCCAATCATAGCCAACATTAAGACGTCAAAATACCGCAGTATGCGTTCAAAAACTGCGTAAATAACCACCGTAACACCAAGGTTTTGGAAGGAATATCTTTTTTTCGGTAATTTAATATCATTATGTGCTTTTTCATAATATTTAAACTGTAAATATAATTAAATCAGCGAATATTATAATTGTTTGGCCAATGTTTGCTACAACGCACCAACTATTGTATCATGTTCTTGAACAGGGAACGCTAGTTCCGCAATAGAATAAGCACGACATTGTAAACAAAATGCTTTTAACCGTATTGCTTAGAGTTTAAGTTTCATTTTAGAATGAATATTTTTGTACTGATGACTTTTTACTTTGGAGCGACATTTAAAATGTTTTGCTTATAATCTTTCTCCGATGAAAGGGCTTAAATAAATATACTTTACAATGATAATTATTAAACGTTATGTTTAAGTGTTAAGGTTTATAATCATCTGAAGTTGTTAATAATATTGAACTTTTTTCTAAGATGTTATGTAGATGTTTACGTGAATTATAGTTGTTGGGGCATTCGGCGAGCTTTCTTATTGAAACAACTTTTTAGATAATTAAAAATATAATAAAACTTTTAGTACATGACATGTTATTAGACGAACATGTTAGGAGAGTCTGCTTAAAAACTATCTTACAAGCTACGCGGCCGGAGCAACGCCTACGTACACGCACACACTTACACATAAATGGCACTACTGACACACACTATAACACCCCCCGCACTAGTTCGAAGCCCTTTCTTCTCCCAAGAAAAAGGGTTGAGTGCGGCCTCCGTCTGTTGCTTGGGTTGCTGACATTTCCTGGTTCCTCTTATGTCTTTTTATTAAATATAATATTCCAGCAACCAATCCAATAATACATAGTACCATATATATAGGTACGGTCCAATAGTGATAACTTTTATCTTGCAGGTCGTCTAGGTTTAGAATTTTCTCCTTTTCAATTAAATTCTGTAATTTATTGATTTGTTCCAGTGGGACATTTTCCAATAACAACGGCTTAAAAATTTTAAACGGATTTTAAATACCGGAAATGACAAAAGCTTTATAGGTGTACCTTTTATCAGATTTTTGTAATTTCTTATGTGGTTTAACTTTGTAGAGACAGTGCATCCCTCAGGCACCTCAAATAAGTAGGTGCCGAGTAAAGATTGGTACTCTTCCCGATCGCACCTATACTCGATCCTTGTTTCTTTTATAAATGACAGAATATAATGAAAATCGTCCAGCTTTTGAATCATTTCTGTTCCGGCTTTAAATTGTACCAAGTTGCAGCAGCTGCATATTTCTTGTTTCAACATCAGTTGGTAAATGCAATCGTTTGGCTTCGAAATGGCTATAAGGTCGACTTCTGGGCAATAATATATTTCCTGGAACCTTTTACATTCTCCATCCATATAGTGATAATTATTACTATTCATTGCCAGATATGGTTTAGGTGGAATTAATATTGTATTGTTAAATGTTGGAGTAGAAAATAAATGATAATAAGCGAAAGTATCTAAATGCATAATAGGGAACTTCAGAACGAATACAATTACATTATCAACATAGTAAGATCCACACTCAATAATATCATAATAGTCTCTTATCTCAGTGTTCTCATGTACAAGCAATTCAGAAGGTTCATATTGGTTTCTTAGAATATTAAACATGAAGTTAATATTTTGAGAATTGATTACACTGTGATGAGTTACTGATAATTTGGAAAAACTCAAAGCATTTTCAAGTGATGTAATACAATTCAAAATATTTTGTAAATTGATTTTTAACAAATTAAACAAACTGTTAATTTTAATATAATCTCTTAACCTAAAATTAGTCATATTAACATTAGACATGATCTCATTTAGTTTAATATGTATTTTGAACTCATTTGATACAATAGTAGACAAGGTCTTATTGAAAGTTTGCAAAATTTCTTTATTCAAGGTAATACCAGCAGTATATTTATCTTTCAAACTATTCTGATTATTTTGCAAAATGTTTATGGCTTTACTATAAAATAATGCGTCTTCGTGATCGAGATTACCGGTGATACCTTTTATGATGGAACCCAAACCATTGATAAGCCCACGTTTATTTCTCGGGTGTTTATACATAGTGCTGAACTTATCATTAATTGTTTCTAACATGCTAATAAGGATCTGATTAATAACTAATGAAGTATCGCTAAAATAAATTGGATCGGCCGATTTTATGTACTCTATATAAGTATCTAAATAGCCTTCTATATTTCTAATATTATCTTTAATCCTATCTAAATCGTAATAATGTATGAACGCATGTTCAGTTTTAATAAACTTAGCATTACCTAACTTAAAGGGGAGTATCCCAGGATTGTCCACTAACTTCGTGGTCACGATTTGTTCAGCCCGGATTAATATCGGAATCCTGCAACAAGACATTTTGATATCTCAGAGGTTTCCTCACGATACGTTTGTGGCGGACAATGTTCTTATCGTCTATGACTTTTAAACCTAATTTTTTCTTAACTCTACGACCTAAGTAACGAGGTTTTGTCTTATGCCTAACTGCTAGCGGGTTTTTTATATATAACGCCTTTCCTTCTTCGTAAGAAATGGGTTCTTCCCGGTCTTTATTAGCATTCTGAATAGTTTTAGTCCGGTTACAGAGTAATTTTTTGTTTATTTCATTATGTAATTGTTTGGTAATTTCCTTGTGCTTAACTACATAGTTTTGAAGATAAGTAGCTTCTAAATTTATATCAAATGGGTCACGACTATTTGAATGCCCATTAATAACATCAATAGGTTTTTGTGTAATTACTGAGTGAATACTATTATTATATCCTATAACAGCATATAGCATTAGCTGGTTAGTGGATAAGGTTGATTGAGTAACGGACAACACACGGATGTGTTCTAATATAGTAGAATGGAATCTTTCGATAGCTCCATTTGACTGAGGATTGTTTACACTGATAAAATGTAACTTAATCTTATGTAGGCTTGCAAACTCTTGTACGGGTAAATTTTTAAATTCGGTTCCTTGATCTGCGGTAATGCTTATTGGTACTCCGTGGTGTGAAATAAAAATAGACAATGCATTTATCACATTTTTTCCTGTTACTGACTCTAGGGGATATGCTTGAGCATATTTAGAAAATACATCGATAATTGTTAAGAATTTTTGTCGATTTACAGTAAGAGTATCAATATGCAATACCTCAAAAGGTTTTTCAGGTATGGGGACAACTATCTGAAAGTTTTGTTTATTTGGATTTCTCTCATATTTACAAGTTTGACAAATGTTACAATTATTTACGAATTCTGTGACTTGTTTTTTTTATATTAGGCCAATAATATTGTAATTTAATTCTTTGTTCAACTTCTTGAATTCCGCGATGATTACTTTTACCTTCGTGGTAGTTCTTAATTATTAAGTATTGTTTATCTGGACAGGTTACATCTTCGGTTTTAGACTTACAAAAAAACAATTTATAAGCGGAATTTTGAAATACTCTTTGCAGTGTACTTGTAATCAACGGAATAAACTTAACGTCTGATAGGTATATGCCATATTTAATATTTGGTTTAAAGTGTTCTTTGAATAAAGTAACAATACTTTTTTCTAAATCATTTTCATTTATTTGAGCTAATATTCTTTTTTTTTCGGGAAAGATATTAACGGTCTTAGTATTTATGGGTGAATGATGTACGAAATCTAAAAATAGCTGATTATCAAAGATGTTAACGTTTTTATCAGAGATAGGGATTTCTAAGACAGGGTTTTCTAATTCAGTATGGATGGTGCTGTGATCATCGATTTGAGTGTTAGGTGCTTTTTTTGACTGATTCACAAACATTGATAACGGTACGTCATCTTCATCACTGCAAGATGAAGATTCAATTTCATTATTATGTATTTCAACTCTAGACAGAGCGTCGGCATTTGTATTACTTTTTCCTTTTTGATATATGATGTTATATTCGAATTCCTCTAAGCGTAATCTCCACCTCGTTAAACGACTATTGGGTTCTTTTATATTCATCAAATACTGTAGAGGTTTGTGATCCGTGATAATGTCAAACTTTCTTCCGTATAAATACGGTCGGAAATATTTGGTGGCC
The DNA here is from genome assembly GCA_949775195.1 of Diarsia dahlii. NCBI lineage: Eukaryota > Metazoa > Arthropoda > Insecta > Lepidoptera > Noctuidae > Diarsia > Diarsia dahlii. The sequence goes on along the minus strand of OX459192.1, from coordinate 11,854,864 downwards.
CATACAATAGCCAGCAGCTCTTTTTCTATGGTGCTGTATTTTGTTTCGGTATCGTTTAGAGTCCGCGATGCATACGCAATCGGTTTATCAGCTCCTATAGGCCCCTGTGATAATACGGCGCCCAGGGCAACGTTTGAGGCGTCCGTACGTAATTTAAAATCTTTTTCAAAGTTAGGATATTGAAGTATAGGGTCGTTTATAAGTAAATTTTGACAATGTTTAAAACAATTAACGTATTCAGGGGTAAGTTGAATTTTAGCTCCCTTTTTTAAACAAGATGTTAGTGGTTTAACAAGATGGGCAAAATTCGGTATGAATTTCCGATAGTAGCCAACTAAACCAAGGAAGGACTTAATTTCTTTGGTAGTTTGTGGTATAGGAAATTTTTGTATGACTTTAATTTTATTTGGATCCGGTTTTACGCCTTCTGCTGTTACAATATGACCTAGGAAAGGAGTTTCCTTTTTTAAAAATTCAGTTTTGTCAAGCTGTATTTTAAAATTAGATTCTCTAAGACGTTGGAAAACGGCTTCTAAATTAAGGATATGTTCTTGTAATGATGAACTGTATACTATTATGTCATCCATATAAACTGTTACATTTTTGAGCCCACGTAAAACATTATCCATGACCCGTTGAAAAGTCGATGGAGCGTTTTTTAGGCCAAAGGGCATGCGTAAAAATTCATAATGACCACGATAACCGTTGTCAATACTAAAAGCGGTTTTTGTGATGTCCTTGGGATGTAATTCGATCTGATGAAAGCCTGATTTTAGATCTAAAACACTGAAATATTGACTTTAACCTAATTTATCCAAAATATCGCTGATATTAGGGATTGGATACCTATCACTCACAGTTTTCTCATTTAGTTTCCTAAAATAAATCACCAAACGCCATTTTGTTTTGCCAGAGGCGTCTTGTTTTTTCGGTACAATCCAGATAGGTGAAGACCAAGGGCTATTTGAAGGTCTTATAATTTTTTGACGTAACATATCAGTTATTTGTTTTTCTACTTCCTGTTTGTGGACATGAGGATATCTGTAGGATCGTGTAAAAATAGGAATGTCATCTTTAGTATTTATCTGATGTTTAATCTGGTTAGTGAAAGTTAAAGGACTATTTTCGGTGTAAAATATGTCATTGTAATTACGGCATAGTTTTAGTAAATTTAGCTTTTCTTCCAAATTTAAATGATCAGTGCGAACCAAAGACTCAATGTCTTGTTCATTTTCATTTATCGATTCAAAATTAAATACATCAAAATTATTGTGAATTGTCTGCGCCTTAAGTGGCGAAACTAAGCTTACGATGATATCATTCTTAGTAGGATTCACTATCTCAAGGTATGCGTAACCCGACTCCGACTGTGTTATCGTCGCGGGAATATAACAATTGTTTATATAAGTCTCGGGTATGAATATATCATCACGCTGAATATTAACGGGTACCTTTACACATTTCGTCGAATTTGACCTAACTAAAGCTTCAAAAAGATTATTAATTCCGGAATTCAGAACTTTAATAGGTATTTCCGCGTTCGGCGTAATTAACTTTTTATTGTGGAGGTCAACGTTTGCTTTCAGTTTTTCCAGCATTCTATAGCCAACTATACCATCAAACACATTATGAAATTTATAAATATAAAACTTTGAGGGGCATTTTTCATTGAATTCAGAAAAGCTTGGTATTTCTATGGAGTAGTTATTGTCGGTGGTACAATTTAAGTTTGTTACAGAAAATGGTTCATAAATTAAAGGTGTATTTTGAAAATGTTTTTCAATTACCTCCGGAGACAAAAAGGACTGATTATAATAATATATAAATAATAATAATATTCCACAACTATCACACAACGCCATCTAGTCCCAAGCTAAGCAGAGCTTGTGTTATGGGTACTAGACAACTGATAAACATACTTATATATTTCTAAATACATACATATTATAGATAAATTACACCCAGACACAGAACAAATGATCGTGCTCATCACACAAACATTTGTCCTGGGTGGGAATCGAACCCACGACCTCCGGCATAGCAGTTAGGGTCACTAACCACTAGACCAACAGGCCAGTCAGATTGGCACCAGTATCGATTATTAACTTAAGGGGTGGCTCATTAATTTCGATAAAAGGCAATTGTCTTTTAGTATGGGTTGGCACTCGAACCTTGATGAAAATTTGGATCGTTCTGAGTAGGCCAATATTGTGTATTGTCATAATCGAGTACATTTAATTCGTTATTATTCTCATGGGGATAACTTGCATCCGGATCATTGTTATCAGTACAAGGTACGTCGCCACTGTGCTCGGTGTGGGAGTTGTTTGGGTTAGTCTCGAGCATGTGCAATTCTTCGAACTGATTGCACATTGTTGCTTCGGGATACTGTATACTATGATAATTGGGTACTGATGGTCTTAATGGAATATTTGCAGAATTATAGGATATTCCACTCATGGGTACAGGTTTAGATTGGGTATTCGGTTTGTTGCTAGTATTAGAGTTATTAAAGTTTTGTTGCAACGCTCGGTATGGGTTCTGTGGTCTATTCCCGGAATTATTGTTAAAATTTGGCCCATTAAAATAAGGTTTCGATGCGGCAAAATTATTATTATTATTCCTAGTAAAATAAGGTGTAAACGGTCTGAAGGGTTGCGAGTTGTTGAACTTGAAATTTTGACGAGGTTGTAAGGGTTGGTTTAAATTTGGAAAAGGTAAATTCTTAGAATTATTATTATTATTCTGGAAAGGTTTGTTGTTATTAACTGATGAAAAATTGTTGCCTTTCTGTACATACCTAATATTTTCTTCGTCTTTAATATAATTAAGAGCTGTGGGCAAATCTACAGGGCGCATGGCTCTTATAGTTGTGCCAAAAGGTTCTTTTAGTCCTGCTAGAAAAGTTTTAAGGGTTTGAGCTTGGAAAAAGCTCCTTTTGCAATTCTTTACATCCTCAACTGTTTCGTGAAGATTTACGTAATTAATAATAGTGTTTAAAATGTTCATGCAGCGGTTGTAATATTCCTGAGCGGATTCATTTTCCTGCTTCATATTAACTAAATCTCGGTTCAACGAATTTTCATCCCTTTGGTCCCCAAAATTTTTTAGCAATACGGTTTTGATATGATCCCATGATGAAACGCCGTTAATATTAACTATTTCCTCGGCTTTGCCTTCCAATTTGTTTAAAATATTGTGTAAAATAATGGAATTGTTAAAGCAATCTGGAGTAGTTCTATCATAAAATTGTGTTAATATAGTTTCGGATGTTTCTATAAATCTGTGTAATTGATTCGGGTTCCCATCATATTTAGGGATAATCATTAAAGCGATTTTAATGGCTGATAACTTTTGCGAATCCATTTTGCAAAATATATTATTCGCCTTGCGATATTTTATAAACAACGACAGCACACACAAATACAGTAAAAAAAAAGTTAAATTAATTATTGAGATCTCTCCTTTTCAAAACAAAAATACTTAAACAGAACAAGAATTATTACTTTTTTTCTGAAGTTCTCCAAAAATATAATAATATTATATCCACCAACAATCAAAAGAATCTGGACTTGCGATGTGATGAAGGCCCAGGTCCACAACTTCATGATCGAAGCCACTTCCGTTCTTCTCGCCGAAAACCACAGTAGGAACACGGTTTCAAATGTTGAGAAAAGTCTTTGTTTTTGATTTTTGAAAAACGCGGTTTTTCTTTAACTTTATCCGTTGCGACTGCGCCAATTATAGTTGTTGGGGCATTCGGCGAGCTTTCTTATTGAAACAACTTTTTAGATAATTAAAAATATAATAAAACTTTTAGTACATGACATGTTATTAGACGAACATGTTAGGAGAGTCTGCTTAAAAACTATCTTACAAGCTACGCGGCCGGAGCAACGCCTACGTACACGCACACACTTACACATAAATGGCACTACTGACACACACTATAACACGTGTGTGCAAACGTGGCCACTTGAGCGACTTAGTTTTGTTCCTGATGCTTAATCTAGTACTATTATTGATCGAAGGTGTCAATGAATGAGAGTGAGTCAAAGATATCTTATGCATGGGGTTGGAATATCGATGGCACAAAAAATATTAACGGAGGTAGTTTTTCTGCTTCTATACTTCGATCAATAATGTACTAGATTCCCGATAAGCGCTTCAAAAACGGCCCGAAATATAAGATCACAAACGTATTTGTGGTCTTATTTCAAATTAGTATGGTCCAATCATAGCCAACATTAAGACGTCAAAATACCGCAGTATGCGTTCAAAAACTGTGTAAATAACCACCGACCACCAAGGTTTTGGAAGGAATATCTTTTTTTCGGTAATTTAATATCATTATGTGCTTTTTCATAATATTTAAACATAATTAAACTGTAAATATAATTAAATCAGCGAATATTATAATTGTTTGGCCAATGTTTGCTACAACGCACCAACTATTGTATCATATTCTTGAACAGGGAACACTAGTTCCGCAATAGAATAAGCACGACATTGTACACAAAATGCTTTTAACCGTATTGCTTAGAGTTTAAGTTTCATTTTAGAATGAATATTTTTGTACTGATGACTTTTTACTTTGGAGCGACATTTAAAATGTTTTGCTTGTAATCTTTCTCCGATGAAAGGGCTTAAATAAATATACTTTACAATGATAATTAAACGTTATGTTTAAGTGTTAAGCTTCGATCAATAATGTACTAGATTCCCGATAAGCGCTTCAAAAACGGCCCGAAATATAAGACCACACACGTATTTGTGGTCTTATTTCAAATTAGTATGGTCCAATCATAGCCAACATTAAGACGTCAAATTACCGCAGTATGCGTCCAAGAACTGCGTAAATAACCACCGTAACACCAAAGTTTTGGAAGGAATATCTTTTTTTCGGTAATTTAATATCATTACGTGCTTTTTCATAATATTTAAACATAAATAAACTGTAAATATAATTAAATCAGCGAATATTATAATTGTTTGGCCAATGTTTGCTACAACGCACCAACTATTGTATCATGTTCTTGAACAGGGAACGCTAGTTCCGCAATAGAATAAGCACGACATTGTTCACAAAATGCTTTTAACCGTATTGCTTAGAGCTTAAGTTTCATTTTAGAATGAATATTTTTGTACTGATGACTTTTTATTTTGGAGCGACATTTAAAATGTTTTGCTTCTAATCTTTCTTCGATGAAAGGGCTTAAATAAATATACTTTACAATGATAATTAAACGTTATGTTTAAGTGTTAAGGTTTATAATCATCTGAAGTTGTTAATAATATTGAACTTTTTTCTAAGATGTTATGTAGATGTTTACGTGTGTGAAATCGTGGCCACTTGAGCGACTCAGTTTTGTTCCTAATGCTTAATCTAGTACTATTATTGATCGAAGGTGTTAAGGTTTATAATCATCTGAAGTTGTTAATAATATTGAACTTTTTTCTAAGATGTTGATGATGATTATTATTATTATTATTATTTATTATTATTATTATTATTGATCGAAGCTTCTATACCACTTTGTAATATTCTCGGGTTTGCAGAAGATTTTAAGAAAGTAGTGATAAATAGTAGACATGAATTGATATTGTTACGAAGCAATACAAACCTGAACGCTGTAAAACTGAATACTGGTGAAATTGTAGATGATGTTCAGATAAATAAAATTGTTTGGCGTGTACCGCACGTTAAAGTGTCAGACAAAGAGAAAATAAGTTTGCTAAAATTGTTAGAGAAAGACCGTCCGCTCCAGATGATTTTTAGAAATTGGGATCTGTACGAATATCCTACTTTACCTAAAACAACGAAACATACTTGGTCTATTAAAACATCATCACAAATAGAGAAGCCTAGATACGTCATTATTGGTTTACAGACAAATAGAAAAAACAATGCAAGCTCTGATATGTCTCTGTTCGATCACTGTCATATTCGTGACGTTAGAGTATACCTCAATTCAAACTACTTCCCATATGAAAATCTAAATGTGAATTTTGCTAATAGCAGAATTGCTTTATTATACGAACAATATACTAGATTTCAACAGTCATATTACGGACGTCGCGCGGAGCCTTTATTAAGCGAAAAACAATTTAAAGACTTGGCAAGGCTCTTTGTTGTCGACTGCTCCCGGCAAGCAGATAACTTGAAGGCAGGTCCGGTTGTGGATGTAAGAGTGGAAATTGAAACTGATTTGGATATACCCGATCAAACTTCTGCGTACTGTCTTATATTGAATGATTGTATAATTGAGTATAAACCGCTAAGTAATACTATAAGAAAAATATCATGAATCCGAATACTATCATAGTAGATGTTCAAGGGTTTAAAGATCTATGTAATAATTTTATAATAAAGGAATTAGCTTTTGCTAGTCGCAATTATACGCTGTCATTTTTAATAAAACCACCATATTTGTTTAGATACTTAACAAGTGATGAAAAAAGACAAGTTAAATGGTTAGAAAGGAACAGAGGCATTTATTGGAATGAAGGTTATATCGACTACAGAGAATTCCAACGTATAATCGTTCCATATCTAGAAAATAAGGAAATCTTTGTGAAAGGTTTTGAGAAAGTGAAATGGATTAAGGATCTTTGTGAGAATTGTAATGTGTCTGACCTCAGTGGAAAAAACTGTCCTAATTTCTCTGTGTTGTTTAACAAGTACTGTGATGAAAAAAATAATTTAAATTGTACTAAACATTTAAAGATATGTGCCTTAAAAAATGTTTTGTGTATTAAAAAACATTTGAATTTGTAAAAATGTGTATTTTGGGTTTATGTACTTAAATAAAAATCATGAAATCTTAAAAGTATGTTTATTTCATTTGTTTACCTGCTACAATAAAAATATTTAAATTAAAAGAACAACTTTAATTACCTAACCAAAAGTTACAAAAAAATATTAAAAATCACTGTCAATCAAAGATTTTGATATTTTTTTAACTAACGATTCCGTATCGTCCATAACACTATCAATAGCGTCTTTAACGATGTATTGTGCATTTATTATCACGTTTTTACTATCACTATCACTGTCACTGGTATTGTTATTGCAGAGATCGATAACTGATATTTTTATCAGTTTTTATCCAATTTTTATGGGTTCTTAATTCTTTGAATGCTCGTTTCAAGCTTCCAGTTTTGTTTAGGTGTCTTTCTATTGTTCGTGACCTGTATGTATTATAATCTCGCTGTATGTACCTGCTAATTAGTTTGTAAAGGGCTTTCAGCTCATTTTTTGTACTTCGAGATTTAGGCAGATTTAGGCACGAGATACAAAGCATTAAAATGCTTTGTATCTCGTGCCTGCGACGTATTAACTGCCTTTTTTTTTTTTGGTGGGTGGAAAATCATCGAATGACCCCCCCCGCTCTTGGGCAGAGCGAAGGGGAGTGTCAGACTTCTACTGACTAAAAACCGAACCCATGCTCCTTCTTTGCCCTTGTGCCGAGGCCACGTCATCTAGTACTAAAATCCGCGGCCCCGACGGGCGTCGGCCCTTGCCGGCCCCTCCTTGCTGACATCTCTTTGAGGCGCGCGTGGAACACGAACGCGCCGCCGACACGGTCTGTTGCCGTCATGACGACGGCCGGACGGCGAGCTAGCCCATTACTCACCGTCCACAGGCCCGCGTCTACGGTGGCCGGAAGCCATCACGTGGCCCCCGACGCCCGGAGCGCCTTCCGCGCCTTCCACGGCGGCTGGGACGTTGAGAGGTTCGCTCCCTCTCTCGTTCCGCCACCTCCTTCGCTAGCATCACTGCTTCGCAGAAGGAGGCGACGGCGTCCCATTCCTCCTCGCCCCGGACCATGGCTGGCACCAGGGCCGGACGCGAGAGGTCGCCGCCGCCGATCGCCGCTACGAGAACACGGCGGGGCTCCGCCCAAGCAGGGCACACCTCCACAGTGTGCTCCACCGTGTCCTCCGGTCGATCCTCGCAGTGGAAGCATCCGGGCGTTTCCTCCCGCCTGATTCGGTGCAGGTACCTCCCGAAACATCCGTGTCCGGTGAGGACCTGCGTCAGACGGAAGGTGAGGGCGCCGTGGCTCCTCTCTAGCCACTCCTCAAAGAGGGGACTTACCGCCACTATCGTGGCGTGCCCTGCACGGGGTTGCAACAGTCGCTGTCTCCATGCCGCCATGAGATCGCACCGGAGGTCTGTCTGCCGCGCAGCAATGTGCCGCGGCAGCAGAGTGACCCCCCAGTGTAGCGCTTCCGCGCGCCACTCACGTAGGCGCGCGAGGACTATCGCCTCCAGATCCCACGGCGGCAATCCGGCAAGGAGATTTGCCGCCTCGCGGGAGATCGTGCGGTACCCGCGGACAAGCCTTACGGCCATGACCTTTTGGGGCGCGTTCAGGTAGTGGACGGCCCGCTTCCTCACGGCACGCGCCCACACCGGGGCCCCGTAAAGGGCCATGGACCGCACGATCCCCGCATACAGCCTACGGCAGGAGGCGTTTGGCCCCCCCAGATTGGGCAAGAGCCACCTACGTATTAACTGCCTTGTGTGATCTGTAATTACTATTTGTTTTTTAGTCTTTATGTTCGAATTGGGCACTTGATAAGCCAGTTTCAATAATATTTAGAGTATTTCTCGAAATAAGTGTACATCTGTTGAAAAAAAAGTGTGCCTCGAAATAGTAACAAAGTTTCAATGTTTTTATTTAACCATACATACAAAAAATAACATATTTGTGAAGAAAAACTATTAAACTTTAAAGTTTTGAAGAATAAATGGTAAAACCATAGTATTCAATAAATTTTAGAAAGCTTTTTTAAAAAGATGTTTTTTGCGTTTCATTAAAAAAATCAAATTGCCACCCTACGATTTCATACATGTAACACTTCATAAAATTCGATATGTCGCGTTAATATTGTGCATTTTTTGTATTACAGACCTTGATTAAATGTAGTTTCTTTATTAAAGTGATTTTCTATGGGGTTTCATAGTAAAATATAAAAAAAAAATGCGAAAAACAAAATGAGTCGTGCCCATTTACTTTTTAGTAACTTACTCTTTAGTTACGTTTTATTTCTACTTCCACGTAATTTCTGAACGCATCCGTTACCTTTTAACACGGGCAACACTAGCATCATTCTGATTGGCTGTAGGTCTGACGTCTCCGCCATAACTTTTAATGTGAAAATCAGTTTTGAACGTGTTGTCCAAGGGAGATTACTTTTTCGTAATAAGAAATACTTTTTCACTTTTTCACATTAAGATAAGTCTTGATTTATATATGTTATTGTAATACGTGTCGTACGAACATTTAAGCGTATTATATTATTTGCAGTTTCAGGTTTTATCAAACCATCGACTTATTATGATCTTAATTTGTAAAATTTTTGTTGCTTTTTCGAAACGTTTTTTATGAATTTCGTTACGTTATGAAAAAGTATAGTGTAAAGCTGAGTGTATAAAGTTCTTAAAACTTTGCCAATATTAAAACCTTAGTGAACATTCACTGGCAAGTAGTTCTTTACGAATTTTAAAGTCTCATATGCTTTATTTAATAGGTTGGTTTATAGCCTTATGTTTACTATTTAGTAACATCTAGAACTATTTCATAACAAAATATTGTTATGAAATAGTTCTAGATGCAAAGTGTACGTAACGAAAAAGTTGTTACGAAATATCGTAACAACTTTTTCGTTACGTACACTTTTTTTGAGAAATACTCTTTATCAGTTTGTTGTAATATTCCTGTGTTGTATAATTAGTTTGATTCTCTGATAAGGTGTTTATATTACATTGAAGAGATTTAAGGTATTTAGAAATTTGTTCCTCGGTTTGAAGTAAGGTTTTGTAATTTTTGTTATTATAAGTTGTCCTTTTTTTTCTTGGGAGCTTAATCTTAACCCAGTAATGCCTAGCATGTCCATTTGGACACGTAAATAATATGTTTTTAAAATAATTATTGTTTCGAGATTACACTGCATAATAAAAAAATCTTTTCTTTATTGCATTGTTTCTACCCTGTGGTTTCAATATTTGTCGTTTATTTCTCCATAATTGAGGTTATTTTGGAAATATAATCTATTGAAATAGGTTATTGTTCAAAATTAGTAAAAAAATCGATAACCGAAGTGGGTAAGTGGTTTTTTATCTGAATATTTTTGTATTTTTAGCGTTTTGTTCTGTTTTGTTATGCTTGTATAAATGATTTATAATATAGTTACGATAAAGTATAGGTTAGCTTTGTATAATTATGTTATATTTTTGTACGTTGAATGTGATGTGTCCATATGGACACGCTAAGCACCTGCCGTAGCTTTTTGACATTACACTTGTTCTCATTCAGATTGTTGGATTTCGATCATTTCAAGGGAAGTTGTTCGCTCAATGAAGTGAAGAGGACCGAACTACTCAGGAATCTATTTATAAAAGCCCCACCAGAACCAGCAGAGCAGAACGGATGACGATTCTGGTGATGAAGACACTGGTGGAAAGGCCCAAAGTTTGAATAAACGTCAGTTACTTGCCGAGACTGAAGTAGGTTTTAGGAATCAATGAGCAATGCATGGCAATTGGAAAGAAAGACGAGGGTCGGCCGGAGAACACGGTGGAGCAAACCGTGGAGGTCTGTTCCGCTTGGGCGGAGCCCCGCCGTGTTCTCGTAGCGGCGATCGGCGGCGGGGACCTCTGTCGTCCGGCCCTGGTGCAAGCCATGGTACGGGGCGAGAGGGAATGGGACGCCGTCACCTCCTTCTGCGAAGCATTGATGCTTGCGAAGGAGGTGGTGGAATGTTAGAGGGAGAGTACCTCTCGTCCCAGGCGGTCCGGGCGTCGGGGGCCACGTGATGGCTCCCGGCCACCGTAGGCGCGGGCCTGTGGACGGTGAGTAATGGGCTAGCTCGCCATCCGTCCGTGTCATGACGACGACAGGCCGTGTCGACGGCGCGTACGTGTACCACGCGCGCCTCAAAGAGATGTCAGCAACATGGAAGGGGCCCGCAAGGGCCGACGCCTGTCGGGGCTGCGGTTTTTTCGATAGAGATACCGCGGCCTCGACACAAAAGGCTAAGAAGGAACATAATAGGTTTTTAGTCAGTAGAAGTCTGACACTCCCTACCGCTCTGCCCAGAGCGGGAGGAGTCATTTGATGATTTACCACACCCCAAAAAAAAGGAGGGAAAAAAAATTGCTACTACAAGTGCTTAGCGTGTCCATGTGGACACATATTTTTTTTCTAACTTTAAATATACATATGAACCTAAAACTTCCCAAAAATGTTTTTTTACCCTTTATTCTACATAATGATGAAAAAAAATAAGGAAAAGGTGGAAAAAAAAAAATTCGGGCATTACTGAGTTTTGTTCTTACAGGTCTATGGTCTGATGGGTATTCTACATTTAGAACCTCAATATTTTGCATGTTTTGAGGAAAATTTGACAGAATGTAATCCAATTCATTCTTTGTTTTGCCGTCGGGAGACCTCCAAGTCCATCTATTTTTAGGTTTCTTATCAAAGAAAGTATTAGTAATTGATAATTTATTTTCATATTATTATGCAAATTCTACCATTCTTTCTCCTGGAGTATTTCTGACTCCGTAGCCATATTTTCCCATTAACAAGCTTTCTTTGGATTTAGGGTAACCAATTTTGGCATTAAAGTCTCCCATCACTATTGTCTTCCTATTGCCAGCCAGTGTTAAAGCGTTATCTATGGTACTGTAAAATTCTTCTATTTTGGTTTCATCTGCACCTTCTGTTGGGGCATAGACTTGGATGATAGCAAGTTTAAAATTGTTTATATTTAATCTTAACAAGGCAACCCGATCTGATAGTCCTGTTATTGTCTCTATGTATTTTTTGAGGTGTTTTTTTATAATGAATCCAACTCCGTAGAGTCCTGCTGTTTCTCCGTCGAATTGGAATATAAAATCTTCATATTCACAAATTGAATTTCAAACTCTCCTCACCTCTGATAAACCCATTATGTCAAATCTTATATTTTCCATAGAATCCATTAGTTCAATATGTCGTGAGTGGGAAGAAAGAGCACCACACTGAAGAGGTAGAACCGATAGAACCCATAGATATAACTGAAATAATCGAACAAATAAAGAAAATGAAAGATGAAAAGAGTCCGGGCCCAGACAAAATAACCAATGAAGTTATCAAAATAGGTCACATATTACTAGCAAAACCATTAACAAATCTTTTTGATATGATTATTGATAATATTTGCACCCCACAGGAATGGTCCGAATCAAACATAATTCTGCTATACAAGAAGGGAAATCCAAAAGATATTTCTAATTACCGACCTATTAAGCCTGTTACCGACCCTATACAAACTATTTTCTTCAATAATAGAAAAAAGAATCGGTCAAGTACTTGACAGTAAACAACCGGACCATGTACACACACTGGAGCAAGTTATTGAAAAATATCAAGAATTCCAAAGACCGTCATACATCGCCTTTATCGATTACCAAAAAGCATTCGATACGATTTTGCACTCGGCTATTTGGCAAACTCTACTTACACAAAACGTCAACCAAAGTTAGTCAAACATACTGAAGCACCTATATGAGAATAGTTATAGTAGAGTACAATTGGAAGACACAGGACCACCTATAAAAATAGAAAGAGGGGTCAGGCAAGGTGACCCCCTGTCACCTCGCCTTTTCATAGCAGTGCTAGAGGCAGTTATAAGCAGTCTAAACTGGAGAAACTTGGGAATCAATATCAAGGGAAAAACCTCTCCCATCTAAGGTTCGCCGACGACATAGTTCTTTTAGCTGATAATCATCAAGACCTACAATATATGATATCCACTCTACATAACGCAAGCAAGGAAGTAGGCTTAGAAATAAACTTAAATAAAACAAAAGTAATGTCAAGCAGCAGCCACGACCCTATCAAACTTGAAGATGTCCAACTAGAATATGTGAGTAACTACATATATTTAGGAAAACAAATTTCATTTAGCGCACAAAACAATCATCAAGAAGTAGATAGGAGAGTTCAAAAAACATGGAGCAAGTTTTGGATCTTTAAAGAAGTACTGAAAGGCAATTTTCCTATAAAACTGAAAAGAAAAGTTATGAATTCATGCCTTCTACCCTCCTTGACATATGCTTGTCAAACGTGGAAATTCACTCAGAAGATTAAAAACAAAATAAAAACAAGCCAAAGAAGTATGGAAAGGAGTATGATGAAAATAAGCAAACTTCAAAAAATTCCACATACTTTCATTAATCCGCGAGAAGACAAATATTATTGATGCTCTAAGTCACGCGCAAAAATTAAAATGGAAATGGGCGGGCCATGTAGCCGCTGAGACGCCTTTTTTTTCCTTTTCCACTAATTTTTTATGACGTCAAACGGCCGACCTTGTAAAAAAAAAGGTGCGCAGGCGCGCGCCGGCCGGCCGGGCTCTTATCTTAATTTTTTGTTGACGTGTTATAAACAATAGACGCTTCAAGTAATGTTTTTGTTCAAGCTTATGAGAGACCCTTTCAAGTGGTGTCAAGTGTTTGTTAGTATTTCGTTTCAAATTTATTATATTATTTCGTAAACATTGACTAGGGTTGGCAAAAAACTTATGTGATTTTATGTGAAATTTAAAACTTATTATTTCAAAAAGTAAATCGATACCATATATTTTATGGCTTTTATTGGTGGAAGGGTTCTATTTACGTACGATAAAATAAAAATAAACATAGTTATAATAGAAATTTTTTTTTTGTTTTTTTTTTTAACCAGTATTTATTGCCGACGGGGAATAATTTAATCACTTAAATTAAATAATTTATCACAAATATACTGTTTCACGTAAATTAAAAATTTTGCTACTATCTGAAAGATAATTTAATAGTGTAACTTACTTGTAAGTATTATGCTGATAGGTTCATACAATAAATTAAAATATGGAATTAATTAATTAATGAATTAAATGAAAAAATTGCACTCGACATTGTTTGTTTATTTTTTGTTTGTGAATTTTGAGTAAACACAATACATACGATGTTATTGTTTTCTACAAGAACCGCCCCTATGACGACCCCCTGACCAAGAAATACTCTCTTTAATTAAATTTCAGTGACGCGTGAGCAGTTGAGGCGCATGCACGTACGCTTAAACCGTTCTTTACTATCGCGTTGTTTTCGTAAACGTTTACATGACAATGTTCATTGTGATACTTAAAAATGGATGAAATAGATAATGATTTGAATTTGCGAGCCTCTAGTGGCGGTGAAATAGTAGAGGAGGAACCAGTAATGGAATGTGAACAACAACTTTGTAACATTTTGGCTAATTATGCGAGGAGGACGAATGAAAAGAGTGAACAACAACTTGATATAACTTCCGCTGAAGAGACGAATAAGGAAAAAAACAATGAGCAACGACTTGCAGAGAAGAGAGGTAGACAGGATGATGAAGAGATAATAGAAGAAGACGGATTTATCACAATAAGAAGAGGACATAAAAAAGCCAATCGACAAAATTCAAACAGTGACAAAAGGAACGAGAGTAACGACGAGGCCAGAAAGCTTCAGGTAATCGTATCAATCACCGGAAAAGAAATATTACCGAAACAATTTGGGATGGCAAAACTTTTACGTTCACTAAATATTGAAAATGTAACGAGAATCGTGTATAAAAATGCGTTTAAGGCTATGATTTACTTTAATAACAAGGAAGATGCGTCGAAGTTACTTAGTTGTGATAAGCTATCGGATCTAGGGTATAGAGTACAGATGACAGACCAGGCTAACTTATGTTATGGAATCCTTAAACAAGTAGATCTAGAAATGGAAGAAAAAGAACTTTTAGAGAACGTTACATGTGAATATGACGTCATATCCATAAGAAGACTAAGAAGACAATCTGATAAAGGGGAGTGGGTAGATTCAGAAACAATCAGAATTTGCTTTAAGGGTAACACTTTACCGCCGTACGTATACAGTTACGGTTGTAGGTTTAAAGTGGAACCATATACTTTCCCAGTGTCCCAATGTTCAGTATGTTGGAGATTTGGTCATCTTTCCAAGTCGTGTCCAAGTAAGAAACAAATATGTCCCAAGTGTGGTAATAATCACCCAAATTGTGAGACAGAAAAATACATTTGTGTGAATTGTAAAGGACCACATATATGGCCTTGTTCAAAAAATGCCCCGTTTTCTTAAAAGAAAAGAATATTAGGAATATTATGACAAAAAATAACTGCAACTATCGGAAAGGCTTAGAAATATACTTAGCTACTGTAAAACACAAAGATACACAAAAACTAAACGATAAAAGCAATCACAATATTGAAGAAAACACTCAGCAGTCGGCAACCGACTCGCAAGATGACTCAACGCAACATAGCTTTCATACTTCCCCTCAGAGATCATATAGAAATGTGCTTATCACCGAAGCCATTGTTCATAAGGAAAAGGAGGTACATCAGATGGAGGTAGAAGATTGTCAACAAAAAAATTCTCAAACAAAGAGAGTAGATCAAGTAAGTGTGTCTCAAGAGGTAAACACGTCAACACAACATTCACGCCAACAAAGAAAAAATCTGGAAGACAGTTGCAATAGTCAGCAAACACCAAATCTACTTAAGGAAAAGGACCCAGGTTCTGAGGAATTAAAAAAAACATTTAGTATGTACAATATTTTTAACAGAATCCGAGAAGTATGTTTATCAGACGGTAATTGGTTCACTAAATTTAAATCACTAGTTAAATATTTTATAGAAATATGTGGTCAGTGGTTTTTTAAGGTTTTGAGTGGAGATAATCTATGGCAAAATGTTGTATCTATGTTTAATAATGGCTAAGAAATCTAATAATATAGTTTTACTCAATATAATACAGTGGAATGCACGAAGCTTGCGACCTAAACGTAATGAATTCGAACTTCTATTACAACAGTATAAAGTACACATTGCGTTAGTATCCGAAACATGGTTAGAACCGGAATCGCGTATAAATATAAGTGGCTATAATATCTTTAGAAACGATAGGATTGACGGATACGGGGGAATAGCTATAATATCACATAAGTCGATTAAAGTACAACAAAATTTTATGAATATTAATAATTCGGGAATAGAAATAATGTCAATTAAACTTTTGAACTGTAATAAAATTGAAAATATCGTACTAATTTACTGTACATCATCGGTACGTACAAGTTTATCCGATTGGGAACAAGTATTTTCATTATTTCCCGCCAAATGTATTGTAGCAGGAGATTTAAACGGCCATCACACTACTTGGTCGTGCAAGACTGACGCGCGAGGTACACAAATCTATGACTCGGCGTTAGATAACGGCTTCATTTCGCTTAATGACGGTAGCGTAACAAGAATTAGTTCTGTTGATAATATTATTCAACGAACTTCGCCCGATGTGACATTTGTTTCTACCGACTTGTCGCATTTATTAAATTGGAATGTTATGAATGAATGTCTAGGGAGCGATCATTTGTTTTTGAAGATCTCGTACAAATACAGTAGTGACGCACACTCTGTTTATAATACTAAAAAAAGGAATTTTAAGTTAGCAAAATGGTCAGAGTATACAAAATGTTTAGAGGAGTATTTGCTTCAACCAGTTGAGACTGTGACTGTACAATCCATGTATGACCACTTTATTAAGCAGGTGGAGAGAGCTGCAGACCGGTTTATACCTCTTATAAAGGCATGTGATAAACCAAGTAACGAATTTCGACCTAAGTCCTATTGGACCCCTAAGCTTTCTCATTCTGTTGCACAACGAAGACTAGCCTTAAAAAAATTTAGAAGCAACCCTACACCCGATAACCTAACTGACCTTGAACGAATAGCAGAAATTACAAAAACGACTATACAGCGGGCTAGAACAAGTGATTGGCAAACTTATTGTAGTAGTATTGATGAGCAAACATCCAGCTCGGATATGTGGAAACGTATGGGCTGGGTTAAGGGAATTCATTCCTCACGATCATATGTTTCGAATGAACAAAAACTCGAACTACTTCACAGTCTTGCTCCTGATTATACGTGTCGGCAGCCCTTTCACAGTTTTAAATCAAATAATGCAGAATTAGATAATAGCTTCTCTGTACAAGAAATGATTCATTGCTTTAAGCGAAAAGACACAGCGCCTGGCAACGACGGTATAACATATTCGTTAATCTTTCATCTTTCACCAATAAGTAGGCTGTACTTACTAAAATTATATAATAATATATTTTATACGGGGGATATTCCAAACCAATGGCGCGACATATTGGTGACGCCCATTCCTAAAAATTGCCCTAATAATAGCCCTAAACTACGACCAATTTCATTAATATCTTGTGTGTGCAAAATTTTCCACTCAATGCTGACGAAACGACTTGAATGGTACATAGAAAAAAATAAGTTGTTATCCCCGTACACTTCCGGATTTAGAAGAGGGCAGTCTTGTCAGGATTGTTTGGCTAAATTAGTAAGCCAGATTTATGTTGGATTTTCGCATAAGGCTCCAACTATAGCTTGTTTTTTAGATATTTCTAACGCATATAATAATGTATTAGTAGACGTACTGATTAATACTTTAGATGAAATAGGAGTTGGACAAAAAATATGTCAATATCTATGTAGCTTTCTAAGCGAAAGGCACCTTATGATGAAGGATGAGACTGATCAGCAGAATTATTTTATTAGGTATACTGATAGAGGTTTAGCTCAAGGAGACCCAATTTCCCCCCTTCTTTTTAACGTGGTCACAATGACTTGCTTCCATAGGATTAAAAATGTGAATATATGTCAATACGCGGATGATTTTGTTTTATATTGTTCTTTTAAAAATCTTAATGAAAGTAAACATGAATTACAGGTAGCACTTAATACATTTTGTAATGTTTTAGATGATATGGGATTAGAATTATCGGCAACTAAGTCTAAAGTATGTATTTTTACTAGGGGGTTCAGAAAATTAGAAATAGATTTGAACATAAATGGAGATTATTTGCAGTTAGTACATAATTATAAGTATTTGGGAGTGTGGTTAGACAGTTCATTGCGTTGGAGTAAACATATCAATACGATAGCCGAGAAAGTACAGAGGAAACTAAATTTACTCAAAGTCTTAGCTGGCACTGCATGGGGCATGCACCCTAAACATTTGAGACATATTTACATAGCTTTGATTAGAAGTCGCATAGACTACTGCAGCTTTTTATATGATGTGAGTGCAAAGTGCCACCTAGACAAATTAAACAAGATTCAAAACCAGGCTTTGAGAATAATAGGAGGTTTTATCAAGACTACACCTATCCACGTTATGGAAAGTGAGCTTTGTGTAGTCCCACTGTATTTACGTAGACAATATTTAGGTTATAAGTTCTGTTTAAAATCTAAATCCGTAGAAAATAATAGTATTAATGATTTGTTAGGGCAGCTTCACACTCTTCGACAGAATAGTTATTGGCAAAATAAAAAGATTCCCTTACTGATTTCTTTATCTAATGAAGTGAAAAGCGATGAAATAGCATCGTCACACCCCTTGCCAATGTTTACTCTAAGGACATGGATGACCAACATTAATATTCATGAAATAATTATATGGGATTTAGATGTAGTACAATTATCTAAACATAGCTATAATAGTGATTTATTAAAATTTGAAGTTATTAGAGAGTTACATTTGAAGTACAATGAATGGCTTAGCATATTTACAGATGGGTCGAAGAGTGTAGAAGGTCATGGAGCAGCCTTTTATGTGCCTAGTGAACCATTGAATTGCCAAAGTAATTGCTTTAAAATAGACAAGGATGCGTCCATAATGACGTTGGAGCTTATTGCTATCTCTGAAGCACTTACGTTTAGTAACAGTAGCCAACAGAAAGAAATTGTTATTTGCACAGACAGCAAAAGTTCCTTACAACATTTAGCTCGATGCGCCTCTGGCCACAGAGGTGTATCGCTAGCTTATGTTATTCTATCTAAGATAGATGAATTAGTGCTTAAAGGTGTTACATTGAGATTGCAATGGATTCCATCGCATATTGGAATACAGGGCAATGAAAAGGCTGACATGCTGGCAAAATATGCAGCTAAATACGGGAAAGGAACTAATATTATTTTGGATTACTCAGAATTCTTACCTAAATTTAAAAAGAAGTGTTATGATGATTGGAAGGAATATTTTGACAAGCGCTCATTGGATAAAGGAATTTGGTATAAAACCATGCAGGGTCAGCCTTTTCGTATGCCCTGGTTTGTAAACAGTAATTTAAGTCGAAAATTAGTTGTTACGGCTCACAGACTCAGATCTGGACACATTCCATGTAATAAGTTTGCGCACTTGATGAAAAAAACGAACTCACCTAATTGTGTGGAGTGTGGAGTTGTTGAAGACTTACACCACTTATTGATGGACTGTGTCCGATATGAGTCTGGGAGAAATGAGCTGTTTAGGGTATTGAGGTTAAACAGACTTGAAGTAGGCACATTCCACAAAATCCTGGCTCAACCAAATGGTGATGATGCGAAGAGTCTATATAGGTTCATGGCCCACATTTGACAAATGTATATTTAGGATACGATGGGACT
The DNA here is from genome assembly GCA_949775195.1 of Diarsia dahlii. Lineage (NCBI taxonomy): Eukaryota > Metazoa > Arthropoda > Insecta > Lepidoptera > Noctuidae > Diarsia > Diarsia dahlii. Next base: position 11,835,316 of record OX459192.1, on the reverse strand, counting down.
GACATACGCATTGCGATCATAAATGTCCCTAAATAAATAAGAAAAAAAAAAAAAAAAAAAAAAAAAAAATTATTTATTTTTAATGAATTTTAAAAAAATATAATTTTGAATTTCGCGGGCCGCCATGTTTGTTTTTTTGCAAGGTTAGCTTGAACAAAACTTAAAATCTTAACTTTAATTTACTATCTTTTGTTTAAGTTTTTGCTGAAAACTATTGTCCAGTAAATATCCAATGTGATAACTATTACTTTGGATACGGAACTGGTCTTAAAATTTCATAAATTACGAAAGCATTCTGACAAAATTCTAACACCGTTACAAGCACCCGTAAGATCACTCAGAAGTTAAAATATACTTACCTTTAGGTTAAAATCCGGTTGCACACACATACACTGTATTATAATTAACCACATAATCACTATTTAATTCAATAACACTCACTCAAAACAACTAAATTACTTGAAAATACATGGAGCAACCGTCAAGCGTTCGCGTCATTCATCGGATTTCAAAGACTGACATTCAACTTTTTTTTTTAAATCGAATTGACCATACTGGTAAAGTGTTGTATTATTTTTAGCATGAAGAATTTAATAAAGTAGCGGATAGAAAAGGAAAAAGGATTGAAACTTCATGTGATAGAAAGAAATAGATATAATACGACGCGGCGACGCCATGTTGACGAAAAGTAAAAAAGGGACAAAAGTCACTTGGGGGCGTTTTACGGTATTATAAAAAAAAGGGACAAAAGTCACTTGGGGGCGCTTTAGCGGGTAGCCAGACTGACCGACGACAGGTGGACTATACGAACACTTGCTATTCTGATCACAACATATTCACCTCACAAATATAGACACCAAATATACATAATATAATGGACACTATCTAGTATGATAAAAAAGGTGACTGACCAGGAATCGAACCCGGGTCTAACGCTCAGCAACACACTTGCTGTTCTATTGATATACCCGCCCCGCACCCGGTGCGAGTTGACGTGTTTGTAAACGCTCCGAAGTTTTTATTCTTAAATAGTAGTTTTAAATAATATTTTCAACCTAAAAAGTTTCGTATATAGTGAAAAACTGACCAATAAACAAAACTGTGTAAAAAAAAAAGTGATATTCAAAGTAACTTTAGTTTAAGTGAACAAAGACGAATCAAAATAGTCGTTAAAAAGTGGACTTCGCAGTGTCTTTGTCTTTGTGTTTCGAGCGTGCGAGCGACCGCGACCTTGAAAGTGAAAGTAAGGTTACTCTACGGTGGCACCTTAGTTTTGGCAGTAGTTGTCCTATTTGAACGACTATAACTGTGACACAGTTGGTTCCGAGGCGAGCGTGTGGATTGCCATTACTAGGAGTGACAGTTCGAATCCCACAGCGAGTGATTCTTTTTGGATGTTTTTTTTGGAGTTTATGAAAACTACGATCACAAACAACAGTATTTTTACAAAAATTTCGACATTTATATAGAGAAAGAAACGGAAAAAAAAAAAAAAGATGGAAAATATTACTTATAGAAACAAACTAGCCAGGTCACAATCACAAACTAATTTATCACACTCAAGTCAAGACATATTAAACTCCACTATGCTGGATTCTAGTATGATGAGCATTCAGAGCGCTACACAAATTAGCAATCAATCATTTGTGGAGAGTTTCAGACAGGAAATTAAGGAGATTAAAGAAAAACTAAAAATTGCTGACAAAGAAATTGATAACCTTAGTTATGAAAATACCAAATTAAAACAAGAGGTACAAGATCAGCAACGACAAATAGAGTTACTGAAAGAAGTCGCTAACTCTACGCCACAACTCAAAAAAAGCAACTCGACACCCATCTCAAGAAGAGTTTTGAATATGAGAGTGTACACTTCCCGCCATTCTCCTCTACGTTTGGCCAGAAGTAGTATACCAAAAAGCGCAACAGAGCAACCAAGTAGTCACATCACACAATTGGTGAGTGATGGTCAGATCCAAACGGACACCCCTCGTTATTGCAGTGAAAATGAAACTGGTAAGGGGATTCGGTGCAGGTCATCAGAAGGTGAACCGATTGAGCACCGGAGCAGCTGCCACAGGGTGGTTATACTGGATGATGGGCAGGGACGTGGCTTGCGCGACGTACTGCAGGATCTCCTGGGGCCTGAGTATGCTGTAGTTTCCTACTTGAAACCAGGTGCGGCTTTGAGTGAGGTTCTGCAATGCCCTAAGAACGAAATCAGTAACCTGACAAAAAACGACTACGTCATTGTATTAGGCGGATGCAGTGACAAAAATCCCTATGATTTAGATATACATCTACACCGTTGGCTGGCATTAACGGCAAATACAAACGTTATCATCTCGGAAGTTCCTAAAAACAGGTTTTTACAAGAAGGGAAACTTAACTATTTACTTAAGTTTATTTGTAATAAATATAAAAATGTACTGTACATGGACATGAACTACACTAGATTATTACCAAGTGGACGAAATTATGTAATTAACCTTGCAAGATCACTATTAAAAGAGATACTATGTTTAAATTATCATTTCCAAGTCCTACAATATGAACAAACTATTATTAAAAAATGTAAAAAGTCATTTGAAAACAAATATGTACAGGTAAACTTAGACGCTGACAAACATGTACTAGTCAATAAATTAGACGATAAGAATCAAACAGACGAAACAATAAAACCTACAAATACGTTTTTTCGTCAATAAAAATGTATACATAATGCACCAAAACATTGCGGGACTCTTAGCAAAATCTGACATGCTCACAGTATGTCTAAATGAGTTATTAGAAAAAAGTATACAAGTAGATATATTATGTATAACAGAGCATTTCATGATGGATGGTTATGAAGTACATCTGAATATACCCAACTATTGTTTAGCTGCATGCTTTAGTCGTAAGGAAAATAAAAGAGGTGGTGCTTGTATACTCATAAAAAATGGTTATCAGTGGAGAGAATTATCGAAAATCGCTAAACTATCAATATCGGGTATTTTTGAATGTTGCGCCATAGAACTTATAAATTATAGAACTGTAATTGTATGTATACCTATATAGAGTGCCAAATCCAAGTAATTTTGATGAATTTATGAATAGATTAGATGTATTATTACGTGTACTGATGAAGAAATCATTTAAAAATATTGTACTGGCGGGTGATTTTAATATAGATATATTGAAGAAAAACAAACAGACTTCCGAATTTGAAAATTTATTATTGAATTTTAATTTAAAGTTATCTGTGCGTCAACCTACTCGTTTAAAGAGCAAGACATGTATCGACAATTTTGCGCATAATTTCAAAAAGTGTCGTAAAGCGATAGTTATGGAACTTGCTTTGTCTGACCATACTGCACAACTACTTAATTGCCCGATTAGCATCGCAAGCACTACAAATAATTGGCGAACTACTAGACGGGACTATAGTGAAGAGAACGTGGATAAATTTAAATCCTACCTCAATAGCCTATCGTTTGCTGAAGTTTATGAAGCTAAGGACCCAAACATTGCTTACAATGCATTCATAGAAATGTTTTCGTTGTTATATACACAGTGCTTTCCTGAAACTCTTATCACAGTAAAAGTGAAAAGAAGGCCTAGTTGGGTCTCTCGTGGTATTAAAATATGTAGCAAAAAGAAACGCCAATTATTATGGCTATATAGACAAAAACCTACCGAAATAAATAAAAATAAATTTAAGAATTATTCAAAATTGCTAAAAAAAATAATTAATTTAACTCAACGCGCACAAAATATACACAAAATTAAAAGATCAAATAATAAATCTAAGACTACTTGGGAAATAATCAACCAAACAAAACTAAACTTACCTAAAAACACTATTGACAAAATTCGACATAATAATGAACCTATAACTGACCCCAAAATTATTGCAAACATATTTAATGATTATTTTATAGATAAAATTAAACCTATGACTTGCTCGGGAATCTCAGTCACTAAACATATCCTAAACAGAAAAGACTCAATGTTTATGGCCCCAAGTCTAGCACAGGATATATTAAAAATTATCACGAATTTAAAAAATACTAACAGTGTAGGATACGATGGTATATGTACAAAAATTGTTAAGTCTGTAGCATATGAAATCTGTGGCCCCATAAGCTACATTATTAATTTAAGTATTAGTGAAGGTAAATTTCCGAATGCGCTAAAAAAATCGGTGGTGAAACCACTGTTTAAGAAGGAGGATACGGAGTTAGTGGAATTTTACAGGCCAATATCATTAATACCAATAATTTCAAAAGTTATCGAAAAATATATTTACAGGGAACTAAATAACTATTTAGAAAAAAACCATATACTTTGTGATGAACAAAAAGGATTTAGGGAGAAAAAAACAATTAACATGGCCATATACGACTTTTTGTACACTGTTATGACGAACATGGATAAAAATACACCTGTCTGTGCCATTTTTTGCGACATGACACAGGCATTTGATTATGTCCAACATAATATACTACTAAAAAAACTTGAAGCATATGGCATACGTGGAAACATATTTAATCTAGTACAGTCATACCTACATGACAGAAAACAAGTGACGCAAATAAGTAGGATAAATAGGAGTTCCAAACGTGAAGAGATTCTCACGTCAAGAGAGCGTACCGTCCCTCACGGAGTTCCACAAGGCAGTGTACTCGGACCACCTCTGTTCACACTCTACATTAATGACTTCCCTAAATACATTAAACATCCTATGACACTGTTTGCGGATGACAGTACGATAAGTATACCATGCCATAATAGGACTACATATGAAACGGACATAAAAAATACTTTGACTGAAGCGGTAACGTGGCTAAATAATAATAATTTACAAATTAACATAAATAAAACTTTGATTATGCACTTTAGCCAACGATCATCACAATTTTGTAACCTTGACATTGAATATAATAATAATAAAATACAGACAGCTAATGCAACAAAATTTTTAGGCCTAACAATTGACAGAAATTTAAATTGGAAAGCGCATATTGAAACTCTAGCCAAGAGAATAAGTAGTGGTGCATATGCGTTATATAAATTATCACGAACGCTAAATATAGAAGCACGTTTAACGGCCTACTATGGTTTATTTGAATCCGTCATTAGATATGGTGTTATCTTCTGGGGTAACTCACCTGATAGGGAGATCATCTTTAAAAGGCAAAAGTATTGCTTGAGATCCATGTTTAATCTCAAAACTACTGATAGCTGTAAAAACTATTTCATTAAATATCACATTTTAACATTACCTTCACTTTATATTTTGGAAATAGCAGTGTTTGTAAAAACAAATCCGCATTTGTTTCCTCGAATGTCAGACAAGTTTCCAAGAAATAGACGTGATGATAGCATACTATGTGTGCATACATCAAAAACTGCACTTATGCGCAAGAGTGTTTTTTGCATGGCATCAATTATCTACAACAAATTACCCAAAAGTTGGAAAGACCTAAATTTATCTAAATTTAAGAAAACAATGAAATTGTTTTTGGCACAAAAAGCGTATTATAGTATTAACGATTTTTTGAATGATACATTTTGATTATTATATACACAAATAAATATAATTTAATTGATTGAAAACATTTAGTAATTATGAAAGATTTATTGTATATTATAAATATATATATATATATATATTGTAATTTATATTGTATTTGAAGTGTAAATCCTCATTTGTAATGTGTAATACTGGACATGACTACAAATAATAAATCAATTGATAATTTGAATAATTGAATATAAGACATTTTTTTAATGACTTTGACTGACTGATATTTAATGTATGCGTAAAGTTTAAAAATCATTAATGTAATAATAATAATTGTAATATGTACTCAAGATATTTGCACGCCATGAGAAATGGCAGACATGTCGTGACCCATTTTTATTTGTTATCTTGCATGCATGTATTAGTTTTAATTCTGTATGTAAACACATGTTTAAGCAAATAAAATTTCTTATTCTTATTCTTATTCATAACTAGCTGATGCCCGCGGCTTCACCCGCGTGGATGTCGTTCAAATTATATACTAAAACCTTCCTCTTGAATCACTCTATCTATAAAAAAAACCGCATCAAAATCCGTTGCGTAGTTTTAAAGATTTAAGCATACAGACAAACAGACAGACAAAAATAGCGACTTTGTTTTATACTATGTAAGGATAAGGATAATAAAGCCTCACGAAACAATAAAGAGTGTGTGCTCTTTCTTCCCACTCACGACTTATTGAACTAATGGATTCTATGGAAAATATAAGATTTGACTTAATGGGTTTATCAGAGGTGAGGAGAGTTTGAAATTCAATTTGTGAATATGAAGATTTTATATTCCAATTTGATGGAGAAACAGCAGGACTCTACGGAGTTGGATTCATTATAAGAAACTGGTAAACATTCTCTCACACTGAACATACATTATAATTACTAATACATTACAAGACAAAACTACACTAAACTATACATATTATGTTAGCTAATTTAAAAACAATTCCAATGATAGAACTGAAAGCGAGGTAAGTACTGTAGTTTCGGAGATACCGTCGTTTCTATAAGACGGCGCCGCGCCGACGCGCGTTTATCGCGGCACCCCCCGCGGGGCCACTATCAAGGCGGGGGGCGCGCCTGACAGCTCCCACAGATGACGGGGTATAAAGGTAATTATAATTAAAAAAATAAACCATTATTTCAATAAGTTATTGTTTTATTTCCACGAGTACACATTAGTACACGTAAATTAAACAAAAGAACAGACGTCGTAATACATAATTCTAACGTCCGGGGCAACTAGAGCGGCCCCGTTAGCGGGCCGCTCTAGTTGCCCCGGACGTTTGGCTTGATTTCTTACAAAAAAATTAGATTTTTTATAAAAAAACAAAAAATACCTGTATATAGCGAGAAATGTAAGGAATCGATATGTATAATATACTATATACCGACTCTTAATGAAAACGCACACAAAAAATGTTGAAGTTGACAAAAATAAAAAAAATAAAAAAAAAATGGGTAAAATAGTTGGATTTAACAGATTTTTACGTAGCTTTTTGTAACATAGCGCAATGTTACTTTTAAATATTATGAAATAAGATTATAATTATAAGCTATTTTTTGATACCAATACATCATTACTTGGAACGTACAGTATTAGCACAATAAATCAAAACAAATACCCATTCCCGTGTTCCGCCATAATTAATAATATAATAATAATAATACTTACTTAATAATAATAACTGTTTTTCCTATTATAAGAAGCATTTCACAACTTTAGCACTGAAATATACACAAAATCATGCAATACTTACCAAAAAACCGTTAGAAATTACGCACTGTGTTTACATAACTTCATCACTGGTATAAACAACCTTGAACACTCCGATTTCAATTAGGTTTGCACTTATACGATAAGAATTAACACTTAGAATTATTTAACTAAAGAGAACACTCAACACAATGGGATAATAAATCACAATCCTTATCGCTCGCACGTCCGCACTTCAAACGTAAACAAAAAACACTTGACACCCGACCTTTTCGTAAACAATCTTATCTAATGATGGCCGCCGGCTCGGCATAGAGTATTTGGTATTAATAGATTCTTCGTTTCACAGACTAAAAATATAACACAGCAGTAACTCAGCTTTAAAACTTTTTCATAGATGATTAGTAAGTTAAGTAAGTAAGTTAAGTAAGGAACTCGACATATGAGGTATCGTTAGAACCGTCTTAATTTTCCGCTGAACATAGGCTACGTGACGTGTCACAAAAAGCGATTTGGCGCCCTCTAGCGGACAAAAAGTAAGGCTTAAAAAATAAAAATGGAGATAAATACGTCGTGTTTGGTATCATGAGAAAGGGCCTCACTTGTACATTTTCAAAATATTGCTCAAATCAAAAAAAAAATTAACACCAAAATTGTTTAAATAAAAAAAGTAAAAAACTAAAACCCGACTACGACAAAAAAAACGACGCTGAAAAAGTATGAAACAAGATTTTCAGGATAGAACAAAAAGAAAAGCCGTAGTCACACGTTATAGGTACCAACCTAAACACTTTAATACCGTGTGACTACGGCTTTTCTTTTTGTTCTATCCTGAAAATCTTGTTTCATACTTTTTCAGCGTCGTTTTTTTTGTCGTAGTCGGGTTTTAGTTTTTTACTTTTTTTACTATTATATCTTTATCAAAAATAAGTGTCCTATGTTTCTTTAGGAGTGTGGCAGTGATATATAACTTTCTAACACTTAGCAGGCCACTGATCTCGTAAAGAGTTTCAGTTGAAAATCTACGTCTTTTAAAATACATTATTTTTATGAGAGCCCTTTGGCCTCGTTCCACATCTATAAATTTTGATTTTGCCGCTCCGCCCCAAACGGTTATACAGTAAACTATAACCGATTGTGCAATGGCAGTATAAATTTCATTTAACAGATTCCTGTTTGGGCCTCCTGGTTTAGCAACATATGTTGTCGGGACCACATGTCTCAAAGTTTTAAACATCCAGCCTAATTTTCGTACTCTATCGGTTACGTGCTCGCGGTGAGAGTACCAAATCAACCTTTGGTCAATTATTACGCCTAAATATTTTATTTGGGGTACTTTATTGATTATGATTATGGGACATGTACAAACTGAATCGGTTCCTTCACAAGAATGTATTTTAATATAAAAATTATCATCTGGTTGTGACTGGTTTGATATTGTAAAACATATATAGTTTGTTTTCTTTGTGTTTAGTGTTAGTACATTATTATTAAGCCAGTCGGCAATTTGGGCCATACCCAACTCGGCTTTAAGTTTTACATCAGACCAATCATTTCCAGAGAAAACCACAGCTGTATCATCGGCGTAAGAAAAGATGTTTGCATTATCGACTTTAAAGTTACACAGATCATTTATGTACGTCAGAAATAATGTAGGACCTAAAATACTTCCCTGCGGAACGCCAAAAGATACATCTGCCTCCTCACTGGTATATGCACCTATTTTAACTCTCTGTTTTCTATTTGCCAGATAATCTTTAAAGAGGTTCAGAGCTATGCCTCTTACTCCAAATCTTTCTAACTTCGACTCAAGGGTTGGAACAGAGACGGTGTCAAACGCTTTTTTTAGATCTCGGAAGACTGTTAGACATTTTTTTCCCTTGTCGAGATGGTCAGTTACAAGCGAGCTGAGTGCAGCGACTGCGTCCTCAGTGGATACACCCTGTCTAAATCCAAATTGATGAGGCGATATTATTTTATATATGACGAAGGTAGTTCAACTATTTCAGGTTCATCGTAGTCAGAGTCCAAGTTCGGCATGGCGGAGGTACAAAATAATAGTCTCAACACTGATTACAACCGCCTATTTATTCACTTCCGATAACAAATTAACAAAATCTCAAACGATCAAGCCGATGGAAATGGATTAAAGTACGGAAACGCGGTCAGTTCGATACAGGCGGGCAGAACAACCGTTCGCGTTCGTGTCTCACCAAAAAGTGCCGTCCCTCAAATCAAATGCATCTAATGTCAACGTCAACCGACCACTGACCACTGACGTCTGACTTATCACAACTGACATTTGACATATGACAACTGACATTTGACATATGACAACTGACAGCTGTCAAACCAGACCTCACCCAAGCTCACTGCTTGACGTTTCCGAGTTTTCCGACAAACGATGATAGATGGCGTTATTCTAAATTGTCAACTCTAAATATTGTGCCTCGGTGTTGAATCTGCGACATATATATTAAGGTAGCTAAGTAGTCTAATGTTCATTATTTTTTCTACAATTTTAGATAGAGCTGGCAGTACAGAGATCGGTCTAAAGTTATTGACATCGTCGCTGTTCCCTCCCTTGTGTACAGGAGTAATAACAGACTGAGTGGTGTCGGAAAGATACCATTTTTAAAACAGAGATTTACCAGGTGTGCTATGATGGGAACGACTTCCGTGCTAATGTATTTCAAGAACCGAGTTGAGATATTATCCCATCCTGCAGCACTGTCTGACTTCAAACTCATCAGGATACTTTCCACTTCCTTGGGGTCAGAGTCCAGGAGCCCAAAGGAATTAGTTTGGGTAGGTAAGATTTTAGGTCGTGAAAAATTTTTATTAGGTTGGATTTGCTGAGCTAATTGTTTTCCGATATTGGCAAAATAAGTGTTAACAAAATTCACCGATGCAGTTGGAGACGGCAAGATGTTTAAGAGGTCAGAGCTTTGGTTTTTAGGTTTTGTTGAGTAAGTTATTGATTTTATATTTTTCCAAAGTAACTTCGTATTTGTGACAGATTTAGCTAGTGTCTCTCTTTCATGTTTTCTTTTCAGTTTCTTTTTGAGATTGTTGCAATAATTCTTAAACCGACAATATGTTATTTTTAAAATTTCATTGTGAATGTCTAACCGAGATTGTTTTTGTAATTTATTGCGGTTTTTTATGCAGCGCAGTAACCCAGGAGTGATCCAAGGTTTGATTATACGTCTACTGCTTGGAATGTTTGTTATATTAGTATTTTGTTTAATAGTGTCAGTTAACTTTTGTATCAGTCGACTGATTACCAAATTGGGATCGTTACAAAACAGCAACTCACAAAGATTTTTTTCTTGTAAATCTTTTAGCGCTTGCTCAAAGTTGATGGTAGTGTTGGTTTTATTAATAAAATTTCTGGTTTTTATTTTACATAGTGATAGAAAGGTAGTGTAGTGATCCGTTATAGTTGTTTTTAAAATGGCAATTGATGCAGATATTTTTCTTTTGTGAATCCTCAACATGAGGTGGTCTAGGCAGTTCTTTTCTCTGGTAGGTAACGTATGACCGGGTAAGATACCATAAGTCGAAAGCATGTTTAGGTAGTTCATCCGGTTTTTTTGTTCGTGAGACGGTTCAATGGTTTTCGGTCTAATGTTAATATTTAAGTCACCCGCTAATATAATGTTTTTAGTGTCGAAAGTGAATCTAAGTGTAGACTGAGCAATTCCAAAAAAAGATCAAGATTTGTGTTTGATGGAGATCGATTTATACACAAAACAATATGGTTTAATATATCCAGTTGTAGGCATGTCGCCTGAGCTAACTGTACTTCTTGAATCTTTGGTTTTAACGTTTGTTTTACGAATACAAGTACCCCATCATTTTGATTAAACTGACGTGTTGATATAAAGGCCTGATAGCCTGTGAGCTGAGGAATTGGTTTGTCAATATTCAATCTACATTCTGTTAATATTATCACATCAGTCAAACTTAAAGGTCGATAACAAAACATTCAAGTCATCAAAATTGCAATATATGCTTCTTATGTTCTGTGACACAATGGTAAAATCATTACTTTTAACATGTATATGTTCTGAAAAATCCGAGGGGTCGCATTCAATTGAACTCGCTATTTCAATATTGTCAATGTCATTCACTGTTTGTAATGTGTTACTCATATAGATTAAAAAATAAAGATGCAGTCATTATAAGATAGCCACAACAGTTACGGGAAGACTTTTTGAAAGCGAGCTGGACAAAGTGAAACGAGCTTTTACATTTATATAAATGTATGTCTGTTTTAAAAATGCATTCTTTATATGTATAAAACTTTGTTGTTGTATGGGTAATAGATTTTTGTAATGTTGGGTTAAGGTGGTTTGTATTTATAGTTATGTATGTCGTTTGAAAACTGTATGTATGTTTAGTTTGTTGCCGAAATGCGAGGGTTTTTTTGATAATTTGTGTGTTTGGTGCGTAGAGAGTGAATGCATGTGAATGTATTGTGTTATGAATATGTGTTATGTATGTATGGAGATTATGTAAGTAAGTTATCAAAAAAGTTCTACAATGTATAAATAATTTAAAAAGATACCTTCCAACTATGAAGACAGAAAAATAATAACTTGCTGCGGGAGAATTTGTAATAAATGACGTGTTTACCGTGGGCATGTACAAGAACACTGCTGGGATGTTACTAACAAATCACTCACACCTCGTGCAGAACAAATGTGCAAAGTACAAAGTCATGTTTTCACTATAAGTTGGTGAATTTGTTCTTCATTTCTTATGGTTAATGGTTGGTCCCTGATCATTTTTCTTGATATAAATTTTGCCGTAAGCAGTCCAGCAGTACTTATACTCTTCTGGTTTTATTAGGTCTCTGGCCAAAAAATATGGACGGGATCCCTTTGGGGTTAAATGTTCCGACAGGAAGATAGGAGTATCTTCCTGTGTTTTGAAGCCAATGTGTTTGCAGCACAGCTTGGACTTATATTTTTTGTTGAATGTCCTTCCCATTTTGAGTATCTCATTTTTCAGAAGTGTGGATCCAGTTTCTACAACTATTGGAGTATTTTGGTTATTGTTTTTTCCTCGCACCCTGTACACGTCTTTGAGGTCAAGTTTAGTTATAGAACATTCAATGCTCTTGGAAAGATTAATAACCAAATCAAGAAGTTCTTCTTTAGTTTCCCCAGCTAGTTTCGGCACGTTTTTTATCACGAAGTTTGCTTTACGACTTCCCGTTTCTATTTCTTCTATTTTATTCTCCAAGAGCGTGATGTAATAGGGGATCGGACAGGGTCAAAATAATATGATTCTGTTTAGTCCGTAAGTTAGATTATCGAAAAATATTGAATACGTATTTTTTGTTTTATCAAATCAATAAAAAATGACGAAGATATAACGCGTAAAAGATCTTGGAGTGGGGCTTGAAACGTCACTTGTGTCGTCAAAATGTACTATCATATGACGTCACACGAGTTTTCGAAGCTCTGTATCGTCTTCATTTTAAGTTTACGTGAAAAAAGAAAAAAATACGTGTTCAATAATTTTTGGAAATCTATCTGACGGACTAATTAGTTTTTTTTTGTCCGATCCCCTATTCCGGTCTTCCTTGGCTTGCTTTTCCAACTGAGACATTTTCTTTTCTAGATCTTGATTTTGTGCCATTAGGTGAGTGATCGTATTTTCTATGTTTATGTTAGATTTTTGTATTTCTTTCAAAGTTGCAGAAACTTGTTGTGTCTCTTTTCCCTGTTGAGTAAGAAAAAGAGCCATCATATCCTTTATTTCTTTCTTAAAAACTTCCAACTGTTCTCCAATCGATATGTCTTCACGGCTTCTCTTAACCCTCTGGAATACATAATTGGGTGGCGTCTTTTTATCGTCATTACCCATCAAACTAATCTCCGATTCCGAAGCCTACTTATTCATTGGCGAATTCATAACACAGATCTATACTTATGTGTAACTGTTTTATCACGGCAATACAAAACAAAGTTGAGAAATCACCGCCGTTTATGTTTATTTATGCGGCACAGTAGATCACAGAAGTTGCGTTCGTGTTATGTACTGCGTAGCAGATTAGTCTAGCGGTCGTAGCACCGTAGCAGCGTAGCACTTAAACTGAGCAAGCGCGTAGCTGACTCGCAATGACGTAGTTTGACACTCGTAGGCAGCACAGTAATTTCGAGCGATGACGCACACGTTCACTCGGTGCAGTGGCTACAAGCGCAGACTCGTTGCGCGACGCGACGATGGTCCGGGTTCAAACCTCACCGGCTGCTTCACTTTTCTGAGTATTTAAAATATGAATTTTTCAACGTATGAGGCTTCGATCAATTACTATTATTGATCGAAGGTATGAGGCGATTTCTTCGGCGATCCGCTCGTCGGTCCCGACACAATCCAATATGGCTGCGGCACCAAATGGAATCTCCCACAAGATAGAACAGGAGGGTCCGAGTTTGTATAAGTAGCCGCCCGATAAAATAAATGTTAAAATATTATTTAAAAGTAAACTGTATCACAAAAAGCCCTCTAGCGGTCAAAAAGTAAGGCTTAAAAAATAAAAATGGAGATAAACACGCCGTGTTTGGTATCATTTAAAAGGGCCTCACTTGTACATTTCCAAAATATTCATCATTTTCATCATTTCAGCCAAAAGACGTCCACTGCTGGACGTAGGCCTCCCCCAGGCATTTTTGGGGGGGTTTGTGAGAAACATTATGGAGGGCACTCTGTTCAACCTTTTGGTAGGACCCTGATGCATAAAATGCAAGTGCTATTAGAATTTCAATGCTTTTGTTGTTTCATTAATGGCTCTAGACACCGTATTTTGAGAAACATTATGGAGGGCACTCTGTCCAACCAAATTTTGGTAGGACCCTGATGCATAAAATGCAAGTGCTATTAGAATCTGTAATGAAAAATAAGTATAACATTAATTAACCTATTTCGTGTTTATAGCTATAGAATAATAAATCAATGTCAAATTCAGTTTTCTCACCTTCATTTCTGCCGATATGTTATCGTTTCTACGCGGTCTGGCCATAAGGGGAATGAGTTCTTCGATTAACCCCCTTACTGAGTCCTTCCCAAGGCGAAACGTTTTTACAAATTCCGCCTCGGGAATATCATAGGGGTTCGAATTAAGTCTCATCAAGCGACGGGCTTGACGACGTCTTCTGCATTCCGCCCATCTTCTTTCAGCTCTTTCTCTAGCATCCACTGCGTTGGCTAGCTCGAGAATATTTGCTCGTAGTGAATACATGGTCAGTGGGTCGTCTTAGGGGTGGATGATTCCTTCTTCTCTTCAATATTCTACAAAAACACGTCAAACACAATACTTGTTCGTATCACTATCAAATAAAAGCAATGACTGCACAATGACGTTAGAGTGGTAGATCACTGGTCAAAGGAACTGTCAAAATTTTAGCAGATTACCGTTTATATCAGTCATCCATTTGTCATTGTATACGAGATTACCATTTTAGTCCACTTCTTTCAATGGAGTGTCAGTGGTTGACCATTGGAATCTCACAATGACGCAATTGTGATAGTAGATTACCAAACTTGTCAAAATCAACCATTATGAAACCAATGACAGACCATTCTGACACTATTGTAATAGCAGACTTGAGGCCCAGGACGAGTGTGTGACTAGTGTAAAGTGCCACGATTGCTCCTCGTCAGAAGGTGGCTGCAAGCACGCCGTTGCATTTTTAATGTGGTTACACCGCCGAACCAAAGCCCCGTCTTGTACTTCGGTTGAATGTTACTGGAAGAAATCAAATCTTGCTAAGGTGGGATCATCAATCAAAATTTTGTGTGCAAAAGAAATGACTAAAAGAAAAAATAAGGAGATAGTTCCAGACAGCAGTGTTTTAAAAGAATTTGTTTTGCAGTGCAAGAAAAGAAAAATCGAGACATGCCAGTTTTTAAAGCATGAACCTAAAGCAAAAAAGTATGAAACAAGATTTTCAGGATAGAACAAAAAGAAAAGCCGTAGTCACACGGTATTAAAGTGTTTAGGTTGGTACCTATAACGTGTGACTACGGCTTTTCTTTTTGTTCTATCCTGAAAATCTTGTTTCATACTTTTTCTGCGTCGTTTTTTTGTCGTAGTCGGGTTTTAGTTTTTTACTTTTTTTTATTTAAACAATTTGGGAGGAGGAGCTCGTGGCGTAATAATAACTGCCACTCGGGTCAATCTTTAGGTTAAGCGGCGCTTGCCTAGGTTGGTCTGTGGATGGGTGAACGCCCATTTCATACCGAGTTTTCTCCGTGCCTCGGAAAGCACGTTAAGCTGTTGGTCCCGGCTGTCATATATAGATCTTTGGCAGTCGTTACAGGTAGTCAGTGACCTGGAAATCTGACAACCAGTCTTACCAAAGGGTATCGTATTACCCAGTATAAACTGGGTTGTGGAGGTCAGATAGGCAGTCGCTCCATGTAAAATACTGGTATTCAGCTGCATCCGGTTAGACTGGAAGCCGACCCCAACATAGTTGGGAAAAGGCTAAGCAGATGATGATGATTTATTTAAACAATTTTGGTGTTAATTTTTTTTTTACTCTTGACTTTTTGTCCGCTAGAGGGCGTGATTTTAAATTTGAGCAATATTTTGGAAATGTACAAGTGAGGCCCTTTCAAATGATACCAAACACGGCGTATTTATCTCCATTTTTATTTTTTAAGCCTTACTTTTTATCCGCTAGAGGGCGCTTTTTGTGACACGTCACGTAGCCTATGTTCAGCGGAAAATTAAGACGGTTCTAACGATACCTCATATGTCGAGTTCCAATAAGTAGATTAGAAGCTATGAGGGAACAGATGAAGATACACACATACATACATACATACCTAAATACATACATAGCCAGTCAAAATCATAACCCTCCTTTGGCTTTTCCGTAGTCGGGTAAAAATGAATTATTTTTTGCGAAGCTTATTTAACCCATATGGTATTAATCTATATCTAAATAAATGTGTTTGTTAGAACGGAAATTTAATATAGAATATTTGTGTTCTTTACTCTATACAGTTTAAATAAATATCTTAGAAGATATCGCAATGTAAAAATATCCGCGCGGCAAAATAATTCGCGCGTCGCAATGTAGGTACGGGGGATCTGGCTGGCCTACGGGAAATTCAAATTCAAAATATTTACTGCATCATAATGTTTACAGGTACAGGGTGTTATCGTATATTTAACAGTAAGAGATACCTATTAATAATTCTCACTTTAATATTAGAATCTAAGCTACATCTAAACTAATATTATAAAGAGGAAAGACAAGATTTTTTGTTTGTTACGATTTAGCTT
The DNA here is from genome assembly GCA_949775195.1 of Diarsia dahlii. Lineage (NCBI taxonomy): Eukaryota > Metazoa > Arthropoda > Insecta > Lepidoptera > Noctuidae > Diarsia > Diarsia dahlii. The sequence goes on along the minus strand of OX459192.1, from coordinate 11,818,730 downwards.
AATTTTTGTTGGATAGTAGATTTATCGAGAAAGGTTATAAGCTATATTTATGAGACGCAGACGAAGTTGCGTGGGTCAGCTAGTGATTAATAATTAATTGATGCAGTGACAGAGTTGACTTGCTGTCAAAATCAGGTTCATGCTTTAAAAACTGGCATGTCTCGATTTTTCTTTTCTTGCACTGCAAAACAAATTCTTTTAAAACACTGCTGTCTGGAACTATCTCCTTATTTTTTCTTTTAGTCATTTCTTTTGCACACAAAATTTTGATTGATGATCCCACCTTAGCAAGATTTGATTTCTTCCAGTAACATTCAACCGAAGTACAAGACGGGGCTTTGGTTCGGCGGTGTAACCACATTAAAAATGCAACGGCGTGCTTGCAGCCACCTTCTGACGAGGAGCAATCGTGGCACTTTACACTAGTCACACACTCGTCCTGGGCCTCAAGTCTGCTATTACAATAGTGTCAGAATGGTCTGTCATTGGTTTCATAATGGTTGATTTTGACAAGTTTGGTAATCTACTATCACAATTGCGTCATTGTGAGATTCCAATGGTCAACCACTGACACTCCATTGAAAGAAGTGGACTAAAATGGTAATCTCGTATACAATGACAAATGGATGACTGATATAAACGGTAATCTGCTAAAATTTTGACAGTTCCTTTGACCAGTGATCTACCACTCTAACGTCATTGTGCAGTCATTGCTTTTATTTGATAGTGATACGAACAAGTATTGTGTTTGACGTGTTTTTGTAGAATATTGAAGAGAAGAAGGAATCATCCACCCCTAAGACGACCCACTGACCATGTATTCACTACGAGCAAATATTCTCGAGCTAGCCAACGCAGTGGATGCTAGAGAAAGAGCTGAAAGAAGATGGGCGGAATGCAGAAGACGTCGTCAAGCCCGTCGCTTGATGAGACTTAATTCGAACCCCTATGATATTCCCGAGGCGGAATTTGTAAAAACGTTTCGCCTTGGGAAGGACTCAGTAAGGGGGTTAATCGAAGAACTCATTCCCCTTATGGCCAGACCGCGTAGAAACGATAACATATCGGCAGAAATGAAGGTGAGAAAACTGAATTTGACATTGATTTATTATTCTATAGCTATAAACACGAAATAGGTTAATTAATGTTATACTTATTTTTCATTACAGATTCTAATAGCACTTGCATTTTATGCATCAGGGTCCTACCAAAATTTGGTTGGACAGAGTGCCCTCCATAATGTTTCTCAAAATACGGTGTCTAGAGCCATTAATGAAACAACAAAAGCATTGAAATTCTAATAGCACTTGCATTTTATGCATCAGGGTCCTACCAAAAGGTTGAACAGAGTGCCCTCCATAATGTTTCTCACAAACCCCCCCAAAAATGCCTGGGGGAGGCCTACGTCCAGCAGTGGACGTCTTTTGGCTGAAATGATGAAAATGATAAATATTTTGGAAATGTACAAGTGAGGCCCTTTTAAATGATACCAAACACGGCGTGTTTATCTCCATTTTTATTTTTTAAGCCTTACTTTTTGACCGCTAGAGGGCTTTTTTTGTCGTAGTCGGGTTTTAGTTTTTTACTTTTTTTTATTTAAACAATTTTGGTGTTAAATATTTTTTTTTACTTTTGACTTTTTGTCCGCTAGAGGGCGTTATTTTAAATTTGAGCAATATTTTGGAAATGTACAAGTGAGGCCCTTTTAAATGATACCAAACACGGCGTGTTTATCTCCATTTTTATTTTTTAAGCCTTACTTTTTGACCGCTAGAGGGCGCCAAATCGCTTTTTGTGACACGTCACGTAGCCTATGTTCAGCGGAAAATTAAGACGGTTCTAACGATACCTCATATGTCTAGTTCCGATAAGTAGATTAGAAGCTATGAGGGAACAGATGAAGATACACACATACATACATACAAACATACATACATACATACATACATACATACATACATAGCCAGTCAAAATCATAACCCTCCTTTGGCTTTGCCGTAGTCGGGTAAACAAAACCACGTTCAATCCACACAACCGCCGAGGGGGAAGAGGCTAGCGAGGATATTTTATACTGTAGATTTCAATGTCTATGAGCAGCGCCACGGTATCGTCCTGTTATCACATATATAACATTTATAAGCTTGTTGAAAATCTTGCGCGTCGTCTTCTGTAAATGTCATGACCTGGGTTTCAGTAAGTATTTTGTAAATCTTTTTGACATCAGCTTAAAGAAATTCTATAAATTTTGAAACACAGTCAAAACCGCGATAACTTTTAAATAACTCATTATTAAAAGTGTAACTTAACGAAGAAACAATGTTATAGGCGAATGCTACAGGCACATGTCGTTGTAAAATTGATGTATTAGCAGTATCGGGTTCACTAGCGGATGTTGGTTCCAGCAATGTTTCGAAATCAGCGTATATGGCAAAAGGAATATTTTGTTTCCTATCACAATTTTTAAACTGTAATACAGATCCTTTTTCAGATAAAATAGTCACGATTCCTCCACATAGATGATCATCGATTTGTTTAGGAGTAGGAAAAAACAATAAGCAACTTTCGCAAAAATATAATTTACTATGATGTTTCGTGATTTGGGTTTTAACAAGACGAGGCAAATCTTTGATGAGACATTGGGATGAACTATCATTTTCTATAGATGAATACTCTTAGATTTATTCTTACACGATTCAGGTCTGTACAGAGGACCTGTTATTAGCTTATTATTTTTTAAACCGTATACGTATTTATATAAAGAAGGATTATTTCTTTCAAAAATAACTTTATTATCTGAAAGAGTCATGGGAAAAGAAATATCCTTAACATTTAAAACATCGCGAAAGTGAGGATAAGATGTTATCCGCTCTGGATGTCGATTTGTTGGGTACAAGGCAGCCACAACGCACCACAAAAAACAATAAACATTATTGTGAATATTTAAACACGCCTTTTTGTTTTTATGAACTTAGGTAAATCTATAAAATAAGATCCCCCAAGTGGCTGACACTTATTTACATTGACTTCTAAATGTAAATTACTTAAGAATGTCCATCCACTGTCTCTCTCTTCAAATTCTTCAATTTTTTTTTAACAACGACGTGACAACCGTTTCATCATCATCAGCCTATAATGTTCCCACTGCAGGGACTCAGGCCTCCTCTCTAGGAGAGGGATGGGCTGTAATCCACCACGCGGGCCCAGTGCGGATTGGCAGATGTCACATGTCTTCGAATTTTTTGGTTCTAAGACATGCCGGTTTCCTCACGATGTTTTCCTTCACCGTTTTGAGAGCAACCGTTTCATAAATAGTATTAAAATCATAATTAAAATGTATGACAAAATTTTTGGTGGCAAAAGATTTGATTTCTTGTAAATCATTTTTGTACAACAGAAATAAAGAAAAAAGTTCAAAATTAATTTTTATTGCATTATGTTTTTTAAGTGATTCATAAAGATTTAACCTGGTCGCGAATATTACCAAAAAAGAATTCGGGAAAATAATTTGCATCATCTTTAGATGCAATAACTCGATAACTAATAATACGTCCTTTAAACGACGATCGCAAGATTTCAACGTTTTCGAGAATAGGCATGGTACTGTTATTTTTGTGTTTATTAGTTCGTAAGTGACTGGTCCAGCAACGGCTATCTAAATAAATATCGCAAACCGAGCAATGAGGCATTTTGCTAAAATTATAGATGTATAAACATAAAAGTACTATAGTTAAACTGATAAAAAAATCGTTATGAGAATAATTGAAAGGTTAAAAATCTGTAGGTTGTGCCAAAATTTCAAATGTTACCTAATATCTTGAACAAAAACACAATTTGTGTGCCGAATCTAACAATATACAAATAACCACAAAGAGTACAAAAAAATGGAACTCGAATCCTTTATATTTTCAACCTTTCAATTAGTACAAAGCAATAAAAAGGGTACCTTAAATACCATTAATTAATGTACTACATACATCTTGTATTTGTATCCAATTTCCAGCACAACTCCATGTTCTGTATTTTCAGCTTTGCACGTATGAAATGCAAATATTCTACTGTGATCCCAGTAGAAAAAAATAACCGACAGTCGATCAGATGCTTCCTAAAAATAACATACAAAAATATTTAATTAAGTATGTAGGTACCTCCTACTATTTATCTCCCTGCTTATTCCCTTGGGAGAAAGTAAACGTTTAGTATCATATTTACCTTTTAATTTTCTAATTATTTACGTTTATTTCCTAGCCAAACTTCTTAACGTCATGCGGTGAAAAATCTTGATTTATTTGGAAACAGCTTCGTGAGATTCCAAGGTTTTTAAAATCAAATTTCTGAAAATTAAAAAAATAAATATATACATATAAGTGCTATAAAACGTCATATTACTACATTACCTCTGTTTATCACGCATTAAAAAATGTAAGTAGGTATACCTTTTATTTTCCTCAAATTATTGATAATGATTTCGCTTTGCGTAACGGTAGTGCAGACCAAACTCCAAAACACGTTTTTCAACACAAATCAATGTATTTATATAACGCTTCCTGAAAGAAATATACATATAATTTAATTAAGTAAATACTTCAAATGTTTCAAACTTTTAACAAGTTAACACACGTGATAAATTGTAATTTAGTTACCTTTATTTTCCTAAATTATTAACGTCATTTATTTTCTATTAATAAATCACTCAACCATCCGCACCGTTGCTTATGATAATGAAAGCCTATGTTTTAGAATATTTGGCTTTTAAGCGAAACAATTTTAATCATAACTAATTATGTACAGTCGCCCACATAAGTGCATGGATACCTTAAGGCCTATTTTTCTGTGAAGGTAGAAATCAAATTTTCGAAAACAATTAATAGATGGCGTTTGGTTTCTGCACAACTGTGATATTAAACTCTTCAATCCCCAGTGTCAGTTGTAGGTGGCATAAGTTTTATTTCTGTTTCTACCTCACAGCAATTTAATTTGTAATTCCTACTTAAATAATAATAAGAAATTAAACCTTTAAAGTTTTTACTTTCCGCAATGACAATATCCGGATTACCCGGTGTCACTTGTAGGTGAAATAAAAAGGAGGTAGATTTTTATAACTTAGTCCTAACTAAATGTAATCTATTCTGTTGAGATATAGAAAAAAATGGACTTTGACTTGGGAATAGGTTAGGTAAGTAAGAAGTTAGGAAACACGTCGTATTAGGTTGGATTAAGTGAGAAGTTAGATGATAAAAAAAAAACAAAGGAAACCATAAGGAATGTTTTCATTAAGCTAATAAGTGCGCATAGCATTCAAAAATATAATATTCGAGTAAGTAGTCAGTTAGCAACAGGGATGAACGGAGACAAACAAAAAGACACTATCACACAAAAAGAGGTTTATTTCTTACAGTTTATTATTCAAAAACAGACATTTATTATCGTTCATCATTATTATATTATATAAAACTTCTTATTGAGGCCATAGCTTAAGTATTCGTTTCCAAAATCGGAAAGAGGATTGAAGCTTTTGTAACCTCAACAAAGACAAACAGGAGACCGGATTATTTTATCACAAAAGTGAAAAGTTAAATGAATTAAATAGGTAGGATAACAGGTATACAATTGCACAAAAACATACGAAAAGGTTCTTACGTAATGTAAAAAAAAAAATGTTGTGTTTGACTGTTTTTAGTTAGTAAAAATACGTAAGTCATGTAATAGGTTATAATAACCCGGTCTCCAGTTAATATAAATAATAAGTACTAAAGTTAAGAAATATTATTTTTAAGTATTATGAAATATAAATCCTGGATCGGCAACACTTATCTACACTACATAACCACTTGTTTATCACGTATTATTTCGGCACCACAAACATAAGCGTCCGTGTTCACTGGACTTAAAAGTTTTTTCATCTGTAAAGATGAAAAAACATTACTCAAATCAAAGTTAACATGATCCAAAGCGAACTGTAATCTTGCCCTTTTAAGGTTTTCTGTGGGCCAGGGTTTCACAACATGCCTCCTATAATGCAGCTCTTCACTTTTAAGAGCACGACGGGCATTGTCAACACTTGACATTCTGCCTGAAAGACAGTGTTGTGGGCTCCCAAAGGTACGGCTATGTGGATATTGAGATTTCTCAGGCATTTCCGATGGTTGCTGGCTCCCCAGACGGCATTAAGGTGGATGGATGATTGCTCTCACTGGCATTTTGCCGCTAGATGGCGACACATCCACAATTTCGAACATTTTCAATTTTTACACTTAACATAGAAATTTTTAATAGACAACTTTACTTTTTGCTAAACTTTGGGCACTAACTAGATTTTTTTAGATAATCACCGTGCTTGTTAACTGGTATCATACAAAGATTATGTTACAACAGCCCACTGACAGTCATCTGACAGCCATCTGACAGCCACCTGACAGCAAGCCACTCCAGCGACAAGCCAACGATAGCCATGCCAACCATAGCCAAGCCACTAACAGCCATAACTACCGGACGCCTCCGGTGGGGATAAAGCTTTATAATGCCCTGCAAGCTCATTTTCGCGGTCTTGTCGCACTCGATTGTAATAAGTTGTAAGGGGAAGCTGTGCCCGAATACAGTTATAAATCAGTTCCTGTTTATTTTTTACCACTGTCGTTACAATTAGTAGAAAATTAAGATTAGGCCACATGAATTTACTCATTACACACACATGCAAAGTAAATAGTAGTAACTTACGACACCACTAGATGGCGTTAATTTAAAGAAAGAGGACCAAATTAATTATTTATAAGATAGATGTCGTTACAGTCGTTAAAGCAAAAACTAAAAACAAATATTAATATTTTTATTAAGCATACTATATATTACTAGAGGTTAAATTGTTATGTTCCAATCTATTTCTTTATATATAACTAGCGACCCGCCCCGGCTTCGCACGGGTGCAAATGGATGTTATTATACATATAAACCTTTCTCTTGAATCACTCTATCTATTAAAAAAAACCGCATCAAAGTCTGTTGCGTAGTTTTAAAGATTTAAGCATACAAAGGGACATAGGGACAGAGAAAGCGACTTTATTTTATACTATGTAGTGATTATTAGTCTAGGATCGAAATCCGATACTTTTTCACCGTAACAAATTATTATGGGTAATAAAGGTAAGTATATTGTATCTATATAGGTTATGGTAATGTGACTGAACCTAAATAAACTCTTTTGCAAAAAAAACGGGCACTTCATATTTTTTTCTCTACTTCAATGAAGAAGGACAAGTAAGAGGTTTTATTAATTTGACGATGTATTGGCATGTTATTTGAAGAATCCTGGCATGATTCTGTACGTTCCAAATTTAAATTTTGAAATTAACAAAAGGAAAATAATGATTATTGTAGATTATTGTAAAATTGCTTTACTAATGGCGCGAATTGCTGAAACGATTTTATTACTGATTACTAAAATTTTAAAACTTTTTGGATATTTTCTGCAAATTAAACAATTTTATCTTTCTTTTTACATTAAATACCACTTTTTGACATGAGTGATAAAGCGATAAGGGCCGGTAAAATTATAGCCCTACTTGAAGAAGGTTGTTCGCAAACTTACGTGTCTCAGCGGCTAAATGTGAGTCGTTCAACTGTCCAGAGGACTTGGCAACGGTATCAAGAGACCGGTTCGGTCAAAAGAAGACCCGGTTCGGGAAGAAAACGACGCACAGAACCAAGAGATGACCGCTTTTTGGTGAGTCAGGCCTTGCGGAATCGTAAGGCGTCAAGTGTGGACCTGAAGAAGAGCCTTGAAGAAGTAAGAGGAGTAGAAGTTAGCTTGTGGACCGTCAGGAGGAGGCTTTTGGCTGCCAATATCAGGAGTTACCGCCCGGCTCGGGGACCTAAATTACTCCGTGAGCACCGTGTTGCTCGACTTCAGTTTGCTCGAAACTGTGCTTCATGGACTCTGGAGGACTGGAATAAAGTATTGTTTTCTGATGAAGCTAGAATCTCTTTGTGTGGAGAGGACCGACGCCGGCGAGTGCTACGAAGACCACGGGAACGCTATGCGGAAGTGTGTTTCGAAGAAATCACTCCTTATGGCGGAGGCTCCGTTATGTTTTGGGCAGCAATTAATTCGACGGGGCGTACGGAGTTAGTTCTCATAGAAAATGGAACTTTAAATGCACACCGGTACATAATGGAAGTCCTAATTCCATATGCACAACCCGCATTGACTGCACTTGGGGAAGATTCCATTTTTATGGACGACAATGCTCGCCCGCACCGTTCTGGCGATGTGGAAGCGTACATGCAAGAAGTTGGGATCCGTCGTTTAGATTGGCCAGCTCGAAGTCCTGACCTCAATCCAATTGAGCATGTCTGGGATGTTCTAAAGAGACGGGTAAGATCAGTGCAACATGCTCCACAAAACATCAGGGAGCTAAAAAGAGTCATTGCAGAAGAGTGGGAACGTATTCCTCAAAACGTCATTAAAAACATCGTGGAAAGCATGCCCAGAAGGATTCAAGCTGTGATTTTGGCAAGAGGAGGTCACACTCGTTATTAGGTTATTACATTTGTAACTTTATTTAATTAAACAAAGTAAAAAAATCTTCTTGTCTTTATTGCCGACCACTTCTTATTGTTTGGCCGTGTACATCGGTTTTAAAGAATTCATAGATTTTTTTTTTTAATTGCCACAGTTCACTTCACGCGTATTAATTTACACGATTATAAGTATACAGACTACGCCAAACAATTAAATTTCATTGAATTAACTCAAATCGACCTTAGAACGTAAATTTCCTAAGGTGCCCGTTTTTTTTGCAAAGGAGTGTAGTACCTAACGTGTAAATAAATTGTGACGTGTACTAAATAAATAAAACAATATTTATTCAATTGTAAAGCTTTTTAATGTACCTTCTATAAATTAATAATATTTATCTATAGTTAATATTTTCATACAAATAATCGTTTTATTTACTCTCACTACATTTACCAAAATAGTTTCTGGTTGGATTCGAACCATCGACTCGTACCACCACACAAAGATAGCACACTTTTTTTTTTAAATATTTTTGATAATTTACAATTCTGATTCTAAAGAAGGATGCCCATTTTTCACCTGACAATGTATAGAAATGAAATAAATATTAAAATTCAGCTAATATAATTGTACATTCGTTACGCTAATCACAATTTTAAAAGAAGGCCAGAAAAAAAAGATTTTTTAATTTTTAACTACGTCTTAATACCTTATTTTGAACGCATCTCAATTACCCTGAACGCATCCAACTACCCATTTTTTACAACGTTCCGTTTTGCATACAGCTTCTTGACTTTATTCAACTCATTTTCTGAGTTTTTTGCAATATTTTAAGTTTTATTTAATCAATAACTATTTTTATTGGTCTGTGCATAATACAGATCAATTGAAAATAACATAATAATTAAATAAATTAATAATGCAGAATATAATATAATTCGCACGAGTAAAACGGTTTTTTTTTAGATATTTTGACAGTTCTGCGATTGATTCGTTGTTGAGCTTGCGTCTCGTTGTGTACTGTGTAACTGTGCCATTTTGTGTGTGTAATCAACAAAAAGTCGACGTATACTTTGCTGCAATATCTGCTTAAATACGTTACGACGTTATCTCGTTCATGATTTGAGCACCAGAGTGATTTCATTACTTAGCGAGTGGATATCACCAGTTATCGTAAGTGCATTTATGCTTATTATTTTTTATTTATCAATATCAGTCATGTCCTAATCAAAATAACCAAACTCCTATCTTATTATGTATGAAAAAACACAAGCAATTTCCGTATTAAACATTGACTAAAATAATTATTTTAAAACAGTATTAATACGGTTTTGTCTTGTTATTTCATGTTACATTTTAAACAGTTAATCTTTACTTGCTGTTTATTGTTAATGTGGACCCATTTGTTCAACATGTACTGCTGGTATCAAAGCTAATGTATGAGTTGAAAACAAAAGAAGTTTATAAATTCAGTTTCCTATTTCAGATTACTGAGGAGGATTACATTTGTGAACCTTGTAATGAACGCCTCATGAGAAGCTTAAACCAGCAATTGATAACAAGTCTTGGTGGTGCTCAAGCTTCAGGGTCATCTCAACCAGTTCGAAGACAAGTATGCAGTCTTTGTGGACGGTCAACTCGTAATCGTCAGAGCCATTCTATTGTTTTGGACAATCCGTCAGAAGAGCAAAGACAGATAAATGCTGTTAAACATACAAGAATTGCACCACGTCAGGTATTTTTTTTTTGGTATAATATTTCGTACTGTATCCAGATAACTCCTCATTTTGTCTTCAAAAAATGATGAAAACAATATTATGTCTATATTTTGATAGAAAATAATGTAGTAATGTAATAATGCAGAGCTGGTATAGTCGAATACTGTTGAAATTGTTTGGTCGGTCGACGGACCATTGGATGTTGCGCTCACGTTATGATGTTAGTGTGGTACCTTGGATGGGCTAGGTTTGAAGACAATATCTCTGCTCGAGCAGAATTTTTGGATGACGTAGTGATAAGAGGTTTAGATGAAAATGACGATAATTAATAAACCATTTCAATGTAACATAGTGTTTTATTTGTTTTCCCGATTGTTCATCAAATAGGTAGGTATGTAGTACAGCGGTCAACGAAATGGGTAGGCAAGTGATCACTTTTGACAATACAATAGCAAAGTTAGACTTTTTCTAAGTAAACAAACCGCCAACTATCGTAAAAGCAAATCCTAACCTACTTTTTAGGTTACATTAATATTTTCTGGCCTTTGTAGACTTTAAATCGTAAAAATGACTATAAGGCATTATTTTCTAATCTTACAGGTACTCTTTCTACTATACCTTATAACTATACATTCACTTTCATTATCAGGTTTTTGAATGTATTGAAAGTGGGCATTGTTCTTTAAGAGACTTGGAACGAATTTTTTTTCAGATTCATATAGAGGGGCATTGCGTTAGTCGAAATCATTTTTAGAAACTCCCCCTCTCCCCCCCTTCACCCCCCCCCCTCTTTACCTCTTTTTTTACTCCTGAAAAAAATGTTGATTCTTACCTAAATCTATTTGAGGGGCGTTGAAATTTGTATACCCTCCCCTCCCCAACCTCCCCTAAAATTAAAAGGGCTGTAACTTCATAACGGTTAGAGATAGCCATTAGGTGTTTGAACAAATATTATAGTAGGCGTCGAAACCTGTCCGGTGGTGGTACAGTGGCAAAGCTAAGGGGGGAGCGGGCGAGCGAAGCGAGCCGGCGACCCCCGTAGCGTAGGGATAATGACATGATAGCTTTTCGGTGGTAGGTAGGTCTTGAGCGGAGCGAACCTGCGAGACCGAGCGGAGCGAAGGGGTGAGGTGGCGAGCGAAGCGAGCCGGCGACCTCCTTAGCGTAACGAAGGTTGAGTGGGTGAAGCGTAACTCAGGGGCGACGACAAGCAAACTTTAGGGTAATGTTTTTTTAGTGGTAGCAGGAGGTAGTAGGTAGGTGATAGGTAGGAAATAGGTAGGTGTAGGTAGGTGTAGGTAGGTGTAGGTAGGTGTAGGTAGGTGTAGGTAGGTGTAGGTAGGTGTAGGTAGGTGTAGGTAGGTGTAGGTAGGTGTAGGTCGGTGTAGGTAAGTGTAGGTAGGTGTAGGTAGGTGTAGGTAGGTAGTAGGTAGGTGTAGGTAGGTAGTAGGTAGGTGTAGGTAGGTTGTAGGTAGGTGTAGGTAGGTGTAGGTAGGTGTAGGTAGGTAGTAGGTAGGTGTAGGTAGGAGTAGGTAGGTAGTAGGTAGGTGTAGGTAGGTAGGTGTAGGTAGGTGTAGGTAGGTGTAGGTAGGTGTAGGTAGGTGTAGGTAGGTGTAGGTAGGTGTAGGTAGGTGTAGGTAGGTGTAGGTAGGTGTAGGTAGGTGTAGGTAGGTGTAGGTAGGTGTAGGTAGGTGTAGGTAGGTGTAGGTAGGTGTAGGTAGGTGTAGGTAGGTGTAGGTAGGTGTAGGTAGGTGTAGGTAGGTGTAGGTAGGTGTAGGTAGGTGTAGGTAGGTGTAGGTAGGTGTAGGTAGGTGTAGGTAGGTGTAGGTAGGTGTAGGTAGGTGTAGGTAGGTGTAGGTAGGTGTAGGTAGGTGTAGGTAGGTGTAGGTAGGTGTAGGTAGGTGTAGGTAGGTGTAGGTAGGTGTAGGTAGGTGTAGGTAGGTGTAGGTAGGTGTAGGTAGGTGTAGGTAGGTGTAGGTAGGTGTAGGTAGGTGTAGGTAGGTGTAGGTAGGTGTAGGTAGGTGTAGGTAGGTGTAGGTAGGTGTAGGTAGGTGTAGGTAGGTGTAGGTAGGTGTAGGTAGGTGTAGGTAGGTGTAGGTAGGTGTAGGTAGGTGTAGGTAGGTGTAGGTAGGTGTAGGTAGGTGTAGGTAGGTGTAGGTAGGTGTAGGTAGGTGTAGGTAGGTGTAGGTAGGTGTAGGTAGGTGTAGGTAGGTGTAGGTAGGTGTAGGTAGGTGTAGGTAGGTGTAGGTAGGTGTAGGTAGGTGTAGGTAGGTGTAGGTAGGTGTAGGTAGGTGTAGGTAGGTGTAGGTAGGTGTAGGTAGGTGTAGGTAGGTGTAGGTAGGTGTAGGTAGGTGTAGGTAGGTGTAGGTAGGTGTAGGTAGGTGTAGGTAGGTGTAGGTAGGTGTAGGTAGGTGTAGGTAGGTGTAGGTAGGTGTAGGTATTTTTTAAAGCTCCCCCTCTGCCCCTTTTCACGACCCGCGAGCTGCGCGCAGCTCGCGCAGCCACGCAAATACTAGTAGTTATATAAAACTACAAAGCCACTGACTCACTCATTGACATGTCGTTTCTCGGAATGGGTGAGAGATGGGTTAGGGGTATGTTTTGCAAAAATGTGTAATCTGACCAATCGAGTAGAGGAAAATTATAGGGAAAGTTCAAATCCAAGATGGAGGGCGAGTCCATTTCTGGTTTCGGTGGGGGAAACACTTGGATGGATTTCGACTCAGAGGTCCTATACGAAATGTAAAAACGTTTAAAAAAAAAAGTAAAAAAAAAAAAAAACAAGATGGCGGCCGCGCCAGGACGTTTTGAAATTGTCGACTTTTTTCACTCGACTTTGACAAATTGTTTTCTTCTACCAAATTCTAGGACCGCCAACAAAGAGTTTGCCAATTTGTTGGTAAATTCAATGGTAATTGGGAAAAATTATGACATTGTGAAAATCCAAGATGGAGGACGCTGCGGCGGCCATTTTGTAAAAAGTTGGATTTTTCGATTTTTTTTTCAAATCCATATTTTTCGGGTAGTTGGCAACATCAGACGGGTTCGAGTTGTACCGAGCGGTTGTGTGTTTTGTTGACGAGTGTTGCCTGGTTAAAAGAAAATCCCCATTTTTAGGGTATTTTCTCAGATTTTCCCCGAAAACATGAAAAGTAGAAATAATGAAATTTTAAATAGAGACTTTGACTCGCCGGCAACACTGGGGTCCCCCAAATGATATTTGACCATTTTGGTTCGTTTTAATTGGCAACCCCAAAAAATATTGAACGTTTTCATTTTTGGGACTTTTTGTCTTTGGCGAATTAGTTTGTTCTACCCAACTCAAAAGTTGGCAACACCAAGTACACCGGTCGGTGGCCTATATTCTTGACATTTAAGGAAAATTATGACTTTTCAGAAAAACAAGATGGCGGATGCTATGGCGGCCATCTTGTAAAAAGGCCGAAAAATCCCAATTTTCGACACCATAATTGGGACAGCTGGCATCCCCCGACCGGATTGTTTTGTACGGAGCGGTTGTGTTTTGTTGACGAGTGTTGCCTGTTGCAAAAAATTTCCCCATTTTTAGGGTGTTTTGCCAGATTTTCCCCAAAAATATGAAAAGTAGAAATAATGAGATTTTAAATAGAGACTTTGACTAGCCGGCAACATTGGGGTCGCCCAAATGACATTTGACCATTTTGGTTCGTTTTAATTGGCAACCCCAAAAAATATTCAACTTTTTCATTTTTGGGACTTTTTGACTTTGGCGAATTAGTTTGTTCTACCAAACTCAAAAGTTGGCAACACCTGGTTTAAAAAAATTCCCCATTTTTTGGGAAATTTTCTAGATTTTCTCCGAAAACATGAAAAGTAGAAATAACGACATTTTGAATGGAAATTTTACATAAACAACAAGAATGGGGTCCCCCGAATGACATTTGACCATTTTTATCATTTTCAGCTGGCAACCCCGAGAACCATTGGCGTTTGAATTTTTTGGTCAGACCCTATAGGAAATGGGTGTCAAGAAAACAGCAGCAATTTGATTTTGAATTTAAATACTTGGACTCGTTTATTATTCAAATATAAAAATACCCACAAGGAAGGTTATAGTAACTGCCTCCTAGCACAGTTTAGATAGAAGTGAGCATACGACTAAAGGCAACCGTTCTTTTTATAAGAAACGTTGAGTTTGACGTTACGTGACGTTAGTGACTGTGTTGCCAGTATAAAGAAAATCAAAGATTAATTTTTGCATAATAAAATCGACTAAATATCAACATTCCCCCTCAAAAATTAATCATCAATTATCCAAATACAAATTAATTTTTATACAATCATAATCACCTATATAACCAGAATACTATAAACCTTCCAAGTGATTTCTGGGGAAGCTACAATATTTATGGCCCAACATTTGTTGCAAGGACTAGGAAAACCCAGGAAAACCTAGCCAGACCATCTCATCAAAATGAATAATTATATCTAATTTTATAATTCATAAATGATTATCAATTACAACAATTTATAATTAATAGTTAGTTATAATAGAACAATTCATTACATCAATTAATTTACAATAAGTAAATTACCACAAATAAATCAATACTTAAAAAGTATACACATACTTATGTAACATTGTTGCAAACTTATCTCTGACTGATCTGCTTTTTAAGCAGTTGACAACAGCTTGTAGCGGCTTTGTTAGCACATCCGCTATTTGTTTACATATTATGTTACTTCATTGCAAGCCCATCTGATCTCTGAACTGCTAAAATACAACAGTTTGTAGCAGCTTTGTTAGCACATCCGCTATTTGTTTACCTGTGATTACATCATCATTCATTCATTTCAGCCACAAGACGTCCACTGCTGGACATAGGCCTCCCCCAGGCATTTTTGGGGGGGTTTGCCATAATCGCCACGCTTGGCAGGCGGGTTGGCGATCGCAGTATGGTTGTTACAAAGACACAGAGAACGCTGCTGCCCATTCTCTGGTAAGTCCCTTAGTCGCCTCTTACGACACCCACGGGAAGATATGGGATGGTGCTATTCTTTACGTCCGACACCACACGGAACATAAAATAATTTTATTATATTATTTTCAACTTGTTCCCTGGAGAAATGATACTTGATGTCAATATGTTTTGACCTTTTATAACTAAAAAGGATTATTTGCTGTAGGTACTAACACAACCATTATTGTCTTTTAAAATAGCAACTGGAATGACAATATTCATTTTAATACTAGTGACTAGAGACTTTAACCGTAATGATTATTTTACAGTTTTAAATAATGCCATGTATTCAGCCTCAGTTTACAAACCCGCAACAGACATTTGCCTCGTTGTATTCAAAGTTATTGTACAGTTGTTGAATAATTTAAATAAATAACCTGTGGTATTTTTTTTTTTATTATTGACATCATTACCACCCCAATAGGAATCTACTTATCCACATAATTTATGATTATCTAACATCATCACATTTTATTTTGTGACTCAACTTTAATTCCATAGTGCCCTTCAAATACCTAAGCACTCTTTTGAGACAAATAATTACAACTCTTTGTTCTTTTTGTTTGTGTATAATCTGCTCAAAATATTAATACTAGCACTTAAATCAGGGCGTGTACATTACATAACGTACATTAAACACCCAATAAGGTTGCGGCAAGGTGTAATTTCACTATTTTTGCATTTAGAACTTCATAATTTGGTTTATTATTTATAGGTGTACCTAATGGGAGCACAGTCAGACATACCAAATTTTTACATTACAAAATGGATTTTTATAGAAGAACTTTGATCTAAAGTTATTGTATCATTACTTTGAGTAATTTTAATTCCTAGGAACAATTATTTAGAACTACCATTTTCAATTTTGCTCTTTACTTAATATTTATTTATCAACTGATGAATTTACAAACCCTGTTTGTTAAGACACTGATGTATTAATTCGAACCAACACCTAGCAGCTTGTTTTAATCTGTACAGAGCTTTATTCGTCTTTACTGATTACACCCTCTGGCACTTTTTGTGTTTTTTTTTTTTTTTTTAAATGCCATTTAAAGATACGGTTTTTAGATCCGTATGATGTATTTATAAATTATATTGATTTGCAAAACTAATCATACATCTAAAAGTTTCAGTTTAATCTTATATATACTTTTGACTATAAAAACTTTGGCAACAAGACGTGCCTTATCTCATAATGGATTGTCATCATCTCATGATTCTTATATTTAAAATACTTTATTTTATATATTTTGATAAATCTATGGTGTTCAGTTTCTAGGATATAAACATTAAAAAGGTCTAAGAATTATGGTTTAGTTTTGTTAACATAAGTTTTGTGTCAACAGTTTTGTATTTTATTTCATATAGATAAATCTATTGTAATGTAAACCTACCTATTGTTAATTTAGTTAAGTTTCTCTTTAAGAAAATAAATGTGTATAAACCGAAATAACCACTTAAACCCGACTATATTTCTATAAATCGGTTTCGGTTCTAATGTCCAGGTATTATTAGTTAAAAAAAATCTAATTCATCTTTAATTGCACCTTCCCATAAACTCCTTTCATCCTGATTTTTAATTTCGTTAAATGAACTAGGTACTTTGCAACTAATTGAATCAACACAACAAAATATCCCCGATTTCACAATATGAAACAGGGGGATGACCCTTAGGTAAGCCTAACACTCCTTCCCATTATTGACAAGAATCGTCGATATTTGTATCACAAGAACTGCGACATCATGGTTTGTGATTAACATTTGGCTTTAGTACGTTGGAATCATTATGGTCTTACTTATATTAAATTATCTGATTTTGATCCATCTGATTTTAAACCGTTCAACTTTGAACAATCAGTTTTGGAATTAATATCAGATTTATGGACTGTCACTGTCTTGAGGATATTTTATTGACACTGATTTTTTTCTTGACAACACATCATAACTATCATCAGTTTTGTCACGGAAATGTTCGATTTCATTCCCTTCATTACAAAAATTAACCTCATTACTATGACATCCGACCATTTTATATTTTATTTCAAACTTTATAGCCATTTGGTATATATCCGACGAGAATGATTCCATGATTTTTCATCAAAAGTGTTACTTATTTTTATTATTCACTATGCGGTAGAATCAAAAACCTTCAACTACTTAATTGCAGGTTGGTGTGTAAATTCACCAATTTATGGAGACGATTGAGATATTATGATTTTACTTGGGATTTTAATAGTGGACTGTATTCTATCGGATTTTCTGGTAATCGTCTCGGGGAATCTGTTTAACACAAGCGACATAAGGGAATAGGGTATTTTGGCTCACCTGCTCGATGATGTGGCTGGCTCGATGGCGCGGCCGTCGGTCGTAACACGGTCTTCGAGCGTCTTCTGGTGCACCAGGTATAGCTTGCTGATAGACCCCGGGGTCACTTGTATATCGCGATTCCGGCGGGAAGCGGTTTTAACCTGCAAGCTGCGTAGGACTACGCAGCGAGGTATAGGTTCGAACGTTCTGGTCTCTGATGAAGGAGTGCGCGTCGCCCAGCTGATTTTCGACAGGCGATCGCCAAAAAGGGAGAGGGGGTAAGAGGGGGCGTATGTCGTCGCTTGTGCAATCTCTAATGTCATATGAAGAGTTCATGACCAGTATAATTTACAAACTAGATGGCGCCACCATTTCCCCCCGGGGTTAAAGGGTTACCTTTAGAAAGAAAGGGAAACAAATAGGATAAGCTATGTTATATAGATCACCGCATAACCTATCCATAACTAGGGCTACGTTATGATTAAATTTTAATATACAAACTAAAATGGAACACCCATAATGGAAGCCCACTGACAAAAAAAAACTTAAACTTAAAAGAGAGAGATCCAGCTTCAGGCTAGATCTCACTGAGTTGGTAGCGGACAGAGACGCACGACAGGGCGTACGTAACTGCCATTCGCGGTTTTTACGGTAACAACGCGGGTTGTACCGTCTTTAGAAGTATGCAATTTCTCTACAATAGCCAACGGCCACGAAAGTGGCGGAGAGTTATCTTTAATGACAATGACCAGTGTACCCTCCTGTATAGGAGATGCAGGGCTATTCCACTTGGACCTAGCCTGAAGCTGGTGAAGGTATTCCGAACGCCAACGCCGCCAGAACGACTGCACGAGCGCATCCAACAGAGTAAGTCTCTGAAGCAGGCTAGAAGAGTCTGCCTCAGGCGCGGGAAGCGATGACAGTGGCGCGGTGTGCAAGAAATGCGCAGGTGTTAACGCGGATGATTCTGCGGGATCACTACTCATTGCCGTGAGCGGGCGCGAGTTAACTAGTGCCTCGACTTGAGCGAGCACCGTCAAAAGTTCCTCGTATGAAAGGATCTGTTGACCTATGACCTTGAAGAGGTGCGACTTAATTACTTTGACCATGCTCTCCCAGCAACCACCAAAATGTGGTGAAGCAGGTGGAATGAACTTCCAATCAATGCGATTTATGGAGAGCTCCTCCTGAAGACGGTCACGATATTCTCGGTTTAGAAACTTGTAGAGGTCACGCAAGTAAGAATTTGCGCCCACGAAACACGTGCCGTTGTCCGTGTACAAGCACTGTACCGGACCGCGCCGCGAAAGAAATCGTTTTAGGGCTGCTATAAACGACACCGTGCTTAGATCCGTTGCCACCTCAATGTGCGTAGCGCGCGTTGTCAAGCACGTGAAAACGCATATCCAAGCCTTGCGACTCTTGACGCCTCGACCACGCACTGGCGTGTACTGCAGCGGTCCTGCATAATCACAACCGGTATGTGTGAACGCTTTATCTACTTGCCTGACGCGATGGCTAGGAAGGTCAGCCATTAAAGGATAGACCGGGCGAGGACGAGATTTAAAGCAGACGTTACATTTATGTATTCTGTGGCGAATTATTCGCCTTGCAGCCAAAATCCAATATTTATGCCTGAGTAAGGACATAAGCAACTCCGGTCCGGTCCGGTAATGTAGGGTACTCTCATAATTGTGTTAGTTAAGAATAGTAGGTAGGTTCAAGCTTCTGTACGTCAGTCCAAATATATCGGTGGTTCTAGATGTGCGTGTTTCTTTTATTAATCCTAAACATTACAGTGGCGACGAGGATTTTAAATACAGAACTAATCGCGTGGTATACCAGTGTTTCGCGGTCGATAACAAAGGGTACGAACCAAAATAACAATGTCAATAGGCAAAATAAAGGAATTCGACGTAAAGTCGGGCACGTGGTCGGTGTACGTGGACCGGTTAGACATGTACTTTAAAGTGAACAAAATCAGTGATGACACTAAATTGCCTACCCTAATAGCCATAATGGGGGATGAGGCATATGAGTTATTGTGCAATCTGGCTAGTCCACAAAAGCCAGCGGAGTTAACGTTCGAGAATGCGGTTGATCTTTTACGGAAACATCTAGAACCGACGCCGTCGGTACTCGCAGAACGTTATCGGTTTAGACAACGGAGACAGTCCGGCGAGGAAAATGTAGCCACGTACCTAGCCGAGCTCAAGAAACTCGCTCGATATTGCAAGTTTAAAGATGGATTAAACGATAATCTGCGAGATCAGTTTGTCTGCGGGCTGCGGAGCGACATAATTCGCCAACGGCTATTTGCGGAGGCCGACACCGTGTCATACACGGAGGCTGTAAGGTTGGCGGGCTCACTAGAAGCGGCGGAGCGGGATGCGGCCGCGGTGGAGTCGAAGGCAGCGGTGAGCAGCGGGGGTGACGCCGCGGGCGGCGGGGCACTGCCGGCGCAGGCGGTGCATGCGCTCGGCAGCGGCGTGGATAACGGCGGCGCCGAGCGGAGAGCGCCACGTGGCGCGCGGTCGGGCCGCAGTGCGGGCGGTAGCAGAGCGGCAACAGCGCGTTTCAACTCCGCGCTTAGCTCGAGAGCGCATGCTGGCGGTGGCAACTCAGGTGGCGGTCGTCGGTACAACTGTGAGGGATGCGGAGCAACGGAGCATACCTATGCTAGTTGCCGGTTCCGTAACTACGAGTGCAGCAGTTGTAGACGACCGGGACACCTGCGACGCGTGTGCCCGAACAGGGCAACGAACGGAGGAGGCGCCGGGGTCAGGCGTTCCACGGTGAACTACGGAGAGGCAAGGGAAAACCAACCGTGCGAGGAGGTGTCGCCGGAAGAAGATTTCCATCATCTGTGTTTGAACGACTACCGAGCGGTAAAGTTACCAATATGTATTGATAATGTTACTATTCAAATGGAGATTGATACTGGTACAGCGGTTTCGTGCATTAGTGAGCGAATGTATAATAAGTATTTCAGTGCTCACAGATTAGAACAAAGTGATCTGGTATTAAATTTTTATGACGGCACAAAAATTAAACCGCTAGGTGTCATGAAACCGCTAGTGGTTTACGGGGATAATAGTAAACAATTAGAGTTGTTTGTAATAGGGGGGGGTACCACCTCATTGCTCGGCCGTCAGTGGTTAGCAGAGTTAAAAATAAAAATACCCGTTTTCAGTAATTGCAATAACGTAAAGTGGAAAGAAAACAATATAACTAATGAAATAAATGAACTCATAAACAGGTTTAAGGAGCTGTTCAGTGGTGGGTTGGGGCGGTACACTGGAGGCAAGGCAACGCTGCGGGTGCGCGACGGTGCAACGCCGGTGTTCCACCGAGCACGACCAGTGCCGTACGCACTGCTTGGCCGGCTCGACGACGAACTTGACGCCATGCTGCGCGACGGCATCATTGAGCCCGTCGACTGCTCCGACTGGGCCTCACCACTGGTGCCGGTAAATAAACCCGACGGTTCTCTGAGAATCTGTGCTGATTATAAGGCGACTGTAAACCCTGTCTTATTAACGGATCGCTATCCGTTACCCAGAATCGAGGATCTAATAGTTAAACTTAGCGGAACTTCTTATTTTTCTAAAATTGATTTATCCCAAGCCTATAACCAAATTGAGCTAGATGATTCTAAGAAATTTACAGTCATAAACACCCATAGGGGTCTATATAGGTATAATCGGTTAGTGTACGGGCTGTCCTCGAGTCCAGGCATTTTTCAACGCATAATGTGCAACTTATTGAAGGGAATTCCTAACGTGGAAATATTTCTCGACGATGTAATAATAGGGGGGAAAAACAAACGTGAACATTTAGAAGCACTAGAGGAGGTTTTCTGTAGATTACATCGTTATGGACTTAAATTAAAAAGTAACAAATGTGTGTTTTTAGTGAAAGAAGTAAAGTATTTGGGTTATATCATTAGTAACGAGGGAATTAAAACAGATCCGTCCAAGGTTCAGGCCATCATTAATATTCCCCGACCGACAAACATAACAGAATTAAGGTCGTTTTTGGGAATTACTAACTTTTATGGGAAATTTGTTAGAAATATGAGTGGTAAGTTAGCAACACTTTATGAACTGTTAAAGAAAGGTCAACAATGGGATTGGTCGACGGAATGTGAAAAGTCCTTTGTAGAAATAAAAAAGATTCTAGCGGGGGCGCAAGTGTTAGCGCATTACGAACCTCGGAAACCATTGATGTTAACGTGTGATGCAAGCGGGCGCGGGGTTGGGGGGGTATTGACACAGCCCGGCGAACGAGGCGAGCGGCCGGTCGCCTATGCGTCACGCACACTTACGGAAGCTGAGAAAAATTATTCACAAATACACCGGGAAGCGCTAGCTATTATATTTTGTGTAAATAAATTTCATCAGTATTTATATGGCCGTAACTTCATTCTACGTACTGATCATAAACCATTAGTGTCAATATTCGGCCCGAATACCGGAATACCGACTATGGTGGCGAGCCGAATGCAAAGATGGGCAATTATCTTATCAGCTTATTCGTTTACTATTGAGTACGTACGCACCGATCAAAACGGAGCAGACGGGTTTTCTAGGTTACCGCTAGCTTTGAGTAATTCAACTACGGCCGTGCAGCCGGAACAAACCCATTTGCATTTCGTGCAACAATCATTGTTATTAGACTATAATGAAATTAAACATCAAACAATGCGAGATGGGGAGCTGTCGAAAATATTGAGTTATATAAGAGATGGTTGGCCTAGTGAATGTGAGATAACAAACTTAAAACCTTACTTCAATAGGAAAAAGGAACTTTATGAAGAATTAGGGTGCATAATGTGGGGGTATCGACTAGTAGTACCGGAAGCGTGTAGGGGTAAGGTGTTATTAATGTTACACGAACCGCACATGGGTATAGTAAAATCAAAAGCTTTAGCTCGAAGTTATGTATGGTGGCCCGGGGTCGATGAAGCTATGGAGCACATATGTCGGGGGTGCGAAGTGTGTGCGGCCCAGGCAGACGCGCCGCCTCGGCAAGCACCGCGCATGTGGCCCTGGCCGAGCCGACCCTGGAGCAGGATACATATTGACTACATGGGACCCATAGGCGGTAGGACATACCTAGTGGTAGTGGACGCCACCTCCAAATGGTTGGAGGTATTCAATGTTTCAAGCACTACAGCGTTAAATCTAATCGATAGATTAACTGAGTTGTTTAGTAGATGGGGATTGCCTAGACAGATAGTTAGTGATAACGGTGCACAGTTCACGTCGAAGGAATTTCACGAATTTACTAAAACTAACGGAATTGAACACGTTCTTACAGCCCCTTACCATCCCGCGTCAAACGGGTTAGCAGAGAACGCAGTTAGACTTCTAAAAAGAGTAATAAAGAAAGCCATGACAGAAAAACAGAATATAGATAAAGCCATTTGGACATATTTACTGCATTATAGGAACGTAGAACATGGCACAACTGGAGATAGTCCGGCGATGATCTTTTTAGGCAGGCGCATACGTACTCGGCTGGACACCATCAAACCAGATAGGGAAGCCAAAGTACAGCGAGTCCAACAAAGACAGGTAGAATGTGTGGAAGGGGCGAGTAGGTGCGTCGGGGAAAAGGGGGATGATGTATGGTATCGACAATACCTAAAGGGGGAAAAATGGATTCCCGGTAGAATATTAGATTGTCTAGGTCCCAGTAATTACACAGTCAGGGGGCAAACAGGAGACACAGTTCACAGACATATTGACCAATTGCGTAGGAGAACAGGAGGCAGGTTATCTTTAGTATCTAGTGGTCCTAGTATTATGGAGCGATCAGCAACAGATTCTCAGACGACACATAAGGCGGGTGAAGACCGAGGTGAGGGGGCTCAGACGGAGGGGTCACCAAGTCATAAGGCGGAGCCGCCGCCGGTTCCATCCATTCACGAGCAAACGGTGGACGCTCCGGTTTCCACGGAAGGTCAGGTTGTCTTGCCCCAGGTGCCGTCGACCCCACAACGCGCCGTTAGGCAATGTAGACTTAAGGTTCCTAGTTATAAGGTTTAGTTAATCATTGTGTATCGCTTAGTAAGTTATGTTAGTTGATAAGTTGAGTTAGTCTATAAATTAGTTGATAAGTTACTTGATAAATTACTTATTGAGTTAATTGATAAGTTAGTTGATTAGTTACTTGATAAGTTATGTAATGATTTAGCAGGAAGGAGTGTAATGTAGGGTACTCTCATAATTGTGTTAGTTAAGAATAGTAGGTAGGTTCAAGCTTCTGTACGTCAGTCCAAATATATCGGTGGTTCTAGATGTGCGTGTTTCTTTTATTAATCCTAAACATTACAATAAGCAACTCCGGTCCGGCATGGAGATGCTTCTTGTGATAGAAATCAACAAGAAGGTCAACAACATGGTCGTGACGCGGTAACACACAAGGATGCTTGTAGTTGTAAGGTTCTTCTGAGTTAGTCAGACGACCGCCAACGCGTACGATGCCGTGCTCATCGACAAACGGCTTTAGCTTAAGGAGCGCGGGAGAACACGATAAGTTATTTGTTAAGGATTTAATGTCGTTACCAAAATAAATAGCCTGGACCGCCCGCAATAGTCTACTCTCTGCGAATTCGAGGTCAGCGCTTGAGACATAAGTTCTAGTAGGGAGTTGCTTAAGAAACCTGTAGACATAGACTATTGCGCGCAGTAATTTAGACCACGACGACATGCGCAGTGCGAGTGCATAGATCGGGGATTCCTCCACCTCAACGACCACGGGATGCGAGACTAACTTCCGTTCGGGAGCATCCTCTGCTTCTGCACTGTAGTCACAGGATTGCATGGGCCACTCTGACGGATCATGGGAAATCCAGGATGGCCCACAGTACCACAAAGGATGTTGCAGAAGTTTAGATGGAGTAACCCCACGAGAGAGGCAATCAGCTGGATTCTCAACACCGGCGACGTGATAGAAGCAAGTGGCGGGAACCAGATCAATTATTTTAGTAACACGGTTGGCGACAAAGGTCTGCCAACGGTGCGGTGACGAACGAATCCAGGCGAGCGCAACCCTGGAGTCGGAAAATGCGTATATTTTATGAATAGGGTAGTGGGGCAGAACTGTGTCTCGAACCTTACAAAGCAACTGAGACAACAGGAGTGCCGCGCACAGCTCCAATCTCGCAACTGATAAGGTCTTAACCGGCGAGACCTTAGACTTGGCACAAACTAGCTGCACTGAATAGCTAGAACCAATGTGGACTTGCAAATATACGACTCCACCGTAAGCGCTTTCACTGGCGTCGGCGAATCCTATTAGATTGATGATGCATCCGTCGACCAACCCAAGATGTCGTGGTATAACAATCTGATTGAGTGTAGAAAGCTCAATACAAAATTGTTTCCAAGCTACGACGATATGGTCGGGAGGTGCGTCATCCCACTCACACTTTGATAGCCAGAGCTCTTTGATAAAGAGCTTGGCATACAAAATTGTGGGAGCCACAAATCCCAGTATGTCCCACAGTCGAGCCACTGTTGACAGCATGGTGCGCTTGGTGCACTTATCATTGGGTGATGCGACATCAAATCGGAAGCCATCACAGGATTTGTCCCAGCGCAAACCGAGGACCTTATGCGGTACGGACTTCTCGAACTCAATGTCTGGAGAAGCCTTGTGAGAATCAGGCAAGTGTGCGAGAACCTCTTTACAGTTGCTCGTCCACTTGACAAGATCAAATTGGCCTCGCTTGAAGAGTTGAATAAGCTCTTCACAAAGCGAAATGGCCTGCGGAGTGGATGTGACACTACAGGCGATGTCATCCATATATAAAGCGGAATTTTTATTTATATATTTATTCATCGGCTATCAACTTGCGGACAACGCGTAACGCATGGTAGGGACTGGACTTGAGTCCAAAACAAACCCTGTTGAATTGATATACGGACAAAGGTTCACCGCTGTCAAAGCGATAGAAAATCCTTTGAAACCTACGGTCAGATTCACGAACGCCGATATTGAGAAACATCTGACGGCAGTCAGCTGACAGCGCGACTTTGAAAAGACGAAACTTTATTAATATATTAAATAAGTCACCCTGTAAATTAGGGCCGGCATGTAAAATGTCGTTAATAGACTGACCCGATGTAGTTTTACAACTGGCATCTAGAACCACGCGAAGCTTAGTCGAAGCTTTATCCTCGCGCACTACGCCGTGATGGGGGATGTGATACGCTGGAAGAGATGTATCCCCACCATTGACAACGGGACTCAGAAAGCCTTTATCTAGGTAATCACGGATGACGTCATTGTAAGCGCCTCTCAACTTGAGCGACGCATCAAGTTTGCGTTCTAAACAATGAAAGCGTCTTAATGCGGCGGCGTAGGAGTCACCTAACGAATACGGATCACCACAAAAGGGCAACGCCACAACATATCTGCCGTCGTCATCACGAACGGTAGTAGCACAGAAGAAATCCTCACATTCTAGTTCCTTGCGGCTATGTGAGGGCGGTGCGGAGATTTCTTCAAGCTCCCAGAATCGCTTGAGCAGAGTGTCAGTCTCATTATCCTGTATAACGGCACAACAAGACGTTGCGGAATCAGAAACGTGTGACGTAGGTACAGTACCCATTATCACATACCCCAATACCGTCTCAATAGCGGGAGGAATGTTTGATTGATCACTGCGCACAACATTATGTAGGAATATATGTGGTAACACTGCGGCGCCTAAAAGAACATCGATTCTACCCGGCCGCGCGAATTCCGCATCTGCTAAGGGCAATTTCGACAAGTGATTAAGTTGAGACACGTCTACCTGAGCGTTCGGCAACGTATCCGTAATACGATCGACTACAAGAGAGGAGATCTCGAAGTTAATATTTTTATTAAATCGCGAATATATTTTAAAGTCTACGGAACCTTTACAGGGCTTTTCCGACCCGCCGATACCTCTAATTATTAATCTCGTTTCCTTGTACCTATCTCGCAATCCGAGGCGATTATAACAATCCGCTGTTATAAAACTAGACTGTGACGCCGAGTCGAGAAGGCACCTTACCACGTGAGGCTTATTAGCAGCGTCACGAATAATAACCTGAGCTGTCGCTAGCAGTACCGTTGTCGTAGACATACATTGCTGCTTAGCATCGCGCTGAACATGGCAAGCATTCGCGCAATGGCGCGCGCACGCAATGGACGTCGCACACAACGATACTTCGTTTTGTGAGGCGGGCGGTGGTATGTTCGTAGTACCGGCGCCGGACTGCGATGACGCACTCGCATTAGTCTGAACCGGTTTACCTGACGATAACAGCTGTTGATTCCTTTCGAAATGCAGCAATGTGTGATGTCTTTGTTTACAAGAACGACAAGTGGTGCCGCTCGTGCAGTTTCTAGTTATATGTTTTAAACTTAGGCAGTTAACGCACGCTCGGTTATTTTTTACACATTTGAAGCGATCCGACGGGGATAAGTTAATGAACGCTGCGCACTTGAAATAATGGTCGTGTTCTATATTATCACACAAACATTTACTACAGTTATTACCATTATTCGACTCTGAGCAAGCCACATAGGATTGAGGATTCGGAGCGTGAATATTTTTATTATTTCGCGATTTGCTGGACCTCTGTTTCCCGTTATCCCAGGACGAGCTATATGAATTATGTTGCGTGCTGTTATAAATTCGGCACTGATCTCGGATGAAAGAAGTGAAGCTATCTAATGTAGGTATGCTATTGTTACGCTCCGTCATCTCGAAGGCACGAATGGTCTCCGTATCTAATTTCTTTAGCGCCAATTGTAGCAACATGAAATCCGAAAGATCGGGTAATTTTAAGTTTTTTAGTGCGCTAACCGCGCTCATAAAGTTATCTATAAACAGCTGGAAATTCGAGGCTGAAGCTGGGCCAGTCAATTTAAGATTTAAAGCCTGGTCAAAGTAAGTGGATGTGAGTACGCGGGTATCCTGATATCTATCTAGGAGTGACTGAAATATCAACTGATAATTTTCAGCACTGGGAGTAATTCCCGCGAAGACTGACTGCGCTTTCGGTGACAGCTTGCCTATCAAATAGTATAACCTGTCCGCATCCGTCAACGAGCCATTGTCATGCACTGTTGACTTGAAGCTAGCGTAAAATAGTGGCCAGTTCCGTATATCGCCATCGAAAGACATAAGTTCAATTGGAGGTAGTCGCGGCGTGCGCGCTGGCGACGCCTGCGAGGGAAAATTACTACTACCTTCCAGCTGCGATTGTATACGTTTGATAATGCAATATAGATCTTCGAACGATGTATACGCCTGGAAATTCGGCTTTGCGTCCGGATCTATAGCCAACAACTTCGCGTTATAGGTGTCCAGCAAATGTTGGAAATCTGTTCTAATACTATCCACAGTTACGCAGTAGCTTAGAAACGCTTCCTTATTCGCTTCAGAAGCGTTAGCTGTCTTTGAACGCTCGTATATTTTTTGTACACGCTCAAATAAGACATTACGTTTAGCTTCCAGAATGGATAGTTCCCTTTCCTTTGACATGTTTCCGCTAATATAAGTATGTAGGTACCTACCACTTAAAGTATTATAATAACGTTCTTACAATATTTCCTAAGCTGATACGATATTTTAATATGTAAGGTAGATGGTAGATGATTATGCGGTGATATTTCTAACTCAGCGAAAACTTTTTATAAAGTCGGGGGTATATATTAAGTTGCTTGAAATATGGAAGTTTCTAGACAACTATGTTAGTTTTGTATTTAGATTAAGTATGTAGGTAGCTACTTTGAGTATATTACCTGCGGGAGTAACCACGTAGTGGGTATGCGGGGGACTAGGGGTCTAGCTTTGTGCTAATAACCTCCTAGGTAGGTACTTAAAGAAGATACCTACGCGTTATATGGGGAGAATATCAATTATGAATCCTTCTATTGCGGGTTAATTTATGGTGACACCAACCTCAGTAGGACACAGATGGAAATCCGGCTCGAAGGACCAAAAATATGGTGTGTAAATTCACCAATTTATGGAGACGATTGAGATATTATGATTTTACTTGGGATTTTAATAGTGGACTGTATTCTATCGGATTTTCTGGTAATCGTCTCGGGGAATCTGTTTAACACAAGCGACATAAGGGAATAGGGTATTTTGGCTCACCTGTTCGATGATGTGGCTGGCTCGATGGCGCGGCCGTCGGTCGTAACACGGTCTTCAAGCGTCTTCTGGTGCACCAGGTATAGCTTGCTGATAGACCCCGGGGTCACTTGTATATCGCGATTCCGGCGGGAAGCGGTTTTAACCTGCAAGCTGCGTAGGACTACGCAGCGAGGTATAGGTTCGAACGTTCTGGTCTCTGATGAAGGAGTGCGCGTCGCCCAGCTGATTTTCGACAGGCGATCGCCAAAAAGGGAGAGGGGGTAAGAGGGGGCGTATGTCGTCGCTTGTGCAATCTCTAATGTCATATGAAGAGTTCATGACCAGTATAATTTACAAACTAGATGGCGCCACCACAGGTTATTATTAATTTTTTTCTGCCACCATTCAAATGGTGTTTGATTTTGTTTTAAGGGGCAAGGTGTATTAAATATACTGCAGTTAAGACTACATCACCCCAAAAACACTTTTGTAATTTAGCACCGCTTATCATAGCGCGGGCTTTTTACTAATTCGTTTGGAAACGTCATTTTTCTGTGGTGTTCTTGGAATAGTAAGGTCTTGTGGTGTTGTTGGTGTCTTGTGTATGGTACATTCCTTTAGAAACACTTCTTCTTTCATTCATTTCATTGGACAAAATATTCTCGACAATTTTCACAGTACAAAGTAACTAGTTTTAAATTAAATTTAGTCTCAGTTTTTGCCATAAAATCTGTAAAAGCAGTGAAACTGAACACGTGAGATTTCTTTGTCAATAAATACACAACACAATAATGAGTGAAATGGTCGTCATAATTATGAAACAAAATAATTTCTATTATCGACTGTAGAAGGAGTGATTGGCCCATACACAACAAATAAAGGTATTTTATTGTTTTTCACTTAAGAAGTGTGAAATATGGGTAATGATGAATAATGGGTAATCGTGCCCGTTTCCCGTTTATGTAAGCTTCGCATAATTTATCATTGGGTGTTCCGTGTCACCACCTCAATTGAACTTATGTTTGTGAATCATACAGTTATTTTTCAGCTCTAAAACTTTTGTTTACTAATATGGCCTAATCGTTGATGCCATAAATAATGTAATTAGCACCATCACTGTTGCATGTTTGAGAAACAGGTTGATTAACTTTAACCACAAAATTCAAACAAATTAAATAATTAATTGCCATACCTCGCGTCAGTATTTTACCGTCCTTACAGATATTGGTTCCATGCTGGTCGAAGGTCAACCCGGGACGCTGCATCTTGGTTACTGACAGCAGCTTGTATGAGAGTACCATGGATTGCTGACAACTTGTAATGTCATCAGTAGCTGTAAAAAAAATCACCGTGTTTAGCAACTAACATTTTTTAAACGGTAATAAAATTTCTAAAGTTAAAGGATAGGACTTCCCTGTTAATGATGTGGTCCGATGCCTCGTAATTTAGCAGGAAGGTTACTTGGTTTTCTTCTGCGCCACCTTCATAATTTCCCGACAAAAATGCGAAACCGGAAACCTCACTGGAACTTGAAGCACCCTGAGTTATTTCCACAGCTTGAACTCTGCGGAATCTGTCTGCAGGTTTTTGTTGATTGGATTGAAGCATCAAAATTGCATTTGTATTTGATGTGACTCCATAATGGTGACACTTCTTGAAAGATTTCTTCTTGGCCTTAAAACTTTTGTTGGTTATTAGTTTAAGGCTTTGTGTCCTTGTGTTTCTTTAGTTGAAGTTTTGAGTTTTAGGTTCGACGTGAAGAATCTTGCACTGAGATCGTCTTTTAGCAAAACCATGGAAAGATTCTGCCAAATACTCGACGATTACACTATTTACATTCTTCACAATACACTTATTTTTAACTCAAGCATTTGACCGTATTATGGGTTCATCGTCGATAACTTTGATGACATCGTCTCGGCTAACAACGCTCGAATACAGAATTTCCACACACTGTACCTCTCACCATCGAAAGGTTTAATATTTCACTTGGTCTTCAGATTGTCTATGATGTGCCACGTGTTTTTTTTTTCACAAACACTCAATTATAAACACGTGTTTTTTACAAACACTCAATTATACACACGTGTTTTTACAAGCACTCAATTATACACACGTGTTTTTACAAGCACTCACTATACACACATGTTTTTACAAGCACTCAACTATACACACGTATTTAACCAGCACACAGTAAGCGCAACCGTATATCAAAGCAGTCCTGGGCCCATAACCTATAGGAAATGGGTGTCAAGAAAACAGCAGCAATTTGATTTTGAATTTAAATACTTGGACTCGTTTATTATTCAAATATAAAAATACCCACAAGGAAGGTTATAGTAACTGCCTCCTAGCACAGTTTAGATAGAAGTGAGCATACGACTAAAGGCAACCGTTCTTTTTATAAGAAACGTTGAGTTTGACATTACGTGACGTTAGTGACTGTGTTGCCAGTATAAAGAAAATCAAAGATTAATTTTTGCATAATAAAATCGACTAAATATCAACAGACCCGACTTTGGCGAATTAGTTTGTTGTACCAAACTCAAAAGTTGGCAACACCAAGTACACCGATCGGTGGCCTATATTCTTGACATTTAAGGAAAATTATGACTTTTCAGTAAAAAAAAAATGGCGGATGCTATGGCGGCCATCTTGTAAAAAGGCCGAAAAATCCCAATTTTCAACACGTTAATTGGGACAGCTGGCATCTCCCGCCTGGATTGTGTTGTATAGACCGGTTTTGTGATTCGTCAAGGAGTGTTGCCTGTTGCAAAAATTTTCCCCATTTTTAGGGAAATTTTCCAGATTTTCCCCGAAAACGCATAAGTGGTGATTACAATTGTGCGCTACAATAAAAGTCTGAATTAATTAATTTCAATTCAAAAAGTCACAAAAATTCAAAAACAAACAACAATTCAACAATTCATATTACAATTCATATAATGATTCATATTACAATTCATTTCATGATTCATATTACAATTAATATAACAATTCATATTATGATTCATATTACAATTCATATTATGATTCATATTACAATTCATATTATAATTCATATTATGATTCATATTACAATTCATTTTACAATTAATATAACAATTCATATTACAATTCATATTACGATTCATATTACAATTCATATTACGATTCATATTTCAATTTTTTTTCTTTTTTAAAAAACGTTGCCCCACACTAGGAATTTCTCCTGTATCGTGGGTGCGTTCACAAACATTTAAACTCACATACACAAATACCCAGACCCGAAATAACTATCTGTAGATCATACAAATATTTGTTCCGTGCGGGGATCGAACCCGCGACACGCAGCGCAGCAGTCCATTGCTTGAGCCACTGCGCCAACCGTGTCGTCAAATTCATATTACAATTCATATCATGATTCATATTAAGATTCATATCATGATCGGTGTTATGATTCATATTACGATTCATATCTTGATCCAGATGATGCCAGATCTATGATGCCAGATGCATATTATTGTTATGATCCATGTTATGATTCATATTCTGATTCATATTACAATTCATATTATGATTCATATTACGATACATATTTCAATACATATTTCAATTCATATAACAATTCATATTACAATTCATGTTACAACGATACAATAACAATTCATACAACGACAACAATAACAAACAACAACAACAATAACAATTTGATAACAATTCATATTACGATTCATATCATGATTCTAGGGAATGCAATCTCGTGACGAGATCGCTAAGTCGAGATCTCGGCATTTTTGAATTCTCGAATGGATTTCAAACAGTATTGTTTTAATTAGATGACTGAAACATGATTGAAACTGCTTAGTAGTTTTGATTATGATGCGAGTATGATACAACATGAATTATTGAAATCAAAATCAAAATCAAAGCATTTATTTCAAGTAGGCCAATTACAGGCACTTTTGAATAGTCGAATTAAACTAACTGCGGCACTCAGAGATATCCAACGATTACTCAAGCCGCCACCGAGCAAAGGCCTGACATACTTTTGTATGACAAAACTGCCAAAAACCTTTACCAAGCGACGGCCCAAGCAACCACGCAAGCAATCAATCTGCGAGTGCGGCAGCAAACTACTAAAGTAATGAAGCTACAATTGAAAATAAAATTGAAAAAAAAACTTTAGTTTTACTTATGTTAGGCACCTAACTAAAACTGCATCGCGGGGAAACCCCCGATTTGCGGGGAATTGAAGGTTAGGGTTTGGAGAGCCCAGGGAATAACATAAATCGGGGAATTTCGGGGAAACCCGACTCGCAGCTCACGTGCAGAGAACACGCTACATGACTCGCGACTACTGCCACTCGATCCCGTTAATCTCGGCCGAGATCTCGACATTTTATGCTTCGAGATTGATCTCGAAAAATGAGGCGAGATCTCGGGTTTTCGGGATCTCGCGAGATCGAGATTGCGTTCCCTACATGATTCATATAATCATTCATATAATGATTCATATAATGATTTATATAATGATTCATATTACAATTCATATTACAATTTATATTACGATTCATTTTACAATTCATATTACAATTCATATTACAATTCATTTTGGTCCCCCAAATGACATTTGACCATTTTCATCACTTTGAGCTTGCAACCCTGAGAGCCATTGGCGCTTGAATTTTTGGGTCAGACCCGACTTTGGCGAATTAGTTTGTTCTACTAAACTCAAAAGTTGGCAACACCAAGTACACCAGTTGGTGGCCTATATCCCTGAAATTTCAAGAAAATTATGACTTTTCAGAAAAAAAAGATGGCGGACAGTGTGGCGGCCATCTTGTAAAAATGATGAAAAATCCCAATTTTCGACACGATAAATGGGACAGCCGGCATCCCCCGACCGGATTGTGTTGTATGAAGCGATTGTGTACTTTGTTGTGGAGTGTTACCTTACTTAAAAATTTTCCCCATTTTTAGGGTATTTTCCCAGATTTTTCCCAAAAACATGAATAGTGAAAATAACGACATTTTGAATGGAATTTTTTTACATAAACACCAAGAATGAGGTGCCTCAAACGACATTTGACCATTTTCATCACTTTCAGCTGGCAACCCCGAGAGTCATTGGGGCTTGAATTTTCGGATCAGAACCGACTTTGGCGAATTCTTTTGTTCTACCAAACTTAAAACTTGGCAACAACAAGTACACCAGTCGGTAGCTTGTATCCTCGATATTTCAGAAAAAGGCGACCTCCGTAGCGTAACGAAGGTTGAGTGGGTGAAGCGTATAAGTAACTCTCATGAGTAGCTAATAAGTGCAAAACCTCCCCTTTTTGGCCCCCTTTACCCCTTCTACCTTTTTCATTTGACCCCTTTCTCCCCCTTTAGGCGGATCTCGGAAGTTAAGAGACTTGGAACATTTTTTTCTTCAGATTCATTGAAAGGGGTAATGAGTTAGTCGAAATCATTTTTCAAAGTTCCCCTGTCCCCTCCTTCACCCCCCCTCCCTCTTCACCCCTTTTTTTTAAACTCGTGTTCTGTTTTGTTTACGGATTCGTATAGAGGAGGCTCGGGGAAGTAAAATCTATTTTTCAAATTTGACCCCCTTGCCCCCTTTCTCCCCCCTTTAGGCGGATCTCGGAAGTTAAGAGACTTGGAACATTTTTTTTTTCAGATTCATTGAAAGGGGCAATGCGTTAGTCGACATCATGTTTCAAAGCTTCCCCTTCTCCCACCCTTAACTCCCCCCCCCCCCCTCTTCACCCCTTCTATTTAAACTCGTGTTCTGTTTTGTTTACGGATTGACATGTCATAAGCTCCCCCTCTCCCCCTCTTCACGACCCGCGAGCTGCGCGCAGCTCGCGCAGCCACGCAAATACTTTATTATAGTTATATAAAACTACAAAGCCACTGACTCAGTCACTCACTCACTGATTGACATGTCGTTTCTCGGAATGGGTGAGAGATGGGTTAGGGGTATGTTTTGCAAAAATGTGCTATCTGACCAATCGAGTAGAGGAAAATTATAGGGAAAGTTCAAATCCAAGATGGTGGGCGAGTCCATTTCCGGTTTCGGTGGGGGAAAGACTTGGATGAATTTCGACTCAGAGGTCCTATACGAAATATAAAATCATTTAAAAAAAAAGTAAAAAAAAAAAAAAACAAGATGGCGGCCGCGCTAGGACGTTTTGAAATTGTCGACTTTTTTCACTCGACTTTGACGAATTGTTTTCTTCTTCCAAATTCTAGAACCGCTAACATAGAGTTTGCCAATTTGTTGGTAATTTCAATGGCAATTCGGAAAAATTATGACATTGTGAAAATCCAAGATAGAGGACGCTGCGGCGGCCATTTTGTAAAAAGTTGGATACTTCGATTATTTTCAAATCCATTTTTCGGGTAGTTGACAACATCAGACGGGTTCGAGTTGTACCTAGCGGTTGTGTGTTTTGTTGACGAGTGTTGCCTGGTTTAAAATTTTTCCTCATTTTTAGGGAAATTTCCCAGATTTTCCCCAAAAACATGAAAAGTAGAAATAATGTCATTTTAAATAGAGACTTTGACTCGCCGGCAACACTGGGGTCCCCCAAATGACATTTGACCATTTTGGTTCGTTTTAATTGGCAACCCCAAAAAATATTGAACTTTTTCATTTTTGGGACTTTTTGTCTTTGGCGAATTAGTTTGTTCTACCCAACTCAAAAATTGGCAACACCAAGTACACCGGTCGGTGGCCCATATTCTTGACATTTAAGGAAAATTATGACTTTTCAGAAAAACAAGATGGCGGATGCTATGGCGGCCATCTTGTAAAAAGGCCGAAAAATCCCAATATTCGACACCATAATTGGGACAGCTGGCATCCCCCGACCGGATTGTTTTGTACGGAGCGGTTGTGTGTTTTGTTGACGAGTGTTGCCTGTTGCAAAAAATTTCCCCATTTTTAGGGTGTTTTGCCAGATTTTCCCCAAAAATATGAAAAGTAGAAATAATGAGATTTTAAATAGAGACTTTGACTAGCCGGCAACATTGGGGTCCCCCAAATGACATTTGACCATTTTGGTTCGTTTTAATTGGCAACCCCAAAAAATATTCAACTTTTTCATTTTTGGGACTTTTTGACTTTGGCGAATTAGTTTGTTCTACCAAACTCAAAAGTTGGCAACACCTGGTTTAAAAAAATTCCCCATTTTTTGGGAAATTTTCTAGATTTTCCCCGAAAACATGAAAAGTAGAAATAACGACATTTTGAATGGAAATTTTACATAAACACCAAGAATGGGGTCTACCGAATGACATTTGACCATTTTTATCATTTTCAGCTGGCAACCCCGAGAACCATTGGCGTTTGAATTTTTTGGTCAGACCCGACTTTGGCGAATTACTTTGTTGTACCAAACTCAAAAGTTGGCAACACCAAGTACACCGATCGGTGGCCTATATTCTTGACATT
The DNA here is from genome assembly GCA_949775195.1 of Diarsia dahlii. Lineage (NCBI taxonomy): Eukaryota > Metazoa > Arthropoda > Insecta > Lepidoptera > Noctuidae > Diarsia > Diarsia dahlii. Next base: position 11,782,624 of record OX459192.1, on the reverse strand, counting down.
TAAGGAAAATTATGACTTTTCAGTAAAAAAAAAATGGCGGATGCTATGGCGGCCATCTTGTAAAAAGGCCGAAAAATCCCAATTTTCAACACGTTAATTGGGACAGCTGGCATCTCCCGCCTGGATTGTGTTGTATAGACCGGTTATGTGATTCGTCAAGGAGTGTTGCCTGGTGCAAAATTTTTCCCCATTTTTAGGGAAATTTTCCAGATTTTCCCCGAAAACGCATAAGTGGTGATTACAATTGTGCGCTACAATAAAAGTCTGAATTAATTAATTTCAATTCAAAAAGTCACAAAAATTCAAAAACAAACAACAATTCAACAATTCATATAACAATTCATATTACAATTCATATAACGATTCATATTACAATTCATTTCATGATTCATATTACAATTAATATAACAATTCATATTATGATTCATATTACGATACATATTTCAATACATATTTCAATTCATATAACAATTAATATTACAATTAATATATTTCGATTCATATTCTGATTCATATTACAATTCATATGACGATTCATATTACAATTCATATTACAATTCATATTATAATTCATATTATGATTCATATTACAATTCATTTTACAATTAATATAACAATTCATATTACAATTCATATTACGATTCATATTACAATTCATATTACGATTCATATTTCTTTTTTTTTTCTTTTTTAAAAAACGTTGCCCCACACTAGGAATTTCTCCTGTATCGTGGGTGCGTTCACAAACATTTAAACTCACATACACAAATACCCAGACCCGAAACAACTATCTGTAGATCATACAAATATTTGTTCCGTGCGGGGATCGAACCCGCGACACGCAGCGCAGCAGTCCATTGCTTGAGCCACTGCGCCAACCGTGTCGTCAAATTCATATTACAATTCATATTATGATTCATATTACGATTCATATCATGATCGGTGTTATGATTCATATTACGATTCATATCTTGATCCAGATGATGCCAGATCTATGATGCCAGATGCATATTATTGTTATGATCCATGTTATGATTCATATTCTGATTCATATTACAATTCATATTATGATTCATATTACGATACATATTTCAATACATATTTCAATTCATATAACAATTAATATTACAATTAATATTACGATTCATATTCTGATTCATATTACAATTCATATTACGATTCATATTACAATTCATATTTCAATTCATATAAACTCAAAACTCAAACTCAAACTCAAATATTTTATTTCAATTAAGCCATTACAGGCACTTTTGAATGTCAGAAGGACGGAAGAAGAACGAAACTACGAGTGCAATACGTCATTCCGAAAGCCACCACGCCGAACCACACGCCACCGAATGCCCGCAACAACGAACACTGCGAGCACGAAAGCACGCAGCGACGCAAACCGCAACAACGAATGCTCGAGACCCCGAAACACGGAACAACGAATGCACGCCACAACGTGCAACCGCCGCCCCGCGACCCGGAGCCCCGCACACCCGCCGCCACGGCACACGCCGCCGCGCGCCCCCGCACCCACAGCAATCGCCGCCGGTGACATCCAGCGCCGCGCAGCCCGACGCAGCAACTCCCGAAACGACGCATTGCACTCCTACGCTACAGTCACAATCACAAGGCATAATAACTTGTGAAAGTACTGTAGTTGCCAGTTCCCTAACGTAGATCTCATGAAGAAGAACGGGCAAGAAACTCCATGGACACTCTTTTAAATCAGAATTTGTTACAAAATCTTGGTACATTACATCATTCATGTTGAGATGGTATATATGGCTTTTTTCCTGTGGCAACACTACAGCTAACAGCTGATTTGAATTTGTCCATGTAATTTTAATTTTAAATATTGTATTTCCTTATTAATAAGGCCTATTTACTATCAAATAAGTTGTATAGAACAAACATATTGTGAGTTATAGTGTATAAGTGGTGAATTAACGCAAATAAAGTGAAAAAAAAACCAATTGTGAAACTGACAGATACCGGTTCGAAGGAATCTTGCATTGTCATCCTATTAACAGGTACAATATAACTTATTAATACTTGGTAGTATATTGTTTACGTGCTCTTATATACTTTCAATTAACTGGATCAATTTTATTATTACTGCTACTTGATGCCGATGACTTTTGAAAAGTAAACATAACCTGTTTGGCTGAGTGACAGAACTTCTTTGTTTATCTAAATTTCATTTTCTTTTCAATTAACCGTTTCTCATACAATTTCACTGCACCTATTATTTTCCTATCTTGTTTCTATTCTCCTAAATCATGATGATGACACGCAGTATGCGCGCTCGCCTCGAAGAGTCCAAACTCACACAGGCTTTGAGCGAACTAAAAGCGTGTAAGGAGTCCTGTTCTCAACTAAACAGGGAAATAGATGACAATGAAAGGGTGCTTTCTGAAGCCCATGAGAGGAACAATAAGTTAAAAAATGAAATGGCTCAGCTTTATGTTCAGCTTACTGATGCCCTAGAGGACCGGGATAGGCTCCAACTCATTGTGGACGGGTTTAGCCAGTGTAGCGTAGAGTATGAACAAGCTCTAAGTCACAAACATCTTCTACAACAACAGCTACACGAGGCTAGAAGTCAAATTTCAGATCTTGAGACAACAAACCTTAACATCACAGCCTCACTAAACCAAAGTCTGTTCAGTGAATTGGTGCCTATTGTTCCATCAATGTTTTCTAATAAATTCCAACCTGACACTATAGATTTGACAGTTGAGGATGACCCAAAGGCTAATAAATCAGTGCGGGTTTTTTCGAGTAAGAATAAACTAAAAAAATACATTAAAATAAACAAATACATTGTAAAAACTAAGAAAATGGTAAAGAAGCAAAAATTTTTCATTAAAAATGTAAAATTAAATAGGGAAAGATTAAACCTTTTAAGTCAATTAGATATGTATTCTTTAAATTTAAATGAAAGTAAAAGGAAATACCAAATAGACACAGAGAACTTGCAATGTGAAATTAACCGTCTTCAGGACAAACTAAATTCACTTAACATTAAATATACAGCCTCCGAGAACCAATTAAAGGAATATGTATTGGCTATGAATGAGCTAGTAAGTACACAAAGTAGCAACTGTGATCATTGCACAAGTCCATCTGTTGAACCCACACTGGCCCATTCATTGTCTGTATGTAACACAACTATACCACAGTCCTGTGATAGTTTACTATTTGAAAATATTAATTGTATAACAGAACCGATTGTCAATAAGGAAATTATAATTTTTTCTGATGAAATTGGAAAGGATTTAGGCCGCTTGTTGACAAGTAAGAATCCGGGATCTTCAATTATTAACTTTTGTATGCCTGGCTGTTCCTTGAATTTTATTATGAGAAAAATTATTAATTACAATTTCAACCAAGACTCCATATTACTGATATTTGTTGGTAATAGAGGTAATGTGAACAAAGGGGAATTGTTCCAATATTTTAATTCATTAAGTAAACTTAGGTTAGGAAAAATTCTAATGTTCACATTCCCATACAGTCAAAGTTTGCCACAGGAAGAAAACCTCTTAAGATTTGAAATTAACATGACATTGCATAATTTGACATTCAATAATAATATGTTTCATTTACTTGATATTAATAATTATGTTGGTAATAATTTATATTTGACAAAAGATAGATTCCTAGTAGATAGGTACTATCTTTCTAGGTATTGTAAACGACAGATAGCGGTGTCACTGTCTTATTATTTTTGTATAACAGCCAAGAACTTAGCAAAAGAGATTGCTTCTATTGAGCACCATGACATGTTGAATAATCCAGTGAGAAATTTAGTGCATAATATTGACATTGAAAATCATTTAAATTAGAGAATAGGACAATAGAGGCAAACTCTAGCAATAATGAACAGTGTCAAAAAACTTTGCCTAATAAAAAGAGTTTAAAATCAAATAGTATCAACCTGGTGCATCAGAATATTCAGGGACTGAGGAACAAAGATTTAGAATTGGAACTATTTTTGAATTTAAATAATATTGATATAATTTGTATTACAGAACATTGGCTTCAAAGCCACCAGTTCATGATTAGTTTTAGTAATCACCAGGTTGGTAGCACATTCAACAGAGTTAATGCCATTCATGGTGGATCACTAATTTTAGTAAATAATCAGATTAAATTTAAAGACCGAAAGGACATTGTGAGCCTATCTGTTGAACGCAATATTGAAATAGCCTGTATAGAATTGGAGCAGTTCATTATATTAAGTGTGTACAGGCCCCCCTCGGGATTGTATGACTGCTTTGAGAAAGTAATGGATGAAGTTTTACACAAGATTTGTAACACAAACAAGTCCATTATCACTTGCGGTGATTTTAATGTAAATTTATTAGAAAAGTCTAGTTCATGTAGTAAAATAATAAGTCTATTTCAGTCCTACAATCTCATGAACCTATTTTTGGAGCCCACAAGAATAACGCCTACTTGTGCCACTTGTCTAGACAATATTTATACCGATGTCATTCCAATTCATAAGGAAATCATAAATGTTCTAGACTCAGACCATTGCGGTCAAATGATTACCATTGAAAACCAAAAAATCAAAGTGGCTAAAAAAAATATCACTGTTAACCCTAAGACTGCAGGACGCTTGGAAACATTTAAAAGTAAACTTATGAATAGTTTACCGTTATTGTCTACTGACAATACTCATCATCAATATGAAGACTTTTTTTATATGTATTGTAAGCAATTTGATTCTACTTTCATTCCCAAGACTATTTCAGTAAATTGTAACGCGTCTTTCAGTGATTGGGCTACCATTGGTATTCACAAGAGTAGAAAGCGGCTTTATGAGCTGTACAATGAAAGAGTGGTTGTAAATACTGCTGAATTTAATTTATATGTTAAAAACTATTCAAAGCTATTTAAAAAAGTGTGTTGTATTGCCAAGTCACATTATTTGAGCTCGAAAATTAGAAACAGTAATAATGTAATTAAAACGACATGGAATATTATTAATAATGAAACGGGAAGGTCTAGTAACCGTAACAGTGACTACTGCTTAACTATTAATGATAGAGTAATTAAATCCGATTCGGACGTTGCCGCAGCTTTCGAAAGTTTCTTTTCTGACATTCCCGTTTCAACGACAAAATCCCTAAACTCGTCACCTTCAGTTGCCGAATCTTTGCTAAAGGAAAATGTTAAAGCTTGTGACTCGGAATTTCATTTTGAACATGTCTCATGTAGAGATATAGTCAAAACCTTTCAAACCTTAAATGTTAAGAAGACTGCAGATCTGTGGGGTAATTCTGTAGAAGTTGCCAAGTCTATTATTGAGATTGTGGCACCTACCTTGGTTTCTATTTTTAATCATTGTATTGATTGTGGGGAGTTTCCTGATCTTATGAAAAATAGCAAAATTATTCCTTTATTCAAAGCAGGTAGTACATCAGACCCCACAAATTATAGACCTATTTCAGTGCTGCCTACTTTTAGTAAAGTTTTTGAGAAATTGATTTTAGACCAATTGCAAAGATTTTTTAATAGACATAAATTATTACATAACAAACAGTTCGGTTTTACGAAGGGTCGATCAACTGCTGATGCCGGTGTCGAACTTTTAGGACATATTTATAGTGCATGGGAGGATAAATGCGATGCTTTAGGCATTTTTTGCGATTTATCCAAGGCATTTGATTGCGTTCTTCATGAAACGTTAATCAGGAAACTCCGCCACTACGGAATTCGGAACAACGCTCTGGATCTTCTTGCCTCATACCTGAGTAATAGGATCCAAAGAGTTGACGTCAACGGGAAAAGATCTCCCGGATCTTTTGTAACAATGGGAGTCCCGCAGGGCTCAATTCTTGGCCCTTTCTTGTTTCTCATTTATATTAATGACTTGCCTTACCTCATAAAGGATAACCACGATATTGTGTTGTTTGCAGATGACACCTCGCTTTTGTTTAAACTTAAACGTCAGCAGCCAGTTATTGACGATGTAAATAGCGCGATTTCAAAAATAGTGGATTGGTTTAACGCTAATAATTTACTCCTCAATGAAAAAAAAACTAAATGCATAAGGTTTACACTACCTCACGTTAGGCAGGTGAAAACTTGTGTGTTGGTGAAGGGCGAAGAGTTGAATCCGGAAGATAGCACGGTGTTCTTGGGTTTAACTTTAGACGCTAAACTTCAGTGGGGACCCCATATAGATAAATTGTCGAAGAAACTGAGCTCCGCGGCATACGCAGTTAGAAAAATTCGTAATTTAACCGATGTAGAGACAGCCCGATTAGTGTACTTCAGTTATTTTCATAGCGTAATGTCGTACGGCATTCTGTTGTGGGGGAATGCTGCCGATATTCAGACCATCTTTGTTTTGCAAAAGCGGGCGGTTAGATCAATTTATAAATTGAGTCCGAGACACTCTCTTAGAGAAAAGTTTAAGGAAATTAATGTAATGACTGTTCCTTCTCAATATATTTATGAAAATCTTTTGTATGCTCACAAAAATATTAAGCTTTTTAAGAAATATAGTGATATTCACAATATAAATACAAGAAATAAACATAAATTTATTGTACCCACAACAAGGCTCAAGAAAATAGGTGGATCATTTAGATGCCAATGTATTCGCTTTTATAATAAACTTCCAAGCGACATTCAAAATTTAAGCATTAATAAATTCAAATCTTTTATAAAACGTAAACTTTGCCAGAAAGCCTTTTATGCTGTTAAAGATTATATAGAGGACAAAAAAGCTTGGGATTGAACTGCTCCAATTTGAATTGAAGGTGAATTGATTTTATATCTTTTTATTAATTATACCTTTTTATTTTTATTTTTTACACTTTGACATTTTAATTATTTATACATTATTTACAATTTGACATTTTATGATTTTTCTTTATACACAATGACATTATTTACTTTTTAAAGTATGATATTATTTTTTGCTTTTTTGATCAATATTTACTTGTTAAATATTTTATTTTTCATTTAGTTTTGTGTATATTGACATTTAATAACTTGACATGATTATTTAATATGACAAATATTTTATTATTTTTATATTGTGAATGTGAGGACCATGTGGGTCTTTCTCTAATTTTAACTATTGTCTGACAGTTTGAGTACTATAAGCGACCCACCCAAATGTCCTTTCTTTGGTATTGTTCGTCGTGACGTTGAGCTCCTTGAGTTATAAGTCGAGCTCCACGATAATTGACAAATGCTTGCACTGACTGGACGGGTCCACTCAAATCTGTGTGGTACTTTATTCAAAAGACCATCTCAGACACTAATCTGCATGATCTTCATGTATTTTATTTTATTATTTTCATATTGTGAATGTGAGGACCGTGTGGGTTTTTATTTAATTTTAACGATTGTTTGGCAGTTTGAGTACTTTAAGCGACCCACCCAAATGTCCTTTCTTTGGTATTGATCGTCGTGACGTTGAGCTCCTTGAGTTATAAGTCGAGCTCCACGATAACTGACAAATGCTTGCACTGACTGGACGGGTCCACTCAAATCTGTGTGGTACTTTCTTCAAAAGACCATCTCAAACACTAATCTGCATAGTCTTCATGTGTGTATTATACCAAGATTATGTTTGTACCTTGAACATATTGTAAACCCAAACGATTTTAAAAGAGTGTCCATGAAGTTTCTTGCCATTCTTCTCATGAGACCAACGCTTTGGAATTGGCAACTACAGTACACTCACGAGTTATTATGCCTTGTGACTGGGACTGTAGCTTAGTTTATTTAGCTTCAGTAGTTCAGTAGTTTACTGCCGCACTCGGAGAGCTTCAGTGGTTGCTTGGGCCGTCGCTTGGTAGGGGCTTTTGGCGGTTTTGTCATACAAAACTATGTCAGGCCTTTGCTGGGTGGCGGCTTGAGTAATCGTTGGATATCTCTGAGTGCCGCAGTTAGTTTAATTCGACTATTCAAAAGTGCCTGTTACTGGCCTACTTGAAATAAATATTTTTGACTTTGACTTTGACTTTGACTATATTATGTGAGAACTATGTAGCAAGACGTGCAAGTAAGAGCGTCCAGAGTAAAAAGATATAAAAAACAAATCAAAGAAAAATATATAAACCATGGCAGCTAAGAGATGACCAGTCTCCACTGACAGCGCCCGTTCACGAACATGACGCATGGATCAGCACCATCTAACTCAACCATTTTGAAGGGAACCAAATGATCCGACACACCCGCCACCATCAGCGAGACATTTGAGTGAGCATGACATTCTCCCAGCCACCAGGGCAACGTCACTAAAATATAACTAAATGTAAAATGTAAAAAGTGGCTTTTTAGAACATAGTACTCACACATGTGCCATGCAATTATACAATATTAAAACATTGAATCTATACAATGCAAAGATATTTTTACAATCTTCTGCAGCCTCTACACTAACTTCACATGGTAGTCGATTTATTTGCCCCTAAGGTTGTGGAGCAGGACCAGCATTGAGCCAAGCATTTTTATCATCAATGTAATCCCCCAACTTATAGTATGCCTGCCTACATAGTGTGCGTTTTACACAAGTTTTAAATTTTGTCTCACTCAGTTGAAGAATGTGAGGGGGTATTTTATTGTAACATTTTAAACAGTACCCCATGAAAGATGAGTCTACTTTAGCTAGCCTGAAACCTGGCTGTACTAGTTGGTCCCTATTCCTCATATTATAGTGGTGTCTATCACCTCTTTTACTAAACAAATGCAGATTTTTCCTAACGTACATGATGTTTTCATAGATGTATTGACAAGGTACTGTCATGATGTTAATTTCCTTAAACAGCTCTCTCAGAGAATCGCGCCTTCGTAGATCATATATGGCTCTAATGGCTCTTTTCTGCAGAATAAATATAGACTCGATGTCTGCAGCACGTCCCCATAGTAAAATACCGTATGACATAACACTATGAAAATAGCTAAAATAGACTAGTCTCGCGGTATCTACGTCAGTAAATTGGCGGATTTTCCTAACAGCATATGCTGCTGAACTCAGCCGTCCTGCAAGAGATGTTAAATGCGGACCCCACTGTAGCCTCGAGTCAATCGTTATCCCCAAGAAAACAGTTTCATCGACAAATTCTAGTGTCTCTTGATTCAATACTATGTCACAATCAGTACTTTTGACATTTGGTAGAGCAAATCTTATGCACTTCGTTTTTTTCCCATTTAAGACTAAATTATTGACGGTGAACCAATTATGAACCTGCAGTAGGGCGTTATTTACGTCATCAAGATTTGTGGCACGTCTGTTTACCTTAAATATTAAAGAAGTATCGTCGGCAAACAATACCATTTCAGGTTGGTTTTTAAATAAATGGGGTAGATCATTAATATAGACTAAAAAGAGAAAGGGACCTAATATCGAACCTTGTGGTACACCCATACTTACTTTTAAGCCTGTTGAATTGACACCATTTATTTGTACTTGCTGATGTCTATCGTTTAAATACGATTTCATTAAACTGAGCGCAAGTTTCCCTAAACCGTAATGTTCAAGCTTTCTGAGAAGGGTTTCGTGGTTGACGCAATCAAATGCTTTCGAGAGGTCACAGAAAATCCCTATGGCATCTTGTGACTCTTCCCACGCAGTAAATATATGTTTTAATAAGGTGACACCGGCGTCAGTCGTACAACGTCCTTTGGTGAAACCATACTGTTTCTCATGTAAGATTTTATTGGTGTTAAAGTGGATGAGCATTTGATTAAGCATAACCTTTACAAACACCTTGCTGAAAACAGGCAAAACGGATACGGGTCTATAGTTATTAGTGTCTTTACTGTCACCGGATTTGAAAAGTGGTATTACCTTGCTGTATTTCATAAGGTCCGGGAAGACTCCCTGGTCCACACACAAATTAAATATTAAGGCTAAATACGGAGCTACAGTCTCAATAATAGCTTGACAAACTTTAATCGACAGTCCCAATAGATCTTCGGTTAATTTGACTTTAATTTCCTTAAAAGCTTTAATGACTGTTATGGGGTTTATATGTTTAAATTGAAACTCAACCGGGCAGGCTGAAACGTTCGCTCTTAGTAACTCAATAGAAAGCAAGGGTGATGAATTTAAGGTTTCAGTAGTTTTAAGTGGGATACTAGTGAAGAAATCTACAAATTCTTGAGCAACTTCGTTTTTCGAATTTAAAAGGCCACGTGAAGTCTCTAGAGTGATATCATTATTATTTTTTTTATTTCTATTCGTTTCACTATTGATAATTTTCCAAACCGTCTTTATTTTATTATCGGCGGATTTAATCTTGTTGCTAATGAATAAGGCTTTAGCTACTTTGCAAGCGTTTTTGAAGATTTTAGAGTAAGTTGCAACATATTTATTAAAAGTTTCAGAGTTAATGTAAGGCTTAAGACCGTACAGTTCAAACAATCGCTCCCTACTTTTCCTAATGCCCTTTGTTGCCCAGTCACTGAACATAAACTTAGGGCAAATAGATTTAGTTTTCGATTTTATTGTATTATTGAACTCCGTGTGAATCACCGAAAAGAATTCCTCATAAAATAGATTTACGTTGTCAATAATCTGGCTTGGAATGCCTAAATTAATAATTAAATTATCATTAAACTTATTTAAATTGCTGGGTGTTATCTGTCTAGATTTTATTTCGATTTTTTGCACTGGTGTGTAGGATTCGAACACAACGATTTGACCGCTGTGATCTGAAGGAAGGTAATTTACAATGAATTTATCCAAGTAGTCGCAGCAACAAAAAACATTATCCAGACATGTAGCAGTATTTGTAGTAATTCGGGTTGGTTCCGAAAACACGTTTAATAAATTAAATGATTTAAAAAGGTGCAAAAATCTACTAGTATTCGAATTTTTGTCTAAAATATTAACATTAAAGTCGCCACATACAACTACTGATTTATTACCAGTTACAAGTTTTGCTAAAACATCTTCCATTACTGACTCAAATGTAGAGTAGTTTTGATAATTTGGGGGCCTGTTAACGCACACTATTACATGCCTATCCAGCTCAACACAAGATAGCTCAATAATATGTTCCACCGATAGTTTAACAATATCAGCTCGAGTCTTAAATTTAATAGAATTTTTAATTAAGATTAATGATCCCCCACGAATCTTACATTTTCGGTTATAGCAACTGCCCACGCTGTAGTTTGCATAACTTATTAACATTTCATAGTTTCTCAACCAATGTTCAGTGAAACAGACAATTTCAAATTTTGTTTTCTCTAAAAATAATTCAATTTCAAGTTGCTTTGAGGAGAGGCCTTGAATATTCTGATGAAATAATTGCAACGAATTCTGCTTAGCCCCTTTTTTACATCTAGCTTGTCGAGAGCCAGAAGGTACAATATTATTGTTTAAAGTGACATTAATTTTACTGGTACCTTCTGTTGTCTTACTAACTAGTTTAAATGAGCATCTGGAGTGAGATCCAAGATGCCCATGCTGTCACTATGCAATGTCATTCTACCATCAGTGGACCCCACTGAAGAATCCTCTGTATTTAAAAAATTATAAAAAGAATTATTAGTAAAATTACTAATATTGGCAGTGTCAATTATAGTACTAAACAACGACATACTATTTATGTCTGAGTGAATATTATAAACTAATAGCCTAGCTATTTTGTGTCTACAACTAATAGGTAGACACACATTACTTGGTGTCGACTTAAGATTATCAACAAAACTGTTGATGTCAAAGTATATAAGCCTGTCACTATAGTGACCTACTAAGAACTGTACATGGCTATTCAGCCTGTGAATATAATTGTTTTTCTTGGCTGACAATTTCGCAAGGTATGGAAAGGCACACAATATTATTTTACGACAATTTAACTCTAACAATTCAGTAACACAGTTTGTGATGTCTTTTATTTTAACTTTTGAACTATTCCCTACAAATATAGTGATGTCAGTATTTTTATTATAAACATTTCTAGTAACTGATGCCATAATCTGTTTGTATGTAGCCCCTGGCATACAATGGTTTTGATTTGAAAAACTCAGGTTACTCAGGACACTTATTAATTTACCTACACCTCTTCCCATGCTATCTGAGAACATTATTGATTTAAAACAATCCTGACTGTGATATTTCTCAGGCTGAACCACTTGTAAATAATTTTGTGTAATATCAGCTGTTACTTGTTTAAGTGTACTGTCCTGAAATAAATTCACGGCCTGGGATGGGTCCTCCATTACCTCAGGCTGGACGGTATCATTTATAGGATCTGACTGACAACGACATTGACTCATTACCAACTCATTCGCAGCAAGGATATGCTCCTTAATTTGGTTCTGAGAAGTCAGATACCTACTGGAAAGGGAACTGAGTTTGTCCCTAAGAACCTGTATTTCAGACTGCAAATGCCGAGTATCAATGTCATAAATTTTTATGCTATCTTCTAATTTTATTTGATAATTATTTACTTTTTTAACTAAATCAACACGCTCTTTCCTCAGTGGAATATATTTAGAAAAGAGTTTATGCTGTTTCTTAAATTGGTTCCATTTTCTAATTAATCTATTCAGTTTAGCATATTTTTTAAGTTTCTTATTGCTAACTTTATAGTTATGTTTTACCAAGGAATCTTCAGTCAGATCAATAGTTATTAAGGAAGAGGGGTTACCATTATTGTTTACTAATTTGTTATATAAGAGGTTTGTTTCTTTAACCTGAGAACTTTCGTTTTCTCGTTGTAATTTTAAAATAAGACTATTGGCATGAATTACTTCATCTTCTAAGTCCCTAATTTTATATAAAGCCTCCTCATATAGATTACTACAATTATTAAAACCATCCGTGACCACCTTCAATTGATCCCGTTCATCAACAACGTCCAAGTATTGCTGATGTAGGTCTACTAACTCCCGTTTTAAGCTGGAATTTTTGCCATTAATCTCAACGACTTCCACCTCACTCTCTTCTCTCTCTAGTAACAGTTGTTGGACTTGGAGATTTGATTCTTTGAGTTCTTGGAGGGCCGTTCTCAATTTTAGCTCCATATCCATCTTACGAGTCATAACAGGCATGGTCTCCGGAATGGTAACTGAAATAAGAAGTAAGGAAACGGTGAGAACTAATAGAATTGACTAATAAAGAAAAGTTAGCGATGGGAGGGGAAAAAACATGAAATAAAACTAAAACTAAAACAGGGAAAAGCCTTCAGTTATGAAAGAATTGAGGTAGGCTGCTGAATAAGGTTTAAAAGATAATCTATAAATTCAATTCATTTAGATTGAATATTCAATTTGCTTTACTTTGACAAGAGGGTAGCTTAGTTGAGAAAAAGAAAAAGAAAATTTAACTTATTACTTTAAAGCAATAATAATGCACATGATCATAAAATGATTTAATTTTGTAAAGACCGATCGAACAAACAGAGCTATGAATTAATTCTCAGTTTTGTTACTTATTACGACCGGTTGTCAACAAAGCGATTTAGAACCTGTATAGGGTAATAAATCAGCAAAAAAATATACAAAAAATTGGCTTGGATGTGTTTTAAAGTTAAAATTTGCGTTTGTGTGTTGATATTATATAAAACTTAACAATACTTCCCCTGAATTATCCGTTAAACACTCCGTAGCTAGAACATCAGCTGTTGTTTTTAGGTTACCGGTGACGTTTTGTAACCAAAATCTTTATTATTTATCAGGAAAACAATTTTCCTGAGTATTTACGTATTTCTAAGACGTTTACACAAATAATTACACCTTATTATAACTTAATTACTAATTAAAATTATTTTTTAAATACGGAGCAAAATTTTTACATGTCACTGGGGCAGTGTTGCCAGCCCAAAAAAAAAACAATTCATATTACAATTCATGTAACAACAATACAATAACAATTCATACAACGACAACAATAACAAACAACAACAACAATAACAATTTGATAACAATTCATATTACGATTCATATCATGATTCTAGGGAATGCAATCTCGTGACGAGATCGCTAAGTCGAGATCTCGAGGGATCAGAAATTCGATCTCGGCAAGATCTCGGCATTTTTGAATTCTCGAATGGATTTCAAACAGTATTGTTTTAATTAGATGACTGAAACATGATTGAAACTGCTTAGTAGTTTTGATTATGATGCGAGTATGATACAACATGAATTATTGAAATCAAAATCAAAGCATTTATTTCAAGTAGGCCAATTACAGGCACTTTTGAATAGTCGAATTAAACTAACTGCGGCACTCAGAGATATCCAACGATTACTCAAGCCGCCACCGAGCAAAGGCCTGACATACTTTTGTATGACAAAACTGCCAAAAACCTTTACCAAGCGACGGCCCAAGCAACCACGCAAGCAATCAATCTGCGAGTGCGGCAGCAAACTACTAAAGTAATGAAGCTACAATTGAAAATAAAATTGAAAAAAAAACTTTAGTTTTACTTATGTTAGGCACCTAACTAAAACTGCATCGCGGGGAAACCCCCGATTTGCGGGGAATTGAAGGTTAGGGTTTGGAGAGCCCAGGGAATAACATAAATCGGGGAATTTCGGGGAAACCCGACTCGCAGCTCACGTGCAGAGAACACGCTACATGACTCGCGACTACTGCCACTCGATCCCGTTAATCTCGGCCGAGATCTCGACATTTTATGCTTCGAGATTGATCTCGAAAAATGAGGCGAGATCTCGGGTTTTCGGGATCTCGCGAGATCGAGATTGCGTTCCCTACATGATTCATATAATCATTAATATAATGATTCATATAATGATTTATATAATGATTCATATTACAATTCATATTACAATTTATATTACGATTCATTTTACAATTCATATTACAATTGATATTACAATTCATTTTGGTCCCCCAAATGACATTTGACCATTTTCATCACTTTGAGCTTGCAACCCTGAGAGCCATTGGCGCTTGAATTTTTGGGTCAGACTCGACTTTGGCGAATTAGTTTGTTCTACTAAACTCAAAAGTTGGCAACACCAAGTACACCAGTTGGTGGCCTATATCCCTGAAATTTCAGGAAAATTATGACTTTTCAGAAAAAAAAGATGGCGGACAGTGTGGCGGCCATCTTGTAAAAATGATGAAAAATCCCAATTTTCGACACGATAAATGGGACAGCCGGCATCCCCCGACCGGATTGTGTTGTATGAAGCGATTGTGTACTTTGTTGTGGAGTGTTACCTTACTTAAAAATTTTCCCCATTTTTAGGGTATTTTCCCAGATTTTTCCCAAAAACATGAATAGTGAAAATAACGACATTTTGAATGGAATTTTTTTACATAAACACCAAGAATGAGGTGCCTCAAACGACATTTGACCATTTTCATCACTTTCAGCTGGCAACCCCGAGAGTCATTGGGGCTTGAATTTTCGGATCAGAACCAACTTTGGCGAATTCTTTTGTTCTACCAAACTTAAAACTTGGCAACAACAAGTACACCAGTCGGTAGCTTGTATCCTCGATATTTCAGAAAAAGGCGACCTCCGTAGCGTAACGAAGGTTGAGTGGGTGAAGCGTATAAGTAACTCTCATGAGTAGCTAATAAGTGCAAAACCTCCCCTTTTTGGCCCCCTTTACCCCTCCTACCTTTTTCATTTGACCCCTTTCTCCCCCTTTAGGCGGATCTCGGAAGTTAAGAGACTTGGAACATTTTTTTCTTCAGATTCATTGAAAGGGGTAATGAGTTAGTCGAAATCATTTTTCAAAGTTCCCCCTGTCCCCTCCTTCACCCCCCCTCCCTCTTCACCCCTTTTTTTTAAACTCGTGTTCTGTTTTGTTTACGGATTCGTATAGAGGAGGCTCGGGGAAGTAAAATCTATTTTTCAAATTTGACCCCCTTGCCCCCTTTCTCCCCCCTTTAGGCGGATCTCGGAAGTTAAGAGACTTGGAACATTTTTTTTTTCAGATTCATTGAAAGGGGCAATGCGTTAGTCGACATCATGTTTCAAAGCTTCCCCTTCTCCCACCCTTAACTCCCCCCCCCCTCTTCACCCCTTCTATTTAAACTCGTGTTCTGTTTTGTTTACGGATTGACATGTCATAAGCTCCCCCTCTCCCCCTCTTCACGACCCGCTAGCTGCGCGCAGCTCGCGCAGCCACGCAAATACTTTATTATAGTTATATAAAACTACAAAGCCACTGACTCAGTCACTCACTCACTGATTGACATGTCGTTTCTCGGAATGGGTGAGAGATGGGTTAGGGGTATGTTTTGCAAAAATGTGCTTTCTGACCAATCGAGTAGAGGAAAATTATAGGGAAAGTTCAAATCCAAGATGGTGGGCGAGTCCATTTCCGGTTTCGGTGGGGGAAAGACTTGGATGAATTTCGACTCAGAGGTCCTATACGAAATATAAAATCATTTAAAAAAAAAGTAAAAAAAAAAAAAAAACAAGATGGCGGCCGCGCTAGGACGTTTTGAAATTGTCGACTTTTTTCACTCGACTTTGACGAATTGTTTTCTTCTTCCAAATTCTAGAACCGCTAACATAGAGTTTGCCAATTTGTTGGTAATTTCAATGGCAATTCGGAAAAATTATGACATTGTGAAAATCCAAGATAGAGGACGCTGCGGCGGCTATTTTGTAAAAAGTTGGATACTTCGATTATTTTCAAATCCATTTTTCGGGTAGTTGACAACATCAGACGGGTTCGAGTTGTACCTAGCGGTTGTGTGTTTTGTTGACGAGTGTTGCCTGGTTTAAAATTTTTCCCCATTTTTAGGGAAATTTCACAGATTTTCCCCAAAAACATGAAAAGTAGAAATAATGTCATTTTAAATAGAGACTTTGACTAGCCGGCAACATTGGGGTCCCACAAATGACATTTGACTATTTTGGTTCGTTTTAATTGGCAACCCCAAAAAATATTAAACTTTTTCATTTTTGGGACTTTTTGTCTTTGGCGAATTAGTTTGTTCTACCAAACTCAAAAGTTGGCATCACCAAGTACACCAGTTGGTGGCCTATATCCCTGAGATTTTAGGAAAATTATGACTTTTTAGGAAAACAAGATGGCGGATGCTATGGCGGCCATCTTGTAAAAAGGCCGAAAAATCCCAATTTTTGACACGATAAATGGGACAGCTGGCATCCCCCGACCGGATTGTGTTGTATGGATCGGTTATGTGCTTTGTCAAGGAGTGTGGCCTGGTTTAAAAAAAATCCCCATTTTTAGGGAAATTTCACAGATTTTCCCCGAATACATGAAAAGTAGAAATAACGACATTTTAAATGTAAATTTTACATAAGCACCACGAATGCGGACCCCCGAATGATATTTGACCATTTTCATCACTTTCAGCTGGCAACCCCGAGAGCCATTGGCGCTTAAATTTTTGGGTCAGACCCGACTTTGGCGAATTAGTTTTTTCTACTAAACTCAAAAGTTGGCAACACCAAGTACATCAGTTGGTGGCCTTTACCCCTGAAATTTGAGAAAAATTATGACGTTTTAGAAAAACAAGATTGCGGATGCTATGGCGGCCATCTTGTAAAAAGGTCGTAAAATCCCAATTTTTGACACGATAAATGGGACAGCTGGCATCCCCCGACCGGATTGTGTTGTATGGACCGGTTATGTGCTTTGTCAAGGAGTGTGGCCTGGTTTAAAAAAAAATCCCCATTTTTAGGGAAATTTCACAGATTTTCCCCGAAAACATGAAAAGTAGAAATAACGACATTTGGAACGGAAATTTTACAAAAACGCCAAGAATTTTCCCTCCTACCTTTTCAAAGTTGCCCCATTTGCCTCCTTACTCCCCCTATAGGCGGATCTCGGAAGTTAAGAGACTTGGAACGAATTTTTTTTCAGATTCATATAGAGGGGCATTGCGTTAGTCGAAATCATTTTTAAAAACTCCCCCCTCTCCCCCTCTTTACCCCCCCCCCCCCCCCCCCTCTTCACCTCTTTTTTTACTTCTGAAAAAATTTTTGATTCTTACCTAAATCTATTTGAGGGGCGTTGAAATTTGTATACCCTCCCCTCCCCAACCTCCCCTAAAATTAAAAGGACTGTAACTTCATAACGGTTAGAGATAGCCATTAGGTGTTTGAACAAATATTATAGTAGGCGTCGAAACCTGTCCGGTGGTGGTACAGCGGTAAAGCGAAGGGGGGAGCGGGCGAGCAAAGCGAGCCGGCGACCCCCGTAGCGTAGAGATAAAGTCATGATAGCTTTCCGGTGGTAGGTAGGTCCTGAGTGGAGCGAACCTGCGAGACCGAGTGTAGCGAAGGAGGGAGGTGGCGAGCGGAGCGAGCCGGCGACCTCCTTATCGTAACGAAGGTTGAGTGGGTGAAGCGTAACTCAGGGGCGACGACAAGCAAACTTTAGGGTAATGTTTTTTTAGTAGTAGTAGGAGGTAGTAGGTAGGTAGTAGGTAGGTGTAGGTAGGTAGTAGGAAGGTGTAGGTAGGTAGTAGGTAGGTGTAGGTAGGTGTAGGTAGGTAGTAGGTAGGTAGTAGGTAGGTGTAGGTAGGTGTAGGTAGGTAGTAGGTAGGTGTAGGTAGGTGTAGGTAGGTAGTACCGCGAGCTGCATTGGAACATTTTTTTTTCCGATTCACTGAGAGGTGCAATGCGTTAGTCGAAATCATTTTTCAAAGCTCCCCCTCTCCCCCTCTTCACGCCCCGCGAGCTGCGCGCAGCTCGCGCAGCCACGCAAATACTAGTTATACTATATAAAGCTAAATTACCACTGACTCACTCACTCACTGACAGGATTGTTCTCCCAGATGGTGGATGGGGAGGTGGGTATATTTTGACAGATTCGTAAACAACTAACTCTCGTGAGTATGGTAAAAGTCCCAAACCCCCCCTTCCCCCCCCCCTTCTCCCCCCTCCCTATCGTATCTCGGAAACAAAGAGACTTTACTTGTTTTTTTTTAGGGATTCGTATAGAGGAGGCTCGGTAAAGTAAAAATCATTTTTCAAAAGAGCCCCCCTTGCCCCCCTTCTTCCCCCTTTTAGGCGGATCTCGAAAGTTAAGAGACTTGGAATGAATTTTTTTTCAGATTCATATAGAGGGGCATTGCGTTAGTCGAAATCATTTTTAGAAACTACCCCCTCTCCCCCCCTTCACCCCCCCCCCTCTTCACCTCTTTTTTTACTCCTGAAAAAAATTTTGATTCTTACTTAAATTTATTTGAGTGGCGTTGAAATTTGTATACCCTCCCTTCCCCAACCTCGTTATCGTAACGAAGGTTGAGTGGGTGAAGCGTAACTCAGGGGCGACGACAAGCAAACTTTAGGGTAATGTATTTTAGTGGTAGTAGGAGGTAGTAGGTAGGTGGTAGGTAGGTGATAGGTAGGTAGTAGGTAGGTGTAGGTAGGTAGGTGTAGGTAGGTAGGTGTAGGTAGGTAGTAGGTAGGTGTAGGTAGGTAGTAGGTAGATAGTAGGTAGGTAGTAGGTAGGTAGTAGGTAGGTAGTAGGTAGGTGTAGGTAGGTGTAGGTAGGTGTAGGTAGGTGTAGGTAGGTAGTACCGCGAGCTGCATTGGAACATTTTTTTTTTCAGATTCATTGAGAGGTGCAATGCGTTAGTCGAAATCATTTTTCAAAGCTCCCCCTCTCCCCCCCTTCACTACCCGCGAGCTGCGCGTAGCTCGCGCAGCCACGCAAATACTAGTTATACTATATAAAGCTCGATTACCACTGACTGACTCACTGACAGAATTGTTCTCCCAGATGGTGGATGGGGAGGTGGGTATATTTTGAAAGATTCGTAAACAAGCAACTCTCGTGAGTATGGAAAAAGTGCCAAACCCCCCCTTTCACCCCCCTTCTCCCCCCTCCCTATCGTTTCTCAGAAACATAGAGACTTTACGTGTTTTTTTTAGAAAGTCGTATAGAAAAGGCTCGGTAAAGTAAAAATCATTTTTCAAAGTTGCCCCCCTTCTCCCCCTTCTCCCCCCTTTTAGGCAGATCTCGGAAATAAAGAGACATTACGTGTGTTTTTTTAGGGATTCGTATAGAAGCGGCTTGGGGAAGTAAAAAACATTTTTCAAATTTGACGCCCTTGCCCCCCTTCATCCCCGCTTTAGGCGGATCTCGGAAGTTAAGAGACTTGGAACATTTTTTTTTTCAGATTCATTGAAAGGGGCATAGAGTTAGTCGAAATCATTTTTCAAAGCTCCCCCCTCTCCCTCCCCCCCTTTTCACCCCTTTTTTTTAAACTCGTGTTTTGTTTTGTTTACGAATTCGTATAGAGAAGGCTCGGGGAAGTAAAATCATATTTCTCAATATTGACCCCCTTGCCCCCCTTCACCCCCCCTTTAGGCGGATCTCGGAAGTTAAGAGACTTGGAAGATTATTTTTTCAGATTCATTGAAAGGGGCAATGAGTTAGTGGAAATCATTTTTCAAAGCTCCCCCCTCACCCGAGTTTAAAAAAAAGGGGTGAAGAGGAGGGGACTCTTCACCCCTTTTTTTTAAACTCGTGTTCTGTTTTGTTTACGGTTTCGTATAGAGGAGGCTCGGGGAAGTCAAAGCGAAGGGGGGAGCGGGCGAGCGAAGCGAGCCGGCGACCCCCGTAGCGTACGGATAAGGTTGCGATAGCTTTTCCCTTCTCCCCCCTGACACATCAGCGGAATCGGCGGGGTGATGATGATGAGTAATGAAATAAAATTTCGTGAACTTTCAGTACTTATTCGATTTAATCATGAAAAATACAAGTTCGTCCGATTGGGGTCGGTAAAACCTAAAACAACCTGTCTATTGGCAAATAAGTATAAAATACATAATACTACACACTCAGATCAAATAGCAGCCTACACACTTCCAAAAAATAGGTAACCTATAGATGTGCTGGAATAATGTACATAAACAACTTTATCGTTTCCATAAAACACTCGAATGGCCAAAATAAAGACAGTATCATTCTACCTGCGCTCTTAATTTTGCCATTATTCTACATAATTTCGTAAAAAAAACACGAACAAAGTCGTGACAAATATATAACCATAGACTCTATGTAACATAACACTTGATAGACCGTAAACCCAAGTTTCATAATAAAATTACGATTAAAAAGTTGCATTCAGCCTAATCGATACTCGTAATGAAATCAATAAGTTGGCAAAAAAGAGTTGAGATGAAATTACAAGTACTTGATAAAAAATCAAATACTTAGTAAATTAATTTTAAAATTATTTATTTTAGATTTAATATTTTTAGTTGACTTCAAGAGAAGAGTACTGAATTTTATTTATAAATATCCTCCAAAATACAGAAATTCCTCATTACTTACAAAAAAAAAGGTTTTCCTTCTTTTATAAACATTAGGCGAAGTTTAAATTAGGAATGCGCTCGCAATACACTTCAATTTTTAATAGTACATTATGGTACAAGTGTGTAACGTTGGTGATTACCGCTGAGGCGCCATTGAGACCCGAGCCGTCAGGTGAGGGTCTTAAGAAAGCCGAGGACGGTAATCATCAATACACACGTGTATCATACGACGTTTTTCAACACACTTGTGAAGAAAATAATACTAAAAAGTCATCTTCAACAGTTAAAACGAGTTCTGATTTTTTTTCACAAAAGTGGGAAAAATTTATCAGTTTTCATATGCGCGCGCATCTACAGTTCTACCAACTTATCTGTGCATGCGGGAAAACACGGAACTAAAATAAATGTACTAAGTTTGACGTAGCGATGCAATTTTTCTTGACCAGTGGCGCCACCGCGAAATTCACACTTTTATTAGTCATACTGTACCATATAGTAAATGAATGAGCGCGATAGAGTTTTAGCCATGTATAAAATGAGGAAAAAGTTTTCTTTATTATAGAATAAATAAAAGTTGTATTATTTGAGTGAAAGTTTCATTTATAAAACGTAAACTTTGCCAGAAAGGATTTATACTGTTAAAGATTATTTAGAGGACAAAAAAGCTTGGGATTGAACTGCTCCAATTTGAATCGAAATTGAATTGACTTTATACCTATTTTTATATTTTTTTTCAATTTGACATTTTATGAATTTTCTTTATACGCATGACATTGTTTACTTTTTCAAGTATGATATTATTTTTTTGACCAATATTTACATGTTTGTTACGAAGCCAACCTGCAAAGTACTGCAAACTCAGCGTATCCCACGGACAAAGACGATCGTATTACGACACCGCGCTTCAGTCGTCACTGGCTATTGTCATCGCTTTTCATCTACCTAACTTCGGTGGGAACGGACACTAATAATATGTTAAAATATCTTATAAAGTCTATTTTTAGTAATTTTAAGTTAGATTTGTGAACTTTCAAATAAATCCTGTAACCAAAAAGAGGACTATTCGCGAAGAGTTTCCCGACACACGCCCCTACACATATCTGGCGCAGTCGGTACTCGTTAAAGACTTATGGTGTGGTGAAGTGAAATACCTAAAAATCAGGAAATCGCCGCATCAACCGTCTAGACGAAGAACCTATTGGAGGCCTGTCGAGGAAGCTGTTGCTACGCAGATTGGGACATCCAAAAATCGATGAAACAACACTCGCCGGCAATGCTACTCATGTAAGTACATAAGTCCTATTATTGGTTGCTATATTTCTATCGCAAGGTACTATAATAATTTTCCAAAAATTTTCACCCACGTAGTAATAGGGACCTTAGTCTTAGTAGGCGCGATCAACTTCGCATAGCGCGAAGTGACGCCTTTCGTAATTTATTTATTTATTTATTAACTATGGAAGACTTACAGCTAAGACAAATAGATTAAGAAATAGTATGTGAGACTGACAGCCAATTAAAAGTCCTCACTTCTAAATACAGACTACTATGAAAGAGTGTGAACAACACAATACAGCCACAGAAAAAAAAATACAGAATAACAAATAATAATAAGAAATTTAGAAGAAATAACAGAAAATTTTGAAACCATGACGGAATCGCATAGTAGTTCTACATTCGACATAAGTCAAATAGATTTAGCAGATAAGATTTATAAATCACTTAGACTAGTTCCGGAATTTGACGGAAATCCTAATGTTCTTACTAGATTTTTGAATTTGTGCGACCAATTAGTGCTCACTTTTATCAGTCCAGAACCAGGTCAGCTTTCGAACTTATCTTTGATCAATGGGATTTTAAACAAGATTACTGGTAATGCTGCACGTACTTTGGCAACCAACGGAATTCCAAGTGACTGGAATGGTATACGAACAACCTTAACACTACAGTACACGCGCGGCCTACTATAGTAGACCAGGGTAACTCTTTTTCCAATAACTTTTTAGTATAGCGCGCTAGAAACTAGTGATTCCAGGTAAGCCTCGTCTGGTATATTTGTCACAACCTCAATACCCCGCGAAACCCCGTAGGCGACGCACGCGCAAGCAATTTGGCGCCAAAACCGTGGGCCTACTAAAGTAGTCCGCGCGTGTATTGGTGTACCAAATTCAGCTATGTAACTTTTGATGTATTATTATATGTATTATATTAAGACTTGCAATAAATGGATTTGTCCCGATCACCAAGCAGTAGTGTGTCCTGAATGCTATGAAAACAAAGAAAATATAAATACAGTTCAGTTTTAAGTTAAAAAAAAGTTACGTTGATCTCAGAAGTGCCATTTTTGTTAATTTTTCTTATATATTTACTAAATTGTTGATTATTAATACTCTCTTAATAATTTTTGTAAAAAGTGAGGTTCTAAGACTTAAGTTAAATAAACACCTTTTAATTTCATTTGTTGTTTTATTCAGATAAATAAGAATATACATGTTATTGATATTTTAAAATGGCCTACCATAGTAGGCCACGCGTGTACTCAAGTAAAAAAAAGGGGCGCGTGTACTGTAGTGTTAATTAATACATTTTCAGATCATAGAGATGAATCGTCGTTGTATACTGACCTGTCTCTCTTAGTTCAGGGAACCGATACGATACAAGTTTTTTACGAAAAAGTTCAACACTTACTATGCACAGTTATGACATACGTCGAATTACACGAATCTATACAAAGTACAATAGAATCAAAACGAACTCTTTATAAAAAACTAGCTTTACAGAGCTTTCTGAAAGGTTTAGAAGAACCACTAGGATCTAGAATAAGATGCATGAGACCTTCAACTCTTGAAATCGCTCTTGAATACGCACAAGACGAATTAAATATACTATACCTACAAAACAGAAATAAACCAGTACCCGCAAATGAAAAACCGCAGAATTTTGCGCAGGTTTATCCTTCTACTTCTTGGTCACGTCCTAATGTTCGTTCAGTTAGGCCAGCAAATCAAAATTTATCATTTCAAGCATACCAGAGACCTCAAATTCAGCCTTTGGGATTTCAATATCCACCACAATATCAGGTACAGCCTGCACGACCATATCAGATGAGACAACCCTACCCGAGACCTACTTATACTCAACAAATGTTCAGAGCACCCCCTACCAATATGTCAACTGGCTTTCGAATCCCCCTACACCAAGCACCTCAGAATAATTGTCCAAAACCTATGAGTGGCATTAGTTACCCCGTTGCGCGTACATTGCCGCCCACGAACCCCAAAGAAACACGCAGTTTGGCGCTAAATGTGAATAATGTAGCATTTCCTCAAGTTAATGAAGCGAACTTCAACGAATCGCTTAATGAAAATTATTGCTACTATGATTGTAATATCCAGAACACTGATGTTACTAACACAGACTCAACTAACCCCAACATTTTTTTAACCGATCTTGACGTTAACAATCTACCTTTTGAGGATGGCCAAAACCTTCAGAGTTTAAATTTTTGCCCAACCTTGGAGAACACTGCCCCCATATAGAATTAAATTTGCACAGTAAACGCCGATTACCTTATCTATCTATCTATCTAAAAAGAGAATATCTATATAAAGAGAGAAGTCCTGACTGACTGACTGACTCATCAACGCCCAGCCCAAACCCTTGGACCTAGAAGGCTGAAATTTTGCACAGTGGTTTCCTTTATAATGTAGACAAGGAATAAGGAAGCATTTTTCGAAATTCAACCCCTAAGGGAGTTAAATAGGGGATGAAAGTTTGTACGGAAAATCATCATTTTCACGCGGGCGAAGCCGCTGGCAAAAGCTAGTATATTCAAATAAATAATCCACCAATTAAACTTTTAATCGACACAGGCGCAAATGAATCTTTTATAAGCCCGGAAGCTTACGAAAAATTTTACCCGCATATCCCACTTGTCTATGACCCTTTTTTGGTCACAAATACCCACACGACTACCCAAAACTAAAACTCGTTAACTGTGCCCTGTTTCGACGAATTTAAAGATTGTATGCCGATAAAATTCCACCTATACAGATTTCATAATTTCTACGATGGGTTGATAGGTTGCGAACAATTAAAAAAATGGAATGCAAAAATCGACCTTGCTACATGTACGTTAGAAACTAAATTCACTAATGTTCCAATAGTTTTATATAATCCTGCATGCTTAAACTCGTATCAAATTACAATACCTGCACAAACTACTCAGATAATTAAGGTGCCAACTAATATTGCGCAAGGCGACATTTACATTGAAGAACAATCCATTTCTAATTGCTACATCAGCGAATGCTTATCATCCGCCGAAAATAATCATACTAATGTACAAAGGGAAATGCCCATTTGTTATAGAAGTTTTGGCCAAGTAATGCCCAATATAGAAACAAATGAAAGCCATTAGGGTTGACATCGTAGATAAAGAAACAACCGCTATTTCTTACCTAGAACTTGGTGGAACATTACAAACTGTAAATAGAAATTAAAGCTAAAAAAAATATACACACTTATTGTTTTCGAGTTTTTATTCATTTTCAAGCTGTATCATGTATGTTCTTAAAGTAAATAAATAAGTAACTTACTTGCAGTGGTGCAATCCATTGCTGAATTATAGATCGCACTCCTACATCGGTTAGAGTCAATCTCTGAAGTCTTCGTGTATCTATTCCACAGTTGACACAGAGATGGCTCCGTGGTAAGCTAGTAAGCTCATGTAAATCAGGTTCCATGTTCGTATCGGGTCCTTCGTGAGAAACAGGAACGGTATCCAATGGTAAGCCGGTATTGTCATTGTCGTGGGAAGCGGGTACTGAATCCAATGTAAAGCCAAGGTCGTTATCGGGAGCGGGTACGGGGTCCATAATCGTAAGCAGTTGTCGAAAAATCAGAAACGCAGTAAGAAAAAACACAAATCGCAAGCGCACAACACAAACCGAATTGTGAAATGCCAACAATGTTATTGTGTCAAACTGTCAACAAACAAGAAAAGTAGGGATGGGACGTGGGATCTATTTATCGAAAAATCGATATTTTTAATAAACCGAAAATACGGAATCGTAGAAAGGGGTCGTATAAATCGTATCTAGAGGTACATAAATCAAACAAAATGTTGTTTAATGATTACGATACATCAATAAAAGATAAATGCATCGATTGATAAACAAATAATTTTAAATTGTCAAAAAAAATAAAAAAAACGATAATCAAGAACCGGTATTTATTCAATCGATCTTTTTCAATAAGGGTTTCAATCCCTATTTTTGACGGGACTGACATGCATGACCGAGCGGAACTATTAGACACTGCATTAAACAACTGAGAGTTTTGAATAATTCACCTTTTATTGTCCGCCTTTTTAAAACACATAAATATTCGCAATATTTAAGTTGTAAAATTAGTATTTTTATTGTATTTATCACATAGATGGGCAAACAATGGCCAAGAATGGGCCATTCCCTTTCTAATCCAACAGACAACGAAATTGTAATTTCTTTAACAAAACCTATCTTAGCACAGATTTATAATGAACAAACAATGCCAGTAACTCGAGTAGACACGACCGTGAATACCGATATGCGAACTCAGCAAGTATTATCGCACCTGCGCATGGAACATTTAAATGCAGAAGAGACAGCCAATTTAATTCATCTTTGCAAAGAATATTCCGAAGTATTTCATCTCGAAAATGAACCATTAACCTTTACCAATGAAATCAAACATCATATCAGAACTGTAGACGATATCCCGGTATATAGTAAAAGTTACAGATACCCTTACGTACATAAGAACGAAGTACAAAATCAAATAGAATCTATGTTACATCAAGGTATCATTCAACCATCTTCATCGCCTTGGAACGCTCCAATATGGATAGTACCAAAAAAAAGTGACGCGTCTGGTATAGTCAAATGGCGCTTAGTCATTGACTTCCGCCAACTCAATGCAAAAACGATTAACGATAAAAAAAAAAAATGAAAAAGTGTTTATTACAAACATAAGTCAAATACATTACATTTTACTTCTGCCAAACTACATAGCAGTTTGTTGGCAGACGTAGCTCCCACAATACTTTCAAAATTAACGTATGTACGTTCACTTTTCCATTTACTTAAAAAATTACAAAAATAATCTAACCACAACCACATTACTGCAAAATACTTTTACAAAAACAAACATGTTAAGCTGCTAGTTATAAATTTAAATCACATAAAAAAATTACTAAGATTTTCACTAAAGTTGGACAAAAGATAAGATTCAACTTTGTTTTTAAATGTTCTTTTTGTTACATCACTTTCAAATGGTAGGCTGTTGAAAATACGTGGTACTAAATATTTCTTACATCTTTGCCCATAGTAATTATTATAAGTGGGTACTTTTAATTCCACCATATCTTTTCGACGAGACCTATTGCTATTGGACACTTGTTTGACTTTAAATTGATCACTCCAATATTCTTCTAATGCTAATAACAAATATCCGATCCCGAACATTAATGATATTTTAGACAAGTTATGCAGATGTTTATACTTTTCGACGCTAGATTTAAAATCTGGATTTCTGCAAATTCAACTAAATCCGTCTGATATCCCAAAAACGGCATTTAGTGTAGAGCAAGGGCATTTTGAATACGTTATGGACAATGTCCTTCGCGGATTGCCAAATTGTACCACATACATGGACGATATTTTAGTATTCTCAACATCCTTACAAGAACATATAGTTAATTTACGTGCCATATTTGAACGTCTTAGAAATTCAAATTTAAAAATTCAGACGGATAAGTCGGAATTTCTCAAACATGAAACACCCTATCTTGGTCATATTATAATAACTACAGACGGTGTGAAGCCAAACCCTGATAAAATATCAACCATTATAAATTATCCGATTCCGAAAACTCCTAAACAGATTAAGGCATTCTTAGGTTTACTTGGTTATTACAGACGTTTTATACCAAATTTCGCACGTGTCACTAAACCGATTACGTCATGTCTTAAAAAAGGCGCTAAAATAAATTTGACTCCAGAGTACTTGGCCTGCTTCGAACATTGCAAAACTCTTCTTACAAATGACCCTATTCTAACATATCCAAATTTTAGCAAAGAATTAATTTTAACTACAGATGCCTCAAACGTGGCCTTGGGAGCAATACTTTCTCAGGGACCTATCGGTTCTGACAAACCCATAGCCTACGCGTCTAGAACTTTGAACGATAGCGAAATTAATTACTCCACGATCGAGAAAGAACTACTCGCAATAGTTTGGGCTACAAAATATTTCAGGCCTTACCTTTTTGGCAGAGAATTTAAAATTATAACGGACCACAAACCCCTAATTTGGCTTATGAATCTTAAAGAACCTGGATCACGTCTCACGAGATGGCGATTAAGGTTAGCAGAGTATGACTATACTATTGTCCATAAAAAAGGTAAAACTAATACGAATGCGGATGCTCTGTCACGTATTCAAATCAACCAAAATGAAACTATGTCCTTGTACGTTAATCATTCTGAAATATCACACTCAGATACATCTTCTACATTAACTGCTGAGGGAAACAGCCCTATACATTCTTCATCAACCCTCACAGCTCACTCAGGTTTTGATAGAGAATCAAATGACCCACAGCATCAAGAAAGTACTACAGTCTCCCGACATATTGAAACCATACACACAAGTTTAGAAAACCCTGTTCTGGAAATCCCAATATCGGACGAACCTTTAAATAAATTTAAGAGACAGTTAGTGATAAATATAATAAATGGTAACCCTAGAAGTAGACCAACAACTACCCAACCTTTTCAGTCCTTTCAGAAAACTACTGTAGACATTGACGAACATAGCATTGAAGTAAGTCTTATTAACGTTATAAAGTCTCACGTCGATCCAGAACTCCAGACAGCGATTCTTGTAAATCCTATCGAAAAAATGCTGAGTATCATACCGATTTTACAGAAAACATTCGAAAATGCATAGATGAACTTAGTTTTAGTCAAATATGAAGTACTTAACGTTTATGATCACTAATGATCAGTCAAACCAACTCGAAATAATAAAAAAATACCACGAAAGTAAGACCAATCATCGGGGAATCAACGAAACTTACCTTTCGCTCACACAACGTTACTTCTGGCCAAAAATTAAAATAGATATTACAAAATTTATAAATGATTGTAATATATGTAGATGTGGGAAATATGACCGAAATCCGATACGCCCGCAGTTCCGAGTGGTACCTCCACCAACTCAACCGTTCAAATTAGCTCACGCAGACGTTCTGACTATTGACCATGACAAATACTTAACTATCATAGATTCATTTTCTAAATACGCTCAGGCATATCTTTTACCCGATTGTACTGCACCCAATATAATAAAAGCCCTCTTAACTTACAGTACTCATTATGGGTTTCCTTTAAACTTAACTACGGATCAAGGTACCGAATTTAGTAATCAAGTAGTGTCAGAATTTCTCCGTTTGCATAAAATAGAACACCATATGACTAGTGCATACGCACCAAATGAAAATGGTATCATAGAACGTTTTCACAGCACACTTTTAGAACACCTCCGATTATTTAAAATTACCCGAAGTCTTATACCTTACGCGTTGATTGCCTACAATAGCTCTATCCATAGTTTAACCAAGTGTAGACCTTTTGATGTCATTTCTGGCCATTTTGATCCTCGGAATCCTATTGATTTAAATATGACGGACCGATATCTCCAAACTTATATTCAGGAACATCGTAGTAGAATGGAAACGGTGTATAAAATAATCCATGATTCTGCACTATCCGACCGTATAGATATAATGACGCGGCGTAACGTTGATAGGGAACCCGTTTTAGATTGTGAACCAAATCAAGTCATACATTTAAGAAATCCAATGGCAAGTAGACAAAAATTGGCACTTCGGTTTATTCAGGACAAAGTAGCCGCATGACGGCTCAGTACCATTATAATGGTAGTGAATTTTTATGCCGTTGCCGGCTCAGTACCATTATAATGGTAGTTGTGACGCGTCGCCATAATAGTGCTTCTAAACTTTATTCCTCTGTGGTTATGATCGGTTTCTCTTTTCTACTTGAAATAACGAGAATATCCGCCTTAAAAAATTGCAACACTGGCCGTCTTAGATGTGTCTGTGGTTAAGAAATTAATTGTCAAAGTCAGTCCGACGACATTTTGACGATTGTGTTACGCTAAGCTAAGTATCGCATGGCATCGCTTGCACTGTACCCAGCGCGGTTGTGCATATGGACCACCCGACAACGCAACGTCAGCTCTTCACGGCGACATCTTCTCACGGTCACCTCTCCGAATTGAGGAACACCCGTGTGATTAGTATTATGAATCAAACTTCGATCATGGTCACTTGTTTAACTTAATTTTAATTTTTAATATTCATGTAAAGTTTGTCTAATTAAATCTACGTCTCCAAAACTATCTTTTTCTTGCGACTCGCCTGCAGAAATCGTAAATGGCGCAGCCGTCAGGATACTTGTAAAAACTGGTACATCATAGACAAGTTACCGAACCTACATTGATTTTTGCAGTGAGTGATCTGAACATTGATTGTGCAGGACAAAGGTACTGGAGCATTATGCAGTAAGTACTTTGAATCTTTCTTAGTCCTTGCTTTCCTACATTAGTCCTTCCTAGTATATTATATATCTATTTTAAGTGTGCGTTTTAATATTTCGCGAGTGATTTTTTGGTGTTAGTTTAACGTATAGCCGTCAAGATTTTCCATCCGGGAGAATCACGGAATAATAGGTTAGCTAGTGATAGGAATAGGAATAGAAATAGATCGATAGATCAACGCAGGAATCTAGGAGATATTTTAGAGGATAGTGAATTAGACGCGAATTTGGAAGAAAATATGGCAAATAATAATAGTAATCCAGTAGATTTAATCTATAAGTCACTTAGACTTGTTCCAGATTTTGATGGAAATTCTCATGTATTAACCCGTTTCATAAATTTATGCGATCAATTGGTACTTGCGCATTTTAGAACTGAGCCTGGGCACGAATTAACTAATCTAGCCCTAATTAATGGCATTTTAAATAAAATTTCTGGATCTGCAGCTAGGCTTATCAATTCTAATGGGATACCGGAAAATTGGCAAGGAATTAGAAGTGCGCTAATCAACAACTTCGCAGACCATCGTGACGAGACCGCGTTATATAGTGATCTATCATTGCAGACACAAGGCTCTAGCACGCCGCAAGAATTCTACGAGCGATGTCAAAATTTATTCAGCACGATTATGACCTATGTGTCTTTACATGAGTCTGTGAATACTACAATAGAGGCAAAGCGCTCTCTATATAAAAAGCTTACTCTTCAGGCCTATTTACGTGGACTTAAGGATCCTCTAGGATCCAGGATCCGTTGCATGCGTCCTGATAGTATTGAGAAAGCTCTCGAGTATGTTCAGGATGAACTCAACACGCTTTACATGCAACAACGTACTGATGGTGGCTCTA
This sequence comes from Diarsia dahlii, assembly GCA_949775195.1. Lineage (NCBI taxonomy): Eukaryota > Metazoa > Arthropoda > Insecta > Lepidoptera > Noctuidae > Diarsia > Diarsia dahlii. The sequence goes on along the minus strand of OX459192.1, from coordinate 11,750,889 downwards.
ATAGGAAAGATTTGTTACGTCCTACTCTACATGGCACGCATCTACCCTTGAATAATTTCGCACCTAGACCTATGCCGCTTAGTATGCCTGGACCATCAAAGCCATATGGATTTAACAACTTTGGGTCTGCTCCTCAATATGGTAGCCGACCACAGTTTGCTCAAGGCTGGAGACCTAACTTTCCTTCGCAAGCTTTACCCCCTCAGGGTCTGACACGAACTCAACAGGTCATGCGCACATACCCTCCTAATTACAACCCTCAAAGCAATGTCTTTAGATTGCCGAATAGAGCACAAGCTCATCAGCCACATGGTGCCGGTAATACCCCTCGTCCAATGAGTGGAGTAAGCCATTTTGTTCCTAAAGTTTTACCGCCTAGTGGGCACGATTGGCGTAGATTTGGAAATCCGCCACCGAACAATTATTTCAAATCGCGTGAGACTAATTTTAATGAACTTGATTTCTATGACATTGATTATAACTATCCGGACTATGAGTGCTATGGCTATGAACATGTCAATGAGTATAGCTGTGAAAATGAAATAGACTATCGCTCAGAGGTACCTGTAATTGAGGAAATTAATCAAACGCCATCTTCTACTAATGATGAAAATTTTCAGAAGGTTTCGAAGAGCGACAAGCCAAAATAGAACTAAATTTTCATATTCAAAGACAGTTAGGCTATGTCCAGATAAGTAATCCTCCACTTAAGCTTTTAATTGATACTGGGGCTAATCAGTCTTTCATAAGCCCTGAGGCCGTGCAAAAATACTTCAATCATCTACCCCTTAACTATGAACCTTTTCAAATTACTACGGTTCATGCAACTAGTAAAAATGATTACTCTATATCTTTGCCTTGCTTCTCAGAGTTTAATGAGTCTCAGGATATTACGCTTTTCATCTATAAATTTCACGACTATTTTGATGGCCTTTTAGGAATAGACTTACTAGATGAATGGAATTCTACTATTGACCTAAAAAATAAAATACTTATTACACGAAATAGTACAGTACCTATTCAGATGTACGATTCTCGTAATGTCAACTTGTATGAGGATATTATACCAGCAAATTCTAAGAAATTAGTAAGAGTGCCAGTTAATGCAAAAGATGGTGAGGTATTTGTTGAAAGTCAGATAATCTGTAATTGCTTTATTTCTGATTGTTTTACCAGTGTAGAGAACAATAGAGGTTGGGTTGAATTGAGCAATCCTTCATCTAATGATGTCATATTTTCAATGGATAGGCCGGTAGAAGCTGTAAAATTTGAAGTTAATAGTAACAGTACTGAAATTTCATCAAATCGTACAGCTGAAGTTTTATCGCGTCTCCGTACCGAACACTTAAATGAAGAAGAACGTATTAATTTAGAACAGCTCTGTGAAAATTATGCAGATGTGTTTTATCTTGATGGAGAAGCACTTACTTTCACCAACAAGATCAAACACAGGATAAGAACTACAGATGAAATTCCAGTACATACCAAAAGCTACCGATATCCGTACGTTCATCGTCAGGAAGTTAAGGACCAAATTAACAAGTTGCTTGAACAGAACATTGTTAGACCATCCGACTCTGCATGGAGTTCTCCCATTTGGATAGTACCCAAAAAACCTGATGCTTCAGGAAAAATTAAGTGGCGTCTCGTGGTAGACTTCCGAAAGGTTAATGAAAAAACGATCGACGATAAATACCCTATACCTAACATTACAGATGTCTTAGACAAACTCGGCAGGTGCCAATATTTTACTACCCTAGATTTGGCATCTGGATTTTATCAAGTCGAAATGGACAGCGCAGATATTCATAAAACTGCCTTTAATGTTGAGAATGGTCATTATGAATTTCTAAGGATGCCCATGGGACTTAAAAATTCGCCATCTACTTTTCAGAGGGTGATGGACAACCTTCTTAAAGATCTACAAAGTATCTGTCTCGTCTATTTAGACGATATTATAGTGTTCAGTACTTCCTTGCAGGAACATATCCTTAATCTTGAAAAAGTCTTCAAAAGACTTCGGGAATCTAATTTCAAGATTCAAATGGATAAATCCGAATTCTTGAAGTTAGAAACCGAATTTTTGGGGCATGTTATCTGTAAGGACGGTGTGAAACCTAATCCTAATAAAATTAATGCAATAGAAAACTACCCCTTACCCAAAACTCCCACTGAAATTAAACGTTTTCTTGGTCTTCTAGGCTACTATCGTAAATTTATCCCCAATTTTGCAAATCTTACCAAACCACTTACACAGTGCCTCAAAAAGGGTTCTAAAATAACCTTAGATCAAAATTATACCAATTGTTTTAACCATTGCAAAACCCTCCTTACTAACGATCCTATCCTTCAATATCCAGATTTCAGTAAAGAGTTCATTTTAACCACGGATGCCTCCAACGTGGCCATTGGTGCAGTACTATCCCAGGGTATAATTGGTTCTGACAAGCCCATTGCGTATGCATCTCGGACATTGAACTCTAGTGAACTTAACTATAGTACAATCGAGAAAGAGCTTCTTGCTATAGTTTGGGCATGCAAGTATTTTAGACCATACATCTTTGGCAGAAAGTTCAAAATTTTAACCGACCATAAGCCACTACAGTGGGTCATGAGTCTTAAGGAGCCCAATTCCCGGCTCACGCGATGGCGACTTAAGCTCAGTGAATATGACTTTACGGTAATATATAAGCAGGGAAAGTTTAACACAAATGCAGATGCCCTTTCTCGCATTGAGTTGCACAATGAAGAACTCTTATCCGTTATTGCTAATGCATCGGATAAGACTCCTACTATAGATGACACTAGTTCAAGAACCCTAACCGCTTCAGATAATTGTAGTAACTCTAATACCGCTACTGTACATACTGATAACGAAAATCCTATTTTAGAAATACCTATCACAGATGAACCCTTAAATAAGTTCTCTAAGCAAATTATATTTAATGTTGTAGGTGATATAAAAAGTAGACCAGTTATAACTAAACCATTTGATAACTATACACGTGTATCGATGCAAATCTCTAAATCTAACCTAGAAAACGACCTTATTAACGCTATTAAAGAATATGTACAACCTAAAATTAAAACTGGAATTTTAATCAATCCTTATTTAGAAATGTATAATATAGTACCTATAATACAAAGAACATTTAAGAATTCATCTATGAACCTATTTTTAACAAAAAGAAAATTAGAGAACGTCAGGGAATATCGTAAACAGCAGGAAATCATTAACAAGTATCATGATGGGAAAACGAACCATCGGGGCATCAATGAGTGCTATCTTGCTCTATCGCATAGATACTTTTGGCCAAAAATGCGCGAACAAATAACTAAATTTATAAATGAATGCGTAATTTGCGGACAGGCAAAGTATGACCGCAATCCTGTGAGACCACAACTAAAAGTAGTCCCTTCATCTTCAAGACCTTTTGAATTGGTACATTTAGATCTACTTACTATTCAAAATGAAAAAGTCTTAACCATAGTAGATGCTTTCTCCAAGTATGGTCAAGCATATTACTTACGCGACGGAACTGCAGTTAGCGTCATTCAAGCCTTATTAAATTTCTGTACTCATCATGGCATGCCTATCACTATCGTAACTGACAATGGTACAGAATTCACCAATCAATTGCTAGCTGAATTTGTAAGGATTCATAAAATCCAACATCATAGAGTAGCCCCTCATGCTCCTAATGAAAATGGTATTGTTGAGCGGTTCCACTCAACGATACTAGAGCACCTACGTATATTAAAAATATCTGAAAAATCTGAATCAGTCAATAACCTAATGCCGTATGCCCTTATGGCTTACAATAGTAGTATTCATAGTTTTACTAAATGCAAACCCATAGATGTAATTACGGGTCACTTTGACCCCAGAGATCCTTTTGACATAGATTTAACTTCGCATTTATTACAGCAGTATATGCATAATCATAAAGACAAGATGATCCTCGCTTATAATACTATCGAAGATCTTTGCAACGCTTCTCGTTCCGATCTGATGAATGCTCGTAATAGAACCCGTGAACCGGAGGTAAACTATCCACCCGAACAACAGATTTTCGTGAAAAATCCGATTGCTTCGAGGCAAAAGTTAGCTCCCCGATATACCCACGACGTAGTTGAGACTGGCCTTCCTATTCACATTTATACGAAGAAAAAGAGAGGTCCAGTTGCCAATACTAGACTTAAGAGAGTCCCTTAAACCGCACAATTGTTGCAGGACGATGCTGATGTTCCTCTTTCTACTGACTCCAGCAATGCTGCAGGAGATAAAACTTGAAAGTCTTGACAGTGGACCAGGTATCTTACCTTTTAAACTCGGGCCTGCCAAAATCGTTTCCCATTATCATTCTTTCCTACGTTATGTTGACTTTGGCGATATACACGAAATAGTTAAATCTATTAATAATCAGTTAAATTCAGTAAGCCCTGAACTGAATAATCGTACGAGATTCTTGTTCGAGCCCCATATGACTTATCTGAAAAGTAAGCTTAATAATGTACTTAGACAGTTAGAAACTTTTGAGATAGCTCGGAATAAAAGAGGACTCGTAGATGGTCTCGGGTCTGTTGTAAAAAGTATTACTGGAAATTTGGATTACACAGATGCATTGCACTATAATCAGGCTATTAAATCCCTGCAAGATAATGAAAATAGGATAGCTTCAGAACTTAATGCACACGTTAGCTGTTTATCAAAAGACTGGATAGCTGAACATTCAAAAATTTTGGATAATATAATAGATAATCAGAACAAGATAGAACTATTAGTAAAAAAGATTAGTGAAACAGAAGCTACCAGTGAAAATGATTTAATTAAATATGCTCATCTTTTCCAAGTTTTTACTATTCTTAGCGATAACATAGATTATATATCGCAAGAACTTAACAAATTAGAAAATGTTCTTGCATTTATAAGAATATCTACTGCTCACCATGCAGTTGTAGATTTAATTACTATTAAGGATTTAATTAAAAACTTAACTAGAATATATAACAAGGATAATATAGTAGATTTAGATGTAAGGGAAATATATGATGTATTCTGACTAGGCTCCTACTATACGGGAAGTAAAATAGTTATAGTATATAAAATTCCGATCCTCATCCCCTTAACCTATGACTTTTATAAATTATGTATGATTCCTAATAAATTAAATCAAGTCCTATCACCCCCACATCCTTTTCTTGCCTTACATAAGAAAGACTTCAAGTATATAGAGACAGAATGTCCGAAGACGAGCAAATGGTATCTATGCAACAAGTTGAAAACTATGCACAATGAAACAGCACCAGATTGTATCCAGGATTTGATCAACACTCAACAACGATCCTCTACATGCAATCCTAAGACAGTATCCCTGAAGAAACCTGCTTATGAAGAGCTCGATGACAGACACTACGGTATCAGCTTTCCCACGCCTACGAAAGTGCATTTATCCTGCGGACGTGACCTGTATGACACCTTAAAAGGCAGCTACCTCGCTATAATACCTCAGAGATGCTCTCTTGAAACACCGCACTTTAAGATCTACAACTTCAAAGACCGCCTCAAGGGACAAGCGTTGAAAATCATCGATATTCCAGCCGATAATTTGACTTTTTGGCAGCAGACGACATCTTCAGCCCCAACCTTTAAGTTAAACTCAATCAAGTTGGACCATTTACACGAGACTAGTAGGAAGTTGTCCATGCAGTCACCAATTACCCTCATTGAAGACAGCAACTCCAGCGTATATCACACCACTATACCGATGTACGTGATAGTGATCATCGCCTGTGCAATCGTCAGCGTCCTGCTCTATCGAAAATACGACGAAAAGCAATGATAACACCTGCTGAACCTGCAAGCAACCAGATGGAACTTCAAAGAGTCTTCACTGTACCAGCTACCAGAGTAGACACAAATCAACCTCCAGCTCAATTTACGACTTCTGTCTTCAATAGTCGCTGTTCTACGGGGGGAGGTGTTACGCTAAGCTAAGTATCGCATCGCATCGCTTGCACTGTACCCAGCGCGGTTGTGCATATGGACCACCCGACAACGCAACGTCAGCTCTTCACGGCGACATCTTCTCACGGTCACCTCTCCGAATTGAGGAACACCCGTGTGATTAGTATTATGAATCAAACTTCGATCATGGTCACTTGTTTAACTTAATTTTAATTTTTAATATTCATGTAAAGTTTGTCTAATTAAATCTACGTCTCCAAAACTATCTTTTTCTTGCGACTCGCCTGCAGAAATCGTAAATATTGACACAACAACAACAACAACACAACATTGTATTTTTGCTAAATTTTGCTATTTTTGTGAGTGTTTTTGAGTAAATTACGGATTAATTTGGTTAATTATAATATAGGTAACGTGTGTGCAACGGGGTTTTACCCAGAGGTAAGTATATTTCAAATTCTGTGTGATTTTCGGTGCCGTGTACTTGTGGCACGTGACCGTTGTCGGAATGATTTCGTAGTGTTTTGTTTTATATTGTGTGTTTGTTGTGTTTGTTTTATGTTTCGTAATATTTACGCATAAGTTCCTCTAGGAATGTAGCTTTCAGATAGTAACTATATTTTTAAGTTTCGTGAAACTGTATAGTCGTAATAATTTTTTTAATTTTTTTTTTTAAATTAACCGTAAATATATACAAGCCCCCCTCATAGTAAAATAATATTAAATAAATATTATTTTCCTATGAGGTGTGTTTGTATTTTTTTTTCGTATGAAAATAGAACCATTCCACCAATAAAAGCCATAAAATATATATGGTATTGATTTACTTTTCGAAATAATAATTTTTAAAGTTCACAAAATGGTTTTTGTCAACCCTATTCAATGTTTATCAATTTATATAATAAATTTGCGACGAAATGTCAACAAACACTTAACACGAACCGAAAGGACCATTAATATGCTCTAACAAAAACATAACTTGAGATAAGGCCGACCGGCGACGCGTAAGCAAAAAATGTTTACATTAGTGCGGCCACCTGACGCGCGGCGTGACGTAATCGGGTGAGCAGCGGAGGGTCGGGGACATTCCGATGTTCAAGAGCCGCCATGCGGGTAGTTAAGAATTTACCTGTTCATATTTACACCGCAAAAAGTCGTGGTCCGGTTGCTAAATCACGATTAAAAAGACCACCGAAGAAATGACATTCTTCATATCATTGTTACAGGTACTTATTATTGCTGCCAGTTTTCCTAGTCGGTGCTCAAGACATACGTTTTGACAGCCTTGATAATGGACCGGGTATTCTACCGTTTAATCTCGGGGCTACCAAAATTATATCCCACTTCCATACATTTTTACAAGACATTAACCTTGGAGAAATTGAATCACAAGTCAACACTATAAAATCTCAACTCGCTGTCGCTACACATAAATTATCACATGGGGACAGCGCTCTCTTCAGTTATCAGATTAAACATTTGTACACAAAGTTAGAAAAAGTTACGGCGCAGTTAGATACATTCAGACCAACCAGAGCTAAGAGAGGCCTGATCAATCCAATTGGTACAATCATCAAAAGTATTTCTGGAAATTTAGACAACGATGACGCTCTGAAATTTGAAAATGCATTACGTATCTTAAATAAAAACGACCAAACTTTGTCACAATCATTTAACAAGCATATTACTTTGTATAAAGAAATGACCATTCAGCAAAACCAGATAATCTGTAATCTCTCAAATAATCAGAGAAAATTGGAAAAAGCTGTTTCTTATGTCATGAACATGACTAATAATGATAACGAGCGAATAATTCATTACGCTCATCTTGTGCAACTTTTCGCGATATTGACCGAAAATGTACAAGAACTACTGAGTGAAATTAATAGATTAGAAAATATATTAGCCTTTAGCAGAGATAAATCAGTTCATCATTCTGTGGCGACTAGCGACATCTATCGCAACACCTGCGTACTAACAAACGATCGACAGAAGTTCCTACATCGCGCTATCAACATTATCCGCGACATAAGCCTATATAGGAGTTCCCGACTTACAACTGTTGGGCAGTTAGCCCGCCGGACACAACACCCGTCCGGTCGGAGGATCCTCCCTTTTCAACGGGGGATGAGGAGCTTTACACCCTGTTCCTCATACCCCCCAAACTGGTGACCCCGAGCATGAACGTCAGCGCAGCCTTCGTGCAACTACTTCATACGTCATCCTCACTTCCCCTTCGCCTTCGAGCAGCGAGTCATACCGTCAGCCAGCAGCCACGGCTTCATGGGGTATCCTGTCCACCAGCATGCAGCGGAAGCGCATTCCTGGACATCACCCCCAGCCTCATCAGCGACTTTGGCACAGCACACTGCACTTCGGCCGGTCAGCAAGCAGAGACGTCCTTCTCTCCTGGTCGACGCAGCAGCCAGCCACTACGCAGCACTGCACACTCCGACTCACTGGAGCATACGCAGCATCACCCCGACTCACTGGGGCATCACCGCAGACAGTTCCGACTCACCGTGAACTATGCGGCACCCGGTTCCGACTCACTGGAACCTTCCACTGACTGACAAGCGCCAAGACTTAACCTGCTTTCGACCTCCGGTCTCGGAGGGGAGTGATGTGGCGACTAGCGACATCTATCGCAACACCTGCGTACTAACAAACGATCGACAGAAGTTCCTACATCGCGCTATCAACATTATCCGCGACATAAGCCTATATAGGAGTTCCCGACTTACAACTGTTGGGCAGTTAGCCCGCCGGACACAACACCCGTCCGGTCGGAGGATCCTCCCTTTTCAACGGGGGATGAGGAGCTTTACACCCTGTTCCTCATACCCCCCAAAATTCCATACTTTCTGTCAAAGATCTTAAAAATATGATAAACGAACTAAAACGCCTTTATAGTCCCGACGAAATAATTGACTTAGATACTAGAAATTACTACGAGATCCTTAACTTAGCTTCATTTTTTACCGAATCCACAGTTGTAGTAGTCATAAAGTTTCCTATTACATTTAGTACTGAGTATCAGTGTCCAAGCACCATAGCGAACGACGTTAGTAGTAGTACATAGCTACTCATATGTATCTATATGCATGTCTTTAGAGTTGTTACAGTCCACATTGCTTAGTGAGAAATAAACCATCAAACCGTCCACACGTAGTTTCATTACGAGTCCATAACAAACAAAAATCATCCTTATCGCCGTGTACATTTGGTCCTATTTCGAGCGGATTATTGCCGGTAACCGGCAGTGAACGAACGCGGTGCAAGAACACAAGAAAGCGATAAGGATTCTTAAAACTTTATGTTTATGTTGACAATATTAGTGAATGCAAACTGTTGTGAAGTCGTGAGTTAAAAGAACTGTGTTAAAACGAACATTGACTAAGTAACTTATATTATTCTGTGAGTGATCGGATTACGATATTTTAAAGAACAAATAAGTGCCTAGTTAGTGCAACATACGTGTGGAGTTTGTGAACATTATAGGAAATGGGTGTCAAGAAAACAGCAGCAATTTGATTTTGAATTTAAATACTTGGACTCGTTTATTATTCAAATATAAAAATACCCACAAGGAAGGTTATAGTAACTGCCTCCTAGCACAGTTTAGATAGAAGTGAGCATACGACTAAAGGCAACCGTTCTTTTTATAAGAAACGTTGAGTTTGACGTTACGTGACGTTAGTGACTGTGTTGCCAGTATAAAGAAAATCAAAGATTAATTTTTGCATAATAAAATCGACTAAATATCAACATTCCCCCTCAAAAATTAATCATCAATTATCCAAATACAAATTAATTTTTATACAATCATAATCACCTATATAACCAGAATACTATAAACCTTCCAAGTGATTTCTGGGGAAGCTACAATATTTATGGCCCAACATTTGTTGCAAGGACTAGGAAAACCCAGGAAAACCTAGCCAGACCATCTCATCAAAATGAATAATTATATCTAATTTTATAATTCATAAATGATTATCAATTACAACAATTTATAATTAATAGTTAGTTATAATAGAACAATTCATTACATCAATTAATTTACAATAAGTAAATTACCACAAATAAATCAATACTTAAAAAGTATACACATACTTATGTAACATTGTTGCAAACTTATCTCTGACTGATCTGCTTTTTAAGCAGTTGACAACAGCTTGTAGCGGCTTTGTTAGCACATCCGCTATTTGTTTACATATTATGTTACTTCATTGCAAGCCCATCTGATCTCTGAACTGCTAAAATACAACAGTTTGAGCTGCTTTGTTAACACATCCGCTATTTGTTTACCTGTGATTACACAAAATAATTTTATCATATTATTTTCAACTTGTTCCCTGGAGGAATGATACTTGATGTCAATATGTTTTGACATTTTATAACTAAAAAGGATTTTTTGCTGTAGGTACTAATACAACCATTATGGTCTTTTAAAATATTGACCATATTCATTTTAATACTAGTGACTAGAGACTTTAGCCCTATTGATTATTTTACAGTTTTAAATAATGCCATGTATTCAGCCTCAGTTTGCAAACCCGCAACAGACATTTGCCTCTTTGTATTCAAAGTTATTGTACAGTTGTTGAATAATTTAAATAAATAACCTGTGGTATTTTTTTATTATTGACATCATTACCACCCCAATCGGAATCTACTTATCCACATAATTTATGATTAACATCATCACATTTTATTTTGTGACTCAATTTTAATTCCATAGTGCCCTTCAAATACCTAAGCACTCTTTTGAGACAAATAATTACAACACTTTGTTCTTTTTGTTTGTGTATCGATCTGCTCAAAATATTAATACTAGCACTTAAATCAGGGCGTGTACATAACATAACGTACATTAAACACCCAATAAGGTTGCGGCAAGGTGTATTATATTCACTATTTACATTTAGAACTTCGTAATTTGGTTTATTATTTATAGGTGTACTAATGGGAGTACAGAAGACATACAGTACCAAATTTTGACATTACAAAATGGTTTTTTATAGAAGAACTTTGATCTAAAGTTATTGTATCATTACTTCGAGTAATTTTAATTTCTAGGAACAATTATTATATTAACAATTAATAACAATTAATATTATTTTAAATTTTGCTCTTTACTTAATATTTATTTATCAACTGATGAATTTACAAACCCTGTTTGTTAAGACACTGATGTGTTAATTCGAACCAACACCTAGCAGCTTGTTTTAATCTGTACAGAGCTTTATTCGTCTTTACTGATTACACCCTCTGGCACTTTCATGTTTTTTTTTTTTAAATGCCATTTAAAGATACGGTTTTTAGATCCGTATGATGTATTCATAAATAACATTGATTTGCAAAACTAATTAAGCATCTAAAAGTTTCAGTTTAATCTGATAAATACTTTTGACTATAAAAACTTTGGCAACAAGACATGCCTTATGTCTTAATGGATTGTCATCATCTCATGATTCTTATATTTAAATACTTTATTTTATACATTTGGATTAATCTATGGTGCTCAGTTTCTCGGATACAAACATTAAAAAAAAAACAAGAATTATGGTTTATTTTTTTTCATTAAGTTTTGTTAACATAAGTTTTGTGTCAACTGTTTTGTATTTTATTTCATATAGATAAATCTATTGTAATGTAAACCTGCCTATTGTTAATTTAGTTAAGTTCCTCTTTAAGAAAATAAATGTGCATAAACCGAAATATCCACTTAAACCCGACTATATTTCTATAAATCGGTTTCGGTTCTAATGTCATCAGGTATCATTAGTTAAAAAAAATCTAATTCATCTTTAATTGCACCTTCCCATAAACTCCTTTCATCCTGATTTTTAATTTCGTTAAATGAACTAGGTACTTTGCAACTAATTGAATCAACACAATAAAATATCCCCGATTTCACAATATGAAACAGGGGGATGGCCCTTATGTAAGCCTAACACTCCTTCCCATTATTGACAAGAATCGTCGATATTTGTATCACAAGAACTGCGACATCATGGTTTGTCATTAACATTTGGCTTTAGTACCTTGGGGTCATTATGGTCTTATTTATATTTATTTATATTATATTATCTGATTTTGATCCATCTGATTTTAAACCGTTCAACTTTGAACAATCAGTTTTGGAATTAATATCAGATTTATGGACTGTCACTGTCTTGAGGATATTTTATTGACACTGATTTTTTTCTTGACAACACGTCATAACTATCATCAGTTTTGTCACGGAAATGTTCGATTTCATTCCCTTCATTACAAAAATTAACCTCATTACTGACATCCTGACCATTTCATATTTAATTTCATACTTTATAGCCATTTGGTATATATCCAACGAGAATACCTTTCCATGATTTTTCATCGAAAGTGTTACTTATTTTTATTTTTGCACTATGCGGTAGAATCAAAACCTTCAACTACCTACTTAATTGCAGGTTATTTTTTTTTTCTGCCACCATTCAATTGGTGTTTGATTTTGTTTTAATGGGCAAGGTTTATTAAATATACTGCAGTTATGACTACATCACCCCAAAAACACTTTTGTAATTTAGCACCGCTTATCATAGCGCGGGCTTTTTACTAATTCGTTTGGAAACGTAATTTTTCTGTGGTGTTCTTGGAATAGTAAAATGGTATGACATTCCTTTAGAAACACAGTAATCTTTCATTTCATTAGACAAAATATTCTCGACAATTTTCACAGTACAAAGTAACTAGTTTTAAATTAAATTTAGTCTCAGTTTTTGCCATAAAATCTGTAAAAGCAGTGAAACTGAACACGTGAGATTTCTATGTCAATAAATACACAACACAATAATGAGTGAATTGATCGTCTTATGAAACAAAATAATTTCTATTATCGACTGTAGAAGGAGTGATTGGCCCATACACAACAAATAAAGGTATTTTATTGTTTTTCACTTCAGAAGTGTGAAATATGGGTAATGATGAATAATGGGTAATCGTGCCTGTTTATGCAAGCTTCGCATAATTTATCATTGGGTGTTCCGTGTCACCACCTCAATTGAACTTATGTTTGTGAATCATACAGTTATTTTTCAGCTCTAAAACTTTTGTTTACTAATATGGCCTAATCGTTGATGCCATAAATAATGTAATTAGCACCATCACTGTTGCATGTTTGAGAAACAGGTTGATTAACTTTAACCACAAAATTCAAACAAATTAAATAATTAATTGCCATACCTCGCGTCAGTATTTTACCGTCCTTACAGATATTGGTTCCATGCTGGTCGAAGGTCAACCCGGGACGCTGCATCTTGGTTACTGACAGCAGCTTGTATGAGAGTACCATGGATTGCTGACAACTTGTAATGTCATCAGTAGCTGTAAAAAAAATCACCGTGTTTAGCAACTAACATTTTTTAAACGGTTTAATAAAATTTCTAAAGTTAAAGGATAGGACTTCCCTGTTAATGATGTAGTCCGATGCCTCGTAATTTAGCAGGAAGGTTACTTGGTTTTCTTCTGCGCCACCTTCATAATTTCCCGACAAAAATGCGAAACCGGAAACCTCATTGGAACTTGAAGCACCCTGAGTTATTTCCACAGCTTGAACTCTGCGGAATCTGTCTGCAGGTTTTTGTTGATTGGATTGAAGCATCAAAATTGCATTTGTATTTGATGTGACTCCATAATGGTGACACTTCTTGAAAGATTTCTTCTTGGCCTTAAAACTTTTGTTGGTTATTAGTTTAAGGCTTTGTGTCCTTGTGTTTCTTTAGTTGAAGTTTTGAGTTTTAGGTTCGACGTGAAGAATCTTGCACTGAGATCGTCTTTTAGCAAAACCAAGGAAAGATTCTGCCAAATACTCGACGATTACACTATTTACATTCTTCACAATACACTTATTTTTTACTCAAGCCTTTGACCGTATTATGGGTTCATCGTCGATAACTTTGATGACATCGTCTCGGCTAACAACGCTCGAATACAGAATTTCCACACACTGTACCTCTCACCATCGAAAGGTTTAATATTTCACTTGGTCTTCAGATTGTCTATGATGTGCCACGTGTTTTTTTTTTCACAAACACTCAATTATAAACACGTGTTTTTTACAAACACTCAATTATACACACGTGTTTTTACAAGCACTCAATTATACACACGTGTTTTTACAAGCACTCACTATACACACATGTTTTTACAAGCACTCAACTATACACACGTATTTAACCAGCACACAGTAAGCGCAACCGTATATCAAAGCAGTCCTGGGCCCATAACCTATAGGAAATGGGTGTCAAGAAAACAGCAGCAATTTGATTTTGAATTTAAATACTTGGACTCGTTTATTATTCAAATATAAAAATACCCACAAGGAAGGTTATAGTAACTGCCTCCTAGCACAGTTTAGATAGAAGTGAGCATACGACTAAAGGCAACCGTTCTTTTTATAAGAAACGTTGAGTTTGACGTTACGTGACGTTAGTGACTGTGTTGCCAGTTTAAAGAAAATCAAAGATTAATTTTTGCATAATAATCGACTAAATATCAACAAACATTATAATACCTACTTCTATTGCAAAATACGTTGACTATTCGAGTTTATTGTTGGCTGAAACATTTTTTATGCGAATATTACCATGGAAGATCTTGTGATTTATCAATATGAACTATTAGAAAACTTAAAGGCTGCAGAAAAGAACTTTAAAAAGACCCCAAAAGATCGGATACCATACTTGGAAACGAGGCTAGAATTGCTGGAAGAACTTTGGAAGAACTTTAAGGACGGACACAAAGGCATTATTTTGAGTATAACCAAGGATGAAGAAAGAAAAGATCCGTACTTTAAAGACAAGACATACGATGTATTTCAAGAATTGTATGTACTATATAAGTCAGTTATAAAGGAAGCTCTTCAGCCGTTTCTCGACTCAGCGGTTCAAGCTACAATGCTTAGTGCTGCCGAAGGTCAGGTAAGGTCATCAGATAGTAACGGCAAATATGACGAATGGCAAACATTTTATGACCTGTTTTCTACCTTGATTCATAAAAATATGAGATTATCGCCAGTACAGAAGCTACATTATTTAAAAAGCAGCTTATCAGGAGAACCAGAAGTAATATTACGCAACTTTACTACAACAGGTGCGAATTATGATGACGCCTGGGAACAAAACCTCTTGGCGGCTCAATAACAATATATTGGTAGTGCATTTTTATGCCGTTGTCTGCCCCTGAACCAATATATTGGTTGTAGTGCCGCGTCGCCATATAGTGCTTCTAACCTTTATTCCTCTGTGGTTAAGATCGGTGTCTCTTTTCTACTTGAACTATCGAGAATATCCGCCTTAAAACATTGCAACACTGGCCGTCTTAGATGTGTCTGTGGTTAATTTGTCAAAGTCAGTCCGACGACATTTTGACGATTGACATAACAACAACAACAACACAACATTGTATTTTTGCTAAATTTTGCTATTTTTGTGAGTATTTTTGAGTAAATTACGGATTTATTTGGTTAATTATAATATAGGTAACGTGTGTGCAACGGGGTTTTACCCAGAGGTAAGTATATTTCAAATTCTGTGTGATTTTCGGTGCCGTGTACTAGTGGCACGTGACCGTTGTCGGAATGATTTCGTAGTGTTTTGTTTTATATTGTGTGTTTGTTGTGTTAGTTTTATGTTTCGTAATATTTACGCATAAGTTCCTCTATGAATGTAGCTTTCAGATAGTAACTATATTTTTAAGTTTCGTGAAACTGTATAGTCGTAATAATTTTTTTAATTTTTTTTTAAAAATTAACCGTAAATAAATACAAGCCCCCCTCATAGTAAAATAATATTAAATAAATATTATTTTCCTATGAGGTGTGTTTGTATTTTTTTTTCGTATGAAAATAGAACCCTTCCACCAATAAAAGCCATAAAATATATATGGTATCGATTTACTTTTCGAAATAATATTTTTTTTAGTTCACAAAATGGTTTTTGTCAACCCTATTCAATGTTTATCAATTTATATAATAAATTTGCGACGAAATGTCAACAAGCACTTAACACGAACCGAAAGGACCATTAATATGCTCTAACAAAAACATAACTTGAGATAAGGCCGGCCGGCGACGCGTAAGCAAAAAATGTTTACATAAGTGCGGCCACCTGGCGCGCGGCGTGACGTAATCGGGTGAGCTGCGGAGGGTCGGGGAATTCCGATGTTCAAGAGCCGCCAAGCGGAGTGATGCACGAACACCTGATGCATTACTCAGTACGAACGACATAGAACGCGGCGTACAGCTTCTAACCGACACTCTTTTGAGCAGATACGAACTGGCATGTCCAATTATAACTCCTAAAAGCCTTGACAAGAGTTCACGGTGGGGGCCAGAACTAGAGAGATTGCGCAAGGGCCTTAGGAAACTCTTCAACCAAGCGAAAAATTCCAGGACCACCGAGGACTGGGACAAGTATAAAACAGCGCAGAAACACTACAAAAAACGGATCAGGTATCGAAGGACAGCTGAGGCCTGGCGTAATTTCTGTAGTAGTATAAACTCAACAAACCAAGCCGGAAGAATTAAGAAAGTTCTTGCTAAAGGCGATCTCAACCTTTTGGGCTCCCTTAAAAAAGACGGCGGCACCTATACCACCTCGGACGATGAAACCAGCGCAGTACTGCTGGGGACCCATTTTCCCGGATGCGAAATCACATCCGTCTCAGAGTGGCCTACTGACCACCACAGCGCACCAACAACCAGCGAATGGGATGTGGCCAACAAGCTCGTAACTGCGGATGGAATAGAATGGGCTCTAAGGAGCTTCAAGCCTTTCAAATCCGCAGGGCTGGACGGAATATTCCCAGCCCTACTACAATGGCAACTAAAACAGGTGACCAAGCACCTAATACCAATCTACCGGGCCTGTATATCTTTCAAATATATCCCCACACTTTGGAGATAGGCAAAAGTAGTCTTCCTACCTAAACCAGGAAAAAAAAACGACGATGAAAAAGTATGAAACAAGATTTTCAGGATAGAACAAAAAGAAAAGCCGTAGTCACACGGTATTCAAGTGTTTAGGTTGGTACCTATAACGTGTGACTACGGCTTTTCTTTTTGTTCTATCCTGAAAATCTTGTTTCATACTTTTTCATCGTCGTTTTTTTTGTCGTAGTCGGGTTTTAGTTTTTTACTTTTTTTTATTTAAACAATTTTGGTGTTATCTATTTTTTTTTACTCTTGACTTTTTGTCCGCTAGAGGGCGTGATTTTAAATTTGAGCAATATTTTGGAAATGTACAAGTGAGGCCCTTTTTAATGATACCAAACACGGCGTATTTATCTCCATTTTTATTTTTTAAGCCTTACTTTTTGTCAGCTAGAGGGCGCCAAATCGCTTTTTGTGACACGTCACGTAGCCTATGTTCAGCGGAAAATTAAGATGGTTCTAACGATACCTCATATTTCGAGTTCCGATAAGTAGATTAGAAGCTATGAGGGAACAGATGAAGATACACACATACATACATACATACATAGCCAGTCAAAATCATAACCCTCCTTTGGCTTTGCCGTAGTCGGGTAAAAAGAGGACTACACACAAGCCAAATCTTTCAGGCCCATCAGTCTAACATCTTTTCTTGTGAAAACACTGGAAAGACTGGTAGATCGACACTTAAGGGATGGAGCTCTAAAAAGCAAACCACTGCATCCTCAACAACATGCGTACAGGAAAGGCAGATCAACAGAGTCGGCATAAAATAGAAACGGCTATAACCAATAAAAACTCAACACATACTGCCTTCATAGACATCGAAGGAGCTTTTGATAAAACAATACACAACAGCATTAACCACGCCCTGCAAAAATTTAGTGTAAAACCAGTAATAAGAAACTGGATCACTGAACTGGTCAGCAAAAGGGCGGTTCAGATAGTGGGAAATACTACCACAAGAGCCAAGGTAGTAAGAGGATGCCCCCAAGGAGGCGTTCTATCTCCACTTCTCTGGAACATAGTAGTGGACAGCCTCATAAAGAAACTGAATGACAGAGGATACACTACTATTGGTTATGCAGACGACCTTGCTATATTGATAAACGGGAATGCTGAAGATATGCTATGCAAAGTGATGCGCTCTGCACTGCAGATAGTAGAGGAATGGTGTGAAGAACACGAACTTTCAGTAAACCCCAAGAAAACAGAACTTATCCTTTTTACCAACAAAAGGAAGTTACCAGAATTACAACTACCAAAGCTTTTCAACACAAGACTCTCCCTATCAACGCAAGTGAAATTATATCTGGGCATAATTCTTGATAACAAATTGAACTGGGCGAGTCACTTAGAGGCTAAAACAAAGAAGGCCTGTATAGCTTTTAATCAGTGTAGAAGACTAGTTGGTAAGAGATGGGGTCTTAACCCAAAGATCACACTCTGGCTATACACGTCAGTCATCAGACCTTCTATTACCTACGGATCAGTTGTATGGTGGCCCAGAACTCAGCTGACCACGGTGAAAACGAAACTCCAGAGTCTGCAACGCCTAGCTAGTGTAGCAGCTACTGGATGCATGAGAACAACTCCATCAGCAGCGTTAGAGTATCTTCTAAATTTAAGAACTCTGGATCTGGTCATACAGGAGGAAGCTCAGGCAACCGCCTTAAGACTAAGATCAAACGGACTATGGAAAGTAAATACAGAAACAACACACTCAAAAGTTTTGCATGGGATTCTGAAGGAAATACCACTCCTTGAGGCGCCCATGGATAAAACTTCATGCCACCATGTGTTCGATAGAAGTTACGACATCCAACTCACTGCAGAAGCAGTAGATAGCTCTGGCATCAATGAAGTTAGGATATATACGGACGGCTCCAAGACCTCACATGGTACAGGAGCGAGGGAGGAGGCGTCTTCTCGAATGATCTAAACATTTCAATATGAAATAGCCTAGATAAATTAAACACAATCTTCCAAGCCGAATGTATCGGTATCACCAGAGCGGCACAAGCAGTTGCAGCCAGAGACATCAGTGATTTTAAAATAAAGATCATCTCAGACAGTGCATCGGTGCTTCAAGCCCTAAAAAAAACAACACAATTACCTCTGTCCTAATACTGAAATGCCACAACGCACTCCAATCCATTGCAACCACGAATAGTGTAACCCTGCAATGGATAAAAGGACATAGCAACTCGCTAGGTAACGACGCAGCAGATGAGCTGGCCAAGAGAGGCTCAAGCAATACAGTATTTGGACCGGAACCACTACTGCCCATACCTCAGGCCCAAATAAAAACATGGCTGCGTTCAAGAACCACAGAAAAACACCTCACCGAATGGAGAAACAGCGAAGGATGCAGGCAAACAAAAGATGCAGTTCCGGAGGCATCAATGAAGTTTACTCGCAATCTCATCAAACTTAAAAGGGACAAACTCCGTAAAATCATAGGAATTTTAACGGGTCACTATTCCCTAAACAAACATCTACATAACATAGGTGTAACAGACAGCCCACTGTACAGAGGATGCATGGAGGCGGAAGAAACGCCACGGCACGTACTCCTAGAGTGCAGGAGCGTAGCAGATCACCGGGCACAAACGATACGATCCCCATTAACTCTCCCGGAAGCCTGCAGCAGTCTGGGAAGGCTGCTGCAATTCTGTGATGACCTATGTTGGTTGGAGTAGGTATTCTTAAAACATCACGGACAATGGCCCAATCAAGAGGATAAGTGCGGATAAAAGCCCCGTTAAACTAAACTAAACTAAACTAAACGTCATTATAGCACAGTGGCCATATCGACTTCACGCGGACACAATGACTGAAATGTTGTGTTTAAAAAAAAACTTTTTTGCAAAAAAAAACAACCGACTTCAAAAACACCTAAAAGTGAAAAATAAACTTCAGAAGAAAAATCAGCTTCTGAAGTCGGTGACATTTGTTTGTTTGATTTGGCGTTTTTGCCACCGACTTCAGGAGCTGATTTTTCTTCTGAAGTTTATTTTTCACTTTTAGGTGTTTTTGAAGTCGGTTGTTTTTTTTTTGCAAAAAAGTTTTTTATTTTTTAATTTTTAGTTGTATATCTTATAGAAATATTTACTATGAAACCTATACTTGTATAGCGTCAGAAAAAGCACCAAACACGTAATACCTCCGTTCCAATAAAAAAAGAATCATCAAAATTGGTTCATAAACGACGAAGTTATTCGCGAACACACATAGAAAAACGAACGAAAAATACTACTATTATTATCATAAACGGGATATTTACCATGTTTGATTTTTGTTTCGAGTTCCCGATATTTTGGTGCTGTTACAAGCACCATGATCACGGATAAACTGGAGTCATTGCGGGTGGATGTTTATGAGCAGACAAAACGGTCTACCCTCTTTCTCGTTCGTTAATCAAACATGGTAAATATCCCGTTTATGAAATTAATAGTAGTGTCAGTGACCATGTCAGTTTAAAAACAAAGGAAAAATGTTCATAAATTATAAAAAAATGATCATAAAATGAAAAGTACTGGGCCAAACCATGCTAATTTTTATGGGACCAAATGGCAACTATTCCGCATCAAACTAAAAAAGAATCACGTAAATCGGATCATAAATCACAGCGTAATCGGTGTACAGTCGCCCACAAGTGCATGGATACCTTAGGGCCTATTTTTCTGTGAAGGTAGAAATCAAATTTTCGAAAATAATTAATAGATGGCGTTTGGTTTCTACACAACTGTGATATTAAACTATGCCACTTGTAGGTGGCATAAGTTTTATTTCTGTTTCTACCTTTTTTTTTTTTGGTGGGTGGAAAATCATCAAATGGGGGTCATTTGATGATTTTCCCCGCTCTTGGGCAGAGCGAAGGGGAGTATCAGACTTCTACTGACTAAAAACCGAACCCATGTTCCATCTTTGCCCTTGCGCCGAGGCCACGTCATCTAGTACAAAAATCCGCCACAGCAATTTTATTTGTAATTCCTACTTAAATAATAATAAGAAATTAAACCTTTAAAGTTTTTACTTTCCGCAATGACAATATCCGGATTACCCGGTGTCACCTGTAAGTGAAATAAAAAGGAGGTAGATTTTTATAACTTAGTCCTAGCTAAATGTTACCTATTCTGTTGAGATATAGAAAAAAATGGACTTTGACTTGGGAATAGGTTAGGTAAGTAAGAAGTTAGGAAACACGTATTAGGTTGGAATAAGTGAGAAGTTAAATGATAAAAAAAACAAAAGAAACCTTATGGAATGTTTTCATTAAAAGCTAATAAGTGCGCATAGCATTCAAAAATATAATATTCGAGTTAGTAGTCAGTTAGCAACAGGGATGAACGGAGACAAACAAAAAGACACTATCACACAAATTTTAGAGGTTTATTTCTTACAGTTTATTATTCAAAAACAGACATTTATTGTCTTTCAACATTATTATATTATATAAAACTTCTTATTGAGGCCATAGCTCAAGTATTCGTTTCCAAAATCGGAAAGAGGATTGAAGCTTTTGTAACCTCAACAAAGACAAACAGGAGACCGGATTATTTTATTACAAAAGTGAAAAGTTAAATGAATTAAATAGGTATACAACTATACAATTGCACAAAAACATACGAAAAGGTTCTTATGTAATGTCATCATCATCATTTCAGCCAAAAGACGTCCACTGCTGGACATAGGCCTCCCCCAGGCATTTTTGGGGGGGTTTGCCATAATCGCCACGCTTGGCAGGCGGGTTGGCGATCGCAGTATGGTTGTTACAAAGACGCAGAGAACGCTGCTGCCCATTCTCTGGTAAGTCCCTTAGTCGCCTCTTACGACACCCACGGGAAGATATGGTGCTATTCTTTACGTCCGACACCACACGGAAAATGTAATGTAAAAAAAAATTATTGTTGTGTTTGGCTTTTTTTAGTTATTAAAAATACGTTAGTCATGTAATAGGTTATAATAACCCGGTCTCCAGTTATTATAAATAATAAGTACTAAAGTTAAGTAATATTATTTTTAAGTATTATGAAATATAAATCCTGGATCGGCAACACTTATCTATCCCCACACGTTCACTGTAATATGACCAGCATATTCGACACTACATAGCCACTTGTTTATCACGTATTATTTCGGCACCGCAAACATAAGCGTCCGTGTTCACTGGACTTAAAAGTTTTTTCATCTGTAAAGATGAAAAAACATTACTCAAATCAAAGTTAACATGATCCAAAGCGAACTGTAATCTTGCCCTTTTATGGTTTTCTGTGGGCCAGGGTTTCACAACATGCCTCCTATAACGCAGCTCTTCACTTTTAAGAGCACGACGGGCATTGTCAACACTTGAGTCATATAAAGCAGCATAGTCGGTCATCGGCAGGAATCCATTTTCTTCATACTCTCATAACACGATTTGACGCTGTAATGTGTTTATGAGCCGTGGTCTACTAGTTCTTTGATGGTGTTGCAAAGAACCCTCGTCTTCAAATCGTCGTACCAATAGAATAGAACAACTGTTTTTCTCTACAACAATATAACAGAAATATATAATACGCAATAATGATTATTTATTAAGTAGTATCTATAGTCGTAACTAAAACATTTTTTTTTCTTATTAAATTTTGAAATCAAAACTACTTACGATAACAATAAGATAAGTCGACAAGTTTCGAGTGTCGATAAGTTTTTGCCTTGATTTTGCAAATCAGTTATTTGAGCTCTTATAACGAAAAAAACAATATTACAACGCGTACTCATTTTGATGAAATAAGTTAATTCACCTAAATTAAAATAAAACTGAGCTTAACACACTCGAATGAGGTAATCGAAACAAACTTAGCGAACAATCAATTGAGCTTAGTTATAACTCTTAAATCTTCAATCTAATTATTTCTACTACCTACTAATTTATTTATGAATTCATATTCGACCTACCCTCAAGTTTGAAAACTAAAACATAGATAATTAAAATCAGATACATAGTTATAAAAAGATAATAATATTCAATTTAAACAAACATAGTAGGTAGTTAGGAATAAATTTATATAATTGAAATAATTCATTATAATATATTTGAATGTTTAAACAGAAAAAAGAAACTACATGAACATTTTATACAGCGTGAGCGCCCTCTAGTTAGTGTAGCATCAACAATTATTATAATCAATGTTGCTAATCGAGTACTTATTTACGCCAGGTGGCGTCATTTCTTGCTTCACACGGTATTTTTTCTGAACTGTCCATGCATTATTGCAGGCGATGGTACATATATAGAACAAAAAAAAAAACACAGTGGCCATATCGACTTCACGCGGACACAATGACTGAAATTCGTGTTTAAAATGAGTCCACGTGCTGTTATTGGTCAACCAATCGTTAAGCGACGTATTAGCACCACCGTGTAAATAACCACCAATGCGTCCGAGGCATTGCCAATCACCCCAGTGACCTTATAAACCAGGGATGTTGCGAATATTCGAATCCGCATCCGCAAATGCGGAGCTTCCGCATAGATTTGAACATCCGCATCCGCATCCGCATCCGCAATAATCAATGCGGATATTCATGCGGATGCGAATGTCATACAAGTTGCGGCAAGAAAGAAATTGGGCGAGCCCGGCCGGCGAATGGCGCGTGCCGTTTCCCTTGTGACAAATTACAATGACCAATGGGAGCGAAGAAATTGGTGACAAGATCCGACGCGTTTGTTGTGGTGCATCTTTTGTTTCTTGTAAAATATAATTCATTACGTGTTTGTTTGCGCTGTTGATTACTTATCAGATTGATATTTCGAGTGTTGTCGTGAGTTGTGATTGTGATCATTGTGTGTAAATAATTGTTTATGGGAAAACTTTATATTAGTTACACTAATCTAAGACTACTTTAGTCCTAGCTCGGCTTATTTCAATCGTCAGGTCAATTCCATTATGGTACACCGGTAATACGTTTTATTGTAGGTAAAGTTTGTTATTTTTATAACAAAATTCTTTATTTTTCAGCGTCTAGTTAATTAACAATGTCACCACCGATTCAAAGTACCTAATCTAAAGAATGTTTTAATATTCTTCATTCATGTATCCTGGGTACTTAATTTTTATTTTACTTATTTTTTTTTTTAATTCATTTAAATAATATCTTTAACATCCGCATCCGCATCCGCATCCGCATCCGCGGATGTGAGCCATCAAAACTCCGCATCCGCATCCGCATCCGCGGATGTCAAAAAATCGGCATCCGCAACATCCCTGTTATAAACACACACATAACATCACGCCTGCAATCCCCGAAGGGTTAGGCAGAGGTACCCAGTATACCCACATTTCGCCAGTTATGTTAAGACTTAAGTCCCATGTAATAGGGGTGAGCTTATTGTCACCAACAGGGCACAAATCCAGAAAATAACACTTTGCCCGACCCGGGAATCGAACCCAGTACCGCGCTTGCGACTACTAAATCAACGAAATATTAAAATGGTTCGATCTTACTTGTATCAGGAACGAAAGTAAACCAACAATCCTGTCCAGAGCGTCGCCTCAACCGCGAGAGCGGTTACACAGGACTTCGCGTCCTCACGCGGCTCCTACGACGATCTCGTTCGCGCTTGGAATGGCGATCGGATCCCGAAACTTGCTACGTACGTGACCTTCCACTCCGCTTATGGTGGCTACGAGATCGCTTAGAACGCAAGGCACTAGTTTTTGAACGCGAACAACTCGATCTATCCATTGCTAACTACTACCCGATTTTATCTAAAATTAAAAGCCTGAAAACTAGTTTTTAACTTGTGGGCGAAAAGAATCTTTATCCCACTTCTGATGTTAGGAATCAGAAGTGAAATACGTGAACAAAATAAACAATGTTTAATATCTTTTAAATTACACTTTTACAAAAATATCACGACAAACATTTTAAACAATAATCAAATAGAAATAGCACTAGCAAAATGAAATATTCAGTACACGAGCAAAAACATATAGTCGGGTAGCAAGTCCTTTCCGAGCGCCGTCCAAGCAAAAAGTGACCGTTGCGACGCCGCTCGCCTCGTTTTATGATTTTCTGTCGGTTGCCGCACGTCGACCGCACGGCTACTGGCTGATGGCGTGACTTTGAGCCAACAATAGATATAAAGTTGTACAATGACAATCAGAGTGCTATAAAACTTTTGAAAATTGTAGAGTTTTGCCACAAACGTACAAAACAGATGTAAGATACCATTTTGTAAAAGATCTGATATAGGAAGAATTTTTAACTGTAAATTACTTGTCGACTAATAAAATGACTGCGGATGTTTTGACAAAATCTTTATGCTCTACCAAACACAAAATGTTTACTAACTTCTTGAATTTAAGGGATAAGTTAGATGTTAAATTAAGTTGAATTATATTGTCCTGTGTTATGTGTTGAGAGTTTAGTGACTCTCACATTAATTTGTGACTAGAATTTAATGGAAAGTTATGACTTTACATTAATAATTTGAATGTAAATTGAATTTAATATGAAGTAACTTAGATTATGAATATGATTGTGAATTTTATTGACGATGTTTAGACTGAAACATGTAAAACATAAGGGGAAGTGTCGGATTGTATGTTTTAGCATGTTAGTTTTAGAACGTAACTGTCACTGTCATTCTTTTTGATTTTTTGGTTCACTTCTGACTCTCGATGTTACTCTGTAGTCTGTGTGTGAACCCTATATAATAATATTGAAATCTTTTTAGTATAAATTAATCCTGTATTTTGCTGATATTTTGTGGACGAAATATAAAGCCAAATACCAACCGCAGCTGAGTTTTTTTCATCTTTCCACTGAATATTAACACCGCCTGGATAATCCCATGATTATAACTTTCAATATTTGATTTACCCACCTCTTTGTTAACAAACTCTCCTCCATTATCTGACCTCATTTTTTGAATTTTGTGCCCACATTCTTTTTTAAATGTTACAATAAAATTTTGAATACTATTTTTTGTCTCATATGTATTTTTTAGAAAATATACAAACCTGTAGCCTGTAAAGTCATCTTTGAATAACAAAAAATACTTAGAACCACCTATTGAAACCTTTTCCATTGGACCACATAAATCCATATGAATCAATTCTCCAGGTACACTAGCTCTGTTATCACTACTCTGGAAAGGTACCCTACTTTGCTTACCCTCTAAACATGCTGTGCATTGATCCGTCAACCCTTCATGTTTTACATTATTTTTGGTTAAAATCTCCTTGACATAACCTATATTTTGGTGTGCAAGTCGTTAATGCCATTCTGTAAGTGATGTTAAAGCCACTTCTGTATGAAAGGAGAATGCCAGCGGCACTACGGGCAAATGTACTCAATTCAACATTTTTGTGTCTTCATCAAATCATCTTTAAAATACTGGATGGCATGTCTAAATACTACCTCAGAAGATTGAACACAATAGACAATGGCATTTTCGAGATATTTACAAAAATGAAATGACTATTTTTGGGTTAAGCTCAACCAAAAATTAGTTGAAAAAACTTCGATCAATAATAGTACTAGATTAAGCATCAGGAACAAAACTAAGTCGCTCAAGTGGCCACGTTTGCACACACGTAAACATCTACATTACATCTTAGAAAAAAGTTCAATATTATTTACAACTTCAGATGATTAAAAACCGTAACACTTAAACATAACGTTTAATTATCATTGTAAAGTATATTTATTTAAGCCCTTTCATCGGAGAAAGATTAGAAGCAAAACATTTTAAATGTCGCTCCAAAGTAAAAAGTCATCAGTACAAAAATATTCATTCTAAAATGAAACTTAAACTCTAAGCAATACGGTTAAAAGCATTTTGTGTACAATGTCGTGCTTATTCTATTGCGGAACTAGCGTTCCCTGTTCAAGAACATGATACAATAGTTGGTGCGTTGTAGCAAACATTGGCCAAACAATTATAATATACGCTGATTTAATTATATTTACAGTTTAATTATGTTTAAATATTATGAAAAAGCACATAATGATATTAAATTACCGAAAAATAGATATTCCTTCCAAAACCTTGGTGTTACGGTCGTTATTTTCGTAGTTTTTGAACGCATACTGCGGTATTTTGACGTCTTAATGTTGGCTATGATTG
Organism: Diarsia dahlii; assembly: GCA_949775195.1. Taxonomy (NCBI): domain Eukaryota; kingdom Metazoa; phylum Arthropoda; class Insecta; order Lepidoptera; family Noctuidae; genus Diarsia; species Diarsia dahlii. The sequence goes on along the minus strand of OX459192.1, from coordinate 11,723,820 downwards.
GACCATACTAATTTGAAATAAGACCACAAATACGTTTGTGGTCTTATATTTCGGGCCGTTTTTGATGCGCTTATCGGGAATCTAGTACATTATTGATCGAAGTGAAAAAACTATTTGAAAGGGTCTGAATGGGATTACGAGTGAGCTTTGTGTCTTTAAAGCATATTTTTGTAAAATCTGTTACGGTTTAGCTATTTCAGGTGGCCCGTGTCTGGTGACCACCTGTGACTAACTCACCAAGTCTAACTGATTTAGATTTTGAGCATTTCAAAATAATATTCTCGCGTTTCATGAAATTGCAAAGCATGGAAGAAATCATTACTAAGATAATCAATCGCTCAGTGTTATTTGTAGATACTATTCAAATCTTAAGGTAGTGGAAATCATGAAATTGTCTTTGTAAGTAGGGTGGAAAGGGAAAACACACAATATTAAATACAATAAATGAAAGAATGATTATTTCTGGACTTTATTTTATTCATCTAAAAATAGTGTATCCAAAAATGGAGCTGGAACACTAACATTGTTATAACGTCCCCAGCTTAAATAGGTACCATACTATGCACATTACATGCACACAGCAACCTTCAGTTCTTCTCCGTCCCAAAAGTTGTTATTCAAATGGATATTGCAGATCCGGGCACCCTAAGGAACATAATTATATTTTGTGGGGCCGCGCTGTATCAATAATCCTTTAACTATTGATGATACCAATAGACGCTCATTATTGTTGCGTTTGGTGTGGCAGCAACACGTTCAAATCAAATCAAATCAGTTTATTGCATACATGTTGTACATGGGTTGGAATAGTTTAAGAGGTATCAAACATGCACCCTGTAAGGGCACTGCAAAACAAATACAAATCAAATTAAATTAATAACATTTCATATCATCTTAATAAAATTAACCGCATGTCACATTTTACAAAATTATTATTATTATAATTATGAAAGAAATATACTGTCAAATCAAAACAAAACAAAATAAAATCCAAGTCAAAATAATTATGTAAGAAATATACTAATAGGTCAAATCAAAGCAAAGCAAAATAAAACAAAATAAAATAAAATCCAAAGTCAAAATAATTATGAAAGAAATATTCTACATGTCAAATCAAATAGAATACAAAGTCAAAATAAATAAAATTACTTAATTAATTTATTGTCAATGGGTTGGCAGCATTAACGGAGTAACTAAAAGGTTCGACTCGAAGCACAATGTAACAAAACCAGCAAAAATAACATACCGTCATACTGTATTGTAAAAATATGACAAACGCACAATAAATGTTAATGTACCCGCACTACGAGTAACATAATCCCTAGTATGTCAGGTGATAGTAAAAAATGGCGTACTATGACGTCGGAAATATAAAAGTACTCATTTATTGTTTGAAAAACTATCCCATTGTAAATAATCGTTAATACTTATTTAAAAAATGTATTTTTATTTTAGATATTTAATGCCGTTTTAGGTTTTGAAACACAAGTCTTTTATCAAGAGTACTGTACGCGGGCATTCTCCTTTAAAATACATGATTGTAATACAATTTACCTACTCTGTTTGCTGTACACATAACCTCTCTATTTTTGGTAAATTGACATCCTTCTTTTGTTGAACCTTTATCTAAGCAACGTTATTAAAATGAATGCATATCTATGATAATTAATTATCTGTGCAACAAACATTGTTTTCCCTATAAGCCGCTATGCGCCGTGGCGCTAGTACTGTCACTAAAAGTTGTGTTACAAAAGGAGAATAAAAAGTCGTCCATCTTGCAACCGTGTGGTGTTTCATTGTATAAGCAAAACCCAGATATAGATATCCTTAAACCTCCTTCAAAAGGTTATGGGCCTAGATCCCGCTCACAGGAGTCAGATCTTCAAGAGGAATCTATTTTGGGGTCGCTGCGGTATCAGCAGGGTTCCGTAGTCAACTAGGAACCCTTATAGTTTCGCCTTGTCTGTCTGTCCGTCCGTCCGTCCGTCCGTCCGTCCGTCCATCCGTCCGTCCGTCCTCGCTTAATTTTTGTGACCGTTAGCACTAGAAAGCTGAAAGTTGGTACCAATATGTGTATCAATCACGCCGACAAAGTGATAAAATAAAAATTGGAAAAAAATGTTTTATTAGGGTAGCCCCCCTAATGTAAAGTGGGAAGTGATTTTTTTTTTATTTCAACCCTAATGTGTGATATATTGTTGGAAAGGTATTTAAAAATGAATAGGGGTTTACTAGAATAACTTTTTGATAATATCAATAATTTCGGAAATAATCGCTCCAAAAGTAAAAAACAATGCGTCCCCCCCTCTAACTTTTGAACCATAAGTTTAGAAAATATGAAAAAAAACTGAAAAGTAGAACTTTATAAGGACTTTCTAGTAAAATCATTTTGAACTTGGATGGAAACAACAGATGGAAACAGCAGTTAACCAATATAATTTGGTCCCTGAATCGTATGAGCGCCTATACAATCCAGAGGTCAAGTTTCAATCGCCCGTAGAAGAAATTGTATAAATTATAGCATACCGTTTTGGTACGAAACCCTTCATGTGCGAGTCCAACTTGCACTTGGCAGTAGGTGATAAATGGGGTTTCTAGATCAGAGGAGATCTAGAAACCCCCATTTATCTATTCAATAAAAACTCCATTCATCTATTCAAACCCCATTTATCTATTCAATAAAAAACCCATTCATCTATTCAAACACACTACAAACTACTTACTGTTTCATTTCAATATATTCAGATAAGGTATCATTTATCCAGGAATACCAAAATATCCATCTATTCAAATAATTTCATCATCATCATTTTATTAATCGATCATCTATTCAAAATATTATTATTTCATTTTTTACTATTTCTTTTTCTTTGAACACTTTAAATAATTATTCAAATTTAAAATAAAACATCATTATTAATTCAGGTATTTATTTGTATAGACTAAAAGCAGGGGAGAGTAAATTTGAAGTCTGAATCATACAAATCTATTCAAATAGTAAAGAAGATGTAAACGTGTCTGCCCAACTCCGTATCTATTCGACATCAGTTATCACTTTTCAACTGATTGGAATTAAAATTTCTTTCAAACTGAATTAAATAAAAGAAATTTGATCTTCCGGTAGAATCTGGTAGCATATTATAATGTCTTCTGAATCAGGTATCACTAAATCATGCATTATGTTCCTCATTGATGATGTGCCGGTGACCCGACACTTTGCTGAATCCGCTTTCAATTTTTCAGGACCAATCTCCATATCGTTATCTCGGGAGAATGTTAGCTCTCTATTATCACTTTTAAAGACAAGTTCTTCAATGTTTCCCGAATTTAATGCATCATGCATGTTTTGATAGAATAAATCTTCTTGCGATGTATCTCTGACCTGAGGTTTTGATGAATCTGCGCTCGATTTTTTATGAGCAGGCTGAATCTCACGGATAAATATAGCCTCACCATTAGCGTTCTGAATAATAATTTTACAAATGCCTTCAGAACTATGTTCCATTGAATCTTGCATTGTAGCTAATATAATTTATTCTTAAATTCTTTATGCTCCAACCTTTTAACTACAATTTTAGGAATCGACTGTCGCATAAAATGACTGTATGTAATTTATAGTTATACAAGTCATATCGAGGATTGTATTTATTTTGAGACACGTTCTATTCACTCACTTCCTAGTTCTTGATACTGATAATTATAAATGTATAATGACATCGCACAGTTATTACCAGCAACTTATAACGATTAACATTGGATGGTATTGGTAGGGATAGAAAACTGTTACCTATTATCCAACTGTGAAAAATTAAACAACAAAATATTTATTTCAAAAATTTATTATCTATACACCATTTATTTAAACATATTACATTTTTTAAAGCACAAATTGAATCATGATAAATCGGAGCGGTAATCGGATCGTGCGTAATCGGAATCGGAGTTGGTTGTCAATTACAATGTGGGTAATTCAAAATTTTGCTGCCAGTTGATTTTGTCATTATCAATTTTAGTGATTTTTTTACTGTTAATTATTGTCTGATAAATCATAACATAATTTATTAAGTACCTAGTGTACACACTAATTGATTTTTGGCAACTTATTTCGATAAGTGTGACTAATAGTTTTGTTCAAAACAAATGTTGACCTTGCTTTTATTTTAAATGATTTACTTTGTTAATTCATCGTTATTTCCGTGGCTGGCGTGAACACATTGATAAGTCGACTTCCATGTTTTTTTTTTTATTGGCTTATTGCATCCTAGGCATTGGGATCTTATATGAAAAAAATTGACAGCTCAAAATATCCATAAATTTTGGAGAAATCGACCTTGGTCGTAAGTTGATAACTCTCATTTTGACGTGTCTAAATTTACAAGTCCACATATCCAATTAAGCATTCTCAAGTTTTTCTGATCAAACATTGATATGTTGATATATCAACCTATACTCAGTACCCAAATTAATATTCGTTATTTGACAAATCGAGTTATCGAGTTATCAAGTTTTTTTGGGCTGGCAACACTGCCCCAGTGACATGTAAAAATTATGTTCCGTATTTTAAAATTAATTTTAAATAGTAATTAAGTTATAATAAGGTGTAATTATTTGTGTAAACGTCTTATAAATGCGTAAATACCCAGGATAATTGTTTTCCTGATAAATAATAAAGATTTCGGTAACAAAACATCACCGGTAACCTAAAAACAACAGCTGATGTTCTAGCTACGGAGTGTTAAATTGGTGTTTATCGGATAATTCAGGGGAAGTATTGTTAACTTTCATATAATATCAGCCCACAATCGTAACTTTTAACTTTATAACACATCTATGACAATTTCTTGTCCATTTTTTTGCTGATTTACTACTCTAGACGGGTTCTAAATCGCTTTGTTGACAACCGTTCGTATGAAACAAAACTGAGAATAAATCCATAGTTCTGTTTGTTTGATCGGTCTTTACTGTATTAATTCTTTTTATTAGTTTTTATGATCATTATTGTGCATTATTTATTGGTTTAAAGTAGTAAGTTTAAGTAATTTTCTTTTTTTTCTCAAGCAAGCTACCCTCTTGTCAAAGTAAAGCAAATAAACTTAAATTGAATTTATAGATAATCTTTAAACCTAGTTCAGCAGCCTACCTCAATTCTTTCATAACTGAAGGCTTTTCCCTGTTTTAGTTTAATTTCATGTATTTTTCCCCACTCATCCCTAACTTTTCTTTATAAGTCTATTCTATTAGTTCTCACCGTTTCTTTACTTCTAATTTCAGTTACCATTCCGGAGACCATGCCTGTTATGACTCGTAAGATGGATATGGAGCTAAAATTGAGAACGGCCCTCCAAGAACTCAAACAATCAAATCTCCAAGTCCAACAACTGTTACTAGAGAGAGAAGAGAGTGAGGTGGAAGTCGTTGAGATTAATGGCAAAAATTCCAGCTTAAAAAGGGAGTTAGTAGACCTACATCAGCAATACTTGGACGTTGTTGATGAACGGGATCAATTGAAGGTGGTCACGGATGGTTTTAATAATTGTAGTAACCTGTATGAGGAGGTTTTATATAAAATTAGGGACTTAGAAGATGAGTTAATTAATGCCAATAGTCTTATTTTAAAATTACAACGAGAAAATGAATGTTCTCAGGTTAAACAAACAAATCTCTTTTATAACGAATTAGTAAATAATAATAGAAACCCCTCTTCCTTAATAACTATTGATCTGACTGAAGATTCCTTAGTAAAACATAATTATAAAGTTAGCAATAAGAAACTTAAAAAATATGCTAAACTGAATAGATTAATTAAAAAATGTAATCAATTTAAGAAACAGCATAAACTCTTTTCTAAATATATTCCACTAAGGAAAGAGCGTGTTGAATTAGTTAAAAAAGTAAATAATTATCAAATAAAATTAGAAGATAGCATAAAAATTTATGAAATTGATACTCAGCATTTGCAGTCTGAAATACAGGTTCTTAAGGACAAACTCAGTACCCTTTCCAGTAGGTATCTGAATTCTCAGAACCAAATTAGGGAGCATATCCTTGCTGCGAATGAGTTGGTAATGAGTCAATGTCGTTGTCAGTCAGATCCCCTATATGAAACTGTCCAGCCTGAGGTAATGGAGGACCCATCCCAGGCCGTGAATTCATTTCAGGACAGTACACTCAAACAAGTAACAGCTGATATTACACAAGAATATTTAGAAGTGGTACAGCCGGAGATTTATAATAGTCATGATTCTTACTCAATAATGTTCTCAGATAGTATAGGAAGAGGTGTAGGTAAATTAATAAGTAATAACCTGAGTTTTTCCCATCAAAATCATTGTATGCCAGGGTCAACATACCAACAGATAGTGGCCTCAGTAACTAAAAATGTTTATAATATAAATACTGATATAACTATATTTGTAGGAAATAGCTCAAAAATTAAAATAGAAGACATCACAAATTATGTAACAGAGTTGTTAAAGTTGAAGTGTCGGAAAATAATTTTGTGTGCTTTTCCATACCTCAAAAAATTGTCAAACAGGAAAAATAATTATATACACATGCTAAACAGGCATGTTCATTTCTTAGTTGGTCACTTTAGTGACAGACTTATATACTTTGATACCAACAGTTTTGTTGATAGACTTAAGTTGACACGGGGTAATGTGTATCTACCTATTAGTTGTAGACACAAAATAGCTAGGCTATTAGTTTATAATATTAACTCAGACATAGGTAGTATGTCGATGCATAGTTCTATAATTAACACGGCCAATATTAGTAATTATACTAATAATTCTTTTTACAATGTTTTCAATCCTTGTGTAACGTTAGACAATTCTCGAGTGGGGTCCAATATTAGTGGGATTTCATTGCCTGTTAGCATGGGAGTCTTGGGACCCACTCCGGATGATTTAAACTAGTCAGTAAGACAACAGAAGATACCAGTACTATTAATGTTATACCAAAACATAAAAATGTACCTTCTGGCTCTCAAAGACCTAAATGTAAAAAAGGGGCTAAGCAGAATGACTTGCAATTGTTTCATCAAAATATTCAAGGTTTCTCTTCAAAGCAACTTGAAATTGAATTGTTTTTAGAAAGAACAAAGTTTGAAATTGTTTGTTTCACTGAGCATTGGTTAAGAGACTATGAAATGCTAATTAATTACGCAAATTACAGTGTGGGCAGTTGCTTTAACCGTAAATCTAAGATTCGTGGGGGTTCATTAATCTTAATTAAAAATTGTATTAAATTTAATACTCGTAGTGACATTGTTAATCTATCTGTTGAATATAATATTGAGCTGTCTTGTGTTGAGCTCGATAAGCATATAATAGTGTGCGTTTACAGACCCCCAAATTATCAAAACTACTCTATATTTGAGTCAGTAATGGAAGATGCTTTAGCTAAACTTGCAACTAGTCCTAAATCTCTGGTTATCTGTGGTGATTTTAACGTTAATATTTTAGACAAAAATTCGAATACCAGTAGATTTTTACATCTTTTTAAATCATTCAATCTGTTAAACGTGTTTTCAGAACCAACCCGAATTACTACAAATTCTGCTACATGTATTGATAATGTTTTTTGTTGTTGTGAATACTTGAATAAATCCATTGTAAATTACCTACCTTCTGATCACAGCGGTCAATCCGTGGTTTTCGAGTCCTACACACCAGTACAAAAAATCCAAATAAAATCTAGACAAATAACACCCAGCAATTTAAATAGGTTTAATGATAATTTAATTAGTTATTTAGGCATTCCAAGCCAGATTATTGACAATGTAAATCTATTTTATGAGGAATTCTTTTCGGTGATTCACACAGAGTTCAATAAAACAATAAAAACGAAAACTAAATCTATTTGCCCTAAGTTTATGTTTAGTGACTGGGCAACTAAGGGCATTAGGAAAAGTAGGGAGCGATTGTTTGAGCTGTACGGTCTTAAGCCTTACATTAACTCAGAAACTTTTAATAAATATGTTGCAACTTACTCGAAAATCTTCAAAAACGCTTGCAAAGTAGCTAAAGCCTTATTCATTAGCAACAAGATTAAATCCGCCGATAATAAAATAAAGACGGTTTGGAAAATTATCAATACTGAAACGAATAGAAATAAAAAAAATAATAATGATATCACTCTAGAGACTTCACGTGGCCTTTTAAGTGCTAAAAACGAAGTTGCTCAAGAATTTGTAGATTTCTTCACTGGTATCCCACTTAAAACTACTGAAACCTTAAATTCGTCACCCTTGCTTTCTATTGAGTTATTAAAAGCAAACGTTTCAGCCTGTCCGGTTGAGTTTCAATTTAAACATATAAACCCCATAGCAGTCATTAAAGCTTTTAAGGAAATTAAAGTCAAATTAACCGAAGATCTATGGGGACTGTCGATTAAAGTTTGCCAAGTTATTATTGAGACTGTAGCTCCGTACTTAGCCTTAATATTTAATTTGTGTGTGGACCAGGGAGTCTTCCCGGACCTTATGAAATACAGCAAGGTTATACCTCTTTTCAAATCCGGTGATAGTAAAGACACCAATAACTATAGACCCGTATCCGTTTTGCCTGTTTTTAGCAAGGTGTTTGAAAAGGTAATGCTTAATCAAATGCTCATCCACTTTAACACCAATAAAATCTTACATGAGAAACAGTATGGTTTCACCAAAGGACGTTGTACGACTGACGCCGGTGTCACCTTATTAAAACATATATTTACTGCGTGGGAAGAGTCACAAGACGCCATAGGGATCTTCTGTGACCTCTCGAAAGCATTTGATTGCGTCAACCACGAAACCCTTCTCATAAAGCTCGAACATTACGGTTTAGGGAAACTTGCGCTCAGTTTAATGAAGTCGTATTTAAGCGATAGACATCAGCAAGTACAAATAAATGGTGTCAATTCAATGGGCTTAAAAGTAAGCATGGGTGTGCCACAAGGTTCGATATTAGGTCCTTTTCTCTTTTTGGTCTATATTAATGATCTACCCCATTTATTTAAAAATCAACCTGAAATGGTATTGTTTGCCGACGATACTTCTTTAATATTTAAGGTAAACAGACGTGCCACAAGTCTTGATGACGTAAATAACGCCTTACTGCAGGTTCATAATTGGTTCACCGTCAATAATTTAGTATTAAATGGGAAAAAAACGAAGTGCATAAAATTTGCTCTACCAAATGTCAAAAGTACAGATTGTGACATAGTATTGAATCAAGAGAAACTAGAATTTGTCGATGAAACTGTTTTCTTGGGGATAACGATTGACTCAAGGCTACAGTGGGGTCCGCATTTAACATCTCTTGCAGGACGGCTGAGTTCAGCAGCATATGCTGTTAGGAAGATCCGTCAATTTACTGACGTAGATACCGCGAGACTAGTCTATTTTAGCTATTTTCATAGTGTTATGTCATACGGTATTTTACTATGGGGACGGGCTGCAGACATCGAGTCTATATTTATTCTGCAGAAAAGAGCCATTAGAGCCATATATGGTCTACGAAGGCGCGAATCTCTGAGAGAGCTGTTCAAGGAAATTAACATCATGACAGTACCTTGTCAATACATCTATGAAAACATCATGTACGTTAGGAAAAATCTGCATTTATTTAGCAAAAGAGGGGATAGACACCACTATAATACGAGAAATAGGGACCAACTGGTTCAACCAGGTTTCAGGCTAGCTAAAGTAGACTCATCTTTCATGGGGTACTGTTTAAAATGTTACAATAAAATACCCCCTCACATTCTTCAACTGAATGAGACGAAATTTAAATCTTGTATAAAACGCACACTATGTAGGCAAGCATACTACAAGTTGGGGGATTACATTGATGATAAAAATGCTTGGCTCAATGCTGGTCCTGCTCCACAACCATAGGGGCAAATAAATCGATTATCATGTGAAGTTATTGTAGAGGCTGCAGAAGATTGTAAAAATATCTTTGCATTGTATAGATTCAATGTCTTAATATTGTATAATTGCATGGCACATGTGTGAGTACTATCTATCTATATAAATAAAGAGAGAAGTCCTGACTGACTGACTGACTGACTGATTGACTGACTCATCAACGCCCAGCCCAAACCCTTGGACCTAGAAAGCTGAAATTTTGCACAGAGGTTCTCTTTATAATGTAGACAAGGAATAAGGAAGGATTTTTCGAAATTCAACCCCTAAGGGAGTTAAATAGGGGATGAAAGTTTGTATGGAAAATCGTCATTTTCACGCGGGCGAAGCCGCTGGCAAAAGCTAGTGTACTATAAAGCCACTTTTTACTTTTTTACATTTAGTTATATTTTAGTGATGCTGCCCTGGTGGCTGAGAGAATGTCATGCTCACTCAAATGTCTCGCTGATGGTGGCGGGTGTGTCGGATCATTTAGTTCCCTTCAAAATGGTTGAGTTAGATGGTGCTGATCCATGCGTCATGTTCGTGAACGGGCGCTGTCAGTGGAGACTGGTCATTCCTTAGTTGCCATGGTGTATATATATATTTTTCTTTGATTTATTATATCTTTTTACTCTGGACGCTCTTAACTTGCACGTCTTGCTACATAGTTCTCACATAATACCATCTCAACATGAATGATATAATGTACCAAGATTTTGTAACAAATTCTGATTTAAAAGAGTGTCCATGGAGTTTCTTGCCCGTTCTTCTTCATGAGATCTACGTTAGGGAACTGGCAACTACAGTACTTTCACAAGTTATTATGCCTTGTGATTGTGACTGTAGCGTAGGAGTGCAATGCGTCGTTTCGGGAGTTGCTGCGTCGGGCTGCGCGGCGCCGGATGTTACCGGCGGCGAGTGGTGTGGGTGCGGGGGCGCGCGGCGGCGTGTGCCGTGGCGGCGGGTGTGCGGGGCTCCGGGTCGCGGGGCGGCGGTTGCGCGTTGCGGCGTGCATTCGTTGTTCCGTGATTCGGGGTCTCGAGCATTCGTTGTTGCGGTTGCGTCGCTGCGTGCTTTCGTGCTCGCAGTGTTCGTTGTTGCGGGCATTCGGTGGCGTGTGGTTCGGCGTGGTGGCTTTCGGAATGACGTATTGCACTCGTAGTTTCGTTCTTCTTCCGTCCTTCTGACATTCAAAAGTGCCTGTAATGGCTTAATTGAAATAAAATATTTGAGTTTGAGTTTGAGTTTATGGCCAAGCGAAGTATTTCTGTGTAAATTATGACAAATCGAGTTAACAAGTTATGGTCAACCGAAGTATTTCTGTGTAAATTGTGACAAATCGAGATATCAAGTTCTGGCCAACCGAAGCATTTCAGTTTAAATTGTGATATTTGAGATGTCCAGTTACGGCCAACGAAGTTCTGAACCCTAAATGTAATAAAATTGCTATCACTACAATGTCCGTTACAAAAAAAGTTAACGTTAAATGAATATGTTTGGTAGACAACTTATTAACCAAAGTTGTATTAAAAAATAATTGATTTGACAACAAACTTCTGAAAAAAGTAATCACGATCACTACATATTTTAAACCAAAGTCCTCCGCCGCGTCTGTTTTTTGTCTGTTCGCGATAAACTCAAAAACTACTGCACCGATTTTCATGCGGTTTTCACCATTGAATAGAGTGGTTATTGACAAAGGTTTTAGTATGTATATAATTTGATTGAAATCCACGCGGGCAAAGCCTCGGGCATCAGCTAGTAATTTATAAAATATGGTTACACATCCCTCGCTCTAATTGAAATCAAAGAAAAGGCCATACAAATACAAAAACGTTTACGATTCTGGGGGAAAATTTCTATGGCAACCAATTAAATAGCTGCAACATAACAAAAACAACATATGCAAAATAAATTTCAGGAAAAGCCTGGAACGCGAACCGCTTTTTATTCAATAAATTTTCGGAAAAGGTGTCAGTCCACAACCACAATAGATGTCTTTAGATTGAACCCAATCTTTAAGGAGGCTTTGCCAATCAGTGCAGAGAGAAAAAAAGATTTGATGAACATGATTGACTTGATTCACAACTCTTTTAAGGGGTTTTATACGTCGGTGATGTCTCTGGATCTACTGATCCAGATTTGGACGAGGACAACCCAGACGAAGAAGACTTTGAATTTCAATAAAATCTTTTTTTTTATCTTCACTGATTGGCAAAGGAGATTTGGCTCAACCTCAAGACATCTATTGTGGTCCTTATTAATTTGATTTGCTTAATTTTATTAATTTTTAAAATTTACACATTATGCCTTAAATCCCCGAAGGGTCAGGCAGTGGTGTACCTAATAGAACACCCACATTTCACCAGGTATATGTTTTAAATCCCATGTAATAGGGGGCGAGCCTATTGCCATCTACCGGGCACAAATCCAGACTCCGTGACTGTTACTGATAAATTCCTGATGAAAAAACCCAATCATATTTTGACCAACCCGGGAATAGAACCCAGGACCTCATGCCCATGGGGGGACAGCAATTTTACCAGAGAAGTGTCTATCTTTTAAGCTAGAACTCTAACTTCTAAACTAAATAAGTGAAAAATCTTAAAAAAAATATATGCTATAGATCGCATTAGAAACTTTCAACCAAAATTGGTTTGAACGAGATATAGTTAGGAGTTTTTGAGATATAGCACATTTAAAAAACCGCAAATATAACTTTGTCCTTGATACAAACACTATGAAAAACAAACTTATCACAAAATTAGTATTTCTATCGCCGTTAAAACAAGAAATAATACAAACTTGAGGGGGCTTCCCTACTAATGATGGTACGAAACCCTTCATGTGCAAGTCCGACTTGCACTTGCCCAGTTTTTTTTTGTTTGTCATCTTTTTGCTAATATCTATATAAATAAAAAGATAAGTTCTGACTGACTGACTGACTAATCAATGCCCAGCCCAAACCCTAGGACCTAGAATGCTGATTTTTTGCACAGAGGTTCCCTTTATAATGTAGACTAGGAATATGGAAGGATTTTTGGAAATTAAACCCCTAAATGAATTAAATAGGGGATGAAAGTTTGTATGGAAAATCGTTATATTTGTAGTTTAGCTGACATTCACGGGGGCAAAGTCGCGGGCAAAAGCTAGTCCAATAATATTAATGCGTTTGTTATTAAAATAACATTGTTTACCTATTAAAACTCCCCATTCAGTAGGTGAATAAGTTGATAACTGTTGGTAAATACGTTAATAACGCGGTGAATAAGTTGACAAGTCGGTGAATAAGTTGATAAGTCGTTGGTGAACGAGTTGATAAGTCTATTATTATGCAATCTATGGGGAATTTCGATTATTTACTGTCATCATTTAAAAGAGGGCATAAAATAACCTTTAAAACAACTGCAACATTTATGTAAAACTAATTTATCGATTTACCAGAAGACGACAAACCCTTTAAATGGCCGTCCTGACAAATTGCAGTTTTAGACTTGTCAACATATTCACGCCAGCCACGGAAATATAGACTCGATGTCTGCAGCCCGTCCCCATAGTAAAATACCGTATGACATAACACTATGAAAATAGCTAAAATAGACTAGTCTCGCGGTATCTACGTCAGTAAATTGGCGGATTTTCCTAACAGCATATGCTGCTGAACTCAGCCGTCCTGCAAGAGATGTTAAATGCGGACCCCACTGTAGCCTCGAGTCAATCGTTATCCCCAAGAAAACAGTTTCATCGACAAATTCTAGTGTCTCTTGATTCAATACTATGTCACAATCAGTACTTTTGACATTTGGTAGAGCAAATCTTATGCACTTCGTTTTTTTCCCATTTAAGACTAAATTATTGACGGTGAACCAATTATGAACCTGCAGTTGGGCGTTATTTACGTCATCAAGATTTGTGGCACGTCTGTTTACCTTAAATATTAAAGAAGTATCGTCGGCAAACAATACCATTTCAGGTTGGTTTTTAAATAAATGGGGTAGATCATTAATATAGACTAAAAAGAGAAAGGGACCTAATATCGAACCTTGTGGTACACCCATACTTACTTTTAAGCCCGTTGAATTGACACCATTTATTTGTACTTGCTGATGTCTATCGTTTAAATACGATTTCATTAAACTGAGCGCAAGTTTCCCTAAACCGTAATGTTCAAGCTTTCTGAGAAGGGTTTCGTGGTTGACGCAATCAAATGCTTTCGAGAGGTCACAGAAAATCCCTATGGCATCTTGTGACTCTTCCCACGCAGTAAATATATGTTTTAATAAGGTGACACCGGCGTCAGTCGTACAACGTCCTTTGGTGAAACCATACTGTTTCTCATGTAAGATTTTATTGGTGTTAAAGTGGATGAGCATTTGATTAAGCATAACCTTTTCAAACACCTTGCTGAAAACAGGCAAAACGGATACGGGTCTATAGTTATTAGTGTCTTTACTGTCACCGGATTTGAAAAGTGGTATTACCTTGCTGTATTTCATAAGGTCCGGGAAGACTCCCTGGTCCACACACAAATTAAGTATTAAGGCTAAATACGGAGCTACAGTCTCAATAATAGCTTGACAAACTTTAATCGACAGTCCCCATAGATCTTCGGTTAATTTGACTTTAATTTCCTTAAAAGCTTTAATGACTGTTATGGGGTTTATATGTTTAAATTGAAACTCAACCGGGCAGGCTGAAACGTTCGCTCTTAGTAACTCAATAGAAAGCAAGGGTGATGAATTTAAGGTTTCAGTAGTTTTAAGTGGGATACTAGTGAAGAAATCTACAAATTCTTGAGCAACTTCGTTTTTCGAATTTAAAAGGCCACGTGAAGTCTCTAGAGTGATATCATTATTATTTTTTTTATTTCTATTCGTTTCACTATTGATAATTTTCCAAACCGTCTTTATTTTATTATCGGCGGATTTAATCTTGTTGCTAATGAATAAGGCTTTAGCTACTTTGCAAGCGTTTTTGAAGATTTTAGAGTAAGTTGCAACATATTTATTAAAAGTTTCAGAGTTAATGTAAGGCTTAAGACCGTACAGCTCAAACAATCGCTCCCTACTTTTCCTAATGCTTTTGTTGCCCAGTCACTGAACATAAACTTAGGGCAAATAGATTTAGTTTTCGATTTTATTGTATTATTGAACTCCGTGTGAATCACCGAAAAGAATTCCTCATAAAATAGATTTACGTTGTCAATAATCTGGCTTGGAATGCCTAAATTAATAATTAAATTATCATTAAACTTATTTAAATTGCTGGGTGTTATCTGTCTACATTTTATTTCGATTTTTTGCACTGGTGTGTAGGATTCGAACACAACGATTTGACCGCTGTGATCTGAAGGAAGGTAATTTACAATGAATTTATCCAAGTAGTCGCAGCAACAAAAAACATTATCCAGACATGTAGCAGTATTTGTAGTAATTCGGGTTGGTTCCGAAAACACGTTTAATAAATTAAATGATTTAAAAAGGTGCAAAAATCTACTACTATTCGAATTTTTGTCTAAAATATTAACATTAAAGTCGCCACGTACAACTACTGATTTATTACCAGTTACAAGTTTTGCTAAAACATCTTCCATTACTGACTCAAATGTAGAGTAGTTTTGATAATTTGGGGGCCTGTAAACGCACACTATTACATGCCTATCCAGCTCAACACAAGATAGCTCAATAATATGTTCCACCGATAGTTTAGCAATATCAGCACGAGTCTTAAATTTAATAGAATTTTTAATTAAGATTAATGATCCCCCACGAATCTTACATTTTCGGTTATAGCAACTGCCCACGCTGTAGTTTGCATAACTTATTAACATTTCATAGTTTCTCAACCAATGTTCAGTGAAACAGACAATTTCAAATTTTGTTTTCTCTAAAAATAATTCAATTTCAAGTTGCTTTGAGGAGAGGCCTTGAATATTTTGATGAAATAATTGCAACGAATTCTGCTTAGCCCCTTTTTTACATCTAGCTTGTCGAGAGCCAGAAGGTACAATATTATTGTTTAAAGTGACATTAATTTTACTGGTACCTTCTGTTGTCTTACTAACTAGTTTAAATGAGCATCTGGAGTGAGATCAAAGATGCCCATGCTGTCACTATGCAATGTCATTCTACCATCAGTGGAACCCACTGAAGAATCCTCTGTATTTAAAAAATTATAAAAAGAATTATTAGTAAAATTACTAATATTGGCAGTGTCAATTATAGTACTAAACAACGACATACTATTTATGTCTGAGTGAATATTATAAACTAATAGCCTAGCTATTTTGTGTCTACAACTAATAGGTAGACACACTTCGATCAATAATGTACTAGATTCCCGATAAGCGCTTCAAAAACGGCCCGAAATATAAGACCACAAACGTATTTGTGGTCTTATTTCAAATCAGTATGGTCCAATCATAGCCAACATTAAGACGTCAAAATACCGCAGTATGCGTTCAAAAACTGCGTAAATAACCACCGTAACACCAAGGTTTTGGAAGGAATATCTTTTTTTCGGTAATTTAATATCATTATGTGCTTTTTCATAATATTTAAACATAATTAAACTGTAAATATAATTAAATCAGCGAATACTATAATTGTTTGGCCAATGTTTGCTACAACGCACCAACTATTGTATCATGTTCTTGAACAGGGAACGCTAGTTCCGCAATAGAATAAGCACGACATTGTACACAAAATGCTTTTAACCGTATTGCTTAAAGTTTAAGTTTCATTTTAGAATGAATATTTTTGTACTGATGACTTTTTACTTTGGAGCGACATTTAAAATGTTTTGCTTCTAATCTTTCTCCGATGAAAGGGCTTAAATAAATATACTTTACAATGAAAATTAAACGTTATGTTTAAGTGTTAAGGTTTATAATCATCTGATGTTGTTAATAATATTGAACTTTTTTCTAAGATGCTATGTAGATGTTTACGTGTGTGCAAACGTGGCCACTTGAGCGACTTAGTTTTGTTCCTGATGCTTAATCTAGTACTATTATTGATCGAAGTAGACACACATTACTTGGTGTCGACTTAAGATTATCAACAAAACTGTTGATGTCAAAGTATATAAGCCTGTCACTATAGTGACCTACTAGGAACTGTACATGGCTATTCAGCCTGTGAATATAATTGTTTTTCTTGGCTGACAATTTCGCAAGGTATGGAAAGGCACACAATATTATTTTACGACAATTTAACTCTAACAATTCAGTAACACAGTTTGTGATGTCTTTTATTTTAACTTTTGAACTATTCCCTACAAATATAGTGATGTCAGTATTTTTATTATAAACATTTCTAGTAACTGATGCCATAATCTGTTTGTATGTAGCCCCTGGCATACAATGGTTTTGATTTGAAAAACTCAGGTTACTCAGGACACTTATTAATTTACCTACACCTCTTCCCATGCTATCTGAGAACATTATTGATTTAAAACAATCCTGACTGTGATATTTCTCAGGCTGAACCACTTGTAAATAATTTTGTGTAATATCAGCTGTTACTTGTTTAAGTGTACTGTCCTGAAATAAATTCACGGCCTGGGATGGGTCCTCCATTACCTCAGGCTGGACGGTATCATTTATAGGATCTGACTGACAACGACATTGACTCATTACCAACTCATTCGCAGCAAGGATATGCTCCTTAATTTGGTTCTGAGAAGTCAGATACCTACTGGAAAGGGAACTGAGTTTGTCCCTAAGAACCTGTATTTCAGACTGCAAATGCCGAGTATCAATGTCATAAATTTTTATGCTATCTTCTAATTTTATTTGATAATTATTTACTTTTTTAACTAAATCAACACGCTCTTTCCTCAGTGGAATATATTTAGAAAAGAGTTTATGCTGTTTCTTAAATTGGTTACATTTTCTAATTAATCTATTCAGTTTAGCATATTTTTTAAGTTTCTTATTGCTAACTTTATAGTTATGTTTTACCAAGGAATCTTCAGTCAGATCAATAGTTATTAAGGAAGAGGGGTTACCATTATTGTTTACTAATTTGTTATATAAGAGGTTTGTTTCTTTAACCTGAGAACTTTCGTTTTCTCGTTGTAATTTTAAAATAAGACTATTGGCATGAATAACTTCATCTTCTAAGTCCCTAATTTTATATAAAGCCTCCTCATATAGATTACTACAATTATTAAAACCATCCGTGACCACCTTCAATTGATCCCGTTCATCAACAACGTCCAAGTATTGCTGATGTAGGTCTACTAACTCCCGTTTTAAGCTGGAATTTTTGCCATTAATCTCAACGACTTCCACCTCACTCTCTTCTCTCTCTAGTAACAGTTGTTGGACTTGGAGATTTGATTCTTTGAGTTCTTGGAGGGCCGTTCTCAATTTTAGCTCCATATCCATCTTACGAGTCATAACAGGCATGGTCTCCGGAATGGTAACTGAAATAAGAAGTAAGGAAACGGTGAGAACTAATAGAATTGACTAATAAAGAAAAGTTAGCGATGGGAGGGGAAAAAACATGAAATAAAACTAAAACTAAAACAGGGAAAAGCCTTCAGTTATGAAAGAATTGAGGTAGGCTGCTGAATAAGGTTTAAAAGATAATCTATAAATTCAATTCATTTAGATTGAATATTCAATTTGCTTTACTTTGACAAGAGGGTAGCTTACTTGAGAAAAAAAAAAAAAGAAAATTTAACTTATTACTCTAAAGCAATAATAATGCACAATAATGATCATAAAACGATTTAATTTTGTAAAGACCGATCGAACAAACAGAGCTATGAATTAATTCTCAGTTTTGTTACTTATTACGACCGGTTGTCAACAAAGCGATTTAGAACCTGTATAGGGTAATAAATCAGCAAAAAATATACAAAAAATTGGCTTGGATGTGTTATTAAGTTAAAATTTGCTTTTGGGTGTTGATACTATATAAAACTTAACAATACTTCCCCTGAATTATCCGATAAACACTCCGTAGCTAGAACATCAGCTGTTGTTTTTAGGTTACCGGTGACGTTTTGTAACCAAAATCTTTATTATTTATCAGGAAAACAATTTTCCTGAGTATTTACGTATTTCTAAGACGTTTACACAAATAATTACACCTTATTTTATCTTAATTACTAATTAAAATTAATTTTTAAATACGGAGCAAAATTTTTACATGTCACTGGGGCAGTGTTGCCAGCCCAAAAAAGTACGAACGGCGCGCAAGTGCCTGGGAGTGAAAGGCCCACCAAAGGACGCCGGGTACGAATGGTGGGTTTGGAGCTTGAGAAGCTTCGGAAATCCAACTGTAAGGCGAGATGTAAATGGCAGGGATCACGAAAGGACGGGGGACCGAGAGAAGAGAGGCTGAGAGCTGAGTTCCATGATGTGCGAGCGAGATATCGAAAGGCAATGGAGGAGGCGGAGCTTGGACACTTCAGGTCGATTGCCGAATCGGGTAACGCGGATCCGTGGGGGTTGGCCTACCGCGCCGCTAGCGGCAGGCTAAGGCCACCTCCCCGGGTCATCAACGGTATTGCGCTGGCGGAGGGCTTTTTGTGCACTGTGGGCGACGCGGCGACGGGCCTCCTGCGGGTGCTGTGCCCGGACGATGACTCGTCTCGGGACACGCCGTATCACAGGCAGATCCGTGTCGCCGCCTCGCTCATCCCGTCAGGCCAGGCTGCGCCTCCTCTGTCGCGTGACGATCTGGGCGGCATCGTTAGGAGCCTTCCGAACACGGCACCGGGCTTGGACGGAATCAGCGCGCGAATCGTTAAGAATGTGTGGAAAGCCGTCCCCGCGGAAGTAACCGCGGTGTACGGCAAGTGTGTGTTGGAGGGTGTGTTTCCGGATGTGTGGAAGGAGGGCTGGCTGCTTGTCTTGCCTAAGGGCAACGGCAAGCCGCTGACCGACCCCAAGGCCTACAGACCTATAACGCTACTGCCTGTGCTTGGGAAAATTTTAGAACGGGTCATCCTACAATGCGCTCCTATGATCGGCAACCAGATCTCTGCTGCCCAGCACGGGTTTTCTCGGCGTAAGTCAACCGCCACGGCGCTCAATGATATCCTGCGCGCCGCGAGGGAGGGCTCGGGCAAGTATGTGCAGGCCATATTCTTGGACATTTCGGGCGCCTTTGACAACGCCTGGTGGCCGATGATCCTGACGAAAGTCAAGCGGGGGGGGGGGTGTCCGCCCAACATCTTTGAGATGCTGGCTTTTTTTTTTTTTTTTTATTGTTTATTAATTAAAGATTAAAATAAAATGTAAATACAAAAACATCACAAAAATCTCAATAGGTTTGTCCGGATGTTGAAACACTTATGAACTATCTTAAAACTAACATAAAAAATAAACTTAATTAATTTATGGTTCACACATAATTATAACAAATTGTGAGGTAGGACCCAAAAAATATACTAAGAAAGATTACAAACATACCCACGGTTTGGGTCGGAATCGGAATTGCGTCGATGCTAATAACTAAGTGAATGATATTTAAACAGGATGATGCATTGTCAGAGAGAGTCAAAGAATTTTTTGTATTTAACTTTATAATTACCTACTATTTGTTATTTCCGATTGAACTTTTGTTGGAATGTCATTAATTAGCGTAGGTATCAAATAAGCGACGGTTCGTTTCCCGTAATAGTTCTTGTATTTCGGTACTACCAGTTTTGATTGGGCTGCCAATCTTGTTGCTATGCTATGGTTGAATTTAATTTGCAGATCTTTGTTGGTGAACTGTTCTATTGGCTGACTACTTCTCCCGCCGGCGAGTCGGGCTTTTCACCGGAAACCGGGTGGAGTGGAAGGTGTCCCCCACTGTCAGGATCCGGTCAGGAGTGTCGCCTCGACGATGGTTCTGGGGGTGGTACTCGATGCAGGTCTGTCCTTCGCGCTGCATGCGACGTCGATAGGGGAACGCGCGGCCAAATGTTTCGGAAAGATGTCAAGAGTGTCGGCATCTTCCTGGGGTATCCGATATCCCGGACTGCGCGTCCTCTACAGGGGCACTTTCGTAGCCACGGTGACGTATGCGGCTGCTTGTTGGCACAAAAGAGCGGCACTCCACGTTGTTCGCAGCGCGTTGCTCAGGTGCCAGAGGCCAAGTCTGATACTGCTGACGAAGGCGTACAGGTCTACCAGTACGGCTGCGCTGGCAGTGTTGGGTGGTGTCCTCCCGGCGGACCTGGAGGTGACTCGTGCTGGGCGGTTCGATGAGGAGCGCCAGGCCGCGGCCGAGGCACAGGTAGAGCTAGGCTTGCGGCGGCGCGTGCTGGCCCGACGTAAAACTGAGATCTGGGATGAGACGATGGATGCGTGGCAGAGTAGATGGGTGAGTGAAGAGAAAGGACGGGAGCTGTTCCGTTTTTTCCCGGACGTGCGGGATCGCCTCAAGTCGCGTTGGGTTGAGCCAGACCACCAGCTGTCCCAGATTCTCACGGGACACGGGTGCTTTAGGAAAAGGCTGCATGATATGGCGCTATGCGAGGACAGTATGTGCGAATGTGGTATGGAAGAGGAAGACCTGCATCACGCTCTGTGGGTCTGTCCCCTGTATGCTGAGGCCAGGTGCGAGATGATGCATGGGATAAGTCGCACGGAGGCCGGTCCGATCTACTACGGCGATCTCATGAGTTCACCGGCGAACTTTGCGGGGCTACGCGGATTTGTGCACAAATGGCACGCCGCTCGGAGGAAAGCGGAGCTGGAGCAGAGGGAGCTCAGCTTGGATACTGGAGTGGTCAGGCAGCGAAGTACATCCGTACCTGTACCGTCAAGCCCTAATAAGGGAGAGTTGCAAGGGGCACACATGGCTAATTTGTAAGGGTCAAGAAGCGCCTGCAGATTGATAAGAATGCCAAGTGAGCTATGTCCGCAGCCGCCCCACGTTTCGGCCCGCATAACGCATGCGTTGGAAGGGCCATGGGAAGGTTGGAGGGAGTGTCCCTATCTACGCTACCTACTTCGCTGCCTGCCGTTGGAGCGAACGGACGTATCTAGTCTGCGCGTGCGTATTTTACGTTCTTTTTCGTGATTGGTCCGCGTCGTTTATCGGTGGCTCCTTGTCTCGCTCGGGGAGTTCTCCATAAGCGGCCGCGGCCATATTGCTTTCGGAGCGGGTGGCGTTGTACCTCACGGCGTCACACCGAAAAACTGGTTGGGGGATACCTCATCCCAGGTCCTCTGGGTAACGGGCTCTCTCTTCTAGTATTTAAGTGAGGTACAGTCCCCGTTTCGGCGGGTCTGGACGGTTACTCATCCAACGGTGCTGTCGAAAGTCGGCTAACATGAGTTCTGAGGGGGGAGAGGAGCCCCAACCGTGGAGCGACGGTTGCCTCTTCCGCTTGGCGTCGGCCTCTCAGGGGCTGTGAAAGCAGATGCCATAGGGTGGTTGCTGGGGGTCTTGTTGGTCTTTTTATGTGTATCAGCATTCCTTCAGCTGAGGGGGGCTGCTGCCTCTGGTGGGGCGGCCCCATCCTCGCCTCTCGGCCCTTTTCACTTGCTTAAAGCTTGGGGGGTCGGGGGGTGGTTGCCATCTGACCGACATCCAGGTGCAATGGTGAGTGAGAGAACTGGTCTTCGAACGACGATCTGCGCCAGAAGGGTGGCACAGCGCCGGGTGTGCGACCAACCACCAGGTGATCGTGTATTGTAATCGGGTTCAAGCCGACGGTTTCTGTCCCTATGGACATCGTAGTTTGTTGATCTGAGACCGCTTCCGACGTCCGGTGGGTGGTGTCTGAGTGAGAGCTTGGGCGGGGGGCCTGCACGGCCCCCCACACCCCCCGTGCGGCGGTCGTATCTCTGACTCGCTGAAGGTAGCCAAATGCCTCGTCATCTAATTAGTGCCGCGCATGAATGGATTAACGAGATTCCCTGCCTGCCGTTGGAGCGAACGGTCGTGTCTAATCTGCGCTCGCGTATTTTGTATTTGTTGTATTTAGTTAAAATTGTCGCCTTCTATAATCTGTGTCGATCACATAATAGTAACTTTTATGTCACATCACTACTGCTCTGTGGACATCCCTAGCTACGAGTACTGTAAAATTATATTAATTAAAGTTTTCTGCTATTCAATAAAATAACAAGTTATTTTCATTGAACTTCATCAGGTTATGGGCCCAGAGAGCTCGATTAATAGATTCAGTGCAAAAAAAAGTCAGCAAAATCAGTGAATAAAATACCGGTATAGAAGACATAACCTCAAAACGCAACGTGCACAATTTTCACGAACTTTATTCTGCATTCATCTTCGAATCCACACAATTACAATGTCTTCAAATAACTCATTGGCATTAATTGAAAAGTTAACGGGCCGTGACAACTTCAATACATGGCGTTTTGCAGTCAAAACGTATTTACAGCATGAAGAGTTGTGGGACTGCGTGGAATGCACAGAACCAAGTAAAGTTGATCAAAAACGTGACACTAAAGCGAGAACGAAAATAATACTTCTTGTTGATCCGATAAACTATGTTCATTTACAAGAAGCAAGCACTGCAAAACAAGTGTGGGAAAACTTATCCCGCGCTTTCGACGATTCCGGGCTAACACGCCGAGTTGGTTTGCTGCGTGACTTATGCAATACTACATTAGCTGGATGTCCAAATGTAGAGGAATATGTAAGCAAAATTATGACGACAGCTCATAAATTACGGAACATTGGCTTCCAAGTGGATGATGAGTGGCTCGGTACACTTCTGCTCTCCGGTCTACCTGAAAATTACAAGCCAATGATATTAGCCCTAGAAAGTTCAGGTATTAAGATTAGCTCTGACTCAGTGAAAGCAAAAATTTTACAAGATGTAAAACAAACTGATAGTGATTCAACAGCATTTGCTACAAGTCAGAAGTATCACAATAAAAACAAGAAAAATTCAAAAGGACCCCGCTGCTATACATGCAACAAGTATGGTCATAAGAGTCCAGAGTGTAAATCCAAACCTAAAAAGGATCAGAAGACTGATGCGAATAAACAAACAAGCTCTCACTATGCTGCTGTATTTATTGCTTCTTCTGACTACTCCGATGCCTGGTATGTTGATTCTGGCGCTTCTGTACACATGACGAAACACAATATACTGAAAGAAGAAACAAATGCACACATGAAAAGCATTAAATTAGCAGATAATAAAACACTACCAGTTCAAAGCTCAGGAAAATTAAGCTTATGTGTTTATAATGAAAGAGGTCAACAAAATGAAATATTGTTTACTAATGTGTTATATGTGCCTGGACTTGCTGCCAACCTGCTGTCTGTAAGTCAAATTATTCAAAATGGTGGCCAAGTTAAGTTTAATAAGAATGGCTGTGTTATTCTGAATAGAAAGAATGTAATAGTAGCAACAGCAAACTTAATAAATAATATGTACCGGCTAAATATGCCTGATAGCTATGCATGCATATCTGACGTCACTGACGCAGACACACACCTGTGGCACCAACGGCTGGGTCATCTGAATCTTCAAAGCATGAAGAAAATGACTGAAAATACAGCAGACTTAAGCTTAAGTCAAGTTAAAGAAAATGTTAAATGTATAACGTGTCAGGAAGGAAAACAAACACGTATGCCTTTTAAAAGTCAAAAGTCACAGAGTAAAGGCCTACTTGAATTGATCCATTCAGATGTCTGTGGACCAATGGAAAATCAGTCATTAGGTGGAGCTAGATATTTCGTGACATTCCTTGATGATTACTCAAAGAAGATATTTGTGTATACTCTACATAATAAGTCAGATGTCTTAGAAAAATTCAAAGAATTTAAAAACCAGGTTGAGAATCAGTTAAATTGTAGAATTAAAATTCTCAGATCTGATAATGGACTTGAGTATGTCAACAGAAATTTTTCAAATTTTCTCAAAGATGCTGGAATAATACATCAAACAACTACACCATATACACCAGAGCAAAACGGAACAGCTGAACGAATGAATAGAACATTAGTAGAAAGAGCAATATGTATGCTGTTAAATGCCAATTTACCTAAAGTCTATTGGGCTGAAGCAAGTCATACAGCGGCTTACATTGTCAACCGTTCTCCGACTAAATCTCTGTCTTATAAAACACCAGAAGAAATGTGGACTGGTCAAAAACCCAAAGTCAGCCATATGCGTATATTTGGATGTGAGGCAATGGTTCATTTACCAAAAGAAAAACGTAAGAAATGGGACTCAAAATCACAAAAATTAATCTTTATTGGGTACTGTGAAAATACCAAAGGATATCGGTTCATAATACCTAACTCAAGAAAAGCAATAAAAAGCAGAGATGCAGTTTTTCTAGAGTCAACAATCAAAAGAGATTATGTGCCTATTGAGTTAACTACAAATGAAAAATCTATTGACAATGAAGATGAAGACTGTCAAGAAATCTCAAGTGATGACTCATTTAACAGTGTGACTGAAAATAAATCACAATCAGACAGTGAGTACATCCCCGATGAGAGTATATCTTCACCTGAAAGAAATATAACATTAAGAACAAGAAGTCAAAAATTAAATAAAGGAAACACAGAGGAATGTTCTTACCTGTGCAGTGATGAACAATTATTCTACAATGAGGTTCCTGAAAACTATGAAAAAGCATTAAAATCTGATGATGCCTCAAAATGGATAAAATCAATAAAAGAAGAACTTGATGCCCATCAGCAAAATAATACTTGGACATTAGTGGAAAGATCTCCCAATATGCGATTAATTGGATGTAAATGGGTGTTTCGCATTAAAGAAGAAGCTACTGGTCCACGCTACAAGTCTCGGCTTTGTGCGAAAGGGTATGCACAAACCAAAGGTATTGATTACCAGGAAACATTTGCTCCAACAGTCAGGTACGATTCCATCCGTATACTATTATCAGAAGCTGTCCAACATAACCTTCAAATAATACAGTTAGACATTAAAACAGCATTTTTGTATGGAGAACTTGAAGAAGACATATACATGACGGTCCCTGAAGGCGTGACCTGTGATCTAAATAAGGTATGTAAGCTTAACAAATCCCTCTATGGCTTAAAACAAGCTCCTAGATGTTGGAATTTAAAATTTGATGCTGTTTTAAAGAAGTTTGGACTAGTCAATAGTAAAGCTGATCAATGTGTGTATGTTGGCACTATTAATGGAACAAAATGTTACCTGTGTTTATAATTATGTTGATGATGGATTAATCTTCTCAAAAGATAAATCAACATTAAAAGAGTTAATTGATGATTTACAGTTAATATTTGAAGTAAAAACTTGTTCACTAACCAATTTTGTAGGTATGGAGATAGAGAAAAATGATAAGTACATTATTATACACCAATCTAAATACATTGATATGTTATTAAATAAATTCAATTTGTGCAATGCTAAACCCAACAGCGTTCCAGTTGATCCAAACATAAAATTGGAAAAAGGAGAGAGTGAGATGGAAAAGAATATTCCATACCGAGAAGCGGTTGGATCATTGATGCACTTAGCTACAGTTAGCCGACCTGATATCTCATTTGCTGTGAGCCTGGTGAGTCGATTTTTAAACTCTTATAATGAAAGTCACTGGAGTGCTGTGAAGAAAATTCTAAAATATCTTAAAGAAACAAGAGACTATGGTCTGTGCTACATAAAGACATCTGAGCATAATACATTAATAGGCTACAGTGATGCAGATTATGCTAATGATCCAAGTACAAGACGTTCAGTCACCGGATATGTTTTTACTAAAAATGGAGCAGCAGTAACTTGGGCCAGTCAGAGACAACAGACAGTGGCCCTATCAACCACTGAGGCTGAATTCATGGCAGCTTGTGCTGCAACCAAAGAGTCTATGTGGGTTAAACAGTTATTGTGTGATATTGGTGCATTTAATCAAAAATCTGTATGTTTAAATTTAGACAATCAAAGTGCTATAAGTGTAATAAAAAACTTTAACTTTCACAAACGGTGCAAACATATAGACATTAAGTTTCATTTTATTAAGGAAAAATATTATGCTAAAATAATTGATTTAAACTATGTGTCTAGTAATGAGCAGTTTGCAGATATCTTAACCAAACCTTTGTGTAAAGCAAAATTTTGCTATCTTAGAGATAAACTTGGAATCAGATCTTGCCATGTAGTCACAAATACTTAACTAATTATTGTTAATATGTTTAAAATTTGAAACTAAAGAATGTTTTTTTAGAAGGCTGTAATTTAGGAGGAGTGTTGTATTTAGTTAAAATTGTCGCCTTCTGTAATCTGTGTCGATCACATAATAGTAACTTTTATGTCACATCACTACTGCTCTGTGGACATCCCTAGCTACGAGTACTGTAAAATTATATTAATTAAAGTTTTCTGCTATTCAATAAAATAACAAGTTATTTTCATTGAACTTCATCAGTATTCTTTTTTGTGATTGGTCCGCGTCGTTTATCGGTGGCTCCTTGTCTCGCACGGGGAGTTCTCCATAAGCGGCCGCGGCCATCTTGCTTTTAAAGCGAGACACAATCGTTGTGGGCAGTGCCCTATCGGTGTGCGAAAGAGACGCGAAGTGTTGTGCGACAGTGACGTTTGTGGGTGACAGTGACACAGTGGTGACAGTGACGTTGGCGTTGGGTTTGACACTTTCTTTTTATATTTTGTTTTGACTTTTGTGGCATGACATTGACGTTTGGTTGACGGCAGAGACGTTTTATTTTCGTGTTGACATTTGCTTTTTCTTGACTTTTTATTTTCTTTGTTTACTTTTTGTGTTGGCATCAAGGCCTTTGGGCCATTGGTTGCGTCTCGAATACTTGTGTGAGAGTAGTGTGGGAAGGCCTTTGGTTGCGGCCTACCAAAACTTTTTTTGTGAAACAATCAATACACGAACGGGTACTGGTGTACTCGGGATGGCGGAAGCCAACCCGCCGGCGACCGCGGACGCGGACGTGGACGCCGAGAGCCGTGAAAAGGCGCTCATTGACGCGGCAACTCTAGCCAAGCAGGAGGAGCTACAGGTGTTGGAGGAACTGCGGCGAGATGGCGGCGGAGTTTTTACGACGCGCGCGTCGATTGTGCGCACCCCCCCCGCAGGCGTTCTCGACGGTGAATATTATGGATGAGTCTCCGCCGCGCACTGAGATGCCTATGTTGCCACAGATGGGCGAGAAACGCCACCTGGGATCGCCGGAAGAAGTGCAGGAGGCAATCCGCCGCAGGCTGGCCAAGAAGAGAGAGGTTCCACCCGTTGGTGGCATCTTGACCACGGAGCCGGTGCTCCCATCAGGCGCTCAACCGGTGTCGAACGATTTAGTCGACACTCTGGCGACGGCGGCGGTCGAGACTTTGGCGGGACTGGCGACCAACAGCACCAGAGGTGTTATGGAGGCGGTTCGGAGCAAGACTTCGAAACTCAATAAAGATGAGGTGGCGGCGATTGGCGCTCACATGGAAAGGCTGGGTGCAGTCGTCACCCACCTTGCCCTGCGCCTGGCTGCCGCGGAGAGCCGGGCAAAGCAGCCCCAGGCGAGGGTAGGTGAGAGCGAGCAGCAGGTGCAAGCGGTCGCAACATACGCGTCCAAATTGAAGCTGTCGAGGAACGAGGAGCCGGTGAGGTTCCGGGCCACCCCTGGCCCGGTCCTCGCCTTCTACCCTGCCGCTGAAAACGACGCTATCAAGACAGCGGAGGAGACCAAAACGGAGCTGAAGAAGTTCGTGGATCCGGCAAAGCTCTGGGTGCAGGTCACGAAGGTGAGGAAGGTGGGCAACGCCGGCGTATTGGTCCAGACGACCAATGACGCGGCGGCCACCAGACTCCGGGCGGCGATACCTCCGAGTCTCAGGGTGACGGAGCCCAAAAAGAAGCAGCCGCTGGTGTGCCTCAATAGGCTGGACGGGGACCCGTCCTTTGGAGAAGTTCTGGAAGATCTGCACGAGCAGAACTTTAAGGAGGACCAGAAGTGGCCACTCGCGCGCATACAAAAGGAGGCAACTGGCGCCTTCAAGAAAAATAGGTCACGTGGGTCGGCCCAGGCGACTGCAGTAGTGTTCGCGTGCACAGCTGAACTGCGCGAGGCCCTTCTGGCAAAAGGGCGGATATACATTGGCTGGCAGGCGGTTGAGGTTACAGACTATGTCGACGTAACCTGCTGCAATAAGTGCCAGCAGTACGGGCACCCTGAGCGCTCGTGTCGATCGGCGGACACAATCTGTTCGCGCTGCGGCGCTAGCGGCCACCGCGGAGAGGAGTGCACGTCGAGTGCCACATGTTGCGCGACTTGCAAACGCTTTGGCAGGAAGGAGGCGGCGAGTCACAGGACCGCCTCCAGGGAATGCCCGGCGAGGACGTACGCGATTGAAAGGAGCGTGGCCATGACCCACTATGTATAGGCGGCCACTTAACGTTGGGCAGCTTAACCTCGCCGGGTCGGCGCTCGCGACGCGGGAGCTCCCCGCGGTGTGCCGGGAGCTGAATCTAGATGTGGTGCTGCTGCAAGAGCAGTACGCGCAGGCCGCTGAAGACAAAATCTGGAGCCATGATACTTCGGCGCGGTGCGGCCTGCGCGGTGCTCCACCACCTCAGCACCGACCACTGCCTGGTGCTGCATCTCGAGGACTGGGACTTGCACATGGTCTCGGCCTATTTCCAGTTCTCAGAGCCGATCGACCACCATCTGCACCACCTGGAGGGAGTTATGAACGCCCTGCGTGGAAGACGGGTGATCATCTGTGTGGACGCCAACACCCACTCGCCTATGTGGCACAGTGCGCCGCGCCACTACACTGGCCGGGGCCACGTAGCGGAGTACAGGCGGGTGGCTCTGGAAGCATTCATCGCAGCGTATGGGCTCACCGTCGTCAACGAAGAGGGCCAACCATCTACCTTCAGTGGCCCAAACGGTGAGTCCAACATAGACATCGCGCTGGCCACGAGGAACATCACAGCGCAACATTTTAAGGTGCACGACGGGATGAGCAGCAGCGACCATAGGCTCATAACCTTCCAGGTGGGTGCAACCAGATGCCACAGCGCAGAGCCAGGCAGGGAGCCGGTGCGCTTCCGGGATCAAGGGGTGGACTGGCCGCGCTTCCAGCAGACCGTCCACGCGCGAATGGGAAGGCTTGATTTTACCAAGCCGGCGTCCTTTGTTTGCAAGGAATTTACGAACGTCATTGTACGAACGGCGCGCCAGTGCCTGGGAGTGAAAGGCCCACCAAAGGACGCCGGGTACGAATGGTGGGGTCCGGAGCTTGAGAAGCTTCGGAAATCCAACTGTAAGGCGAGGTGTAAATGGCAGGGATCACGAAAGGACGGGGGACCGAGAGAAGAGAGGCTGAGAGCTGAGTTTCACGATGTGCGAGCGAGATATCGAAAGGCAATGGAGGAGGCGGAGCTTGGACACTTCAGGTCGATTGCCGAATCGGGCAACGCGGATCCGTGGGGGCTGGCCTACCGCGCCGCCAGCGGCAGGCTAAGGCCACCTCCCCGGGTCATCAACGGTATTGCGCTGGCGGAGGGCTTTTCGTGCACTGTGGGCGACGCGGCGACGGGCCTCCTGCGGGTGCTGTGCCCGGACGATGACTCGTCTCGGGACACGCCGTATCACAGGCAGATCCGTGTCGCCGCCTCGCTCATCCCGTCAGGCCAGGCTGCGCCTCCTCTGTCGCGTGACAATCTGGGCGGCATCGTTAGGAGCCTTCCGAACACGGCACCGGGCTTGGACGGAATCAGCGCGCGAATCGTTAAGAATGTGTGGAAAGTCGTCCCCGCGGAAGTAACCGCGGTGTACGGCAAGTGTGTGTTGGAGGGTGTGTTTCCGGATGTGTGGAAGGAGGGCCGGCTGCTTGTCTTGCCTAAGGGCAACGGCAAGCCGCTGACCGACCCCAAGGCCTACAGACCTATAACGCTACTGCCTGTGCTTGGGAAAATTTTAGAACGGGTCATCCTACAATGCGCTCCTATGATCGGCAACCAGATCTCTGCTGCCCAGCACGGGTTTTCTCGGGGTAAGTCAACCGTCACGGCGCTCAATGACATCCTGCGCGCCGCGAGGGAGGGCTCGGGCAAGTATGTGCAGGCCATATTCTTGGACATTTCGGGCGCCTTTGTCAACGCCTGGTGGCCGATGATCCTGACGAAAGTCAAGCGGGGGGGGTGTCCGCCCAACATCTTTGAGATGCTGGCTGACTACTTCTCCCGCCGGCGAGTCGGGCTATTCACCGGAAACCGGGTGGAGTGGAAGGTGTCCACGATCGGCTGTCCCCAAGGTTCCGTCCTTGGTCCACCTATATGGAATCTGTTGTTGGACGACCTGCTTCGATTGCCGCTAGCGGACGGCGTCCGTATGGTCGCGTACGCGGACGATGTGACCATCCTGATTGAATCCCAGTCCCGCTCGGGGATTGAGGCGGCGGCCAGGGTAACACTGGACCTGGTCGCGGCGTGGGGCGCCCGTAACAGACTGGGATTCTCCCCTGCTAAATCATCCACGATGACGATCAGGGGGAAATTCCAGCGGCCCCCCACTGTCAAGCTCGCCGGGGATTCGGTCAGGAGTGTCACCTCGACGATGGTTTTGGGGGTGGTACTCGATGCGGGTTTGTCCTTCGCGCTGCATGCGACGTCGATAGGGGAACGTGCGGCCAAATGCTTCGGAAAGGTGTCAAGAGTGTCGGCATCTTCCTGGGGCATCCGATATCCCGGACTGCGCGTCCTCTACAGGGGCACTTTCGTAGCCACGGTGACGTATGCGGCTGCTTGTTGGTACAAAAGAGCGGCACTCCACGTTGTTCGCAGCGCGTTGCTCAGGTGCCAGAGGCCAAGCCTGATACTGCTGACGAAGGCGTACAGGTCTACCAGTACGGCTGCGCTGGCAGTGTTAGGTGGTGTCCTCCCGGCGGACCTAGAGGTGACTCGTGCTGGGCGGTTCGATGAGGAGCGCCAGGCCGCGGCCGAGGCACAGGTAGAGCTGGGCTTGCGGCGGCGCGTGCTGGCCCAACGTAAAACTGAGATCTGGAATGAGACGATGGATGCGTGGCAGAGTAGATGGGAGAATGAAGAGAAAGGACGGGAGCTGTTCCGTTTTTTCCCGGACGTGCGGGATCGCCTCAAGTCGCGTTGGGTTGAGCCAGACCACCAGCTGTCCCAGATTCTCACGGGACACGGGTGCTTCAGGAAAAGGCTGCATGATATGGCGCTATGCGAGGACAGTATGTGCGAATGTGGTATGGAAGAGGAAGACCTGCATCACGCTCTGTGGGTCTGTCCCCTGTATGCTGAGGCTAGGTGCGAGATGATGAATGGGATAAGTCGCACGGAGGCCGGTCCGATCTACTACGGCGATCTCGTGAGTTCACCGGCGAACTTTGCGGGGCTACGCGGATTTGCGCACAAGTGGCACGCCGCTCGGAGAAAAGCAGAACTGGAGCAGAGAGAGCTCATTTTAGAAACTGGAGTGGTCAGGCAGCGAAGTACAACAGCTGTACCTGTACCGTCAAGCCCTAATTAGGGAGAGTTGCAAGGGACACACATGGCAAATTTGTAAGGGTCAAGAAGCGCCTGCGGAATGAAAAGAATGCCAAGTGAGCTATGTCCGCAGCCGCCCCACGTTTCGGCCTGCATAACGCATGCGTTGGAAGGGCCATGGGAAGGTTGGAGGGAGTGTCCCTATCTTCGCTGCCTTCGTTGTAGCGAACGGTCGTGTCTAATCTGCGCTCGCGTATTTTGTGTTCTTTTTTGTGATTGGTCCGCGTCGTTTATCGGTAACTCCTTGTCTCGCACGGGGAGTTCTCCATAAGCGGCCGCGGCCATCTTGCTTTTAAAGCGAGACACAATCGTTGTGGGCAGTGCCCAATCGGTGTGCGAAAGAGACGCGAAGTGTTGTGCGAAAGAGACGCAAAGTTTGTGCGACAGTGACGTTTGTGGGTGACAGTGACACAGTGGTGACAGTGACGTTGGCGTTGGGTTTGACACTTGCTTTTTATATATTTTTTTTTGTTTTGACTATTTTACCGTGTTGTGACATTTGCTTTTATTATACTTTTTGTTTTGACTGTTCTACCGTGTTGTAAATGTCTGTTTGACATTGACACTTCTATTTTTGTTTTTGATTATTTTGTGCTGTCATTGCTGCGTGATTCTGACGTTTGGTTACAGCTGACGTTTGTGACATTGCGTTTAGTTGTTTCTGTTACTAATCTTGTCCATTTATGTACTGTTTTACGCCTGTGTACTGAGGCTTTTGACTTTGTGTGTTTGTCTGGTGAAGCCTTTGGTGTGTGGCTTACCCAGACTTGTTTTATAAGCGGTTATTACACGAACCGCCA
Source organism: Diarsia dahlii (assembly GCA_949775195.1). Taxonomy (NCBI): domain Eukaryota; kingdom Metazoa; phylum Arthropoda; class Insecta; order Lepidoptera; family Noctuidae; genus Diarsia; species Diarsia dahlii. The sequence goes on along the minus strand of OX459192.1, from coordinate 11,690,669 downwards.
CCGGTGCGCTCGGGATGGCGGAGGCCAACCCGCCGGCGACCGCGGACGTGGACGCCGAGAGCCGCGAAAAGGCACTCATTGATGCGGCAACCAAGGCCAAGCAAGAGGAGCTGCTGGCGCTGGAAGAGCTGAGACGAGAGAGCGGCGAGCTTTTCACGCCGCGCATGTCAATTGCGCGCACCCCCCCACAGGCGTTTTCTACGGTGCACATCATGGACGAGTCCCCGCCGCGCACCGAGACGCCGCTGATGCCGCAGGCGGGCGAGAAACGCCACCTGGCATCGCCGGAAGAGGTGCAGGAGGCGATGCGCCGCCGGGTGGCCAAGAAGAAGGAGGTGCCACCCGTTGTTGGCACCTTGACCATGGAACCGGCGCTCCCATCAGGCGCTCAACCTATGTCGAGTGACCTGGTCGACACTTTGGCGACGGCGGCGGTCGAAACTTTGGCTGGACTAGCTACCAGCAGCACAAGAGGTGTTATGGAGGCGGTGCGGAGCAAGACCTCGAAATTGAACAAAGATGAGGTGGCGGCGATTGGCGCTCACATGGAGAGGCTGGGTGCAGTCGTCACCCACCTTGCCCTGCGCCTGGCTGCCGCGGAGAGCCGGGCAAAGCAGCCCCAGGCGAGGGTAGGTGAGAGCGAGCAGCAGGTGCAAGCGGTCGCATCATACGCGTCCAAATTGAAGCTGTCGAGGAACGAGGAACCGGTGAGGTTCCGGGCCACCCCTGGCCCGGTCCTCGCCTTCTACCCTGCCGCTGAAAACGACGCTATCAAAACGGTGGAGGAGACCAAAACGGAGCTGAAGAAGTTCGTGGATCCGGCAAAGCTCTGGGTGCAGGTCACGAAGGTGAGGAAGGTGGGCAACGCCGGCGTATTGGTCCAGACGACCAATGACGCGGCGGCCACCAGACTCCGGGCGGCGATACCTCCGAGTCTCAGGGTGACGGAGCCCAAAAAGAAGCAGCCGCTGGTGTGCCTCAATAGGCTGGACGGGGACCCGTCCTTTGGAGAAGTTTTGGCAGATCTGCACGAGCAGAATTTTAAGGAGGACCAGAAGTGGCCACTCGCGCGCATCCAAAAGGAGGCAACTGGCGCCTTCAAGAAAAATAGGTCACGTGGATCGGCCCAGGCGACTGCAGTAGTGTTCGCGTGCACAGCTGAACTGCGCGAGGCCCTTCTGGAAAAAGGGCGGGTATACATTGGCTGGCAGGCGGTTGAGGTCACAGATTATGTCGACGTGACCTGCTGCAATAAGTGCCAGCAGTACGGGCACCCTGAGCGCTCGTGTCGATCGGCGGACACAATTTGTTCGCGCTGCGGCGCTAGCGGCCACCGCGGAGAGGAGTGCACGTCGAGTGCCACATGTTGCGCGACTTGCAAACGCTTTGGCAGGAAGGAGGCGGCGAGTCACAGGACCGCCTCCAGGGAATGCCCGGCGAGGACGTACGCGATTGAAAGGAGCGTGGCCATGACCCACTATGCATAGGCGGCCACTTAACGTTGGGCAGCTCAACCTCGCCGGGTCGGCGCTCGCGACGCGGGAGCTCCCTGCGGTGTGCCGGGAGCTAAACCTAGATGTGGTGCTGCTGCAAGAGCAGTACGCGCAGGCCGCTGAAGACATCCTACAGCACGGACCATCTGCAAAATCAGGAGCCATTATACTTCGGCGCGGTGCGGCCTGCGCGGTGCTCCACCACCTCAGCACCGACCACTGCCTGGTGCTGCATCTCGAGGACTGGGACTTGCACATGGTCTCGGCCTATTTCCAGTTCTCGGAGCCGATCGACGGACATCTGCACCACCTGGAGGGAGTTATGAACGCCCTGCGTGGAAGACGGGTGATCATCTGTGTGGACGCCAACACCCACTCGCCTATGTGGCACAGTGCGCCGCGCCACTACACTGGCCGGGGCCACGCAGCGGAGTACAGGCGGGTAGCTCTGGAGGCATTCATCGCAGCGTATGGGCTCACCGTCGTCAACGAAGAGGGCCAACCATCTACCTTCAGTGGCCCAAACGGTGAGTCCAACATAGACATCGCGCTGGCCACGAGAAACATCACAGCGCAACATTTTAAGGTGCACGACGGGATGAGCAGCAGCGACCATCGGCTCATAACCTTCCAGGTGGGTGCAACCAGATGCCACAGCGCAGAGCCAGGCAGGGAGCCGGTGCGCTTCCGGGATCAAGGGGTGGACTGGCCGCGCTTCCAGCAGACCGTCCACGCGCGAATGGGCAGGCTTGATTTTACCAAGCCGGCGTCCTTTGTTTGCAAGGAATTTACGAACGTCATTGTACGAACGGCGCGCCAGTGCCTGGGAGTGAAAGGCCCACCAAAGGACGCCGGGTACGAATGGTGGGGTCCGGAGCTTGAGAAGCTTCGGAAATCCAACTGTAAGGCGAGGTGTAAATGGCAGGGATCGCGAAAGGACGGGGGACCGAGAGAAGAGAGGCTGAGAGCTGAGTTTCATGATGTGCGAGCGAGATATCGAAAGGCAATGGAGGAGGCGGAGCTTGGACACTTCAGGTCGATTGCCGAATCGGGCAACGCGGATCCGTGGGGGCTGGCCTACCGCGCCACCAGCGGCAGGCTAAGGCCACCTCCCCGGGTCATCAACGGTATTGCGCTGGCGGAGGGCTTTTCGTGCACTGTGGGCGACGCGGCGACGGGCCTCCTGCGGGTGCTGTGCCCGGACGATGACTCGTCTCGGGACACGCCGTATCACAGGCAGATCCGTGTCGCCGCCTCGCTCATCCCGTCAGGCCAGGCTGCGCCTCCTCTGTCGCGTGACAATCTGGGCGGCATCGTTAGGAGCCTTCCGAACACGGCACCGGGCTTGGACGGAATCAGCGCGCGAATCGTTAAGAATGTGTGGAAAGTCGTCCCCGCGGAAGTAACCGCGGTGTACGGCAAGTGTGTGTTGGAGGGTGTGTTTCCGGATGTGTGGAAGGAGGGCCGGCTGCTTGTCTTGCCTAAGGGCAACGGCAAGCCGCTGACCGACCCCAAGGCCTACAGACCTATAACGCTACTGCCTGTGCTTGGGAAAATTTTAGAACGGGTCATCCTACAATGCGCTCCTACGATCGGCAACCAGATCTCTGCTGCCCAGCACGGGTTTTCTCGGGGTAAGTCAACCGTCACGGCGCTCAATGACATCCTGCGCGCCGCGAGGGAGGGCTCGGGCAAGTATGTGCAGGCCATATTCTTGGACATTTCGGGCGCCTTTGACAACGCCTGGTGGCCGATGATCCTGACGAAAGTCAAGCGGGGGGGGTGTCCGCCCAACATCTTTGAGATGCTGGCTGACTACTTCTCCCGCCGGCGAGTCGGGCTATTCACCGGAAACCGGGTGGAGTGGAAGGTGTCCACGATGGGCTGTCCCCAAGGATCCGTCCTTGGTCCACCTATATGGAATCTGTTGTTGGACGACCTGCTTAGATTGCCGCTACCGGACGGCGTCCGTATGGTCGCGTACGCGGACGATGTGACCATCCTGATTGAATCCCAGTCCCGCTCGGGGATTGAGGCGGCGGCCAGGGTAACACTGGACCTGGTCGCGGCGTGGGGCGCCCGTAACAGACTGGGATTCTCCCCTGCTAAATCATCCACGATGACGATCAGGGGGAAATTCCAGCGGCCCCCCACTGTCAAGCTCGCCGGGGATTCGGTCAGGAGTGTCACCTCGACGATGGTTCTGGGGGTGGTACTCGATGCGGGTTTGTCCTTCGCGCTGCATGCGACGTCGATAGGGGAACGTGCGGCCAAATGCTTCGGAAAGGTGTCAAGAGTGTCGGCATCTTCCTGGGGCATCCGATATCCCGGACTGCGCGTCCTCTACAGGGGCACTTTCGTAGCCACGGTGACGTATGCGGCTGCTTGTTGGTACAAAAGAGCGGCACTCCACGTTGTTCGCAGCGCGTTGCTCAGGTGCCAGAGGCCAAGCCTGATACTGCTGACGAAGGCGTACAGGTCTACCAGTACGGCTGCGCTGGCAGTGTTAGGTGGTGTCCTCCCGGCGGACCTAGAGGTGACTCGTGCTGGGCGGTTCGATGAGGAGCGCCAGGCCGCGGCCGAGGCACAGGTAGAGCTGGGCTTGCGGCGGCGCGTGCTGGCCCAACGTAAAACTGAGATCTGGAATGAGACGATGGATGCGTGGCAGAGTAGATGGGAGAATGAAGAGAAAGGACGGGAGCTGTTCCGTTTTTTCCCGGACGTGCGGGATCGCCTCAAGTCGCGTTGGGTTGAGCCAGACCACCAGCTGTCCCAGATTCTCACGGGACACGGGTGCTTCAGGAAAAGGCTGCATGATATGGCGCTATGCGAGGACAGTATGTGCGAATGTGGTATGGAAGAGGAAGACCTGCATCACGCTCTGTGGGTCTGTCCCCTGTATGCTGAGGCTAGGTGCGAGATGATGAATGGGATAAGTCGCACGGAGGCCGGTCCGATCTACTACAGCGATCTCGTGAGTTCACCGGCGAACTTTGCGGGGCTACGCGGATTTGCGCACAAGTGGCACGCCGCTCGGAGAAAAGCTGAACTGGAGCAGAGGGAGCTCAGTTTAGAAACTGGAGTGGTCAGGCAGCGAAGTACAACAGCTGTATCTGTACCGTCAAGCCCTAATTAGGGAGAGTTGCAAGGGACACACATGGCAAATTTGTAAGGGTCAAGAAGCGCCTGCGGACTGAAAAGAATGCCAAGCGAGCTATGTCCGCAGCCGCCCCACGTTTCGGCCCGCATAACGCATGCGTTGGAAGGGCCATGGGAAGGTTGGAGGGAGTGTCCCTATCTTCGCTGCGCGTGCTCGTAGCGAACGGACGTATCTAGTCTGCGCGTGCATATTTTACGTTCTTTTTCGTGATTGGTCCGCGTCGTTTATCGGTGGCTCCTTGTCTCGCACGGGGAGTTCTCCATAAGCGGCCGCGGCCATATTGCTTTCGGAGCGAGACGGAGATTGTGTGGGCAGTGCCCAATCTCAGTGCGATAGAGACGCGAAGTGTTGTGCGAAAGAGACGCGAAGTGTAGTGACAGTGACACAGTGACAGCGACAGTGACGTTTGCTTGATACGGTTTGATATGACATTTGCTTTTTCTTTTTATTGTTTTGACTTTTGTGGCATATGACATTGACGTTTGGTTGACGGCAGAGACGTTCTATTTTTGTGTTGACATTTGCTTTTTCTTGACTTTTTTATTTTTCTTCTTTGTTTACTTTTTGTGTTGGCATCAAGGCCTTTGGACCATGGGTTGCGTACCGTAACCTTCCGGTATTCTCGAATACTTGTGTGTGAGTAGTGTGGGAAGGCCTTTGGTTGCGGCCTACCAAAACTTTTGTAATTTCATCAATACACGAACGGGTACGGATTGGTGTATTCGGGATGGCGGAAGCCAACCCAGCACCAGTGGTGGACGAGGATGCGGAGCGCCGCGAAAAGGCGCTAATTGAGGCCTCCATTGCGGCCAAAGAGGAAGAGCTATTGGCGCTCGACGAGCTGCGACGGGACGGCGGCGGTGTTTTCTCGCCGCGCCTGTCGCTGGTGCGAACACCACCACAATCGTTTTCGCTGGTTCCCGACGAGAGACTTAGCATCATGGACGAGTCCCCGCCGCGCACCGTGACACCACTGATGCCACATGCGGGCGAGAAGCACCACTTGACTTCGCCGGAGGAGGTTCAGGAGGCGATGCGTCGCCGAGTGGCATCGAGGAAGAAAGAGGTGCCGCCTATCGGCGGTATATTAACTGCGGCAACAACAGTCGTCCCGCTCCCGTCACGCCACGAAGTACTGGTCCCCGAACTACCGGTCCAGCTGGCCACAGCATCGGTCGAGTTCTTGGCAGATCTCCACACTAGCAGCTCCAGAGGCATCATGGAGGCGGTTAAGTCAAAAACCTCAAAACTGAACAAGGACGAAGTGGCCGCGATTGGTGCCTACACTGAGCGGATGGGTGCCGTAATAACCCACCTGGCGATTCGCCTCGCGGCGGCCGAGGCTAAGGCCGTCGCTGGCCCCTCAATACAGTACACGGACGAGAAGAGGCAGCGGCAGGAAGAACCAGAGAGGAGCTACGCCCATGCGCTGCGGCTTGGTCGAGACAGCGCTCCGGTCCCGATAGCGCGCCCGCTGGGCCCGTCGGTCGCCATATACCCCGCCGAGGAGCAAAGAGAGACAATAAAAACAGCAGACGATACCCGCAGAACACTACAGGCCGCCGTCCAGCCTTCACAATTGGGCCTACAAATTGCCGCCATTCGTAGGGTGGGAAATGCGGGGGTTGTTGTCCAAACAACCTCCGAGGCCGCGGCTGCGGCACTCAAGGAAGCGGTGCCGGCCACTCTGCGGGTGGCAGAGCCGACAGCCGACCGCACGACAGCCGCTTATAGCCCTCACTGGTGTGGACAAGGGCACCACATGGGAGCAGGTGGTCAGGGACATTTGGGAGCAGAACCTCACAGATGGACCTGCGAGACCATATCCGGTGCGATGAGACTCCTCTTCAAAAGGGATCGCAATAACGGGAGATCGCGATGGATCTGCCACTGCAGCAGCGACCTTAGGCGTGTGCTGGTGGACAGGGGGTGCCTCTACATTGGTTGGGACGTGGTGGAGGTGACGGACCACCTAGGAGTGACATGTTGCAACAGGTGCCAGTTGTACGGGCACCCAGAGAAGTACTGCCGGGCAAAGGCGATGGTGTGTGGCAACTGCGGCGAAGAGGGCCACAAGAACACCGAGTGCCAGGCCCAGACACCCAGCTGCGCCACCTGCAGGCGATTTGGAAGGAAGGGTGCTCAGTCCCACCGCACTGCGTCAAGGGATTGTCCAGCAAGGGCGCACGCGGCATATTAACTGCGGCACCAGTCGTCCCGTCGCGCCCCGAAGTACCGGCCCCTGAAGCACTGGTCCAGCTGGCCACAGCATCGGTCGAGGTCCTGGCTGATCTGCATACCAGCAGCTCGAAAGGCATAATGGAGGCGGTACGATCAAAAACATCGAAGCTAAATAAGGACGAGGTAGCAGCGATAGGCGCCCACACCGAGCGGATGGGTGCCGTCATCACCCACCTGGCGCTCCGCCTTGCGGCGGCCGAGGCTAGGGCCGCTACGGGCCTACCTCACCAAATGGACGAGCATCATCTGCTGCAGCGGGCAGAGTCGGCGGCAACACCGCCGCTGAAGAAGAGCTTCGCGACGGCACTGCGGCTTGGGTCGGGCAGTGCTCCGGTCCCGATTTCGCGTCCCCTGGGCCCGGCGGTGGCCATATACCCCACAGAGGAGCAGCGGGACTCCATCAAAACGGCCGAGGACACCAGAAGGGTACTGCAATCAGCTATACAGCCGTCACAGCTGGGCTTGCAGATTGCCGCCTTACGACAGGTTGGGAACGCGGGCGTTGTCGTTCAGACGACCTCTGAGTCTGCAGCTGCGGCTCTAAGAGAAGCGGTGCCGGCCTCTCTGCGGGTGGCAGAACCGGCGACACGGCAGCCGCTCATCGCCCTCACAGGCGTGGACAAGGGTGCCAAGTTCGAGAAGGTGGTGCAGGACATCTCAGAGCAAAACTTTAAACAGGACGAGAAATGGACGAGTGAAACGATCTCCGACGCGTTACGGCTCATTAACAAAAGAGATCGGCATAATGGCCGCTCTCAATGGATCTGCAGCTGTCGAAGTGACCTCAGGCGGGCTCTCGTGGATATGGGCCGCCTCTACATAGGGTGGGACGTAGTAGAGGTGACGGATCACTTGGGGGTCACCTGTTGCAGCAGGTGCCAACTTTACGGGCACCCCGAAAAATACTGCCGGGCGAAGAACATGGTGTGCGGGAATAGGGGATCGGACTGGGTCAAAATAATATGATTCTGTTTAGTCCGTGAGTTAGATTATCGAAAAATATTGAATACGTGTTTTTTGTTTTATCAAATCAATAAAAAATGACGAAGATAAAACGCGTCAAAGATCATGGAGTGGGGCTTGAAATGTCACTTGTAGGTACAAAAATGTACTATCATATGACGTCACACGAGTTTTCGAAGCACTGTATCGTCTTTATTTTTTGTTTACGTGAAAAAATAAAAAATACGTGTTCAATAATTTTTGGAAATCTATCTGACGGACTAATTAGTTTTTTTTTGTCCGATCCCCTATTGTGGCGAAGAGGGACACAAGAACGCGGAATGCAAGGCCCAGACACCCAGCTGCGCCACCTGCAAGAGGTTCGGGAGAAAGGGAGCTCACTCCCACCGCACTGCGTCGCGGGATTGCCCAGCCAGGGCACACGCTGAGCAACGGCAGGTAAATGGTACCAATTATGGATTATAACTCCATTCTCAAGATTGGCCAGCTCAACCTACAGGGCTCGGCTGCGGCCACCGCGGAGCTACCCGCCATTGCGGAGGACCTGGAGCTGGGCGTGGTGCTGGTGCAAGAGTCGTTCTCCACGCCCCAGCCATCTGTTGCGTCGCACGGCCAACTCATCCTGCCGGAGGGCCCCTGCCCCAAAGCGGGGGTCTTCCTGGCGCGCCTCGACGTGACGTGTGCGGTGCTACACCATCTGTCGTCGAGCCACTGCATCGTGTGCCACATAGCCTGGAGAGGTACGTCTGTGCACCTTGTGAGCGCCTACTTCCAGTACTCTGAGGACATTTCGACCCACCTGGAGCACCTTACCAGAGTACTGGAAAATCTGCGGGGACATCGCGTGCTCGTGGGCGCGGACACGAACGCCCATTCACCGCTGTGGCACTGTGAGCCGAGGCAGCTGTCGGGTCGTGGCCGTGAAGTGGCCCGGCGCAGAGAAGAAGCGGAGGGCTTTATATTAAGCCAGGGGCTGGTGGTACACAACCAGCCCAATCAACCGTCGACGTTCTTCACCACCAACGGCGAGTCCAATATCGACGTGACCTTTAGTACGCGAAACATCAGCGTCGCAGACTGGCAGGTCCACGAGCATGCGAGCATCAGCGACCATCGGCTGATTACCTTCAGGCTATGTGGTACGGGAGAACGAGGGCCTGCTCCTATAGAAGAGCCGTCGGTGTCGCCAAAGAGGTTCCGGGAGCGCGGGGTGGACTGGGACCGATTCCGGGTGATGATCCACGAGCGTGTGGGATCGATTGACTGGGGGAAGCCTGCATCGGTAGTATGCAAGGAGTTCACGCGTATCATCGCGTGGACTGCTGGTGAATGCTTGGGTACATGTGGGGATGACAAGAAAGCGAAAGGGTATGAGTGGTGGTCTCCCTCGTTGGAGGCCATGCGTAAAAGGCACAATAAGTTGAGGAAAGCTTGGCAATCGGTGCGTAAGGTAAAAGGGGACATTGAATTGCAGGCGAGGCATGAATTCTACGAGTGCCGCAGTAGTTATAGACTCCTGATGGAGAAGGCGCAGCTCGACTTCTTCCGCAAACTGGCTGAGTCGGGGAACCAGGACCCCTGGGGCCTGGCCTACCGCGCTGCCAGTGGCAGACTCAGGCCGCCACCCAATGTGGTGTGTGGCACCAGACTTGCGGAGGGATTCGCCGTGGAGGCGGGCACCGCCATGGACGGCCTCTTATGGGCCCTATGCCCGGACGATGATCCACTAAGGGACTCGCCTCATCATCGGCAGGTGCGCCTGGCGGCTGCCTGCATCCCGTCGGGTCGGGATGCGCCTCCTCTATCGGCTCAGGACCTGGAGAAGATAGTTAGGGCTCTGCCCAACACGGCCCCGGGAATCGATGGGATTTCGGCGCGCATTGTCGGGCATGTGTGGCGGGCGGCCGGTGCCGAACTGACGCACATGCTCGGTAAGTGCGTTGTCTATTTATTTATTTATTTATTTATTTAGGCACACCAACGAAATATTTACAAGAATTGTCACAATTAATCGCAAGTCTTCTGTGCTGTGTAAATAGATCACTTACAGGCATGCACAACATTCACAATAAAAGGTGAGAACAAAATTTAAATATAAAATAAAATATAAAAGAAACAGCAATTCAAATACTACATTACATAATACACATTACATAATAAAATCGAATAAAAAAAAAACAAGCTAAATAGAATATTGAATTAATCAGATCATGTCACAAAAGATAATAAAAAAAAAAGTAAAACAATCATCGTATGTAAAACAATGCTAAAATTAATTGAAATTAAATTAAAAATAAATTGAAGAGTAATAATTTAAAATAAAATTCATCACGAATAAAATATCATTATTATTAACATAGGATAAGTAAAACTAGTAGTAGGCAGCCGATTACGGGTCAATTTTAATGATTTTTGTTTTAAATATAGGTAAACTGTCGAAGAAAATGTCTAGAGTATGGTCAACCGAACAGCCATTGTTGTAGAAAGTCAACATTCTATTCAGGGGTGCATGCTGGCCTAGGTTTGTGCGACATGATTTAAACGCAAACGCCCTAGTAGTGCGCTTGGACCGAAGATGATAATGACGAGGTACTTCCAGGCTTATATTGTTAAGGAGATCTGGGGTTGCCGTAATTCCGTTAACGATTTTATAAAATGTCGTGAGATCGTTCAAAATCCTTCGTTGCTTCAATGAGTCTAATTTAAAATAACTTAGTCGTTCTGCGTAATCGGCTCTATGCGGACACTTGCGGTCTTTAAACCGCAAGGACCTCGTCATTCTCTTTTGAACGCGCTCAATTCGGTCAATATGTACCTTATACATCGGACTCCAGACGGGCGATGCATATTCCACGATACTACGCACAAAGGTGTTATAGAGCATTTTCAATGCCAGGGTACCCTCGAATTCCTTGCCAATTCTGCATATAAACCCTACCATCCTCATGGATTTTTTAATGATGCCATTGATGTGTGTGGTAAATGAGAGATCACTGCTAAGCACTACACCTAGATCTCTAATGTTTTCAACTTGTTGCAGTAATGTGCCGTTTAGGGAGTAAGTCGATGGTACAGGGTGCTTTTTTCGCGTAAATGTTATATGATTACATTTACTGGCGTTAAGAACCATCCCATTCACCACACACCAGCTCTGTATTGAGTCCAGATCGGATTGGAGCAGAGCAATATCATCTTGACTTTTTATCTGACGATAGATTTTAAGATCATCAGCAAATAAGGAACAGTGGCTATGTTTGATACAATTTATTATGTCATTAATGAAAATAATAAAAAGTATTGGCCCGTTATGTGAACCTTGGGGCACACCGGAGGTAGCAATATACTCCGGAGATTGATAGCCATTTACCACCACTCTTTGTGTTCGCCCGCTCAGATACGATCCGAACCACTCCAGCAGGGGGCCGTGTATGCCTTGGCCATGTAATTTCAGCAAAAGGATTTTATGGTCGACCTTATCAAAAGCGCTGCTGAAGTCGGTATACAGAGCGTCGATCTGCTGGCCAGAGTCAATACTCATGCAGATTTCGTCAACATATGACACCAAATTGGTGACAGTGGACTTGTTGCTGCAGAAACCATGCTGTTGAGGGGAAAGTTGTGCTTTGACGTGAGATGTTAGTATTAGGGCAAATCATTGACTCGAAGAGTTTGGAGAACACTGACAAGATAGAAATTGGTCGATAATTTTTAGCATCCGTACTATCACCTTTTTTGAAAATGGGAACCACGTAAGCTTTTTTCCATTCTGTGGGAAATATAGATGTTTCGAGTGATTTATTAAAAATTAAGGCAAGGGGATATGTCAAATTACGAGCACACTTTTTTACAAAGAGTGGTGGCAACCCGTCCGGACCAGCACCTTTATGAACATTGATTCTGTTTAGTGCTTTACTAACTTCCCTCTCAGTGAAAGCTATTTTGCTGAGCATAAATTGAGGAAACGATATGGTACTTGTTGCTGTTCCCGTATTTCTACTAGTGTCAGAAAACGTAGACGAGAATTGAGTCGCAAATAGTTTGCATATTTCATCGCCTGTTGTCGCTATAGAATCGTTTAATTTAATTTCTGACGTTATTGTGACAGATTTTGAGTTTTTGGTCTTGACGAAAGACCAGAACGCTTTGGGATTACTTTGAATGTTGGTCTCCACGGAGTGCACATATTTCCTGTAACAAATTTTAATGAGCGACCGAGCCCTGTCATCAAGTATTCTGTACTCAATATCATCTCGCGGATTACCGTATTTTTTGAAGCGTTGTCGTAGCTTTTCTTTTTCATTGAGCACTTTTACTAAAGTTTTGGAATACCATGGGGGAAAGTTTTTACTGACATTTTTAATTTTAGGAATATTTTCGTGAATAACTGTTCGAACGGATTCATAAAGCACATCTACCATAAGGTTCACATTTACGCATGGTTCTAGACGCTCTTTCCAATTCAACTCACTGAGTTTTTTATTGATTAGAACATAATCAGCTGCCTTAAAATTAAATTTATCTTTTTTTGCATGTTTTAATGGTACGAACATTTTTACAATAAAGTCAATTTCCAATGGAGGGTGATGATTGTCTTCTTTACAAATAGGTGAAGCAGACCTCCTGACAATTACATTTTGTAAATTTGAAAACACTAGGTCCAAAGTTCTATTATTCGTGTTTTTGATTACATTGTATTGAGACAGACTGTTTAAAGACATAAAATCAATAAGGGAGTACCCAAGGTTATTAGAGTAGTTCGACGGAATAGTAGAGGTTACACAAGAGTGACTTGGATCCTGGCTCCATTCGACGAAGCCGAGATTAAAATCTCCCACTACTATAATTTCTTCACCTGTGGTTTCAGTAACGCTCGTGACCGAATTGAGGAACATGTCTAGGTGCTGCTTTGTCACGGGGGGTGGTAGGTAGGTAGCACAAATGTTTATTTTCTTCCCCTCATTTATCTTTACGCGTACCCAAAGGTCTTCTGCAGTAGTTTCCCACTGACAAGCTCGAGCAGAGTCGTATTTTTTTGATACAGCAATGAGAACGCCACCTCCTTCTTTTCCTGTAAGTGCGCTGGAAAATCTATCTCTTCTGTAAATATTATAGCGGGCATTAAATAGCTCTCCGTCAATGATGCTATCATTAAGCCATGTCTCGGTCACCACAATCATGTCGTATTGGTTGATATTAACCGCAATATTGATATCATTCAATTTTGTTCGCATTCCTCGGACATTCTGGTAGTAGACAGTGAATTTCGAAGATTTACTCACAGGTTTCTCGCACCGGAGTGTTTAGGTAGGTACTTACAATAAGGAGGCAGCGTGCAGGCTTTTTATCTGTACAGCGCGGGCTCCATCTTCCTTACGAACCAAAATGCGGCCGTCGCGAACCCAAACGTATTTATAATTCTTTTCACGCGCCATTTTTCTAACTTCAGCATGTATGGCTTTATTTAAGGGTGAGAGGTGTTCAGAGACGAAAACAGGTTGTTTGGTGCCTCCGTAGCCCAAGTGGCTTGAATTGAGTTTCTCGGAAACATGGGCACGATTGAATTTCGTTACAGAGGCTAAGATTTCATCCCGTTTCCTTGTAGTTTTCAATTTCATTATAATTGAACGAGGACGGGCACTCTGTAAGTCAAGCTTTTTCACTCGTGTTATAGAAGAAACATCATCAGCTTCAATAATGCATGAGATAGTTTTCCCTAGTTGAGCTACCGTGTTTATCAAGTTTTCAGCTTGGTTCTCAGGAACTCCGTTAATCTCCAGATTATCCTGGCGAGAATGTTGTTCCACGATATTGAGCCTTATCGATAGGTCAGAAACACAGGTTTTTAACTCATCATTCTCTTTCTTAAGTTGGTTTATGTCATTCTTGTTCTGATCTAACTGGGTCTTCATATCGTGGTAGTCCTTGCTCATAAACTCGACTGAATCCTCCAGTCCTTGCAAGGTACTTTTTAACTCAAGAAATTCTTTGCCAAAATAGGATTTGAGTGAGGCCTGAAGATGCATTGTTATAACAGACTCGATTTCCTTGCGAAGTTCAGTAATTGTTATCACATCTAGTTTCTCAGAAGAATCCTGACTGTTTGAACAGTCTTCTGAAGCCTCCTCGTATGCATCATCGTTATTACGGGAGTCGTTAAGCCGTGGGCGCTTAATCCCTAAAGAGACGTTACGAGTTACTTTTGTATCGGTGACACAGGTACTGGTTCCAGCACCAGGGGGAGTCGGTATTAAGACCGGCTTAGGCACCTGCGAAACATTCTGGTTAGCTGTAGCTACTTTAGGAGAACGCTGCTTGCGCGGCATTTTAGTATTAATAATGATGTCCTGCTGTGCACCGAGCGCCAACGATGTAAGCGTGATGGTCGACTATCACTAATCCAAAATAACTAGCCGCTTCGATATGCTAAAGTTGTGTCGCAATGTCCGAGCAGCGCAGACGCCGGCGGGGCTGAGGTGCGGGCGCGCGAGGAGTATCGGGCGCTCTAAGAGTTGCGGTAGGTCAGGGTTTCGAGCCGGTAGATAAGATTTGTAAAAAGTTTTTTACCTACAACTCTGCAGTCCGTCGTTGTATCGGTGTTCTGTTTTCACCTTTCGAATGATCACTTCACCAGCAATGCAACGATACCACACAAGTCTATAAGCGAACACTATTTACTGTTTTTTTAATTAATTTAAAAGAGCACAACAAAAAATGACCTTTACTGGGCGACGGTAGACGTTTTTGTCGAGGGCATCTTCCCCGATGTGTGGAAGGACGGTAGGCTCATCGTCATCCCGAAGGGCAATGACAAGCCGCTTACCGATCCTAAAGCATATCGGCCCATCACCCTGCTCTCCGTTCTGGGCAAAATCCTGGAAAGGGTCTTGTTGCGGTGCGCTCCAGCGATCACCCGGAGTGTGTCGTCATGCCAGTACGGGTTTTCTCGAGGTAAATCAACTCTTTCAGCACTTAATGATATTCTGGGCACGGTCGCTGACAGCCGGTGTAAGTACGTTCAGGCCATCTTTTTGGACATATCTGGGGCCTTCGACAACGCGTGGTGGCCCATGATCCTGCTGAAGGCAAAGGCGGTGGGGTGCCCACCAAACATCTATAGGATGCTGGCGTCGTACTTCACCAACCGACGTGTCGGGCTTTTTGCTGGAAGTGGGGTCGTGTGGAAAGTCACAACCATGGGCTGTCCGCAGGGTTCCGTAGTGGGCCCTCCGCTATGGAACCTTCTTCTGGACGATCTGCTTCGGTTGCCGTATCCGACAGACGTGAAGGTGGTCGCGTACGCTGATGATGTTACGGTCCTCATTGAGTCGGACTCTCGAGCCGGCATTGAGGCTTCTGCCTCGTGCGCCATGGCACTCATGTCCGAGTGGGGGGTGCGGAATAGGTTGGGCTTCTCTCCCTCAAAGTCGTACTCGATGACACTTAGGGGGGGGTTGTCCAAGCGCCCGCCCACGGTCCGGCTCAATGGGATTTCAGTCAGGAGCGTGCGCTCGACTAAAGTCTTGGGTGTGGTAATCGACGCAGGTCTTTCGTTCGGGGAACACGCTCAGTCCATCGGCGAGCGTGCTGCGGCGGGGCTAGGCAAGATGTCGCGCGTCTCCGCCTCCTCCTGGGGTGTCCGGTACAGGGCCCTTAAGGTCTTGTACAAGGGCATTTACGTTGCTATAATCACCTATGCAGCGGGGTGCTGGTGGAGGTGCGTGAGCACTTACGTTGTTAGGAGCGCGTTGTTGAGGACCCAAAGATCCGCGCTCGTCCTTCTGACGAAGGCATACCGGTCTGTCAGCACCGCGGCCCTACCAGTTTTGGCGGGGGTGCTCCCTGCTGACCTCGAGGTTGCCCGTGCGGGCATGATTGATGACATTTGGCACTTGCCTCGGGACGCGTTCAGGGCAGGGAGAAGAGGGATCGAGAACGATGCCGTAGCCAACTGGCAGCGGCGATGGGAAACGGAGGACCGGGGTAGGGAACTTTATCGATTCTTCCCGGACGTGACGGCTAGACTCAAGGCAACTTGGGTCGAGCCGGACTACCAAGTCTCGCAGATCCTGACTGGCATGGATGTTTTAGGAAGAGACTGCATGAGATGAAGTTGTGTGAGGGAAGTATGTGCTACTGCGGGGAGGAGGACGAGTGTCAGGACCATATATTATGGCGGTGTCCCCTATATGAGGAGATAAGGTGTGAGATGATGGATGGGATCACACGTGTAGAGGAGGGCCCGGTTCATTACTGTGACCTCGTCGCCTCGGAGGAGAATTTCCGGCGGCTTGTGAAATTCGCACACAAATGGCACGAGATCAGGAGCGGGCTAGAGTGCTAGGTCCAGGACGAGCAGCGAAGCCGTTTTGTGTTGTCTATACACACTAGTGTGGACTAGCTAGAACGCCGCCCCAGAAAGGGGAGAAAGGCGACAAGGGACTGGTCGAGAATTTGTAACAAGAAGTCAAGCAGCGGCTGCGGTGATGGCACGTGTAACCAACTAGGCGTGCTATGTCCGCAGTCGTCTCCTTGACGTTTCGGCCCATATGACAAGATGTCGGTGGGGCCATGGGAGGTGGTGGGTATGTCCCTATCTACTTGTGCGAAAGAGACGCGAAGTGTTGTGCGTAAGAGACGCGAAGTGTTGTGCGACAGTGACGTTTGTGGGTGACAGTGACACAGTGGTGACAGTGACGTTGGCGTTGGGTTTGACACTTGCTTTTTATATTTTTGTTTTGACTATTTTACCGTGTTGTGACATTTGCTTTTACTATACTTTTTTTTTTTTTTTTTTGTTTTGACTGTTTTACTGTGTTGTCAATGTCTGTTTGACGTTAACACTTCTATTTTGTTTTGATTATTTGTGTTGTCATTGCTGCTTGACTCTGACGTTTGGTTACAGCTGACGTTTGTGACATTGCGTTTAGTTGTTTCTGTTTTTAATCTTGTCCATTTAAATACTGTTCTACGCCTGTGTACTGAGGCTTTTGACTCTGTGTGTTTGTCTGGTGAAGCCTTTGGTTTGTGGCTTACCTAGACTTGTTTTAAAAGCGGTTATTACACGAACCGCCACCGGTGCGCTCGGGATGGCGGAGGCCAACCCGCCGGCGACCGCGGACGTGGACGCCGAGAGCCGCGAAAAGGCACTCATTGATGCGGCAACCAAGGCCAAGCAAGAGGAGCTGCTGGCGCTGGAAGAGCTGAGACGAGAGAGCGGCGAGCTTTTCACGCCGCGCATGTCAATTGCGCGCACCCCCCCACAGGCGTTTTCTACGGTGCACATCATGGACGAGTCCCCGCCGCGCACCGAGACGCCGCTGATGCCGCAGGCGGGCGAGAAACGCCACCTGGCATCGCCGGAAGAGGTGCAGGAGGCGATGCGCCGCCGAGTGGCCAAGAAGAAGGAGGTGCCACCCGTTGTTGGCACCTTGACCATGGAACCGGCGCTCCCATCAGGCGCTCAACCTATGTCGAGTGACCTGGTCGACACTTTGGCGACGGCGGCGGTCGAAACTTTGGCTGGACTAGCTACCAGCAGCACAAGAGGTGTTATGGAGGCGGTGTGGAGCAAGACCTCGAAATTGAACAAAGATGAGGTGGCGGCGATTGGCGCTCACATGGAGAGGCTGGGTGCAGTCGTCACCCACCTTGCCCTGCGCCTGGCTGCCGCGGAGAGCCGGGCAAAGCAGCCCCAGGCGAGGGTAGGTGAGAGCGAGCAGCAGGTGCAAGCGGTCGCATCATACGCGTCCAAATTGAAGCTGTCGAGGAGCGAGGAGCCGGTGAGCTTCCGGGCCACCCCTGGCCCGGTCCTCGCCTTCTACCCTGCCGCTGAAAACGATGCTATCAAGACGGCGGAGGAGACCAAAACGGAGCTGAAGAAGTACGTGGATCCGGCAAAGCTCTGGGTGCAGGTCACGAAGGTGAGGAAGGTGGGCAACGCCGGCCGGCGTATTGGTCGAGACGACCAATGACGCGGCGGCCACCAGACTCCGGGCGGCGATACCTCCGAGTCTCAGGGTGACGGAGCCCAAAAAGAAGCAGCCGCTGGTGTGCCTCAATAGGCTGGACGGGGACCCGTCCTTTGGAGAAGTTCTGGCAGATCTGCACGAGCAGAATTTTAAGGAGGACCAGAAGTGGCCACTCGCGCGCATCCAAAAGGAGGCAACTGGCGCCTTCAAGAAAAATAGGTCACGTGGATCGGCCCAGGCGACTGCAGTAGTGTTCGCGTGCACAGCTGAACTGCGCGAGGCCCTTCTGGCAACAGGGCGGGTATACATTGGCTGGCAGGCGGTTGAGGTCACAGATTATGTCGACGTAACCTGCTGCAATAAGTGCCAGCAGTACGGGCACCCTGAGCGCTCGTGTCGATCGGCGGACACAATTTGTTCGCGCTGCGGCGCTAGCGGCCACCGCGGAGAGGAGTGCACGTCGAGTGCCACATGTTGCGCGACTTGCAAACGCTTTGGCAGGAAGGAGGCGGCGAGTCACAGGACCGCCTCCAGGGAATGCCCGGCGAGGACGTACGCGATTGAAAGGAGCGTGGCCATGACCCACTATGCATAGGCGGCCACTTAACGTTGGGCAGCTCAACCTCGCCGGGTCGGCGCTCGCGACGCGGGAGCTCCCTGCGGTGTGCCGGGAGCTAAACCTAGATGTGGTGCTGCTGCAAGAGCAGTACGCGCAGGCCGCTGAAGACATCATACAGCACGGAGCGTCGTCCAAATCTGGCGCCCTGTTACTTCGGCGCGGTGCGGCTTGCGCGGTGCTCCACCACCTCAGCACCGACCACTGCCTGGTGCTGCATCTCGAGGACTGGGACTTGCACATGGTCTCGGCCTATTTCCAGTTCTCGGAGCCGATCGACGGACATCTGCACCACCTGGAGGTAGTTATGGACGCCCTGCGTGGAAGATGGGTTATCATCTGTGTGGACGCCAACACCCATTCGCCTATGTGGCACAGTGCGCCGCGCCACTACACTGGCCGGGTCTACGCAGCGGAGTACAGGCGGGTGGCTCTGGAGGCATTCATCGCAGCGTATGGGCTCACCGTCGTCAACGAAGTGGGCCAACCATCTACCTTCAGTGGCCCAAACGGTGAGTCCAACATAGACATCGCGCTGACCACAAGGAACATCACAGCGCAACATTTTAAGGTGCACGACGGGATGAGCAGCAGCGACCATCGGCTCATAATAAAAAATAAAATAAAATAAAAAAATAAAATTCCTTTATTTCAGGTCATTGACCCATATTAGTACAACACATACAATAATTTTACGGCACAACTGATTAATTGATGAAATGATGATAAATTAACTGACAAAAGTAATGAAATAATTAAAATAAAAAAAATGAAAACATTAAAACAGAAAATGTCAGATCAAAGGATAAAAATAAATTAAATAAAACAATGAATTAAATTAAAAACATGTCAAAAGCAATCAAATAAATTGTTATAATAAATAAGCATAAAATTCCAAATTAAGCACCAGCAATATGCCTGCTACAACAATGCCCAACGTAGGGGCAATCCAGTCGCTGAGCAACCATTGCCAGGACAGTGTTGGAGCTAGCCCGCACCCTGCGCACCAAGGACGCGCACCGCTTGCGCATGGTGGCGTGGAAACAGTCGGTGCGCGCTTCCGCAAACATGCCCGAGGCACTGCAGAAGCGGGGTAACCGCAACACTGCCCTGAACGCGTTGTTGTATTGGACGCGAAGGGCACTGTAAGCAGCTTGTGAGTAAGATGCCCATAGGCTGCACGTGTATAAGGAGGTGCAGAAGGCTTTGAAAAGCGTGATTTTAACCTGATTTGAACAACGTGCAAACCTACGGGCTATCATATTTGCTCTCCTAGACAGTGCCCTCCGCTCCCGCTCAATGTCGACATGGTCTTTCAGATCTGCTGTTACCCAGTGCCCCAGGTATTTAAATTGTTCCACCCGTTGCAACGGTACACCATTCAAGCGAATAGGGGGCACTTGCTGAGGGCATTTGGCGCTTCCCTGAAATACCATGAATTGACTTTTCGCGACATTATACATTAGACCATGGCTGCCCGCGTACTCCTCACAGATATTCAGCAGCTTGCGTAATCCACAAACCGACGCGCTCAGCAGCACCATGTCATCTGCATAACTTAGATTGTTTACACAAACGTCATCAACATGGCAGCCCACATGCCGACTACTGAGCGCGACGATGAGTGCGTCCATGTAGAGATTGAAAAGTGTGGGTGAAGTTAACCCACCTTGTCTCACTCCACATTCAAGCCTGTATGGCTCCGATAATGTACCCGCCCATCTGACATTGTTAACCTGGTGTTCGTACCAATACTTGAAGATGTTAACCAGTTCATGCGGCATGTTTATGCCCTCAAGTTTATGCCACAACAAATCATACGAAACCAGGTCAAAGGCCTTGGACAGGTCGAGGAAGCACGCGTACACTGGTGTTTTACGATCAGTGTAGTATCTGACGGCATGCTTGAGACACAGTATGGCACTCTCAGTAGACAATTTAGGTCTAAACCCAAACTGATTATCGTGCAGTGTGACGAGTTTATTTAACCGTGTATCAAGCAAACCGTCAAACACCTTTGCTATAACAGTAGCAAGAGAGATAGGCCTGTAGTTAGTTTTATCGGCAAGATCACCAGTTTTGTTCTTAACCACAGGCACTACTACAGTTCTCATGAAGTCGTACGGCAGGTATGAATGGCTCAGGCAAAGCGAGTAGAACATAGCTAAAACCCTAACCACATGCGGGCCGGCATACTGCAAGTGTTCGATACTTAGGCCATCATGGCCCGGAGATTTTATGATTTTCCCCACCTCACTGGCCAAAATCCTAGTCTCTATTACTCTCGTAACCTCTTCAGCATTGACCTCCGCGACCCGCGTTCCCAACTGAGGCTTTACAGAAAAGTAGGACTTAAATATACTCGCTATATCTCCCGGTTCACTAACCCCGTCGACGCTCACCGGTAGGCCAGGACCCAAGTTTACCTTGTTGGTAGCCTTCCAAAAACCACGAAAGTCACCGTTCGCGCGTTTCACAGCAAGGGTGTCCATTCTCAATTGGTCCTGATGATCTTGGCACCACTTAAGCCTAGATTTGAACACCCTTCTGGTTTCGCACATTTCGCGATATACTTCCCCGCACCTAGGTTTGCCGCATAATACCCATTCAGTAAACCTAGTTCTGGCCACCCGATGAGCCTCTCTGACGTTATTGTTCCACCCTATTATACGCGAGCTAGCCATACCCGTCCTCCCCCTACCCCGACCCACCAAAGACGCGTCACGAAGAGCGGACACAATATCAGAATACAGTATGTCAATGGCGCGCCTGTGACAATGGTCGCGGCAACAAGAGTCAGCACACTGACTACACTCAGCAGGGAAGTCAACAAGTCTGAGCCTCCTGTTACACTCACTAGTATACAGGGCAATCTGTTCCGCCGTACGTACACCCCACACTACCCCCTTATTCAGCATAATACTGTGATGTACAGTCTGCGGAATTAAGTTTAATTTACACTCGATAATAAGTGGGAAGTGATCCGACCATACCGTGTCATAATCCACACACACGTTCGTAACAGACCGCCCTGCAGACTGAGTTACCAAGCAGTGGTCCAGCCAGCTGCACGACCCGTACACGTCACTAATGAAAGTGAACGTATCCGAGTCAATACCTAGCATTTCCACATCAACACATGTCCAATACTGCTCATCACAATAGCTTACAAGCTCGTTGAAAAATAAACTATACGGTGTAGCATTAAAATCGCCTAAAATATACACAGACTCAATGCCGTATTCTTCAATTATTGCGCTTACCATACTAAGACAATCCGTGAACTCAGCTAAATTGCCCGCCGCGTTCGTAGGCATATAAACGCTTAGCACTATCACTGGACGATCACTGGTTATTATTTTAATGGCACAAATACGCTCACTATCACAACGCAACACAGACACCTGCTGAAATACGCTGCTTCTCCATAGCAAGGCCACGCCACCAAAAGGTCGCCCTTGCAACAGGCCCGCGGACGTGTCCACCGCTGAAATCCCCGTGTAGGCAAACTCGCTGTGAATCGTACTTAAGTACGGAATGTCCTCAGGAAGTAGCCAAGTTTCCTGCAAGGCTACCAAATCACAGGAACGACAGAGCTCCCTAATGCTATCTATGGAGCGTTTTACGTTTTTACAATTATAGGTAGCAAAACGATATGGTCTGCTATTCATTACTGTTTTTATTGACACCGTCAACAGATAACAATCCATTCGGTTCTCGACGCTTAAAATTGACAAAGCGCCTAAACACAATGCCTCGGGGCCATAAATTCTCATCCAGATACGATGGTAACTTAGACTCGGGTACAAAGAATTTGTAGGCGACGTGTCCCCTTTCCTTCTTCATTATTATTTTCTCCAGAGACACCGTGTCTTGTGTTCTCGAGCGAATATAATTAATTATTTCGTCTGTGGTCGTCTCACTATGTATATTAGTGATAAACATTGGCACTTTTCTATCTGCTGCTTTAAATCGACCCTCCGCATCCGTCGCAACACCGGTTTTACCCATATAGCGATATTTTGGGTGTTTCTTACGATAAGACACCTTTTGCCATCCATCGTCATTGTTTTGAACATTGAACGGAGTAGCCGAGTGAATCATTACACCGTTATTAGCGACGTTCACGTTGTTTGTAGCAGTCAGCTGATATACCTCAGCCTGGCCCGAGCGCGAGCGCTCAGTCGACGCCAAACCGGTTGCACATACACTCGGCTCATGCGTGTGAGTCACCGCAGCGCTTACACCGACCGGTGATGTCCGCCGCTGCGTACATGACTCATGTTTATTTTGTTTTTCTTGTACCTGCATTATTTCTCTGTATTGAGGAATTCTTTGATGCAGATCACTATCATTCTCATCCGTGTCGCATATTACTTCGTGGAGAGAAGAATTATGCAGGTGCGATAGCCCCATCGGCCCACTATCCAGTAACCAGGCACCCCGATTCATATTCACTTTCAATGCAGACGTAGGTGGTAACGAATCGTTTCTGATTGGAAAAAAATCCGTTCTCAACTGTTTTATATTATCTAACGTCGCATAGGTGGTTTTAATTTCGTCAATCGCTGCTTGCATTCGCACTAAATCTTTCAACAGCTTCGTACAGTCCAAGTGGTCGAAAGTAATAGGTGGCAACTTTTCAAGACTCCTGGCCACAAACACAGGAATATCATCCGGCTCGGCTGATTTGAACAGATTAATGATATCCGCCAAATCTCTCTGCTCTTTGCCTTTATTTTTCCTTATAATCTTCCGCAGATTCGAAGGAATGGCATCAAAAAGAAGTGACTTTGATCTTTTGATTTCATCACTCGTGAAGGATGAGACACAAATACGCACTAAAGTCTCTTCGTCCACAACAGACACTTTGTTCTGGATGTAAGACAACATTTCATCAATTACGATGTTACACTTGTCACATTTAATAACGTTCGTCATTTTTTACTGCAAACCGTCACAGAGCGCTGTCGTAATACGCAACCGTCGTCGATAGGTGCGAGCGCGCGACTGTGGGTTATAACCTTCCAGGTGGGTGCAACCAGATGCCACAGCGCAGAGTCAGGCAGGGAGCCGGTGCGCTTCCGGGATCAAGGGGTGGACTGGCCGCGCTTCCGGCAGACCGTCCACGCGCGAATGGGAAGGCTTGATTTTACTAAGCCGGCGTCCTTTGTTTGCAAGGAATTTACGAACGTCATTGTACGAACGGCGCGCCAGTGCCTGGGAATGAAAGGTCCACCAAAGGACGCCGGGTACGAATGGTGGGGTCCGGAGCTTGAGAAGCTTCGGAAATCCAACTGTAAGGCGAGGTGTAAATGGCAGGGATCGCGAAAGGACGGGGGACCGAGAGAAGAGAGGCTGAGAGCTGAGTTCCATGATGTGCGAGCGAGATATCGAAAGGCAATGGAGGAGGCGGAGCTTGGACACTTCAGGTCGATTGCCGAATCGGGCAACGCGGATCCGTGGGGGCTGGCCTACCGCGCCGCCAGCGGCAGGCTAAGGCCACCTCCCCGAGTCATCAACGGTATTGCGCTGGCGGAGGGCTATTCGTGCACTGTGGGCGACGCGGCGACGGCGAACTTTGCGGGGCTACGCGGATTTGCGCACAAGTGGCACGCCGCTCGGAGGAAAGCTGAACTGGAGCAGAGGGAGCTCAGTTTAGAAACTGGAGTGGTCAGGCAGCGAAGTACAACAGCTGTATCTGTACCGTCAAGCCCTAATTAGGGAGAGTTGCAAGGGACACACATGGCAAATTTGTAAGGGTCAAGAAGCGCCTGCGGACTGAAAAGAATGCCAAGTGAGCTATGTCCGCAGCCGCCCCACGTTTCGGCCCGCATAACGCATGCGTTGGAAGGGTCATGGGAAGGTTGGAGGGAGTGTCCCTATCTACTTGGTCGACACTTTGGCGACGGCGGCGGTTGAAACTTTGGCTGGACTAGCTACCAGCAGCACAAGAGGTGTTATGGAGGCGGTGCGGAGCAAGACTTCGAAACTAAATAGAATAGAATATGTATTTATTCGCTAATGGACAGCAGCAACACAAAAGAGCAGCACATATATAAACAAATAACAACAAACAGCTTAACAATTAATTAAACAGCTCAACTGCGCTGAGCATGCCCATAACGAAAGGGTAGCCAACTCAGCATATGCTGGGTGTAAAACACTCAGCGCTGGTTTTCAGTAGGCCCCCCGCAGTGACACACGGATGAGGGTAGTAGGTAGTAAATAAATAATTGTATTCTATTAAATGGGCATTTCTAAGTGTGTAATAAATAATTTTTTTTTGCACGCTGGCAACACTGGCGACAGGTCGTGAAAAAACGGCCTCGTAACTAATTAATTTTTAAATTATTGTTTTTATTGTGTTTAGTGTATTTAAATTCAATTGTATACATAGAATAAACGTATTAAGTGACACACGTAGTGTTTGTGACCAGTTTTATTGTGAAAACTGAAAAGCAATTGTTATTTCAATAATTAACATGTACCGGCTGTCAACGCTTGAACTGTGGATTTGAATTCATCAAACCGGGGGAGTATTTTGTTTTGATTTATTAGTAGTTGCTGTGTTATTCATACACTAGACATCACACAAACACTGCTCAGAGCTCTGAGCGACGTCCAGTACACACTGGCTACGTTTATGTCTCATTTTGCTTGACGAATATTGTGGAAGCAAAATCGAGGACGAAAACACTTGCCCCATACAAAACATACACTGCAAACCTTACTACACACAAAATATGTGTATAATATGCTGTAAATATTATAAGTAAACCACTTAGTTGCTAATTAATGTAGATAGACTCTGTTCCCACTAAAACTCATGTTAATAGCAATCCTTAGTCAAAATAGTTATTCTAGTAATAATATTAATGTTGAAATAAATTATCCTTAGAGTATTAACTGTAATTTTGAGAATATCATATCAATTAGCTTTTCTTTGTTCTTGGATTTTTAATTTTTCCTTTTTCTTTTCTCTCACTTACCAACCTACCTCCATATTTTGATAATCCTTTCTAAAAACTTTTCTACTGTTTTTAAATATTGTTTACCTCTTTTTAAATTCAAAACCCCTCCAACATCCTCAAGTTCTCAATTGACATAATTATTCTCTTCACATACTCAGCTGTTTCCTGTCACATTTCAGGTCTTGTTTGTGGATATCAGTCAATATGATGACACGCGGAGCTACCATTCGTGACATGACTGACAAACTGAAAGCAGCGCTGAGGGAACTGGATGCTTCGAGAAATGAGTGCACCAAACTGCTGAGGGAACGAGAAGAAAGTGAAGTTGAAATTGAGTTAATGGTGAACAAAAACACTCAACTGAAGAATGAGCTTGCGGAACTTCACACACACCATATGGACATACTTGACCAGCATAAACACCTCCGTCAACTTGTTGAAGACTTCCAGCAATGTAGCGACACCTACGATCAGGCTTTGAGTCGCATATCTGAACTGGAGCAAGAACTAAGTAGGGCCCAACACTCAATAGTTCACTTAGAATCTCTTAGAGCCCGAGAAGAGTCTGCGAACACCTGCAGTCTTTATGATGAGTTGGTTGGTAGCCGGTCAGGACCTGTATGTGTTGAGCCAATAGTAACTATAGACTTAACCAATGAAACTATATCTAAAACTTATTTATTTACTAGTCATAATAAGATTAAAAAATATATTTAAATCAATAAACGAATTCAAACCATTAAAAGATCTTTGAAACGCCTAAAAGTTAACAAACAAAACACAAAACTAAGGCGAAAAAATTTAAATTTAATTCAAGAACTGAATAAGTGTGATAGTGAATTACAATTATGTCGGACATTGTATGATACCGACACTCAGAACCTTCAGGATGAGCTGTTTGTAAGGGAATATGCAATCAAGGATATTTTTAGTAAATATGAGGCTTCTCAACAAGACCTGAGTAAGCGCATGCAGGAGGCCAATGAGCTGGTGGACCTGGTCACGTACAATGCGGAGAGATATGAGTCCCTGACAAATAACCTCTCTTGTACTGTGCCTGCATGGGTACACCACAGCCTCAGCACCATTCACCTACACCCTCAGCGGCTCAGCCAGCTGGTAATGATAATAATAATTTTGCGAATACTAGTTACTTATTTTCTGATGGTTTAGGTAGAGGGCTAGGAAAATTAATTAGTAATAACCTGAGTTATTGTACACAAAATTATTGTATGCCTGGGTCAACCTTTAAACAGATTATGACATCAGCGTCAAAAACTGTTTGTGGTCCTGATACTACCATTACTATATGTGTTGGTAACAGTTCTAAAATTAAAAAGGAAGACCTCACTGACTGGGTATCAGAGTTGTTAAAGTTAGATTGTAGTAAAATTATATTGTGTGCTTTTCCATATTTTGAAAGACTTTGTGATAGGAAAAACAATTATATACACATGTTAAACAATCATTTGCATTTCTTAGTAGGTCACTATTGTGATAAGCTTGTATATCTTGACATCAACACTTTTGTTGATAAGCTTAAGTCGACTCCAGGTAATGTGTATCTACCTGTTAGGTTTAGACACAAAATAGCTAGGCTTTTAGCTTTTAATATTCACACAGACATAAGTAGTATGTCGAAGTTTGCTTATATTGTGGACACTGCGACTATTAGTCATGGTACTAATGTACAGGAGGTGACCTTAGATAAATATAGCACTAGTGCTATAAATGTTTACAATCATTGTACGGAGGAGGTTCCATATGTCACCGTGGAATACTCTCAATTAGAAGTTTTAAGTGATAGTATCTTGTTGTCTGGTGATGGCACAGGAGACTCTGGGCTCACTCCAGATATTAATATTAGTTTAAACTAGGAAGTAAGACAACAGAAGGTACCATTAACAATATTGTTAAACATGTCAACAGAAAGGTATCTTCTTGCTCTAAATTAGTTAGTAAAAAAGGGCCTCAGCAGAACACTTTGAATTTATTCCATCAAAATATCCAAGGCATTTCTTCCAAATTATTAGAAATAGAATTGTTTTTAGAGAAAAGTATGTTTGACATTATTTGTTTTACTGAACATTGGCTTAAGGATTACCAAATGCTTATTAATTATGAAAACTATACGGTGGGTAGCTGTTTTAACCGTAAATATATACGTACGCTTAACCTCATACGTATACTTAACCTCAAACCTTTTGTCTGTTAGGAAACTCTATGTCCTACAGATTGCATTAAAAAAGCACAAATCTCTTCCCTTCATAATTTCTAAGACACATTCTAGGAGAAAGAATAAAGTAGCTGAAGATTGCCCAGTGAATACTACATTTGCTACAAGGCAATTTACTAAACAATCTTCCCGTGTATATAACACTCTCAATGACCAATGTGCCATCTACTCTATGACATACCGCGACTGCAAAAAAACCCTAACTGAATGGCTCAAGAGCAAAAGTTACCAAGAAATCGAAGATATCCTAAGATCACATAATTAAGAAACAAATTTAGTATGTACACATATACACACCTCACCTACACACCCATACACTACACATACCACATATCATAATTACACACATGCCCACCCACTACATCCGACACCTACACAAACACACACTCGCACACATACACACACTCACAAACATACCCTACACCCAGTGCGCTCCATTTTTTATACATATATAGGTTATGAAATGTTAATTAGTTTTAAATTGGTTAGTATTAGTTTTAAATAAATCTTTTTGCTTATTTCACACCACACACATTTGTGGAATATTATTGTAAATTGGAGGAGCGGAACCACCTAATACAAGCAAATCTTTGCTTAAAAGGTGACTCCAAACCTAACATAGTTATTAATCTTAAGTGATGAAATAAACATTTTAATTTTTTTTATTTATTTATAAATCAATGCTGCGAGGAGGTTCATTAATCTTAATTAAAAATTTAATTAAATTCAAAACTCGTGATGATATTGTTAAACTATCGATTGAACATAATATTGAGCTATCTTGTGTTGAGCTGGATAAGCATGTAATAGTGTGCGTTTACAGGCCCCCAAATTATCAAAACTACTCTACATTTGAGTCAGTAATGGAAGATGTTTTAGCAAAACTTGTAACTGGTAATAAATCAGTGGTTTTATGTGGCGACTTTAATGTTAATATTTTAGATAAAAATTCAAATAGCAGTAGATTTTTGCATCTTTTTAAATCATTTAATTTATTAAACGTGTTTTCGGATCCAACCCGAATTACTACAAATACTGCTACATGTCTGGATAATGTTTTTTGTTGCTGCGACTACTTGGATAAATTCATTGTAAATTACCTTCCTTCGGATCACAGCGGTCAAGTCGTTGTGTTTGAATCCTTCACATCAGTACAAAAAATCCAAATAAAATCTAGGCAGATAACACCCAGCAATTTAAATAAATTTAATGATAATTTAATTAGTAATTTAGGCATTCCAAGCCAGATTATCGACAATGTAAATCTATTTTATGAAGAATTCTTTTCGGTGATTCACACGGAGTTCAATAATACAATAAAAACGAAAACTAAATCTATTTGCCCTAAGTTTATGTTCAGTGACTGGGCAACTAAGGGCATTAGGAAAAGTAGGGAGCGATTGTTTGAGTTGTACGGTCTCAAGCCCTACATTAACTCAGAAACTTTCAATAAATATGTTGCAAGTTACTCTAAAATCTTTAAAAACGCTTGCAAAGTAGCTAAAGCCTTATTCATTAGTAACAAGATTAAATCCGCCGATAACAAAATAAAAACGGTTTGGAAAATTATCAATAGTGAAACGAATAGAAATAAAAAATATAATAATGATATCACTCTAGAGACTTCACGTGGCCTTTTAAGTTCTAAAAACGAAGTTGCTCAAGAATTTGTAGATTTCTTCACTGGTATCCCACTTAAAACTACTGAAACCTTAAATTCGTCACCCTTGCTTTCTATTGAGTTATTAAGAGCGAACGTTTCAGCCTGTCCGGTTGAATTTCAATTTAAACATATAAACCCCATAGCAGTCATTAAAGCTTTTAAGGAAATTAAAGTCAAATTAACCGAAGATCTATGGGGACTGTCGATTAAAGTTTGTCAAGCTATTATTGAGACAGTCGCTCCGTACTTAGCCTTAATATTTAATTTGTGTGTGGACCAGGGAGTCTTCCCGGACCTTATGAAATACAGCAAGGTAATACCACTTTTCAAATCCGGTGACAGTAAAGACACCAATAATTATAGACCCGTATCCGTTTTGCCAGTTTTCAGCAAGGTGTTTGAAAAAGTAATGCTTAATCAAATGCTCATTCACTTTAACACCAACAAAATCTTACATGAGAAACAGTATGGTTTCACCAAAGGACGTTGTACGACTGACGCCGGTGTCACCTTATTAAAACATATATTTACTGCGTGGGAAGAGTCACAAGATGCCATAGGGATCTTCTGTGACCTCTCCAAAGCATTTGATTGCGTCAACCACGAAACCCTTCTCATAAAGCTCAAACATTACGGTTTAGGGAATCTTGCGCTCAGTTTAATGAAATCGTATTTAAGCGATAGACATCAGCAAGTACAAATAAATGGTGTCAATTCAATGGGCTTAAAAGTAAGCATGGGTGTGCCACAAGGTTCGATATTAGGTCCCTTTCTCTTTTTAGTCTATATTAATGATCTACCCCATTTATTTAAAAACCAACCTGAAATGGTATTGTTTGCCGACGATACTTCTTTAATATTTAAGGTAAACAGACGTGCCACGAATCTTGATGACGTAAATAACGCCTTACTGCAGGTTCATAATTGGTTCACCGTTAATAATTTAGTATTAAATGGGAAAAAAACGAAGTGCATAAGATTTGCTCTACCAAATGTCAAAAGTACTGATTGTGACATAGTATTGAATCAAGAGAAACTAGAATTTGTCAATGAAACTGTTTTCTTGGGGATAACGATTGACTCAAGGCTACAGTGGGGTCCGCATTTAACATCTCTTGCAGGACGGCTGAGTTCAGCAGCATATGCTGTTAGGAAAATCCGTCAATTTACTGACGTAGATACCGCGAGACTAGTCTATTTTAGCTATTTTCATAGTGTTATGTCATACGGTATTTTACTATGGGGACGGGCTGCAGACGTCGAGTCTATATTTATTCTACAGAAAAGAGCCATTAGAGCCATATATGGTCTACGAAGGCGCGATTCTCTGAGAGAGCTGTTTAAGGAAATTAACATCATGACAGTACCTTGTCAATACATCTATGAAAACATCATGTACGTCAGGAAAAATCTGCATTTATTTAGCAAAAGAGGTGATAGACACCACTATAATACGAGAAATAGGGACCAACTAGTTCAGCCAGGTTTCAGGCTAGCTAAAGTAGACTCATCTTTCATGGGGTACTGTTTAAAATGTTACAATAAAATACCCCCTCACATTCTTCAACTGAGTGAGACGAAATTTAAAACTTGTGTAAAACGCACACTATGTAGGCAAGCATACTATAAGTTAGGGGATTACATTGATGATAAAAATGCTTGGCTCCATGCTGGTCCTGCTCCACAACCATAGGGGCAATTACATCGATTATCATGTGAAGTTATTGTAGAGGCTGCAGAAGATTGTAAAAATATCTTTGCATTGTATAGATTCAATATCTTAATATTGTATAATTGCATGGCACATGTGTGAGTACTATGTACTATAAAGCCCCTTTTTACATTTTTACATTTAGTTATATTTTAGTGACGTTGCCCTGGTGGCTGAGAGAATGTCATGCTCACTCAAATGTCTCGCTGATGGTGGCGGTTGTGTCGGATCATTTAGTTCCCTTCAAAATGGTTGAGTTGAATGGTGCTGATCCATGCGTCATGTTCGTGAACGGGCGCTGTCAGTGGAGACTGGTCATTCCTTAGATGCCATGGTGTAAATATATTTTTCTTTTTGATTTGTTTATTATATCTTTTTACTCTGGACGCTCTTAACTTGCACGTCTTGCTACATAGTTCTCACATAATATACCATCTCAACATGAATGATATAATGTACCAAGATTTTGTAACAAATTCTAATTTAAAAGAGTGTCCATGGAGTTTCTTGCCCGTTCTTCTTCATGAGATCTACGTTAGGGAACTGGCAACTACAGTACTTTCACAAGTTATTATGCCTTGTGATTGTGACTGTAGCGTAGGAGTGCAATGCGTCGTTTCGGGAGTTGCTGCGTCGGGCTGCGCGGCGCCGGATGTTACCGGCGGCGAGTGTTGTGGGTGCGGAGGCGCGCGGCGGCGTGTGCCGTGGCGGTGGGTGTGCGGGGCTCCGGGTCGTGGGGCGGCGGTTGCACGTTGCGGCGTGCATTCGTTGTTCCGTGATTCGGGGTCTCGAAGCATTCGTTGTTGCGGTTTGCGTCGCTGCGTGCTTTGTGCTCGCAGTGTTCGTTGTTGCGGGCATTCGGTGGCGTGTGGTTCGGCGTGGTGGCTTTCGGAATGGCGCATTGCACTCGTAGTTTCGTTCTTCCGTCCTTCTGACATTCAAAAGTGCCTGTAATGGCTTAATTGAAATAAACGATTTGAGTTTGAGTTTGAAATAATATAAAATAAATATTTTCTCACAGAGAATAACATAGTTATATTAGTAGTAAGAAAACGAAGATACCTGCTAAATAAATAAGTACTTATCCAAAAACGAAACACAGTTTATTCATTATTGACATGACGCACTTCGGGCCGGCCGATGCAGCATCGACCTAAGCATTTTTAAATTGCAATACCACAATGACATTTCAGTGAGAGTGCAACTATTGACTAATAAAGATGAGGTGGCGGCGATTGGCGCTCACATGGAGAGGCTGGGTGCAGTCGTCACCCACCTTGCCCTGCGCCTGGCTGCCGCGGAGAGCCGGGCAAAGCAGCCCCAGGCGAGGGTAGGTGAGAGCGAGCAGCAGGTGCAAGCGGTCGCATCATACGCGTCCAAATTAAAGCTGTCGAGGAACGAGGAGCCGGTGAGGTTCCGGGCCACCCTTGGCCCGGTCCTCGCCTTCTACCCTGCCGCTGAAAATGATGCTATCAAGACGGCGGAGGAGACCAAAACGGAGCTGAAGAAGTTCGTGGATCCGGCAAAGCTCTGGGTGCAGGTCACGAAGGTGAGGAAGGTGGGCAACGCCGGCCGGCGTATTGGTCCAGACGACCAATGACGCGGCGGCCACCAGACTCCGGGCGGCGATACCTCCGAGTCTCAGGGTGACGGAGCCCAAAAAGAAGCAGCCGCTGGTGTGCCTCAATAGGCTGGACGGGGACCCGTCCTTTGGAGAAGTTCTGGCAGATCTGCACGAGCAGAATTTTAAGGAGGACCAGAAGTGGCCACTCGCGCGCATCCAAAAGGAGGCAACTGGCGCCTTCAAGAAAAATAGGTCACGTGGATCGGCCCAGGCGGCTGCAGTAGTGTTCGCGTGCACAACCGAACTGCGCGAGGCCCTTCTGGCAAAAGGGCGGGTATACATTGGCTGGCAGGCGGTTGAAGTCACAGATTATGTCGACATAACCTGCTGCAATAAGTGCCAGCAGTACGGGCACCCTGAGCGCTCGTGTCGATCGGCGGACACAATTTGTTCGCGCTGCGGCGCTAGCGGCCACCGCGGAGAGGAGTGCACGTCGAGTGCCACATGTTGCGCGACTTGCAAACGCTTTGGCAGGAAGGAGGCGGCGAGTCACAGGACCGCCTCCAGGGAATGCCCGGCGAGGACGTACGCGATTGAAAGGAGCGTGGCCATGACCCACTATGCATAGGCGGCCACTTAACGTTGGGCAGCTTAACCTCGCCGGGTCGGCGCTTGCGACGCGGGAGCTCCCCGCGGTGTGCCGGGAGCTGAATCAAGATGTGGTGCTGCTGCAAGAACAGTACGCGCAGGCCGCTGAAGACATCCTACAGCACGGACCATCTGCAAAATCTGGAGCCATGATACTTCGGCGCGGTGCGGCCTGCGCGGTGCTCCACCACCTCAGCACCGACCACTGCCTGGTGCTGCATCTCGAGGACTGGGACTTGCACATGGTCTCGGCCTATTTCAAGTTCTCAGAGCCGATCGACCACCATCTGCACCACCTGGAGGGAGTTACGGACGCCCTGCGTGGTAGACGGGTTATCATCTGTGTGGACGCCAACACCCACTCGCCTATGTGGCACAGTGCGCCGCGCCACTACACTGGCCGGGGCCACGCAGCGGAGTACAGGCGGGTGGCTCTGGAGGCGTTTGTTGCAGCGTATGGGCTCACCGTCATCAACGAAGAGGGCCAACCATTTACCTTCAGTGGCCCAAACGGTGAGTCCAACATTGACATCGCGCTGGCCACAAGGAACGTAACTGCGCAACTATTCAAGATGCACGATGGGCTGAGCAGCAGTGACCACCGGCTCATCATCTTCCAGGTGGGTGCAACCGGATGCCACAGCGCAGAGCCAGGCAGGGAGCCGGTGCGCTTCCGGGATCAAGGGGTGGACTGGCCGTGCTTCCAGCAGACCGTCCACGCGCGAATGGGAAGGCTTGATTTTACCAAGCCGGCGTCCTTTGTTTGCAAGGAGTTTACGAACGTCATTGTACGAACGGCGCGCCAGTGCCTGGGAGTGAAAGGCCCACCAAAGGACGCCGGGTACGAATGGTGGGGTCCGGAGCTTGAGAAGCTTCGGAAATCCAACTGTAAGGCGAGGTGTAAATGGCAGGGATCGCGAAAGGACGGGGGACCGAGAGAAAAGAGGCTGAGAGCTGAGTTTCATGATGTGCGAGCGAGATATCGAAAGGCAATGGAGGAGGCGGAGCTTGGACACTTCAGGTCGATTGCCGAATCGGGTAACGCGGATCCGTGGGGGTTGGCCTACCGCGCCGCTAGCGGCAGGCTAAGGCCACCTCCCCAGGTCATCAACGGTATTGCGCTGGCGGAGGGCTTTTCGTGCACTGTGGGCGACGCGGCGACGGGCCTCCTGCGGGTGCTGTGCCCGGACGATAACTCGTCTCGGGACACGCCGTATCACAGGCAGATCCGTGTCGCCGCCTCGCTCATCCCGTCAGGCCAGGCTGCGCCTCCTCTGTCGCGTGACAATCTGGGCGGCATCGTTAGGAGCCTTCCGAACACGGCACCGGGCTTGGACGGAATCAGCGCGCGAATCGTTAAGAATGTGTGGAAAGCCGTCCCCGCGGAAGTAACCGCGGTGTACTGCAAGTGTGTGTTGGAGGGTGTGTTTCCGGATGTGTGGAAGGAGGGCCGGCTGCTTGTCTTGCCTAAGGGCAATGGCAAGCCGCTGACCGACCCCAAGGCCTACAGACCTATAACGCTACTGCCTGTGCTTGGAAAAATTTTAGAACGGGTCATCCTACAATGCGCTCCTATGATCGGCAACCAGATCTCCGCTGCCCAGCACGGGTTTTCTCGGGGTAAGTCAACCGTCACGGCGCTCAATGATATCCTGCGCGCCGCGAGGGAGGGCTCGGGCAAGTATGTGCAGGCCATATTCTTGGACATTTCGGGCGCCTTAGACAACGCCTGGTGGCCGATGATCCTGACGAAAGTCAAGCGGGGGTGGTGTCCGCCCAACATCTTTGAGATGCTGGCTGACTACTTCTCCCGCCGGCGAGTCGGGCTATTCACCGGAAACGACCGTCCTTGGTCCACCTATATGGAATCTGTTGTTGGACGACCTGCTTCGATTGCCGCTACCGGACGGCGTCCGTATGGTCGCGTACGCAGACGATGTGACCATCCTGATCGAGTCCCAATCCCGCTCGGGGATTGAGGCGGCGGCCAGGGTAACACTGGACCTGGTCGCGGCGTGGGGCGCCCGTAACAGACTGGGATTCTCCCCTGCTAAATCATCCACGATGACGATCAGGGGAAAATTCCAGCGGCCCCCCACTGTCAAGCTCGCCGGGGATTCGGTCAGGAGTGTCACCTCGACGATGGTTCTGGGGGTGGTACTCGATGCGGGTTTGTCCTTCGCGCTGCATGTGACGTCGATAGGGGAACGCGCGGCCAAATGCTTCGGAAAGGTGTCAAGAGTGTCGGCAACTTCCTGGGGCATCCGATATCCCGGACTGCGCGTCCTCTACAGGGGCACTTTCGTAGCCACGGTGACGTATGCGGCTGCTTGTTGGTACAAAAGAGCGGCACTCCACGTTGTTCGCAGCGCGTTGCTCAGGTGCCAGAGGCCAAGCCTGATACTGCTGACGAAGGCGTACAGGTCTACCAGTACGGCTGCGCTGGCAGTGTTAGGTGGTGTCCTCCCGGCGGACCTAGAGGTGACTCGTGCTGGGCGGTTCGATGAGGAGCGCCAGGCCGCGGCCGAGGCACAGGTAGAGCTTGCGGCGGCGCGTGCTGGCCCAACGTAAAACTGAGATCTGGAATGAGACGATGGATGCGTGGCAGAGTAGATGGGAGAATGAAGAGAAAGGACGGGAGCTGTTCCGTTTTTTCCCGGACGTGCGGGATCGCCTCAAGTCGCGTTGGGTTGAGCCAGACCACCAGCTGTCCCAGATTCTCACGGGACACGGCTGCTTCAGGAAAAGGCTGCATGATATGGCGCTATGCGAGGACAGTATGTGCGAATGTGGTATGGAAGAGGAAGACCTGCATCACGCTCTGTGGGTCTGTCCCCTGTATGCTGAGGCTAGGTGCGAGATGGTTCCCAACGCAAATAAAATTAAATCAGATTCTGTCATCACTGGGAACTCATTTAGAAGAAAATCAGCATGAATGCTAATAAAAGATGATGCTTCTTTTATTAATATTATTTTCAATAATAAAATCAGCTAATGTGTTGGGTTCACTTAATTTTTGCAAGGCACGCTCAAGAAGCATCTGGTCTATCTGTAATGGGTACATGGAAAGCATTTATCATGGGGGGCTGCTATTCGAAAATCAGTTGGGTAGCGGCATTGTTGCTGAAATCATTTCTTATTATTAGTTTATAATCTCTCTTAAACCTACCATTTACAACCTCCACTACCCAACTACACATTGTTACAAGTCTCGAGGTATTTGCTCTTAATGTAGGCAACTGTATCTCACCAGGTTGCAGGGATTCAGGTTTACAAACATTATAATTTAGAGATGTTGACTCGAAGCAGGTTCTAAATCGCTATTCTGACCTCAAAACTTTAACCATGAATATCTCCATAACCATGGGGCTCCGAGGGGTGGGGGTGGTACAGGAGGTATGCCCTCTACCCTCCCCTCCCCCCCTATTAAATCGTTGTCCTGCAATGAAAAGTTTAGCCCTTTGCTCGCTAACTTGGATATATAGAGACTTACGTTTCTCGCAAGCGTCGTTATTGAACCGAATTTTTTCGTTATTATTTAACGATCGCAAGTTTGCGACAGTTTCGTTACTAATGTCGAGACTGCAGGTCCAGCAGAGTCAGGAAATAATTATTGAAGTGTAAATAAATGATCTCATAGGTCATCTAATTATGAAATAATTCTATGGTATCACAAATTAATGTTTGATTTATTTAAGTACATAATTATCAACAGCAAAGAATAGAAAAGCAGTTTCATCATCAGTCAGCTAATATAAAGCTATTTAATTTTTTTTGTTGTTTTGAATGTTTTTATGTTTTAGAAAACTGACCTACATAAGTACTTATCATCATTATAAATAATGCTTAAAAGAGACACCATATTAATTTTAAGAAAGTTTAGAGGTTAAACATACAAACATTATTTTTTAGGGTGCCGTACCTGAAGGGTAAAAACCTGTTCGTCCGTCCGTCCATCTGTCTGTTAGCGGGCTGTAGCTCATGATCATAATAATATGATGATAAGAAGACTGTTGAAATTTTTACAGAATGTGTATTTCAGTTGCCGCTATATAATAACAAATAATAAAAGGAGAGCTTCCTTTTTTTTATATTATTTGTTATTATACTACCTTATACCCTATTAAATATAAGAAAAAAAAAAGTAAAAGAAAAGACGCTTTGCCTTACAAGAGGTGGTAACTTTATAATTATCTACCTAGCATTTGACCTTGTATTTTTACCCGACTACGGCAAAGCCAAAGGAGGGTTATGATTTTGACTGGCTATGTATGTATGTATGTATGTTTGTATGTATGTATGTGTGTATCTTCATCTGTTCCCTCATAGCTTCTAATCTACTTATCGGAACTCGACATATGAGGTATCGTTAGAACCGTCTTAATTTTCCACTGAACATAGGCTACTTGACGTGTCACAAAAAGCGATTTGGCGCCCTCTAGCGGACAAAAAGTTAGGCTTAAAAAATAAAAATGGAGATAAATACGCCGTGTTTGGTATCATTTGAAAGGGCCTCACTTGTACATTTCTAAAATATCGCGCAAATTTAAAATCACGCCCTCTAGCGGACAAAAAGTCAAGAGTAAAAACAAATTAACACCAAAATTGTTTAAATAAAAAAAGTAAAAAACTAAAACCCGACTACGACAAAAAAAACGACGCTGAAAAATTATGAAACAAGATTTTCAGGATAGAACAAAAAGAAAAGCCGTAGTCACACGGTATTAAAGTGTTTAGGTTGGTACCTATAACGTGTGACTACGGCTTTTCTTTTTGTTCTATCCTGAAAATCTTGTTTCATAATTTTTCAGCGTCGTTTTTTTTGTCGTAGTCGGGTTTTTTGTTAATGTTTTAGGAACAAAACATCAAGGTGATTATGAAGGTGATAACGCTCAATGCGTGGCAATGTCC
The DNA here is from genome assembly GCA_949775195.1 of Diarsia dahlii. Classification (NCBI taxonomy): domain Eukaryota; kingdom Metazoa; phylum Arthropoda; class Insecta; order Lepidoptera; family Noctuidae; genus Diarsia; species Diarsia dahlii. The sequence goes on along the minus strand of OX459192.1, from coordinate 11,652,521 downwards.
GCTTGCGCGTCAGTATTGTCAGTTTGCAGACATCGAAATCTGACTTGTCATGATATCGATGTCATTCTCCAAAGTGGAAGCACGTTATATATGTCGCTTATGCCATTTCTACCGGAGGGTATCATATATTTGAACCCCGACGATTTGCCTACGGAGATTGTCATCGGAAACAATAGAGCTCAAATTGAAAATATGAACGACAATTGGATTACAAATGGATTATATCCTCAAATTTTAGAAAATGAATACGGCACACTTGCAAACACGATTGAATCCAATGTTTTCAATGGAAACCACAACAATCAGACGGATAATATAATATTTACCGGGCAAGACTACACGGTCTCTTTTTGGAGATTTGATGGGGCATACTATTTATTTAACAGTCATGCAGTAGACGAAAATAATCAATATTCTACATCCTGGGTTGCACGACTGTTTAAATGTAAAACGATTCGCGAATTAGCCAGATTGCTGTTAATGCGAAATTCAGGTGTAGGTCAGTATTCAATGCACAGACTACGCGTTATCAATCATAATACTACAGAAAATTTTGTAGAGTCCATAATAGCCTTTGAATGCCCATCAACAGAAAGTCAAATATCAGAATTAGAATCACAATCGATATTACTTGATTATCAACCTGTAGTAGAAACGTTTCTTGTCGCAGATACCCTTAAATCTAATAAAATACCGGTGGCTGTGGCAACAGACGTAATCGAAAAACCAGTTGTCGTTCTAAAAAACATGTTTTCAGAACTGATCGTGGATAATGTTGACACCCAAGTGGCGTCAACAAAGATGGGTCGACCCAAAAAACTAAAACGTGGCAGGAAATCTACTAAAGAAAACGCCCATTTAGATGCGGTTAAAAAATATATTAAAAAAACCCACAAATAAATCGCGATGCCGTTAAAAAATATAATAAAAAAATCCAGAAATTCATCGCGATGCCGTAAAAAAATACACAACGGAAAATCCAGAAATTCATCGCGATTCTGTAGACCGTTATACCAAGCAGAACCCTGAAATAAATCAAATGGCCGCTGATAAATATTATAAAAACAGCCGCCATATTGACATACCGCTACGTCAATCTAAAAACTTAATAGCACAGAAGAGGGACGCTGAATTAAACGTAATAAAATTATTTTGTTTAAAAAAAACGTCCTTGCCTTCTTCAGACACTTTTAGGTGCCCGACTTGTAATGCGCGTCTGTTTGAAGAAGAAAAACCTAGAAAACAATGGTGTTGTGGATCAGGCGCCAACAACATACAAAATTTCATGCCGTTAACCGAGGAGTTTTACTCTCACTCGTCGTTTTTGAGTAGGCCGCGAGCATACAATAATTTATTTGCCTTCAGTGCCTTAGGCATTTCTCACGGGTACCAACAACCAACGGGAATATCTTTTCTGAAAATTCAAGGTCGAGTCTATCATAGAGTTTTTGATTTAGCTTACACTGGTAGCGTAAATAATTTAGGACTATACATTAACGATACAAACGAACGCGAACAAATAGCCGCAAATATGAACCTTGATAGGCAGGTAAATATTTGCATAACTAACTTTTTACATAACGTCAATCCGTTTATCGAATGTTTTAAACGATTAAGTAGGGAACCATCCGATCAGGCCTTTATTAAATTTCAGCACACGTCTCGCTCAACCCACGGTAACATTTTAGGAGATTTACCTGTTGGTAAAGAAGTTGCGGCTATTATTAGTACAGAACGCGAAAATTTTATACCTCATTGCATAGCAGTTTGGAAAATCGGTGATAGGAAACCACACACTGTAGATACCTATAATGCATCCGTTGTATGAAAGTTTTCAGTATCCGTTACTTTATCCTGAGGGTAATGCGGGTTGGTATCCGAACAAAGTAGATAATAACGGAAATAAATTAACTCCGGCAAAATACGTTCGCTGCTTGTTATTGTCGGAGCCCCGATTTTCCGACACAGGCAGGCTATCGGAAGAATGGTTAGTTGACATGCATTGCCGAATTTCAGAAGAACGCCTACGTTTTTTAGCAAGTTTACAAAAACATAACTCGAATAGTGCACTGAGGTCCGCTCCACTTCAAGAAGTTGAAATGAGCATAGAAGTCGCGCGTCAAATTCGTCAGGATGAAACTATTCAGGGAGAGGGATTCGTACCAGGTCGCGCTTATTTGCCCAGCACTTTTACGGGGGGGCCGCGATACACGAAAGGCAAATATAGTGATGCTATTGCCATAGTAAGCAGATTAGGGAACCCATCATTTTTCTTGACGTTTACCTGTAATCCCAAGTGGCCTGAAATTCAAGAATCCACTCAAGGCAGCCATGTAAATCCTTCTGTGTGTGCTCGAGTTTTTAATTTAAAGCTAACAGAATTATTAAGAGATATCCGAAGTGGTAATTGGTTTGGTAAATGTATTTATATGTAATAGAATTTCAAAAGCGAGGTTTACCACACGCTCACATTTGTTTTAGGGTTGAAGGTGGCGGGCCTGTCCAAAATATAGATATTGATAAATTTGTTAGAGCAGACATTCCTGATGCATCAGAGGCAGAGGGAAGATTACGCAAAGCTGTTTTGAATCACATGATTCACGGTCCTTGCGGTCCCTTGCACAGAACTAATTTACCTTGTTGGGACAGTGAGAAAAGTAAATGTTCAAATTTTTTTCCAAAACGTGAGACAGCCACCACTTTTTCTGATGAAAAAGGTTTTATTAACTTGTGTAGAGACAGTAAGAACGAAGCAATCATAAAATATCGCGGTAACGATGTAATTGTAAACGATACTTGGGTAGTCCCTTATAACGCAAGTCTTCTTTTAAAATACGATGCTCACATCAACTTGGAAGTCTCCTTGCAACGCACGGTTGTCAAGTATTTGTTTAAATATATTACTAAGGGTCCTGACGAATCGCGCGTAGCTGTCGTACCGGAAGAACATGAAAATAACGAAATAGAACAGTATGTCACAAAACGTTATATAGGCTCCAGAGACGCCGCGTGGAGGACGTTAGAATTCGATGTGACCGCGACGGAACCCAACGCTAAACAACTGTCGGTTCACTTAGAAAATCAGCAAACCGTTTATTTTAAACCAGGCACTGAAGTAGAAGCCGCGCAACAAGCTGGTTCGGACCTTATTACATATTTTAACCGACCAGTAAGAGACGAATTTAACTCGTTAACTTACTTGGACTTTTACGAACAATACATTGTCCATTCCAAGCGTCCCTCAATAAAAAATACGGAAATTATTGAAACTTTAAATCATAAATTCATTACCAAAAGACAAAGGGGTGAACTTGTCGCGCGTCTATTTTGGGTCGCACCTAACAGAGGTGAACAGTTTTATCTTAGAATTCTATTGAAAACATTCCCGTGTCGTAGTTACACCGATCTTAAATCTCTTGGTGGTCCCGATTGTAAAACTTTTCAGGAAGCTGCTAAAATTGTTGGTCTTGCCGATGACGAAGTCGAATACGAAAGAGCTATGTTGGAAGCATCAAACTTTTTAACGGGACCACGCCTGCGTAGCTTCTTCGTTTGTTTGGCTGTAAACGGTGTGCCAGTCGCGTCTTTCTGGGACACTTTTAAAAATCAACTCAGTGAAGATATTTCACATAGGTTAGGTGGTGATGCGGACACCGAAAGAGTACACACTTTGTGTCTCATTCAAATAAATAGGTTGCTTCGGAAACACGGATCCACGTTGAAACAACACGGTTTGCCAGAAATCGAAGATACCACTACCGAGTTAGGCAGGGAACGCGTAGAACACAACCACGAATCATTGGAACATTTTGCAGACGAGTGGATTCCTCGCTTGTCTCGAGAGCAAAAAAATATTTTTGATTACGTTTTAAAACTTTGTAACGATACTGATTTCCGTGACATTAATGATACCGCGATTTTCGTTGATGGTCCCGCGGGTACCGGTAAATCGTTATTGTTAAAAGTTATTTCTGCTTACGTACGCGGTAACTTAAACGGAGTAGTTCTATGTACTGCGAGTTCTGCCATCGCGGCGCAAAACTACGAATTCATTCTACGAAAAATACGAATTCAGATATAATATAATAATAATAATATAATTTAGGTGGTATTGAAATTGTATCAGAATTAGATGACTTGATTGACTTTGTTTTCCCCGTTCTAAATACAGAACCGTGTGCTGGCATACACAGAGCAATTTTATGCACACGAAACGACGCCGTTCGAGAAATAAATAACTCAATACTCGATCGGTTAGATGGAGAAACACTGCATTTCTACTCCATCGATAAAGTCAAAAATGAAAATGCAGACGAATAATTTTTAGGGCCAGATGCACTTAACAGAATGCAACCAAGAGGTATTCCAAAGCACGATCTTAAGCTCAAAATAGGATGTATTTGTATGATCATGCGTAATCTCAATTTTAACGACGGATTGGTAAACGGAACTAAAGTAATTGTAACAGGTACGTCGCCGCGATTAATTACAGTTCAAAAATCGTCGGGTACAGATGAATATTTAATTCCGCGTATTATTTTTAAGGGTCCTATTGATCCCAAAAGTCCATTTGAAATGTGCCGCCGTCAATTTCCTTTACAGTTGTCTTACGCGATGACTATTCACAAAAGTCAGGGCCAAACCCTGAGCCGGGTCGGAGTAGATCTCAGGTCGGATATGTTTAGTCACGGGCAATAAAATTGTACGTCGCGCTAGGTCGAGCAACCAAAAAAGAAAACGTAAAAATTTTAATTCATAAAGATCGGGTTTTAGATGGCAAACCGTACGCGAAAAATGTAATAATACCGGAGCTCCTTTAAATTAATTCATGTACATTCAATATTAATATGTAATATGTATGTAAGTTGTTGTATCATTTGTTTTAATAATGTTAAAACAAATGATACAACAACTTACAAATATGACAAACCTACTTATAACACTCACGACTAAACTGACAAATTCGACTGCATAAAAATGGTTATTTGGAACGCCAATGGCCTGTCACAACACACCCTCGAGGTGAAAACTTTTCTTGAACTAAACAAGATTGACGTACTCCTGATATCAGAAACTCACTTCACCAAGAAAAGTCATTTCAAAATTGATTCCTATAAATTATACCATACGACGCATCCTGATGGTACTGCCCACGGAGGTAGCGCCATATTAATAAAAAACAATATTAGACACCACGAAACTGCAAATTATTGTAGAAATGAAATACAAGCGACAAACATAGTAATTGAGGACTGGGCTGGACCCTTCACAATCTCAGCTGTGTATAGCCCTCCTAAACATAATTTAAAACAAGACGACTACGAGAAATTCTTCAATACCTTGGGGAGTCGATTCGTTGCTGGTGGTGACTATAACGCCAAACATACATATTGGGGCTCACGAACAGTCTCACCGAAAGGCCGACAGCTGCTGAGAGCGCTAGATCAGTTGAAACTTAGCTGTATTTCATCTGGTGAACCTACTTATTGGCCCACCGATATAAGAAAGACACCAGACCTAATAGACTTCGCAATAGTGAGGGGAATTGCTGGCACATACTTCGAGTGCAAATCAATGCCTGAACTTTCGTCCGATCACTCTCCAGTCGAAATACTGTTGAAGGCAAAAATAACCCTAACTGCCGACGTATGCCGACTACATAGCAGAAAAACAGACTGGGATAGTTTCAGAGAATCAATCGCCGCTTCAATAAATATACATTTACCACTCAAAACAAACGAGGACATAGAAGAAGCCGTTGAGCATTTAAATAGTTGTATACAAAAATCAGCTTGGCATGCTACACCTGAAACTCTCAAAACTGTCCCCAAGTCTCAAAGCTATCCGCCTAATATCAGAGAATTGGTAGCAAAAAAACGAAAGGCACGGAAATTGTGGCAGAAAACTCGTCACTCAACGGATAAAACGGCCTTAAATTCACTAATATCTCAACTGCGCCAATTACTAAGTGCAAATCGAGACCAAAATGTGCAAGCATACCTTAGAGAGCTAGATGCCAGCGCCTCAACCGACTACTCACTATGGAAAGCGACAAGCAAACTCAAGCGTCCTATGCTAACACGGCCTCCCATACGCAAAGCAGACAACAGCTGGGCTATAAAAGATTCAGATAAGGCACAGGCATTTGCTGACCACCTGAGAAATGTGTTTGTGCCAAACCCTGATCAGGGGTCTACTCAGTCTGAATTGGTGTCGAGAGTACTTAATGAAACACATCAATTAGACCTCCCAATATGTGGCTTCTCTATATATGAAGTTAAGCAAGCAATTAGGAAACTCGGACAAAACAAAGCGCCAGGATACGATTTGATAACCGCTAAAACAATGAGTGAGCTGCCAGAAGAGGGTGTGCGCTTCTTAACATACATCTACAATGCCATATTGAGAACATCAACGGTCCCCAGACAATGGAAAGTGGCTCAAATCATTATGGTCCCTAAACCGGGCAAAAGCCCGGAAGACGTAAAATCCTACAGGCCCATCAGCCTATTGCCAGTACCATCAAAAGTAATGGAGATTCTATTCTTGAGCAGATTATCGCCAATCATAAAAGAAAGAAGCTTAATCCCAGACCACCAGTTCGGCTTCAGGCAACAACATGGTACTATTGAACAAGTACATAGGCTTGTGAACAACATTAACACTGCTTTTGAAAGGAGACAATACTGCACAGCTGCATTCTTGGACATCTCACAGGCCTTTGATCGCGTATGGCATGATGGGTTACTGTTTAAGATAAAAAAATCGGTGCCAATCGAATACTACAACTTTATTAGGTCATATTTAGAAAACAGACAATTCTTTGTAAAAAATGGTGAAGAAGTCACAACACTGTGTCCAATCCATGCAGGCGTGCCGCAGGGCAGTGTAATGGGTCCTCCCTTGTATCTACTATATACTGCAGATCTGCCGATTTCCGAGGCCACTGTAACAGGAACTTTCGCTGATGACACAGCAGTTCTGGCATCTGACGAACTCCCAGAAAAAGCCACCCGAAAACTCCAAAATAGCCTTAACAGTATCGCGAAATGGCTTAAAGATTGGCGTATCAAGGCGAACGAATCCAAATCGGTACAAGTGACATTCACGACTCGACGTGACATTTGCCCTCCAGTCACATTAAACGGAGTTCAAGTCCCCCAACACGACGAGGCAAAGTATTTGGGAATGTACCTAGACAAGAGACTCACATGGAGAAAACACATCTTCACCAAAAGACTAGCATTGGGACAACAGGTCAGAAAAATGTACTGGATGTTGCACAAGAAGTCTCAGTTATCAATGACAAACAAGCTACTCATTTATAAAGCCATAATTAAACCCATATGGTGCTACGGTCTGCAACTATGGGGTACAGCGGCAAACTCGAACATAGAAATCCTGCAAAGATTTCAATCCAAAATACTACGCATGATAGCTAACGCACCTTGGTACATAACCAATGACAGACTACACCACGACCTTAACATTAAAACAGTCAAAGAAGAAATAAAAGAAAGGATGACTAAATACAAAACCAGAATCACACACCACCCTAATGTACTTGCAAGGGATTTATTGAAGGAAGTGCAAACGCCACGAAGGCTAAAACGCAAAAACCCACAAGATCTGCTATTGTGAAGGAGCAGACTGTTTATTGATGAAGCGATATTGTTAGTGAACAATCTCGCACAAGACCTACAAATACCAACCTAATGCTGAATATCGCCAGATAGATTGCATTATAAATATATTTAAAAAAAAAAAAAAAAAAAAAAATGTACATTCAATATAAATCAGTAAAAAATAAATTTAGAACTGCCTGAATAAGTCTAAAACTGTTTACCTCTGATCTTCGTAGGCAAATCAATTAAGTTAATCTTTAAATCATGTTGACATTGCTATTCAATGAGCGTTTTTTATTTAATTTGTTTTAGCTTTTTTATATTAATGTAATATCATGTCATATATTGGTATATATATTATTTACATAACACTAACTGTGAAAAATATATATTTATTAACCTGTGTTTGTATCAGATGTACATTGAGCGTTATGTCGAATAATAACTCTGGTCTAAGCTGTTCATAATTATAAATAAATAAAACGGAAGATATGGTAGTTTGAGATGAATACGCGTACAATGCGAGATCGTTATTGAACCATGCTACTGGTCAGTAGAAAATCTGACCTACTGTAGATCGGGAACGGTTGGTTGCCCGGTCAACCAATGATTTGTAAGTCGTTAGGCTCTGGATTCTGATCAGAGTTGGCTTGCTGCCGGGAGCGTGCTCTGGTTGGTGGTGGGGTCAATGGAACCGAGCGAATGGTTGCGAATTCGTCGTTGAAGTGGGCTGTCGTGCCGATGATGAGGGGTCAGAGGGGTGTGTTCGATGTCGGCTGGTTGCTGGGATGTCTTGCGTTGACTGTGGCGCGAGGGTCACGATGGGGGTCGATGTCCCGGCTGTGGATGCTGTCTGACTTGTGGTGGGTCAGTTGGGGCGGATGATGTGTCCGTTGGCATGGGTGTTGTGGGCGGCGTGAGGGTTGAGCGCTGACTTGAGACCTCGTGACTGCGCGGTAACGATAATCGCTATCGCGCAATCCACATGGGTCTCGGGTCAGCGCTCGCCATCCATACTGATATAATTTGTAGTCTTATCAGTAATAAACCGCACTGGCAAAGGTGTAGGTAAAGTCATTGGTCCATTCATTCAATGGGTTATTTTATTTTATCTGACTTGTGGTGGATCGGTAAGGAGGAATGGTATGTTTGTTAAAATGGGTAAAAGTTGTTGTCTTATCCATTGAGCTATTACTGCTTACGTATAGAGAAGACATTGCGAACAAAATCTGTGTTACGTTCATCTGCGGTGCACACGCCGCAGTTCACTCAGTCGCGTGCTCGCTCTTGTGCGCCCCCGCGCGCCCAGCACTGCCGCGCTTGTGACACAGATTTTCACCTTTTTTCAAGCGCGTCATTATCGCGCGATATTAGGCGCATTTTTGCGTTTCTGCGTCCCAATAACAAATGTTCTAAGAACGCATATCGCAGAACGCAGTAACGCAGAAATGCAAACGGCCCGACGTTATTATCGCGGTAGTGTGTGGGATCGCATGCGTCACAATACATAATGTACTAAAAACAAATATCGTAATATCGCGGGACGCAGAAACGCACTTGCGTTACTGCGTCCTACTTCTATTGCGGGATTATTATCGCGGCAGTGTGTGGGATCGCATGCGTCCCAATACATAATGTACTAAAAACAAATATCGCAATATCGTGGGGTGGGACGCAGAAACGCGAAAACGCATAAACGCGCCTGTGTGTGGGAAGGAACCTATATCATCACTCACCTCGCTTGAAATTCACATACAAGTTGCTGCACGTCTGTAGCAGTCTCTGAAAGTAATTGTATTCGCACATTGCGTTGAAATCTTACTGCTTAATTGACATAACGACCAGCAAATGCCACTTTCATAAAATAGTTTTTTAATAAAAGCGAAAACTCTGCCCATATTCACGTAAGTATTATCTGTCAAATGACATTTGACTCGCTAAAAAATATCATAATAATATCTTATTTATTTTAAGATTCCAGTTTCATTTCTATTGTAATCTTTCGTTTAATACTATAATAAAATGGTTACTTTTTTTTGTGTAATATGAATAATCTATGCAACATCGAAGTGGGCCTAAAAAAAATGAAATAGTAAAGCAAAAGTAACTTGGGTTGTCTTGATATAAAAGCTTGTCACTATTGTTGTGATCATCATTTTACCGACTTGACATACACATTAGGTTTTATTTTTATTTAATAAAAACTAAGGTACGGTAGTCAAGGTCTTAAGACACTTAATCTTTTCGCTCTGTCTCTTACCGTTACTCTAACTGTCGCTTCTATTTTCACTCTTAAGCTGCGCATGAAAGAAGCTTAAAAACTTTCATTGGACTCTCATTTCAAAGGAGAAACCCGTTTCTGGGCCTGACGTTACACGAATCAAATATGTATTAAAAAAATCCTTAATTTTGCTTAATTAACCCATTAAAATCTTAGCCTCATTACTGGGGGCCAAGTATAGAAAATAAGTAGATTTCTATTTTTTTGTTTTAAACAAGCTCTTTAAACCGTTACAACACGTGTTTCATGTTTTGTCACTAACTTCACGAACGCTGTCATTATATCAATAGAGCTTACCTTACGAATATGATCGATTTAGTGGATATCGATATTCTTACAAATAATTAAATAATACTTCATTGTATTAGTATGATCACTTTTTTACTTATTAAAATAGATGTTTATTAAAAATCTGTCATCTAATTGATTTTTAATGTAACCGTCTGTAAAAAGACATTAATACAAATAAATAATCGATAAAATCGGCTGCACCATGAAATGCACTTGTAAACGCAAATGTCAATGTCAACGACTGTCAATTGTCATTTTTGTCATGTCATTCGCGAAAAAAAGCGCGGGAAAGTCAAAGAAATTAGGCGCGTTTTTTGAAAAAATTCAAATTTATTTTATTTTAATAGTTTCATATTTCGTAACTACTTAATTGTAGTTTGTCGTGATGGGGAGGGTTAAGAAGAGGAAGAAAAGTGGAACGGATCCCCCTGAGGAGCCCCTCGATGATGATGCTGATACTGGGTCGTTGCGCTCCATGCAGTCGGCCACATCAGATGAAAAGGATACGGATAAGTACCTTGAATTTAGAATAAGTGATTACACCCGGTCTTATCCAGAGTCTGGTGGAAATTACGAATACATTGTCTTCATAGAAAGTCAAAACCAAGTCCCGATCGGTGACCGCGATATGATGTCGTTAGCCACCAACTTCAAGAGATACAACAAAGGGGTTAAGCAACTTATTAGAATAAATCGGCACAAAGTTGGCGTTATTTTCGAGCGTCCGACATTTGCCTGCTGCGCTCATAAATAAAAAGTTTTTGGATAATTTTAAACTCAAAGCCAGCATTCCAGCCTCAGCTACAGAAATTACTGGAGTTATACAGCATGTCCCTATTGATCTTTCGAATGAGCAAATTTATTCAGCTATATCCAGTTCCAAAAATATAATCTCAGTAAAACGATTTATGCGTCGGATTATTAAAGAAAATAAAGTCACTTTTGAACCAATGAAGACAGTGAGCATCACCTTTTCGTGCGTCTCCTTGCCCGACAGCGTGGACCTGAACAGTTGGCGGTTTGAGGTACGGCCGTACATCCCGCCGGTAAAGCAGTGCCTGCAGTGTCTGAGGTATGGACATATTGCCAAATTTTGCAAAAATAGCATCAGGTGTTCCATATGCGGAAAAGATCATAGCTATAAAGAATGTACGATTGCCCCAACAGAAGCTACATGCTGCCAATGTAAAGGAAACCATATTGCTATTTCTGCAGAATGTCCTGTCAAAAAAGCTAAGATAGAAGAAAATAAAAATAAAGTTCAAAAAAGATCATATGCTGATGTATTAAATGAAAAGTCATTCCCTCCTTTAAACAACAAAAACCCTGCTGAACATCTTAAATTTCTAATACAAACAGATCAAATACAAAACATTTTAATTCAGACCCTTCTTACTTTAATATCACAAAATCGGAACAAAGAAAGTTCCATTACAAATGAAAACATAAAAAAAGTTCTCTTAGCGACAATACAGAGTGATAATAACATTAAACAATCTTAATTATGGATCAGCTAAATATTGTACAGTGGAATGCTCAGAGTATTCGTAGTAATCGACATATTTTTTCTCATTTTTTAATTGAGAACAATATTCATGTAGCTTTACTTTGTGAAACTTGGCTTAAGCCTGAAATGCGTTTTAATATAAAAGATTATAATACTGTTAGATTAGATTCTGGTAATAGTCATAATGGCGTAGCTATATTAATACATAATTCATTACAGTTCAAAAAAATGTATACTTCATATGATGACTCTATACAAAATATTGCAATACGTTTAAAATATGGTGATAAGGAGGTTTCTTTGGTGTCATTTTATAGTCCTGGTAATTGTAATCCATTCTTTTCTAAATCAAAGCTGGATAATTTAATCAAAAGTATTCCTGGTCCTGTTTTGATTGGTGGGGATTTCAATGCCCATCATTCGGCCTGGGGCTGTAGTGCACAGTGCAGTCGTGGTATTGACGTTCTTGAAAGCATCAATGATAACAATCTTGTGTTGCTGAATAATGGAGATATGACTACAGTAGGCTCAAATAGGTGGCAGAGAAATGCCCTTGATTTAACCTTAGTATCACCATCATTAGCTTTGTCTTGTGACTGGTCAGTGCATGATGTTCCTCTAGGTGGATACCATTTGCCTGTAATTACAAAAATAGTTTTTAATAATTTAATTCCTTCATCCAATGATCTTTCAAATCTGCCTGTTCACGTAAATTTTAAACTAGTTAATTGGGAACTTTACACAGCTCAAGTAGATAATCTATTACACAATTTTGTGGTTAATCATCAAAACCCGTTACAAACTTATAACGAACTCATTCTTATCTTAAATAAAGCTATACAGAATTCTGTTCCATGTTCTGATATTTCTCGTATGCAAACTACTTCTAGTGCCTCACTTAATACATCTAGAACTTCGAAAAAGAAAAAACGCTGTCCACTTCCATGGTGGAATAACAACTGTACTAGGGCTGTAGAAGACGCTAAGAATGCCTATATACAGTTTAAACATAACCCTTCACAAGCAAACTATATTGAATTTAAAAGGCGACAAGCTGTTAAAAAACTGACTTTAAAAAGAGAGAGGTATTTGAGTTGGGTAAATTTGTGCGAGTCTTTTAACAGAACAACTCCATTAAGTAAAATTTGGGCTATTTCTAGAAAGTTTAATAGAACATATGTACCATCTTGCAATAATGTATATCCATGGATTTTTGATTTTCTTAAAAAGTTCACACCTGATACTGTAGAGGCCCCCTTTCATTCACATGATCATTTACCAACAGCAGCATACTCAAATTATTTAACAGATCCATTTACTATGCAAGAATTGAAAGCTGCAATTTTCTCCAGGCGTGATACAGCTTTTGGTCTCGATTGTATGCCATATAAAATGCTTAAAAATGTTGAAACATTTTTAAGCATTTTATATGGCATACAATCGAGAAAACTTTTAAAACCAAAAATAAGGCTTGCAATGAATTGCAAGCCTTATTTTTGGTTTTAAAAGTTTTTAACTTACTTTGGCTTAATGAAATCATACCTTTAGACTGGAAAATAGACTGTCTTATTCCGATTTTAAAACCTAATAAAGATAAAAACAAATCAGCTGATTCTTATAGACCTATAGCTTTGACCTCTTGTATAGGAAAGATTTTTGAGCAATTGTTAAAGCAAAGACTAGAGTTTTACATAGAGAGTAATAATTTATTACCTTCTAATCAGCTTGGATTTCGTAGAGGAAGGTCAACACATGAAAGTTTTTCTCATTTGTATCTTGATATTTTTAATGCTCGTAAAATGGAACATGAATGTGTTGCTGTTTTTGTTGACATAGTTGGTGCTTTCAATAACGTCAATCATCACATTTTGTCACTTGAACTTCGCTCACTTGGAATACCTGAAAAAATAGTTTCGTGGGTTTTTAATTTTTTACATGGTAGAGAAGTTTATGTAAAAGTAGATAAGCAATTAATTGGACCCCGTTTTTCATATAAAGGGGTGTGTCAAGGTGGTATTATGAGTCCATTGATTTATGTGCTTTATGTGCATAAGCTCAATATGGTTTTAGGTAGCAAAGTACTAAATTTACAATTTGCTGATGATTTGGTTATTTATACATCTGGTCCGGATATGGATGAGATTAAGAGTAATATTAATGAGGTTTTGAAAAATATGAGTCAATATTTTCATTATTTAAACTTAGAAATTAGTCCAGATAAATCAAAAGTTGTTGTTTTTGGTGAAATAGATTCTGATTTAGAAATTTTTTATGATAATGTTGAACTTCCCATTGTCAATGAATTTAAGTACTTAGGAGTAATTTTTTCTGCCAATCTGACATGGAATAAATATGTTGATTACATACTCGGTAAAGCAAATAAAGCATATAATTTTATAAAATCTGTGTCAGTACATGCTGATCCTAAAATTTTGTTAATGTTATACAAATCTTTAGTCCGTAGTCATTTTGAATACGGCTTTTTGTGTTTCGGGTCTGATCAGAGACTTATCCGTAAACTGGATGTCTTACAGAATCATAACTTGCGTTGCATTACAGGTGCCATTAAAACAACACCTATCAACTCCTTACAAGTAGAGTGTAATATTCCTCCACTGAAAATTAGATTTCAGTATTTAAAATCTAAATTCCTTTTAAAGCTTTTCTCATATAATAAACACCCTCTTTACAGAAAACTTTCATTTTATCATACAGTTTATAATCCTTCAAATAATATTAACATTCCCTATTTACTTCATGACTTCTCTGCTACAATAACACTTAATCAGCAACATGAACTTTACAAATGTAATGACACTTGGACATGTTATTCTGGCAAATACAATAGTAAATTTATAGATATGAATATTGTTATAAAGCATGATATAAAAACCAAGGAAGAGGTGTACCAGTTATTGCATGAACATTCTGGCTATCGATGTATATTTACTGATGCTTCTAAGAGCAGTACAAATGTCGCAATGGCTATTTACGTACCTTTTAATAAGACTGGTCATGGTGTAAGGTTGCCTGATGTTTTAACTATATTTTCCGCTGAGGCGATGGCTATTTCAGCTGCTTTGGATTTCATAAGTGAAGAGAACTCTGGCATCATTTCTTGGCTTATTGTAACGGACAGCATGAGTGTTCTTATGGCATTAGATAACAACAAACTGGATGCTTCTACAAACTACATCATATATCGCATCAAAGAAAAGTATTTCACACTTCAATCAAGAGACTTTGATATTAAATTTTTGTGGACCCCTTCACACATAGGAGTCAGTGGCAATGAAAACGCAGACACTCTAGCGAGAGCCATTGTTGACCTAGGAAATACAGAAATTAAAAAAGAGTTGCTATACCTTGTTCAGATTTATTAGCTAAGATCAAGGAAGATAATATTCGACGTTGGCTTGAAGATTGGCTGGAGACTCTACAAATAAAAGGCACTTGGTATGCAAAAATCAATACAGCTATTGGTTCAGCTCCTTGGTTTACGAAGGCACAATTTCACAGAAGCAAACTGTTTTATTCTTTACTAAGTCGGCTAAGATTTGGACATGGACGTTTTAATGCTCATCTGGCAAGAATGAAGATAATAGCTTCCCCTAAATGCACTGATTGCAATCTCGATAAAGATCAGACCCTTAATCATATTATTTTTGAATGTCCAGCGCATAATGTGAATCGTATAATATTGATTGACAAACTGCTTGAGATTTACAAAACACCGGCAAACCTCCCGCGCGACATTCAAGGATTGCTGGAGAATTTTTCTTCGTATATTCCCTTATTTAATTTTATTACATCTAGTGGATGTAAAATTTGATCGGGACGTAGCGGATATGACAACTAA
Source organism: Diarsia dahlii (assembly GCA_949775195.1). NCBI lineage: Eukaryota > Metazoa > Arthropoda > Insecta > Lepidoptera > Noctuidae > Diarsia > Diarsia dahlii. The sequence goes on along the minus strand of OX459192.1, from coordinate 11,636,958 downwards.
TGACAAGAACAAGACAATTGACATTGACATAACTCTTGGATATGACCACATGGAAATGACGATGAAACTGGATTTGACAAAAAAAAAAAATTGGATTGACGAAACACATAATTAAGGAAAAAACGAAGACATGGCATATGCCTTGATTAAAGGATACTTGTATAAGAATTTACTGAAGACTTGGCTTTGGCCTTATTTTTAAATATTACAGAAGAATACGAAAATATGACGAGGCTGAATGGTCTATAGATCGATGCCTGCCTTTTCTACGGGCGAATGAAAAAAAAAAAAAAAACATGTCATTCGCTTATTGCGCGCAAGTGAATGTGTTTTTCCAGATTTCTCAAGATTTTATTATTTTATAAGACCTTTGATCGAATACTGGACTCCGAAATTGATTGCCTTTTGACTGACCCTCGCTTGAACATTGGACACCGTTTCTAAACTGCCACCCCTGCTGACATTTGCTAGAAAACCGGATTTGTATTTTGCTCTTATGACGACCGGCTTCAACATCATGAGCCTGTGCATTAATTGTGGAATAGCAACGGACCGCAACAATGCAATAGGAAGGCGAAGATTGGAAGATGAAATTATTCTTTCAATTGTACAAGAATGGGTAGCGCCTCAAACGGTTAGTACTTATCCGATATTTCTATTTAACATAACGTTTTTGTAATCATAATTATGTAATTATTTAATGTAAACAAACTAAATAGTGTCATCGCTAATGTTCAGTTGTCTGTTTATAGTTGTATTTTAATGATACCATAATGTGCAAAAAATTCATATTTGAAGACACCACATTGCTAAACCGGACTGAACCTTCATGGTTCATTACAACCTATTCCCTCTCTCAGAGTGGAGGTCTGTGTCCTTGCAGTGGGAATGTAATAAAGGGCATAGGTCTACCCAAATATACTCAGATGTTTATTGCTAAATGCTAGCGCTAGACCCTAATAGTCAAATGTTTGCTTCAGGTAAATGAAAATGACTTTATATGCCTGGCTTGCTGGAATCATGCCAATGCTATATCTAGTGATGGAAATAGACCAGAACAGAGTGAACAGACACCTATGGGACACCGACGGGTGTGTATTCACTGTGGGCGTTCTCTTCTGAGAAGAGTTCGTTGCCATACACTTAGGACTGGTACCGTGCAAGAACTCAGAATACATGAAGTTATAAGAGAATGGATCCTACCACGCACGGTCAGTATATTTGCTTTATTGATGCTTAATTAACATTCTTTAGTTTAGTTACTGATTTTTAAAGGTCATTAAAAATGTTATTTGGTATGCTAAAACATTGATAATGGTGTGATAATGGTCAAGCTCCAAGCACCTCAGAATTTCTATAGATCAGTATTTTTTAAAGTGGGCACACACAACACATCACATGTGTAAAAGCACACTTTAATGTAGATAAATTATTTTCAGGTGGGCGCTTCAAGTGTTTTCTGTCACTCGTGTTGGGTACGAGCAAATAGAGCATCCCGGCATTTTCATTCAGGCCCCTCAACATCTGGTGCATCTTCATCAGCTGTCGATGAGCCAAATAGTGGGGACATTCCTCATTTAGAAGAATCTCCAATTCAGCAACAACCTTCTTCTGCACCAAGGGCACCTACTGTTGGACCCGTAATTATTTTACCTAATTATTATAGAGCTGTCGAAACTGAAAGCAGATGTTTTGTAGAAGGTTGTCGGAGACATGAAAGAAACCGAATAACACTTACAATGCGAAAACAGTTACTTAAAATGTATAACTACTATGTACCTCCAAATAATCGCCTGTGTGATATCCATTTAGCATGCACATCATGGGACTTTCTCAATGATATTAGTGATAATGTTATCAACACATTTAGTGCAAGTCAAATTGAAGATATGTTTTCATTAAAAGAGTCTGATTGCAATTTTTTCGATTTCGATAACATTGAGTCTATGGAAGACCATATTTTTTACAACTGGGTTGGTTTTAGCAAAGAGCAATTCAGACAGATATTGAATGAAGTGCCTCAGTTTCAGAACCTTAAAAGAGGATCTACTACATTAGCTGCTTATTTAATTAAACTTAGGACTGGGGACTCAGATGAGCGATTGTCAACACTTTTGCAAATTCCTAAAACTACTTTAGGAACCCTACTGGGTAAAGCTAGATGTCTCTTGTATGAGTATTTTGTGCCCCATCACCTAGGACTTAATCATATTAATAAGCAGCAAATAATTGAACGGAATCTTTTGATTCCAAATGAATTGTTTGGTAGCAATAACAATGAAGTTAAACCTATAGTTGTTTTAGATGGCACATAAGGTTATGTGCAAAAAAGCTCCAATTATAAGTACCAAAAAAAGACATATAGTTTGCATAAATACCAAAATCTAGTAAAACCATTTTTGATTGTGTGTTCAGACGGATACATAATTGATGTTTTGGGCCCCTATCCAGCGACAACTTCAGATGCTGAAATAATTACTGAAGAGTTTAGAAACGAATCTGTTCTAAGACAGTACTTTGAATCTGGAGATGCATTTATATTGTATAGGGGCTTCCGGGATGCCTTGCCTTTACTTAATGAATGTGATATAGGACATATGTACCATCTTCTTTGCAACCGGGTGAAACTCAACTATCAACCTTGGAAGCCAATAAATCCAGAACAGTAACAATATGTAGATGGGTTGTAGAAGTAGTTAATGGCAGGTTTAAGCGAGATTTTAAGCTATTTCGTCAAGATTTTTTTAATAGAGCGTCAAAAAATGTAATAGTACACTTTGAAGTGGCTGCTGCTTTAATAAATGCTTTCCACCCTCCTATCACAAACCGTAGTGATGCTCAGGAAATTCTGCAAAAAATTCATCAGTATATGCATGTGGAAAATAGGTTAAGTAACTATGTAATTAGCAACAATATAAATCGACGTAGGGCGCTGTTCCAATCAATCAATATCGAAAGAGATAATGTTATTGAGTTTCCTGAATTAACATACAGCGAGCTAATTCTTGTCTCCTTGGGCACATACCAAGTTAAACAGGCCCGTTCTTATTATGGGGAGCATGTGAGAGAAAATGGCTCATATGTCATAGAAGTGTGTAGGGAGGTGGACGGTGACCTAACAGCAAGAGCTATCTACATCGGACTCAACCTGGATGTTAAGAGGAAGGATAAAATCAAGGCATATTAGTAGTAGGATGTATTACGTATATATAATAATCAACAGCTCTCTAAGTGGAAGGGATGCTATAGTTCAATATTATTGCACCTGTATCGTAGGAAAAAGAACGGTTGGTTGCTGTGCCCATACCATGAGCATAATATGGTATCTTGGTTGGGCACGGCACCAAGGTAATCAATTACCTCCTGCACAGTTTCTGGATACTGTATTATTAAACTATGATAATCGTAATGAAGAAGATGATTAAAAAACCATTTAATATAAATATGTGTTTTATTTACATTTTAATATATTGGGTATCACAATCTAAGATTGCTATAATTAAAAATCTCTGAGATACCTACAATCCTAACAAATACCAGCCAGTAGTTATGTAAGTGGGCCTTGTCTAATAAACATAGTTTTCAGCTAAGGTTTTGAGTGATATCAATAAGATAAGCGCTTTTTAAGATATGTAGGTATCTACTTACCTTAAACCTCATGGTGCTACGTTACAGCACAGCGCATGGGTGTTTTAGACTTGCGTAGGAAACAAAGCCTCGAAAACATCATGTTAATTTACTTAATAAACTCAAATAATAAAAATAACCTAAAATGTAAACATTGTCTGATATTATTAATTTGGCCACCACTGGGAGACGTGAAAATTGGGCTCATGAAACCTTCCTAGATTCCTTAATGTATGGCCAAAATCCAGCCCTGTAACGCCAGGCCCACGTTTCTATGGAGTTTGGTTTTCTCCTTTCACTCTGATTAATTTTAAAGTACATTACGTTGTTGTTATTTTATTTTGTTATTCTTCGCTACTGACTTAGTCTAAGAAGGTTATTTTTGTTTTATATAATTTACTTTATTTTTATCAATTTGTTAGTTCACATTACTAACTTACATTTATAAAATTAATTAGCACTCTCTCAGATTCGATTGTGGAGGTTTTAATACGTCTTGGCTGAATACACCGGCTGGTTTAATGACTGGCAGATGAGATGTAAGAATGAAGTCCAACATCAACTTCATAAAAGGATTTTGGAAGTAAAATATTAACTCTGAAGATTTTCATTCTAAAAGGTGGTTGCGGGACGCAATTCCAGCAGTCTACAATTATTGGGTTCTGATAATGAACCATCGAGTTTGTCCATACTTATAGTAAACAATAAGATACTGACACTGACGTGTCCCTTCATTATTCTAAAGTCCTCTTTCAACACTGGACTTATGCTGAAGCCTGAACTACAGAGCTACGTCAACACCTTGACTACTGAACTACGGTGTCGGAGCTGATCTACACGTCCACATCACGAAGCTGATCTCCACGTCCACGCTACTAAACTGAACCTCACGTTTAATCTGCGAAGTTGATCTTCACGTCGACTGAGCAGCCCTGGCCCGTCGCTTGCAGTGTCGCCCAATTCTGATGCCTTTCCAGATACTACACATTAAACCTCCACCTTCATTTCCTCCGGAGAGTGCGAGCTTGATAGGGCTTTTTAATCATATATATTGTATTTTTTATTTAGCTTATTACTATTAAAAAATATATATAATGCAAAAACAAACGCAAAACAAACTAAAAAAAATAATATACAAAACATGAAAAAAGGGTCATGTATAAAAACAAAAAAAAAATAGCATGCAAAAAAAGAGGCATGTGTAAAAAACAAAAAAAAATAGCATGCAAATAAAAGGGCATGTGTAAAAAAACAAAATAAAAAATAGCATGCAAAAAAAACTTTTTTACAAAAAATAAAACCGACTTCGACAAAAATAAAACACAAAAAAAACTTTTTTACAAAAAATAAAACCGACTTCGACAAAAAAAACACTCAAAAGTGAAAAATAAATTTGAGAAGAAAAATCAGTTTCTGAAGTCGGTGACTTTTGCTTCTTTGATTTCATTTTTTTGTCACCGACTTCAGAAACTGATTTTTCTTCTCAAATTTATTTTTCACTTTTGAGTGTTTTTTTTGTCGAAGTCGGTTTTATTTTTTGTAAAAAAGTTTTTATTTTTCACTTTTTAGTGTTTCACATGTGCTTACCCCTTCACAACGTACCGGCGTGATGTTATGTTACGAACTGGTGTAAACAATAGACAGACAATATGAGATTTCAGCAATCCCAGTCCATTTGCTATCATTTATTGAGGAGTTCCGTTGCCTATCTCCGAAGTTCTTGTACGCCTGTACGTGAGTACAGGCGTGATATTATGTTGTGTGATGGCGTAAACAATGCTTAGATATGCTATAGCAACAATCGCGGTTAATCTGCTGTTATTTATTGAAGAGTTCCCCCGATTTCTACAAGATCCCATCATCAGATATTGAAATGGTGACAATGGGACCACACGGGAAGCACCAGCTTTCAAATGAAAAAAGAATCATGAAAATCAGTTCACCCAGTCGCAAGTTATGAGCGAACAAACATAAAAAAAAAAAAAAAAAAAAAAAAAAAATACAGTCGAATTGATAACCTCCTCCTTTTTTTGGAAGTCGGTTAAAAAGTGAAAAATAAAAATCAGCTTCTGAAGTCGGTGACTTTTGTTTGTTTGATTTCATGTTTTTGCCACCGACTTCAGAAGCTGATTTTTATTTTTCACTTTTTTGTGTTTTATTTTTGTCGAAGTCGGTTTTATTTTTTGTAAAAAAGTTTTTATTTTTCACTTTTAGTGGTTCACATGTGCTTACCCCTTCACAACGTACCGGCGTGATGTTATGTTATGAACTGGTGTAAACAATAGACAGACATGAGATTTCAGCAATCCCAGTCCATTTGCTATCATATAATGAGGAGTTCCGTTGTCTATCTCCGAAGTTCTTCATCAGATGTTCACCAAATAGTTTTTATAACCTTTGTAGTGAGTACAGGCGTGATATTATGTTGTGTGATGGCGTAAACAATGCTTAGATATGCTATAGCAACAATCGCGGTTAATCTGCTGTTATTTATTGAAGAGTTCCCCCGATTTCTACAAGATCCCATCATCAGATATTGAAATGGTGACAATGGGACCACACGGGAAGCACCAGCTTTCAAATGAAAATAGAATCATGAAAATCAGTTCACCCAGTCGCAAGTTATGAGTGAACAAACATAAAAAAAAAAAAAAAAAAAAATACAGTCGAATTGATAACCTCCTCCTTTTTTTGAAGTCGGTTAAAAAAGGGCATGTGTAAAAAAACAACAAAAAAAAAAAGAACTATTAAGTACATTATACTTAGTTATTACAATTAATATGAATACGATATTGCTCTGTATAAATTTTAACTATAATACATATTAAAATGTAAATTGGTAGCTAAGAAAAAACGCTAGAAACTAGAAAGCATATAATGCAAATGTGATTCCATAACAAAACTTTCCAAGCAGAGTCAAAGTGCTTTTTGAATTGAGACGGGTCATGTTTTTTAAATTTAGCTATATCTTACCCGCAAGGGATCCACACTCCATACTAATAGGTAGGTACATATGATAAGCAAAAAAAAATACCAACACACATTTGAAATGTACATACCTAAAACTGAACTGAACTGTGTTTGAAATGTATCTTTACATTAAGCGGAAATAAAAATTGTTTTCTAGATATAACTTCAATCGTTAGCATTTTTAGCAAATGTACAGGTCCTCAAAGAACTCTGTTGACTTACTGTCATTATAACACGTTTATTTTAACAGTAAGGCATCAGGGATCTCCCAAGTGGTTAGACTGACATCATTTGAAATTTTTGTTTTCGAGATATAAATCGTTAGCATTTTTAGCAAATGTACAGGTCCTCAAAGAGCTCTGTTGACTTACTGTCATTATAACACGTTTATTTTAACAGTAAGGCATCAGAGATCTCCCAAGTGGTTAGACTTACATCATTTGAAATGCAAATCAATACCATCGTGAAACAAAATAATTGTTTTGTTAATTACCTCGAAGTTTAATAAAGAATAATCAAAGTTTTCGTACGTTTTTAGTTTTTTTCTGGGTCTTGGAGTATTTGAAGAGGTTCCGTGAGTGTCAATTTCCATACAGGTTTTTTCAATTATCCTTTTTGCAGCCTGTTGTAATGGCCTATGTCCCGTTCTTAGCAGTCTCTTGATATGATGTAGAGTATTTTCAAAAGGATATGCATTAAAAGAAGATAAAACACCAAATCTTCTCACTTCCTCTACAACATGGCACAAATTGTGCACATTGCTTGTCATATGTGCTTCTCCATAAATGTCTCTGTAGTATTCAATGTAAGTATCAAATAACTCTTGAGCTATACTTAATAAATGTCCGTACAATTCTGAAGAACAAATAGTTACAGCACAAAACAGGACAAGAAAGTGATCGTATGCATCAGGCTGCAAATGTTTTTGTAATACTATTATACCGAGGTAATATAAGAAAGTTCTAAACTCTGAAGCTTTCCAAAAAGCAACAGTGTCAAGGCCTCTTACAGCTCGGTGTATTTCTGCAGGTAACTTGCATTGCTGCAACCAATATGTTATGCTCATAATATCAGCAGCATTTAGTTTTGTAACCACTGAAAGAACCGTCCCGCCAGCCTAATAAACATCTCTTCATAATGCCAAGATCAATGAGATGTAGCGAATCTGAAACGGGAAAATCTAAGACCATATCTATTGGAAATTTTAATAAGGCGCTATCTTTTTTATGATGCGATCCGTATTCTTTGTTCCTAAATCCGTCATTGGTTCTTTGGGAACAATTGTGTCTGGGAAAAATATTACAGTGCGACACGTACGAATATTCACCAATCGTTGTGCATTTTGGACATCCGTTTTGACTGTTGAAGTTTGTGTGACTGTTCCTAAAATACCCCAGGCTAATAAAATTTTCGTTTTTTCTTAAATCATAGTAATATTAGTATTTACAGTCGGTTTCCGTTTGTTTTGGAATATATTCGGAAAGGCAAGCGCCCCACCACGCGCTCGTCTGTCAGACACAACCATAGACTTGGTCATCTGCCCACCGATTCTGAGAGGACTGAATTCCCAATTGTGGTCAGCCCAGTCCCAGCTTTCAAAGCTAGAGACTGAGAGGGGATACAAGGTGAAGTTAATGGGAATTCTGAATTAGAAATATACATGAATAATATCAAATCCAATAAGGCAAATCAATCGTAAAGTATGAAGCTAATAAGACAAGAGGAATCAAAGATATTATACATATAAAATAAAAGGGTTGGTAAGGGAAACGTTACGCTTGCGCTTAAGAAATTATCTATTAAGTTAATTTATTTGTTTCCAAAATATTAGATGCCAATTCGCGAACGCAAGTGGTTCCATGTTACGTCATGGAACCACTTTACAACGTCAGCCGGCGTACGTTTACTGTTAGACCTAAATGCATAGCCCTACTAAGGACACTGCTACGAACTCTAACAGATCACGTTCCCTAAGCACTACTTACATGTCCGTCCCAATCCTAAGGCAGTGGGTTGTGAGGCCAGCCACCATTGAGGAAGACAGGTTTTCAGTATTTTCACTTAATCGCGTACTTAATGACACCCTTACGGCAAATTACCCCAATTACTATATAACAACAACACAACTTGCACAAGCGTACCGTAGATTCAGTCTGTAGCAGAACATATTGCGATTGTATTGGTGAACGCCGAAGTGGTAATTCTTTCGTCACCTCACATTTTCTTAATCTGCCCCATGTCGTGTTTGCGTGTCTCGCTAAATAGTGTCGATTCAGAACACGGCCTACAAGAACGGCCTGGGTTGAATTTAACGAGACACAGTCCCTAGCGTTCCTTAGAACGTAGCTAACAATTCAGTTTGGGATACTTAGTGAAGCCTACCCCGCTCTGAAAATGTGCGCCAACAATCTCAACGCAATGTTTCTGGGCTAGACCTTTATAGGAAGCAGTACTCATCAGCAACGTTTGATTGGTTTATACTTCAAGTACAAATTAGCATTTGCTAATTACTGGACAATAGTCTTATTAGTAAATATTATGGTGCTGTCTATGATTCAGGTGTGTACCTGAATCATAGAGATTGTTCTAAGCAGAATATGAATGTTACGGATCTGCCTTCCATTGTTGATGCGTCAGTTAAAAGTCAACATTCGTCAATAGTCAGGTGTTTAGTGTACAGGGTACACGTCAAATATAATGGAAGACCTTCCCGTCTCTCTTCAACCGCAGCTGATAGGTATTTGCCAATGTAAGGATTAGAAGGTGAAACATAATTATATGACATATACATATTCATCGAGATAATATAAAGCAATCACTCCAGAATGCTGAAATAAATGATTATTAACAGCTTCAGCATTGCCATCAAACTGCTACTAAGAGCTAAGAGTAAATAATAATTATCACTTACCACGTGTTTATGTAAATAGATTAAATCTGTAACTCACTTACAGAATACTTCACACATTACCAGTTTCGCCTGCGTCTCAGCTTTCTTCTTACTCGTCTCGACACTGACTTTAGCTAGACTTATTACTATTACTTATATTTAACTTATTAAATATTAACCGCACTTGGTACCAAGATTCTGCTAACTTCACGAGCCTAATCTAGGACGTCCTAGAACTTTACGCAACCCTGACTTAGTTCCGCTAATCTCCACAACCGAGCCCTTCCGTGGTTTCAAATCAACTGCCCTTCGTCATCTCCACAAATACCACGCTGTACACCCGGCTTGCATCGACTCCTTCCCACGGGTTTCTTTTAGCGCAGTTTTTGCCCAAACTTCTCAATTGTTTAAAGGGTCTCTACCTAGAGCGATCGGGGTTTATTGCAAACAGATGTGGGTTCGCTCTTGTAAGTTGCGTTTAGAAATTACGCATGTTTTTACAGAATTTCTTTGAGACATCACATTCGACTTGCCGGCCGCCACTTATGCACTTGTATCCCGGCCCTTTCCCATTAAACAAAGGATTTATTATGCCTTTCTAGGAAGTTGAGTATTGCTTTGCAGTTTAAAATAAGAAAGATCGTTTCGTTATTAATTACGGTAACATGTCGGGCTGTCAAGTCATAAAATAGAAACTTAATCAGTCTTACTACAAAAAAGATAAACAGATGTCGACCATGTGTTTAAAAAAAGTTGTACCACAAATCTGTGTTTAGTCAGTGTTTAGAGTTAGACATTAGTTAAACTATGTTTAAGTTTAAACACACGCGATCCCTTGTCTAACGTTCGTTTAACTAAGTTAAATCACTCTCATTTGGAAATTCGCACCAGTGAGGCTAGGAACTACCAAATATTAAAATGAGTGTGCTAGAATTCGTCGATTTGATTGATGTGTATCAATCACGCCGACAAAGTGGTAAAATAAAAATTGGAAAAAAATGTTTTATTAGGGTAGCCCCATGTAAAGTGGGAAGTGTTTTTTTTTATTATTTCAACCCTAACGTGTGATATATTGTTGGAAAGGTATTTAAAAATGAATAGAGGTTTACTAAAATCATTTTTTGATAATGTCAATAATTTCGGAAATAATCGCTCCAAAAGTAAAAAAACAATGTCCCCCCCCCCTCTAACTTTTGAACCATAAGTTTAGAAAATATGAGAAAAATCTGAAAAGTAGAACTTTATAAGGACTTTCTAGGAAAATAATTTTGAACTTGGATGGAAACAGTTTTTGTACAAAAAAGACAAAAAGTTGTACAAAATAATTTCTGGACTGTTAGTAGTATAGTCGTAGCAAGCATTTTTTTAACTTCGTTTACATATTTTATTATCCTAAACGTATCTTTTTTCAAACAAAAAAAGAATTATTACTACGGAACCCTACACTGAGCGTGGAACGACACGCTCTTAGCCGGTTTTTTGAAATTATTTTTTATAATTGTGCTGATAAACAAGAAAACACTACAATTTTAATTTGAGTTTTGTACGTTTTTAATTTTTTAATTCCGATTTGCCGAGAACTTGCGATTTATTTGACATCTATCTGTTTAAAATGAAGTACACTTGAACGAATGATGGGACAATTGAGTGAATGTTGCTATGCTTTACGAAATGAATAGAGTAAACACATGTTGATATTAAAACAGTTGGTACATTTAGAGTGGCATTTAAACGATATTTACTCCAACAACAAAAAAATACCTCTGTTTAACTTACCCTTGTTCTGCACGCATTTTGCAATGGTGACCGGAGCGTCTAATAATGCTGACGACTGGCGGTGATTACGCGATTCCAACATAGTATACGAGATGGCAAGCAGAGCGTTTGTTTGTTTTGCCATGGAGCATTGATTTGCTTCTGATAGTGATGTCCATTGTTGTTGTCCACTTTTTGTCCCTTTAAAGTCTCACGAACTTGTACTTAATTGATATTTTTCACCACTTCTTAATTAATCTTGTTTACCACCTCAGTATTTACGTATATGTCGCAGATTCAACACCGAGGCACAATATTTAGAGTTGACAAATTAGAATAACGCCATCTATCATCGTTTGTCGGAAAACTCGGAAACGTCAAGCAGTGAGCTTGGGTGAGGTCGATACAGAGCGTGGCAGGTCTGGTTTGACAGCTGTCAGTTGTCATATGTCAAATGTCAGACGTCAGTGGTCAGTGGTCGGTTGACGTTGACATTAGACGCATTTGAGTTGAGGGACGGGACTTTTTGGTGAGACACGAGCGCGAACGGTTGTTCTGCCCGCCTGTATCGAACTTACCGCGTTTCCGTACTTTAATCCATTTCCATCGGCTTGATCAGTTGAGATTTTGTTAATTTGTTATCGGAAGTTAATAAATAGGCGGTTGTAACCAGTGTTGAGACTATTATTTCGTACATCCACCGTGTCGAACTTGAACTCTATCAACGATGTACCCGAACTAGTTGAGCTACCTTCGTCATCAGAAGTGGTATGTAACTCTAACGCCTACATAGTGTAAGTGACAGTGTTAGGCCGGAAAAGTGTAAAGACAATGTGCGTGCGTCTGAAAGAGACATAGAAACGGAAATGTGGTGTTTTCTGTTCGAGCAAATAAACAAAAACTTTATGACTATTGTGCAAGCAATGAAATCACCTTTTGCGGGTACGGATATTCGCCTACCGCATTTTGACCCTGAAAAACGGAATATTGTCCCGCGGGCTTGGTTGGCAACAGCCGACATGTGTGTTATCGATCTGAATAGTCAAGGTGCATCGTTGATGATTGCTTTGAACCGCGCACTCGTGGGAGACACGGGACGGATGGGAGTCACACATCCACTGTAGGTGCGTCGTAAGTCGGCACCTCCGTCGCTGGTCGTCCTCCGCTGGGCCTCCTCCGGGTAACCGTTGGTCTCACCTGGTGGGGATGGACCGCCGGGGTGCTGTGAAGACAGCAGCGCCGTGCAACCGGCGCTGTGGCGTGCCTACAGGGGACGCAGCGAATTCCACGAGACTCATGGGACAAGTTTCGTCATGGCGGTCGTCCATATCTTGTCCTGGGATGAAATGGAGCGATTTTAAGGAGCTGTTTATAGTCTGGAGCGCCCCGTATGGTGATGACGATCGCGAAGACCCAGATGCGACATCAGAACCGGGATTCACTCAAGCTGAAGAAAATACGAAGAATGGTGCGATGACGTCACGGTGCGCTGAGAATTTACTTCGGCAGTGGCGCCGGCGGCGCGGTGGCGGGACGTGGCTTGGCGGCGCGTGGTTGGCAGCGCGGCGGCGCGGCAGGCTGACCAAGCAGTGCCTGCAGCCTGCAGCAGAGGCAAATAGCGAGCGACGTGTTGAAGTTTGCTATGTGAGCAATCCTAGCAGTGTGCCGATGAATCTTGGTGAGTCGTATCCATTTTACTATGATTCTGGTGCCGAATGCTCTCTGATCAAAAATGTTTCGTTACAGTTCAGTGGCAAGCGTGTAAATAACATTGTAAATTGATCCGGGATAGGTCATGATAGTTTGTACTTCACAATTATTTACTGAGGTTATGATTATCGATTTACTATTAGAAATTTTATTTCATGTTGTACCGGATAATTGTTTAAAAAAAATGATATTTTAATTGGCCTTGAGATTTTACAACAAGGATTTAACGTTAGTATGAGGTGCGTGTGTTCTTTGTGTCTTGAAAAGGTCGTTAGGTTATGTTGTGATGTTTCAAATAAGCTCAAATATGCTTCTAATTTTCAAATTGATTTCAATACAGTTGTTAAAGATGTTTCGTTAGAATTTCGTTCGTTCGTTCGTAAATACTAAGTGGTCAACTTGACATTTAAAGTACCTAGCTTAGTATGAGTTTTCTTATAACCTGTAACGTTATAGGAAAAATAAAGTAACATGTTGAACAACCCTACTTTAAAAAATATTTTGATAAAGGCTCGAAATGATTATCTTGATGGTGTTGTGCATGTAACCGGATGGAGGTTACATGTGGAGGTGACCGGATAGAGGTTGCCTGTTGTGTATGTAACCGGATGGAGGTTACATGTGGAGGTGACCGGATAGAGGTTGCCTGTTGTGTATGTAACCGGATGGAGGTTACATGTGTAGGTGACTGGATAGAGGTTGCCTGTTGTGTTAGTAACCGGATAGAGGTTACGTGTTGAAGACCGGATGGAGGTCGATTGTTTTGATGCTTATGGCCGGATGGAGGCTATAAGTGTGATGATGAGGACCGGATAGAGGTCAGAGTATGAGCACTGCAATATTTTAATGAGTTTCCTATTATTTGAATGAGTATGGGTGTTGTTCGACATGTCAGCTTTGGGAGAAAGAGTTTGTTTTGATTTTATTAGAACCGGTAATGATTTTGACCAGAATACCTTTTATTCCCTACCCACTTGGGCCAGGAATGGCCGAACGACTGGTATTGGGCAGACTTCTGTAAGGTCAACTGTACAAATTTTGACTTTAGTTCGATGGAATTGTTTTAGAAATTCTATTTCACGTTTTACCCGACAATTATTTGCGATTAGTTTTGGTTCATAATGTCATCAAATGAGATACGATTTGAGAAAATACGGTCAATTGCGACATGTGACGCAATTGCTGACTGTAAATTTGACTTTGACACGATAGACACTGACAAAACGAGATCGGGTGATGATGAAGGGGTCAGACCTTAAGTGAGAGGTAAAAGATGCAAATGTAGTATGCAAGTGACTCAGATTGCATACATTGCAATGCTGTTCGTTGCTGCACGCGTGTAAGTGTTTACTTGAGGGCTGTGACCAACGTCCAGCATGGCAATGTAGCTGAAGGTGCTAAATAAAGGCAATGTGTTGAGTTGAGTTGATGTTGGGTACCGGATGGAGGTCCCATGGTTGCCGGATGGAGGCAATGAGATGTGTTGAGGTTGGGTACCGAATGGAGGTCCCATGGTTGCCTGTTGGAAGCTGTGTGTGTTGTATGGTACCGAGCAGAGCATTGCATACTGGATTTGATCGGATACTAGATTTGGTCGAAAGTTGATGATTCTTGAAGAATGTTGATTTCAATGTTGAGATTTTCTTTATGAGATTTGATGAGAATATGGATCAGAACAAAACTTTGTTATGAATTGTGTGTGTGAGTGATAATACTCCGACGTCTTGGCCAGGGAGGCCGAGTAAGGGACGATTTACTTTCCGTGACTTCTTGTTGCAGATACCTCACACGAGGACGTGTGAAATGTCAAGATGGCCGTGTCGCAGATTCAACACCGAGGCACAATATTTAGAGTTGACAAATTAGAATAACGCCATCTATCATCGTTTGTCGGAAAACTCGGAAACGTCAAGCAGTGAGCTTGGGTGAGGTCGATACAGAGCGTGGCAGGTCTGGTTTGACAGCTGTCAGTTGTCATATGTCAAATGTCAGACGTCAGTGGTCAGTGGTCGGTTGACGTTGACATTAGACGCATTTGAGTTGAGGGACGGGACTTTTTGGTGAGACACGAGCGCGAACGGTTGTTCTGCCCGCCTGTATCGAACTTACCGCGTTTCAGTACTTTAATCCATTTCCATCGGCTTGATCAGTTGAGATTTTGTTAATTTGTTATCGGAAGTTAATAAATAGGCGGTTGTAACCAGTGTTGAGACTATTATTTCGTACATCCACCGTGTCGAACTTGAACTCTATCAACGATGTACCCGAACTAGTTGAACTACCTTCGTCATATATATTACACGAACTCTACACACCATTAGTTATTAAATGTAATGTTTTGCTTATTTTTCTTCGCTGGCTGACATTATTCTTGCTTTTGATCCATAGACACCGTGCGCCTGCGGCGTGCGGCGGCGTCCTTTCATTCGCTTGTCAGTGTTGCCATTTTCTCTATTAGCATAGACGGGCACTGTTATATAAGTTAGATATTTAATGACTCCCTTATTGTTTTTATTAGTTTTATTTTTTTATTTTACTTTATTTTAATTTTTGTTATTTTTGTTTTTTCTGTAAACGTGGCGTCACCATTGGGCCCTATCAGAATACCAGCGCTGTGACATTTGTGATTTGTCATAAATGTTACAGCACCATGCTGAGATAGTGGCCCTTTGGCTTCGCACGGGACTTTTTCAAATTATTATGTCCTAATTTTAAGTGTTTCTTAATTATGTTTACCCTGTTAGCTTTTAATTTTTTTGTCAATTTGTTTTGTCCTGGTGTGAAACCAATAAATACTTTTTCTTTCTTTCTTGACCAGATGTTTTTCTAAACAAAGCAAAAACACGGTTTTGTGGTACAAAGTGTTAAACACCCTCCTAAACGAGGTCTAAGTCTTTAGACACTGTTTAACTAAACACGTATTCAAACTGTGTTTAAAATTCTTTTTGTAGTAAGACTGAATGTGTTTGTAAGTGGCCCGATAGCTCGTGGTGATTTTTTAATGAGAATAAAACTAAGATATTTCTTTAATAATTAGGAGCAATGTCACAGACAGTCACATTTGCAATACCTGAAATAAAAATAATCTTCAATAAAACCGTTTCAAAGATCGCATTATCGGACCATGATCGTATTTTACTTAATAGGTAGTTCAGTTATTTATTTCAACTCGCCCTTTTCTACAATATCAATAGAGTAGATAGTTTATGGAAAGTGGCAAATAAATCCAATCAGTTTTTTTCATACTTTTTTTATACTTATGATGATGTATGATTTTATGAGCTGGATCCATTCCTCTATGTAGATACTTGCAACAATTTAGCTAAATAAAATGAATGAATATATATATTAAAAAAAACTCACCTTTTATTAATGCTCGGGCAGGAGAATCGCAAATGAAGGCTGTGATTTTTATAGATAGCTGAAAATTGTTAATTTCAATTGGCTTTTTAGTTATTTCCAAAGCCTCAGTAACAAATGACATTAAAAATTCATTAACGTCTGAGGGCTTGCCGACTCCGCAATATATACCAACCACCAATACAGGGATTGATGGCATTTCAATAATTTTTATCAAAATGGGCTAGAATTCAACTTTAGAGCTTTTATACGTAGGTAGTCCATCAATGTTAACATCGATTGTCACTATTTTGTTCTCTGCCAAATTGTGAAAATATCTTGTAAGATTATTCTTCAGCCCGTGATGCCAGTATTCGCTATTACCAATTTTTTTTATTTCAATCGTTCTTGGACTCTGCAGCAATGTTCTCGGATCCTTTGGTAGAGTATCGGGTTGAAAATTATTTATTATTTGAAATAAGTCCTTCAAGGCTGAGTTATAGCATGAGTTGCTGACCACTGGCGCAGATCCCTTTTGAGGCAATTGGATCTATTTTCGTCATCGTCAGTTGTATTGTGTTCATCCGAATCGGACTGCTCACAAACATAATTTTGTGATGTTGTAGGGGACGCTGCAAATTCAGTTGTATCTGTCGTAGAACAATTTTCCGCGTTTTGGAGGAAGTTACTTAAAAGTTCTGAATCTGAATTATTGTGCAACTCTTCTTCATTTTTCTTTATTTTTAAATATTTGGCGATTTTTCGACGGAAGCCACCAGACCTTTTAATTTTTTTCACTGTCTCCATTGCATAAAATCATCCAATTTAAATATGTCATACAAATGCACTTAATTAGGCTGTTTTTAGGAAAAAAAACACTAAAAACACGTTTTCACTATCACTTTTTTAGACAAACTGAAAAATATCTATAACAGTATTTTATAAACAAAGATAAGAGTACCAATAGCTAAAATATAATGTTTTATCTTAAAATATATCATCTTGTCTATAAAATTACTTCAAGTTAGGTACCTTTAGGCTTTATTAACTATTTGTAGAGCATTTTATCTTAAAACATTCAATATACCTATAAACGTACTTAAAATAAGTGTGCTATAGAACAAATGCTCTAAAAATAATCGAGCTTGAGAAAAAAAACTCTATAAGAATACATTTCCTTAATTGAAACCATCTTTAGAAAGTCCATATCTAAAGATTAACCATGAATAGACTGTCACTAGACAGATTTGTTTTAAACCTCCAAGACTGTGTTACTTGGGTCTGTTGATTGTGGTAACAATGACAATAGCAAAACATCAGTTGTTACTCAGACTGCCACAATGCTGTCTCTTTTTTCAGCAGACACTTTATTAAGTGATGATGAGTCAGTAAAGTTTTGCACAGGATTAGAAAAATTTCAATTTGTTTTGTCAACATTACTGCCTATGGCAAATCATCTGAAATACAGGTGGTCTGGGGTAAGTGGAGTTTCTAGTGAAGATCAGTTCATCATGATGCTTATAAAACTTCAAACATCGAGTCCTGATCTTGAACTATCAAAAATGCTTGGTGTCAGTAAGACACAAGTGTCGAACATATTTAAAACATGGGTTAACTTTGTCAATGACTTATGGTCAGGCCTCAAAGGGACCTTGTTAATTTTTACATGCCTGCAGAATACAAATAAAATACCAACAAGGGTGATTATAGATTGCACAGAAATACCTATCACAAAACCAAGTGACCCAAAATCACAGCAAATTACTTTTAGTTCCTATAAAAATAAGAATACAATAAAGTTTTTAGTGGGCTCTACCCCTGTAGGATTGTTATCTTATTGTTCAGAGGGTTTTGGAGGATCAATTAGTGATCGAGAAATGATTGAAAGAAGCAATCTGATAAAATTTTGCGATGAAGGAGATAGCATTATGGCAGACCGGGGTTTTAATGTTCAGGACCTTTTTGCATCGAAGGCCATTGGTATAAATATCCCTAGTTTTTTACGTGGAAAGCTCAATTGCCAGGTCTTGCCCTTTTACATGATAGGAAAATAGCCTCACAACGTACTTAAAGAATGCTTAATTGGCTTAACTAAGACTTATAAGATATTGAAAACTGAGCTTAATGCTTACTATGTTCCTTTAGTTTCAAAAATATTTTTCATATGTTTAATGTTATGCAATTTCTGAGAGTGTATTGTAAATAAAAGTCATAAATAACTTTTATCTGTTTTTATTATATTAAATATAATAATCCTTAAACATGTTGTTTATGAACAACTCATCTGTTTCAATATATTTTACTTTAATGTCTTTAAAATTATGTAGGTATAATAAAATTACAGAATTTTCTGCCACTGCAGTACTTACATTTTTCCTTGTACTTGATAATAATATGGAGAGGTTTTTTTTAATATCAATTCCCCATTTAGAGTTTGTATGTAAGGTACAGATTCAAGGCTAATGAACTTGTTTCTGCTTACAAATGGGCATTTTATTTCTAAAACTGTATCTTCGTCAAGTAAGGCATCTGGTGATGCACTTCAGTAGAGCCTATCTTGTGAAATAAACATACCACACTGCACAGGATCCAGACCATACATTTCTGAGTATTTCTTGAGTTCATTTGATTCATTTATTAGCCCGTGTGCTGTGGCTCTAGACGAAAATTTCTTTTCTTGGAGCAATTGTTTTGCAAATGATCCTAGAGATTGCGCTCTTAACCATAAAGTTCGGTACGGGCCTCTTAAGGGGCTCAACACTTAAACCTACGCTGGCTCGGTTTCGGCTCCTTTAGGGCCAGCAATGAAGTCGTACGACATCCTAATTATTTATGTAAATATTTTTTATTCTGTTTGTCAAATACTATGTGTATGTTGGAGATTTCGGACAGTAAAACAAATTTGCTTTGATGATTCAACAGGATTTATTTAATTTTAAGTTAGAAGTTTAGAACGACCAAAGAACACACAATCGAATTAGTATGGCGGAACCAGAAAGAACGTAAGTCATCTGTCAAACTCAAAATGACAGATGTCACTTTAACAGTGACATAATATGTGTCGTTTACAAACATAGTACATATTCCGACACTGGCCCTTACACGCAAACTTTATTATTCTAAAAACTAACATACAAACTAGCAAAACATACATAAAATGAGTTACACAGTTAACATAACATCAAATTAGTAAATTCACAATGTTTCTCTTTACAGAGTGATTTTGTTAATACATTAGCCAACATAACATTAGTTGATAAGTATTTTATTTCAACTATACCATTACTCACAATTTCTTTTATGAAATGATGGCGTATATCAATATGTTTTGTCCTAGAATGAAACATAAAATTTTTACAAAGTTTTATAGCAGATTGATTTTCATTAAATATGGTAAATTTAGTTAGAGTACCAAGTATCTCAAATAAAAACTTTCTTATGAAAAGAGCTTCTTTACATGTATCTGACAAAGCCATGTACTCTGCTTCTGTGCTAGACAATGCAACGGTACGTTGCTTTTTACTCTCCCAGGAAATAATAGATTTACCTAGGAAGAACACATAGCCCGTATACGACCTACGATCTATATTGTTTGACGCCCAGTCTGCATCTGCGTAAGCTCTTATATTTAAATTACTTTTAGTATAAACAAGACCCAAATTAAGTGTACCTTTTAGATACCGTAAAACTCTTTTGGCAGCCTTCCAACGAATTTCACTGAAAAAATTGTTAAATTGGCTTAGGTAGCTCACTGCATAACTGATGTCTGGTCTCGTACAAACTGCTATGTACTTAAGTGACCCTACCAACCCTCTATAATCGTAAGTATCATCCTTCTGAGTTTCTTTGGGTAACTTCAGACCACTCTCCATCGGTGTTCCTGAAGGTTTACAATCCTCCATCCGGAACTTCTTTAACAATTTTAGAATATAATTAGACTGACTAAGAGAGATTTCATTACCTTTTCTTTTGTCTTTTTCTTGACATGTTGGTGAACAAAACATGATCAGATCATCAACATACAAAGCTATGAGTATCATTGAATGCTTATCAGACCTATAGTAAACACATGGTTCTGAAGTTAAACGACAAAAGTTCAACTTATCACATAATACCTTGGTAATTTTCTCGTACCAGGATCTTGATGCCTGTTTAAGACCATAAACAGCTTTGTTGAGCTTGTATACCATATTCTCACTCCCCTTAACTTCAAAACCCTGTGGTTGTTCCATGAAAACCGTCTCTTTTAGGTCTGCATTCAAGAACGCCGTTTTGACATCCATGTGGTCAATACTCATGCCATGTTCAGCTGCTAAAGCAATTAACAATCTAAGTGTAGAGTATCTCACGACAGGGGAAAAGGTTTCCAGATAATCAACACCATATTTTTGAGTGTATCCCCTGGCAACTAGACGAGCCTTAAATTTCAACAACTCACCGTTTACTCCATACTTTTTCTTAAATATCCACCTGCACTTTACAGGCTTCTTCTGTTGATCTCGTTCTGTCAGAGTCCAACATATTTTGTTTTTTATAAAAGATTCATACTCATCTGTCATCGCCTTACGCCAACTATCTGATTCTGGTCCATTCAATGCCTCGGCTGCAGTTTGAGGTTCATCAGGATCATTGCAGTCCATCATAGTCACAAAATTGGTCATGAGCGGAGACTCAGGAGCATCATCATAGCTGCAGTCTTCTGGCGACTCTGTCTCATTTGCAGAATCTTCTCCTGGAAGGTAAGTTGGATCCAAGCGATCATCTGATCCATCACTTGTCGGTTCAATGTCGGAATCATCTAATGTGATTGTGCTGATTCTTTGTTGAGTGATAATCTTATGTCATCAGATATATTATCAGAACTCACAGTGGATGATTCCGATGGTTGAACATCATTTTGATTCAATCTTAGATCAACAAACAGTTGTTGATCACATTTTTCATCATTTGACATTTTATTCTCATAAAATTTGTTCTCTATGAAAACAACATCTCGAGAAATTACACAATCCCTTTGATTTTCTGGATCAATGAGTCTGTAACCTTTTGATTCTTCACTATATCCCACAAATATGTATGGTTTACCTTTTACATCAAGTTTCTTTCTATTCTTCACCATAGCATATGCAATACAACCAAAAATTTTTAAATGGTCAAGTTTTACCTTAATTCCACTCCATTTTTCTTCTGGGGTTGTGTCAGGAACTGCCTTAGTTGGACTTCGGTTTTTCAAATAGACAACAGTATTTACTGCTTCAGCCCAGTACTTCATCCCGAGTCCAGCATCCCGCAGCATGCACCTGACCTTTTCCATAACCGTTCTATTGGAGCGTTCAGCAACACCATTTTGCTGTGGAGAATCAGGCACCGTTTTCTGATGTCTAATACCATGAATCTTGAGAAAATCCTGAAATATAGAACTCATATACTCTCCTCCTCTATCACTTCTAAGTATTTATAATTTCTTTCCAGTTTCATTTTCTACAAGAGCCTTAAATTGCTGAAAATAATTATAAGTTGCATCTTTTGTTTTCAGAAAATAAACATAATGTTTTCTTGTGTAATCATCTATGAAACTCAACACATACTTAGCACCACTTAGAGATGGAGTTTGAATAGGCCCACATAGGTCTGTATGCACTAAACCTAACACATCTGTAGCTCTAGTATAGGACCTCTTAGGAAAGGGCAATCTGGATTGCTTTCCTTCAATACACGGTACACACTGTTGATATTCAGACACACTATAGTTAATACCAGTAGCCATACCTGACCGTAGCAGTTGCATACTCCTGGAGTTGAGGTGCCCCAGACGTCTGTGCCATACCTCTTGTGATGTCGAGCCTGCTGCTACTGCTGCAGCCGCCCCTAATGCCTTATCCTCAGTACAGCTATTGTCAGATACAGTGTCAAGTTGATAGACACCATTTATTTGAGTACCAGTAGCTAAAACTTCAACACCATCATAAACAGTACATGAACTGCTATCAAATGTAACTATATAACCCTTTTTAGTCATAGCACTAACTGACAATAAATTACAGTGGCGTGCAGTGGTCCGCCACTGTGGGTAGGCCACGAAATATTGACAGCAAAAAAAAAAATGTCACATTTATAACATTTGAAAATAAGCCTGTAAAAGTTATACCTAAATACAATAGGGGATCGGACTGGGTCAAAATAATATAATTCTGTTTAGTCCGTAAGTTAGATTATCGAAAAATATTGAATACGTGTTTTTTATTTTATCAAATCAATAAAAAATGACGAAGATAAAACGCGTCAAAGATCTTGGAGTGGGGCTTGAAACGTCACTTGTGTCGTCAAAATGTACTATCATATGACGTCACACGAGTTTTCGAAGCACTGTATCGTCTTCATTTTAAGTTTACGTGAAATAAGAAAAAATACGTGTCCAATAATTTTTGGAAATCTACCTGACGGACTAATTAGTTTTTTTTTGTCCGATCCCCTATTCAAAAACTCACCACATTATTCAAGGTTCAACTCGTGATTTTTTATCGATGCAAACAGAAGAAAGATTCGGCCACCTCAAAAAACTCATCCAAGTGAGTGGGTGATAGTTACAAAAGTACAAAACACGTCACTTGCAAGATAATATCCGAAGCGGCCTTCACACATCTACCTTTAGATACAACTTGCACCTTATCATTACTTAGACGATAATTGAGAAAACTTATTACCTTTAACATCTAGCAAACACACATTATCAACACAAACTTCACTTCATAACTACCATTGTTATTATTTGCTAAGGGAATAAACAAATAATACACAACAAAGCTAATATTTACACTAGGTAGTGTTAATAATGGTATCTAATAATAATAACTGACAATATCTGTAATTCTGTACGTTTTCGGTTTCAAAACAAATCGCGCTATAAATTGCTTGTCACAACAATGAAACAATAATAATGGCTTCCTCATGTAAATATAATTTCTAATTTGCCGATAGAAAAATACTACCAAATAAAATTGCATCATTTTCATATCGAGTTTGTTCACAACAGCGGTCAACAAAAATTTGCAGGATTATAGGTACGAAATCAATCAATGAAATGTGTTGTCAGTGCTGCACCCTATCTGTGGACGGAAGAGCGAAGACCGCAAACGCGCGAAATTCAAATTTCTTAATTTCTTTACATTTTTGCAATTTGCAGGCCAGTGCTAGGTTGTATGTTGAATAATATAATATGATTCGCGGCTGTAAGACGTATGTAGTCAGTATTCAAGCTAGCACTGGCCTGCAAATTGCAAAAAACGTTAAAAAAAACAAATTTGAACTTCGCGCCGGAGTTCGCGGGCTGAAGATGGCACGCATGACGCATCCAATCGTAGCCTTGTGTTGTTGCAGCCAATCACAGGCCAGCTCCACTCGCAGGAGTTGACATGCATGTGTGCGGTTCATATACACGAAAATATGCACCGATCATTCACCGATGTGACGCTGTGTGCGTAAAATTATGAATGGGTTTTAGGCTACTCGAATGCCAGCCTAAGCAAGCCTGTAAATATAAGATTCGTACGCGAAAAATTGCTCTAAGTATTTTAACAGGAGTTTGAACTTTTTTATTATTATTTTGTACATGGTGTTATTTTATTACATGGTTAATTAGTTATAAGAAATGCTCAGTTGGTAAGGTAGGCTAAGCCTAAGAGCCTTAATAGAGCGCACGCCACTGATAAATTAGTACATAAGTTAGGTACATAATAAGTATCACTTATTGTCTTTACACCCTTTTTCAAATGCACTTTCACTTGTCCTATTCCAGCAGTCAATAGTTTTTCACCATTAGCAATACTCACATCCACAGTTTTATTTGGAGTGTTGTTTACCAACAATTTTTCATTATTGCACATATGGTTTGTGGCCCCGGAGTCTATATACCACACATCACTATTCACCTTGACAGAAAGAGCAGCGACAAGAGCCTTGTCCTTTGGTTGAGTCTTCGGTTTGTTCCTATCTCGACCATGACTGTGAGTCTGTGTCACCTTTTCCGCTGCAGGCTGTCCTGTAGTTTGTTTATCAGGACAGTTCTTCAAGATGTGCCCAACACGCTTGCACTTGAACCATTTAGGCTGCTTCCGTGTGATAAGAGCAGTTATATTCTCCTGCTTGTCTTGTCTCCTCCGTGTCTCTTCTAATAGTTTGGCAGAGACATGTTCAGTACTTAATTTAGTACCAGCATTTTCAATGGCCATAATCAACGGATCAAAGTCTTCAGTTAGGCCACTCAGCATTATAATAGCAATAAATTCATCGTCCAGTGATGACTCAATTTCACTCAATTGATGCTCGACTTCCTTAATTTTGTTGAGATAATTCTCCATTGAGCTGCTATCACATAGTTTTGTGCCAAACAAACTTCTAAGAAGACCTAGTCTTCTGCACAATCCGCGACCTTCGTACGCTTTGTTCAGGTTTTGCCATGCTTCATAGGCACTTTTGGCAGAACGAATGTATGGAATTACTGTCGGATGAACCGAGAGGGCTATTCGCGCCAAAGCCTTTTCCTTTTCTCTTTTCTTTGTATCGTCGTTCACGTCTTTTTCAACAAATTCCCATAATTCTTCATGAATCAGCAACATTCGCATAGAGAACTTCCAAGTGGAGTAATGTTCTGATCCCTTGAGTTTCTCAATTGAATTCATATATTGCGTCGTCGACATTTTTACAATGTTCGTGCTCGTGGCGTGACACAACAATGTGGATTCCGCTTACCGGTTTCTTCGCCGATCTGTCCGAAATTTCAGCGTCTTTCAGTTTTTCCAACCACGCTCTGCTACCATGTTGGAGATTTCGGACAGTAAAACAAATTTGCTTTGATGATTCAACAGGATTTATTTAATTTTAAGTTAGAACGACCAAAGAGCACACAATCGAATTAGTATGGCGGAACCAGAAAGAACGTAAGTCATCTGTCAAACTCAAAATGACAGATGTCACTGAACTGACTTAACAGTGACATAATATGTGGCGTTTACAAACATAGTACATATTCCAACAGTGTATGTATTCATTAAGAGAGTTGAATAAAAAGCTTATATTATGTGAACGCCACTAAATATTTTGTATTTATTGCGCAAGTTTCATAATTAACTCCTCAATTAACCCTTATAAAATAAAAGTACGGTCATCGCCATTTTGACGGCACTACTGGCCGAGGCTAAAAAGTATAAAATATGTGGTTTTCGGACAAGCTCTACTGAATTGAGATCGAATAACTCGTCATTTAATTTTCTGATGAATTCATCCGTATATCATTTTAAATAAGCAGTGGTAAGTTGTGATGAATTTTATCATGTATAATCGAAGTTTTGTGCCAATCATTTTTTTTTAATTTTTGGGGGGTAATGAGGAACAGGGTGTAAAGCTCCTCATCCCCCATAGAAAAGGGAGGATCCTTCGACCGGACGGGTGTTGTGTCCGGCGGGCTAACTGCCCGACAGTTGTAAGTCGGGAACTCCTTTAAAGTCTCTTATGTCGCGGTTATTGTTCATAGCGCGATGTAGGATTTTCTGTCGATCGTTGTTAGTACGCAGGTGTTGCGATAGATGTCGCTAGTCGCCACACATTTTTATTTTTCAAATTATATCATAAAGACGCTTATAGATTCAATAACAAATATGACAAATATCATTCGAAATATTATACACAACATGACAATGCCCAGATCTTAGCATAATTTACTAACACGAAATAATCATCATCATAGCTCAATTTGTAGGTAGGTATTCAAAATTGACTTCCATGTTCTTTTTCTTTTTTTATTATTATTTAGGTATGATGTGTGAAAGCGATTAATTCGAGCATTAAAATTAAGTAATTTAAGAAATCGATTGATAGAAATTAAAATAAAATTGTTCTAAGCGTAAAATACAATAAAAAACCTCCAAAATCTATAGAAAACTCTACAAATGTGTCATCAAGGCATCCTACACCTTGTCCTATTCTTCTGTCTCATAGTTGTTAACGGCTTCACTTAAATGCCACGGCCCACGGCCTGTGATGGAAAACCTGAACTGTGATGGTGAACGTTTTTGAAAGAATAAACGAATGTTCCTCTAACATAGGGCTTATGACTTACCTATTGCGAAATTAAGGACAGTACCTAAAATTTACTGTCGGTCGTCGTTACCGAGGCGATCCAAGAAACGGCGTGACGATTTGGACTCGTTCTTGACAGATTGGTCAGAACTAAACTGTAACTGAGAGAGTTGGAAAGGAATGGAGTAGGCCTTTGCCCAGAAGTGGTAAAGAATAGTCTAAACAAAAAAGTACGTTCCAACATATCAACACGCCAGAAGTATCTGAAGGTACCCCATAGCTATCAACCGCGAGCACAAATCCAGACTCCGTGTCATTCCTCATTTAGTTTTGGCGGATCAATTTTTTACTATGCCTACAAAGATCCTGGGCATCCTATACCCAACCTTCTGATATTACAGTACCAAATTCATAATAGATAATGTTAAGTAGGAGGACACGAGTGAAACGACTGCTTGCTAGTAACGCACTGACGTTTATTGTATGATGTACTTAAAGGTGCGTAGGCACACGCACACATACTCAACATTCCTCCCCTTAGCTTAGAAATACATACTATATTAAAATACTCTCTAAATACTAACATCTAAGCTTCATAAAATACTATTGCTAAACATACTTTTAATATTTATAATTTACTCTAGGCCGATTGCGTTTAGACCGTGGTGTTGGCACAGGCTCACTTGCCTGCTGTGGCAGTGGCGCTTCGCCAGCTTGTCCAGTGTTAGGTGAACCGGCTAAAGCCTCCTGGTACTCCTCTTCTTCCTCCCCGGAGTTATCTGGTGTTGTAGGCTGTGTAATAACAACTGAAGGTGTACCTGGGGGTGTGGCAGCTCTTGCCTGGTTGGAGCTACTTGTAGCCATAGACGTGTCTTCATCAGCTTCACCAATGCCGCCGGGTGATGGCCTGTGGTCTGTAGTTGTCGTATCTGTCGTTGAGCCATCACTGAGCTCTTCAAAGTCTATAACCACGTCTTTGTTGTCATAGCAATCGGCGCCTTTATATTTTATTATCTGATTTTTAAGTTTCTTTAAAGTTATCGAATTTACTTGATCTTTTATTAAATACAACACTTTTCCGATTTTTTTTACAATGATCCCTTTACACCATGTATATTTACCATTAACGGTATGTTTTTTGTAGTAAACTATGTCGCCGGATACAAAAACTTGGGTGTTGTGTCCGCCCGACTTATTTTGCAAGCACTGTTTACGTTTTACCACATTAGTGAGAGCCGCGGATGAAGGCGACGGCGATTCGGGTTTCAATAGATCAAGACGCGTTCTAAGTTTCCGACCATAGACCAGTTCAGCAGGCGAAACCCCGGTTAATGTGTGAACGGAATTCCTGTAGTCAAACAAGAACTTTAAAAGTTTGTTATTTAAATTTCGCGGCCCATTACCACTTAGCAAGCTAGTTTTAATACCCCTTTTAACTATCTTAACATAGCTTTCCGCCTGGCCGTTACTGGCTGCGTGGTATGTGGGTGACGTCACGTGCGAAATTCCGTTCACCCTACAAAAACTCTCAAACTCATGTGACGTAAATGATGTACCATTGTCGCTAACCAGTGTATGCGGGATACCAAATCTTGACATAAAATCATATAACCTGTCTATCGTTGCAGAAGTAGAAGTGCTGCTCTTCATATTAAAAACCTCTACCCATTTGGTATGTGCATCCACTACCACTAAAAATGTGTTTCCGTTAATAGGACCCAGAAAATCAATGTGCACCCGGTAAAAGGGCGTTGGGGGATATTCCCAGTGTGCAATCGGCGCCCGCGCCGGTGACGGTCGCAGTCGCAAACACACATCGCACGACCCTATCAACCGCTCTAAAGCAGCGTCTATCCCCGGGAACCAAACCCGCGCTCGCGCCTCCGACTTTGTCTTCACAATGCCTGAGTGTGATTGGTGTAATTCCTTAAGAATTTTTGTTCTAAATTCCGCAGGAATTACAACTTTGTGTCCTCGCATAATACAACCATTTTCAATTGACAATTGCGTTCTACACGCATGATACGGCTTTAAATTATCCTCGGTTATTTTCCTAGGCCATCCGCTCATTACAAAATGCACTACCTTACGCAAAGTCACATCTGCCATTGTCGCGTCGCGTAACATTTGTAAAGTTACTGGTAGACTACCTTCCACGACAAAATTAATATATGATGCGCGGTCGAGATCGGGCATCGTCGTCGCGTCGTCGCCCTGCACGCCCCTGCCCGCACCAGTCCCCTCCGGTAAGCAAGCGCGAGACAAGAAATCCGCACTGTTATTAGCGCTACCACAGATTACCAGATACTACACTCCATACAAAATGTTCAATGCCTACCGCTATAATAGCCTACACTTTCAAGTCAACAGACGCTGCGAACGAAAATGTACCTTAACCTTACAAACGTAAAGTGAGTTTTGCTTTGTAGATGCGCGCCGCGCCGCCGCGCCGCCGCGTGGATATTGTGAATTGCCAGGGCTGCCTCTATCGACAAATATGATATTAGGGTTTTAAAATAAAACAAGCTTTTTAATGTATCAGATTAAATTGTTTTAAAAAATAAGTATAAAACGAAATTTATAGGTATTTAAAAAGAATAGTTAATTTTACTTAGAGGTGTTTTATTTTGATGCAATGTTTTTTTTTTCCTTTCTTTAAATTCCCGATTGTTAAACTTTTACGTAGGTATAGAATATTCTAAATCGAACAAACAATTTTATTAGGTAATCTTGGGGGAAACAAGGGCAAGAGGAGTTAAGTGGTATATTTGTCATTTAATTAAATAATTGTAGGTAAGTACATTTTTTCATAACAAATTAAAACTTATATTTCTGTATCACGAATTCATGAGGAAAACCGAAAAAAGATAAGTTTTTATCGTTTCTCTTGCTGAATCTACATCCACTGCACACAATACACCAGTTGTAGCTATTACTTAGGATTTTAAAACTCGCGACAAATCGACCGAAATAATTATAATAACTATGCGTATTGCACAGAGTACTAAATATTGCGTGCGTACGCGCCGCGCGGCTGTTGAAAACCCTCTGTGCTATGGTCATCGATAGACCGGCGCCCAGTAGGTAGTTAGCGCGCGTAAGTACATGGAGTGTAGTATCTGTAATCTGTGGCGCTACGCACATATTCGATTTTATAATTGTACCCGCTCAGGAACAGTGCGTATCTCTGTAGCCTGTTTGCCGAGACTTCAGGTACCCCACGATGTGGTCCGAAAATCGACAACAGTGGCTTATGATCGGTCCGAAGAATAAACGGTACCGATCTGCCGTATAAATATTGATGGTAACGCCTAATTCCAAAAATAATCGCGGTCGCTTCTTTTTGTATCTGTGAGTAACGTTTCTCAGCAGCATTAAGCGTCCTCGATGCAAAAGAGATCGGTCTCTCACCCCTATCGGGTTCTGCCTGTGACAATATTGCAGAAAGACCAACCGGTGATGCATCTACTGTTAAAATTATAGAAGCATCTGGGTTAAAATGTGCTAGTACTTGTTCCGACGCTAAGCACGTTTTAATAGCAGTGAACGCTTCGTCGTGTTCCCGTGACCAAACCCACCTGTTACCTTTTTTCAGCAATTCATACAATGGGCTTAAAATCGTAGACGCGTTAGGAACAAAGTTTCTGTAATAATTTACTAGCCCTAAAAATTATTGTAATTGGCCAATATTGGCCGGCACCGGTGCTTCGGTCATGGCTTTTATTTTTTGCGGTGATTTATGTAATCCCTCTTTGTTTATCACGTACCCTAAGTAATTAACCTCGTCCTTGAAAAATACACACTTTTCTTTTTGTAAAGTAAGTCCCGCGTCTTGTAATTTTGACATCACTTGATGTAATCTATCCAGGTGCTCGGATCTATTTTTACCGGTTATCAAAATATCGTCGAGCATACACAGTGTGCCGGGCACGCCCGCCAGCACGCCCTCCATCGCGCGCTGGAACACGGCCGGCGCGCTCGCAATACCGAAACACAAGCGCGTTTGCTTGAAAACCCCCCTATGCGTATTTATGCAAGTTAATTCCTGTGACTCGTCATCTAACATAAATTGGTTGTAGGCATTTGACAGGTCCAATTTGGTAAACTGCTGTCCCCCATGCAATCTAGCAAACAGTTCAGTTACCGTTGGCAAAGGATACTGATCTATAACTAACTGTTTGTTTACACCGGTAGAAAAATCGGCGCATATACGTATAGATCCATTTTGTTTTAACACCGGCACGATCGGTGACGCATACCGCGCGTGATCAACCGGTTTCAATACACCTAGCCCTACTAAACGATCTATCTCTTTATCTACTTTACTCTTTAAAGCGAAAGCTATCGGTCGAGCCCTAACAAACACCGGCTTCGCATCTTCCTTTAATTGTAACTTAACTTTGAATTTATTAAATAATCCTAATTTATCCGAAAATACCGATGGATATCGGCTTTGCAACGTAACAAATAACTCATCTTTATCCGATTGGTCACAATATCGTATCGGCAGCAATTCTAACCGAAATTTTGAAATAAAATCTCGCCCGAGGATCGGCGGCCCACCGTCTCGCACGACATAGACACATAGTACGTGCGATGTGTCCGCGTAAGTTACTTGTAACTGCGCTATACCCTCACAAACAATTTTATCACCCGTATATGAACACAACCGTTTATTAGTTATCGACAATGGTACATTGCTAAAATATGTGTTATAGGTTTCCACAGAAATTGCTGTGACCGCTGAACCGCTATCTATTTCGAATTTTAATTCGATTCCTGAAACCGATACCGTTTCTATCATCGGCTCCCCTTTAACGGATCGAATATTAAAACACTCACCGTCATCGTCACTTTCATCCACCGCTCTCGATTCGACATAATTAATGTTTTTACACATCCTACGCAGATGCCCCGTAGCATTGCATTTCCTGCATTTTGCTTTTGCGAACCGACACTGGGATGACTCGTGATTATGATAGCCACACACTTGACACTGCACTTTGACTCCCGAACTAGGAGTAGCATCTCGACGCGATGGGGTCGAAGTCTCCGCCGCCGCCGCCCGCGTAATCTTGAACACCTGATCACGTGGCGCGGCCGGCGCCCGCTGCCGCACGTGCACTCCACGCGTTTTCCGCCAACTCCATCGCCTTTGCTAATGTCAGCCCACTAAGATCTTTCGAGAACAGCTTCTCTCTGTCAGATCCTGGCAACATTCCCATAACAAATTTGTCCCGAAGCGCTTCTTCCACGTTGGAGAACCCGCAGTGCGCCGTCAGACCTCGTAACCTCGCGGCCCATTGTGCATACGTCTCCCCCTCTTGTTGCGAAGCCGTATAAAACTTAAAACGTTCGCCAAAACCGCATCGCTTGGGAGTGAAATGATCGTCCAACAGCTTGAGTACGTCATCATACGGTACGTCTTGCAGCTGCTTCGGCAATGCGAGGTCCGCCGCCAACTTGTATGTGCCATCCGCGAGTGCGCTCAGCAAGATAGCTCGTCGCTTTGTTCCTGTAGGATCGCTCGTTCCGGTGATGTCGTTAGCCACATACCACTGCTTAATGCGGCATTTGTAGGTCTCCCATGACTGTGCATTATGATCAAATGCTGATAATAGAC
The DNA here is from genome assembly GCA_949775195.1 of Diarsia dahlii. NCBI lineage: Eukaryota > Metazoa > Arthropoda > Insecta > Lepidoptera > Noctuidae > Diarsia > Diarsia dahlii. The sequence goes on along the minus strand of OX459192.1, from coordinate 11,604,970 downwards.
CAAATACTGTTCCGGCCATCTTTACTTTTATTTTATGTAGGTAGGTTATCCTCGTCGCCAATGTTAAGTAGGAGGACACGAGTGAAACGACTGCTTGCTAGTAACGCACTGACGTTTATTGTATGATGTACTTAAAGGTGCGTAGGCACACGCACACATACTCAACAGATAATTTCAACTTGTACGTTTTTAATAAGATTGTTTATAAAAAGGTCGGGTCGCCAGTATTTTTTGTTTACGTTTGAAGTGTCGACGTTCGAGCGATAAGGATTGTGATATATTATCCCATTGTGTTGAGTGTTAGGTTTATTTAAATAGTTTTAAGTGTTAATTTTTATCGTATAAGTGCAAACAGAATTGAAATCGGAGTTTTCAAGGTTGTATAAACCAGTGATCAAGTTTATGTAAACAAAGTGCGTAATTTCTAACGGTTGTTTGGTAAGTATTGCATGATTTTGTGTATATTTCAGTGCTAAAGTTGTGAAATGCTTCTTATAATAGGAAAAACAGTTCATTATCAATATAAAAGTAGACTTAAACCAAAGAAATATGATGAAAATAGTTATTATTTCACGTGTTTAAAATTTGTGTTCCAAATTTTTAATTATGGCGTAACACGGGAAGGGGTATTTGTTTTGATTGTTTGTGCTAATACTGTACGTTCCAAGTAATGATGTATTGGTATCAAAATATAGCTTATATAATCTATTTTGATAATACATAAGTTCCGTTGAGATATGTTACAAAATGTTTCGTAAAAACTTTTATAAACAAAATACTTTACTCAAATTTAACCCGTATTGACGTGGTTCGTGCCGGTTATTTCGATAAGTTTCTGTATGATATAGTATTTAATCAGTAAAATACTTGTTTTAATAGGAAAAAACAGCTCATTATTAATGTAAAAGTAGACTTAAACCAAACAAATATGATGAAAATTGCTATTATTTCACGTGTTTAAAATTTGCGTTCCAAATTTTTAAGTATGGCGGGACACGGGAATGGGTATTTGTTTTGATTTATTGTGCTAATACTGTACGTTCCAAGTAATGATGTATTGGTATCAAAAAATAGCTTATATAATCTATTTTAATAATATTTAAATGAAACTTTCACTCAAATAATACAACTTTTATTTATTCTATAATAAAGAAAACTTTTTCCTCATTTTATACGTGGCTAAAACTCTATCGCGCTCATTCATTTACTATATGGTACAGTATGACCAATAAAAGTGTGAATTTCGTGGTGGCGCCATTGGTCAAGAAAAATTGCATCGCTACGTCAAACTTAGTACATTTATATTAGTTCCGTGTTTTCCCGCATGCACAGATAAGTTGGTAGAACTGTAGATGCGCGCGCATATGAAAACTGATAAATTTTTCCCACTTTTGTGAAAAAAAATCAGAACTCGTATTAACTGTTGAAGATGACTTTTTAGTATTATTTTCTTCACAAGTGTGTTGAAAAACGTCGTATGATACACGTGTGTATTGATGATTACCGTCCTCGGCTTTCTTAAGACCCTCACCTGACGGCTCGGGTCTCAATGGCACCTCAGCGGTAATCACCAACGTTACACACTTGTACCATAATGTACTATTAAAAATTGAAGTGAATTGCGAGCGCATTCCTAATTCTGTACCTTTAGTGAAAAGTGATATAACTCGACTTGTAGCAGTTTTGAGTTCTGTATACAATCTTGAAGCTTGAATTTTATTTGATTTTTCTATCTAATCGGTATAACTCTATCTCTTATAGAAAGGGAAATAAGTTTCGTGTTTAATGATACAAGTGGCATTCTTGGTTAATTTTAATGATATTTTTTGTGTATACTGATATGTCTTTAGTTATATTAAATTGAACTAAAGCTTAAATTTAAACAAGTACGTGTAAATAAGGCTATCTCGATTTATATTACTTGACACATTTAATATTAATGACACGAGTTTTGTGCGTATTAATACAATACAATTTGTATTAAGTGACACTAAAAAACCCTACAATTATCAATTGTGAATGATGATATAACTCAAATTGTATCTCATAAGTATAAGCACCATAAAACATCACCAACGTGTCAAGTGATACAACTAAACCTGTATCAAACTACACGTGAAATATTTTAAGTAACGCGTTTAGTTCTCAATAATATAAATTGATTTAAATCGCTGTAGTATAGGATTTTTAGAAACCGATCGATAGTGATTATTGTGTAAAGTGATCTATGCAGTGATCTATGTAGTAAGCGAGAAAAGCCATGATGGCGGGGGATGTAATCACGCTCAAACTACGTTGCCAGATGTACGAGAAATCTCGTACATTTGCGAGATGTAGCACTCTCTGTACGAGAAGCGAGAAAAAACACTCGTACTCCCTTTTACGAGAATTTAATAATGTTGCTAATACAAACCAAAAAACATTTAAAGAAAAGAATAGTCGCAAACGATTAACTTAGCAAATCACTTGATTCATTAGCTTATCACTAAAATGCATCTTTAGTTGTTGACGGATAATGTCCGCTGGGTGTATTTTTTGTTATTGTCCTTATTGCACTCATGATTATGTTGTTTTCTTATTTCTTTTGCACTGACTGAAACGTGAATAGAGCAATGTATTTTAGAAGTGACAGTGAATCTTCATCCACTCCATCATAAAATAACAAAAAACTGACCAAGTGCGAGTCCGACTCGCACATGAACGGTTCCGTACCATCGTAATAGTTTGTATCATCACCTTTAATTTGTATTTGTTGTTGTTATAGTGTCAACAGAAATACACATTTTGTGATAATTTTGTTTTTCATAGTGTTTATATGAATGACAAAGTCTTCTTCTTCTTCTTCTTACGTTCAAACTATTAAACAACAGTATTTCTTTAACTCTATTTAAAAGTTGGAGGGGGGGAACTTTTGTGTGTGTGTGTCTTTCGTTCAAACGATTGACTTTGAGAAATAATGTTTTTAGAAACCTTAATGTCATTTTGAAAAATCTATCTATAGACACCCCATACCCTTAGGATTGACTTTGTTTATAGTTTAATTTCCTTGTAAGGGAGGGGGGGGGGGGCTCCCCATACAAGGGAATCAAACTAAAACCCTTAATATTTTATTTTTGTATAAAAATCGTAAAGCGTTTCACAGAACACATCTACCTTGTATGTACCAAGTTTCTACTGTGTAGTCTTAATAGTTTCAGAATAAAGTGGCAGTACAGCAGACGGAATTACGGACTGACGGACAGACAGACATGACGAATTTCTAAGGGTTCTGTTTTTTTGGCATGCGGCTACGGAACCCTAAAACGGTAACAAGATTTGAGAAACAAACCTGGTTCATCGGCTCTACAATCACAAAAGTTAACTTTATTTGGTTCATCATCATTATTCATAATTTTAGCCGAAAGACGTCCGCTACTGGACATAAACCTCCCCTAAGTGTCGCTATATTGACCGGTCCCGTTGGTCTTGCATTCAGCGGATCCCCGAAACCTTCACCAGGTCATGGGTCCACCTAGTGGAAGGCCTTCCAATTCAACGTCTTGTGGTTCGTGGTCGCCACTCCAGAACTTTTCGGCCCCATCGGCCATCTGTTCTGCGAGCAATGTACCCTGCCCATTGCCACTTAAGTCTGGCAATTTTTCGGGCTATGACGGTAACCTTGGTTTTATTTGGATGTCTTCATTTCTGATTCAATCACGCAAGGAAACTCCGAGCATAGCCCTCTCCATTGCCCTTTGTTTGACTTTTTACCTTCTGATAAGGCTGATCGTGAGCAAACACGTTACGGTCCCATAATTATGTAATCACTGGCAACACACTGGTCATTGACTTTCGTCTTGAGACACTGAGGTAAGTTGGACAAGAAGATACTACTCAGCTTTCCAAACGCTGCACAGCCGAGTCGGATTCGACGATTGACCTCTTTCTCAAAGTTGAACCTACCTAACTGGACAGTTTGTCCCAGGTAGACACATAATCGTCTACAACTTCAAGTGTAGAGTCTTAGATGTTGATAGGAATTTGGTTGCTGAAAATCAAACAAGCTCCAGTCGACCGAAGCGTGGTTCCTCACAATGGGCCTGATAAGAAAGCTCAAAGTCACCCAAAAGGCAATGCAACCGATGGGGCTGAAAACTTCTAGAGTGGCGAATGCAAACCGGAAGTCGTTGCGTTGGAAGGCCTTCCACTAGTTGAACCGATGACCTAGTGAAGGTGGCCACCGCTGGATGCGAGGTGCACGGGACCGGTCAATGTGGCGACACCTGGTGTAGGCCTATGTCCAGCAGTGTACGTCTTTTGGGTGAAATGATGATAATGATAAGGACAGTAGGCACTAGGCCCCACAATAGAAATTAAATTAAACTTATATTACGTTACACCTCAGCTCATTTGATATAAATAAAGATAAATCGAATTACACCACATCTTCTATTGTGTTCATTGTGTGTAAATTGATATAATTTAGATTTTGTCATAGCACACTAAAAAGACACGGTACCCATGAAATCTCGATGCTTTCGAAACAAAATTAGTTCCAGTGTTTTATTATTTATAACTCCGTTACTATTAAAAAGATGTTTCAAAAATACTTGTAACATTGAACACAAGTGCATTTTATATTAAGTAAAATGATATAATTGAAATTGTATCATTATACACATAGGAAAATAAATGTGGCTAATGATATAAGTCTAGTTTTTTTTAAATATCTCAAATTCTAATAATTTTTTAACAAAATCAAAACATATACGATATAATAAAAACAATTACCAATTGATAAAAGTTAATACGTCAAAAAAATATACAGAAATAAAAAAGTTGTATCCGTTCAAAAAATGCAAAACTTATTATCTGTTTTTCTCAAAACGAGGATTTGTGACTTGTATCACTTTTCACTAAAGGTACAGAATTTAAACTTCGCCTAATGTTTATAAAAGAAGGAAAACCTTTTTTTTTTGTAAGTAATGAGGAATTTCTGTATTTTGGAGGATATTTATAAATAAAATTCAGTACTCTTCTCTTGAAGTCAACTAAAAAGATTAAATCTAAAATAAATAATTTTAAAATTAATTTACTAAGTATTTGATTTTTTATCAAGTACTTGTAATTTCATCTCAACTCTTTTTTGCCAACTTATTGATTTCATTACGAGTATCGATTAGGCTGAATGCAACTTTTTAATCGTAATTTTATTATGAAACTTGGGTTTACGGTCTATCAAGTGTTATGTTATATAGAGTCTATGGTTATATATTTGTCACGACTTTGTTCGTGTTTTTTTTACAATTTTTGTAAGAGGATTGTCAACATTTGCAAGGTGTTGCGCAAGTGGAATATCGGACCACTTGATAGTTAAAGTAATAATTTGTAATTATTAGAACATGTCCGTTAAACGGTCACCAACGAAGAAGCTGCTGGAAGAAGCTACTGCAGGTTCAACATTGTCCCCTACCCCTGGCTCCCGACTGTTCCAGCAGTCTGAATCTTCTCCAGATCTCTCGACCTTAGGCCAAGATAGTAACATAACAAGCCGTAAGCGGAAGCGTGGCGACTGTGACTGCATGCGCCGTCTGGATGAAATCCGGGCGTTATTATCAGAGTCTTCCACTAAGTCTGAAGAGAAGCTTGCGGCTTTACGGGCTTCCATCTCTAAAATTAGTGCTCAGAACGCAGAAATACAGAAGTCTATGGAATTTATTTCAAATGACTACGATGACTTAAAAACAAAACTTACGCACTTGGAGTCCGAACGTGAAACTGACCAGCGCCGCATCTTTGAGCTTGAAGAAAAAGTCTAATAGAACGACAAATGTACTCCACCAAGATTGAGATAAGGAATGTGCCCGAGAGGAGGGAGGAGGATAAGGAGAGCCTCCGCGCTATTGTAAAAGAGGCCTCCAACGTGCTTGGCACACCTGTAAATGGTAGCAAAATCAAAGATGTTTTTCGTACTAAGAATAAAAATGGCACTTCTACTATTACAGTTGATTTTATAAGTGCAATAACGAAAGACAGTATTGTTAAGAAGGTCCGAAAATTTAATAGCGCCAACAAACAGAACAAGCTATGTACAACCCACCTTAAACTTGACGGACCCAGCAAACCCATTTATATATCTGAGAAATTAACACCTAAAACTCAACGAATTTATTACCTGGCCCGTCGCTTTGCTAAAGATAATGTTTATAAATACTGTTAGACCTCCTATGGTAAAGTTCTGCTGCGAAAAGAGGATGGTGAGCGACATATCGTTATAAAAAACGAATCAGACCTCGACAGCCTTCGGATAAGTAGGCCTACATGACTAATGTCTAGGTTTGGTTGTCTGCTTAGAATATATCCGTGGCTGGCGTGAATATGTTGATAAGTCTAAAACTGCAATTTGTCAGGACGGCCATTTAGAGGGTTTGACGTCTTCTGGTAAATCGGTAAATTAGTTTAACATAAATGTTGTAGTTGTTTTATAGGTTATTTTATGCCCTCTTTTCAATGATGACAGTAAATAATCGAAATTCCCCATAGATTGCATAATAATAGACTTGTCAATTCGTTCACCAACGACTTATCAACTTATGCACCGACTTATCCACTTATTCACAGCGTTATCAACGTATTCACCAACAGTTATCAACTTATTCACCTACTTAATAGGGAGTATTAATAGGTAAACAATGTTATTTTAATGAAAAACCCATTATTATTATTGGAATAGTTTTTGCCCGTGGCTTCGCCCGCGTGAATGTCGGTTAAACTACAAAGATGACGATTTTCCATACAAACTTTCATCCCCTATTTTGACTAGGAATAAGGTTGAATTTCCAAAATTTTTCCTTATTCCTAGTCTACATTATAAAGGCAACCTCTGTGCCGAAAATCAGCATTCTAGGTCCAAGGGTTTGGGCTGGGCGTTGATGAGTCAGTCAGTAAGCCAGGACTGTTCTTTTAATTTACATAGATAGATAGCAAACAGATAAAAAACAAAAAAAAAACTGGCCAAGTGCAAGTCAGACTTGCACATGAAGAAGTCCGGACCATCGTAGTAGGGAAACCCCCTAAAATTTGTATTATTTCTTATTTTAGCGGCGACAGAAATATTTATTTTGTGATAAGTTTGTTTTTCATATTGTTTGTATGAATGACAAAGTTATATTTGCGGTTTTTTAAATGTGCTATTTATAAAAAACTACTAACTAAATCTCGTTCAAACAAATTTTTGTTGAAAGTTATCATTACGATCTATAGCATACATTTTTTTTAGATTTTTCTCTTTCTTAGTTTAGAAGTTAGAGGGGGGGGGACACTCAGTTTACCCCTTTAGAAGTGTTTATCTTTCAAACGATTGAATTTGAGAAAAAATGGTTTCAGGAACCTCAGTGTAATTTTTAAAGACCTATCTTTAGATACCCCACACGAATAGATTTGATGAAAAAAGTTTTATTTTGTTTCAGTTCCATGTATGGAGAGCCCCCCTTAATCTTGTATTCTTTTTTAGTTTTGTATAATAATCTTAGAGCGATTTAAAGACTACATCTACATACCCAGTTTCAACTGTGTAGTCTTAATAGTTTCCGAATAAAGTGGCTGTGACATACGGACGGACAGACATGACGAATCTATAAGGGTTCCGTTTTTTGACATTTTACTACGGAACCCTAAAATTATTTGATTCGCTAAAATACGTACTACTTACTCAAATCAAGCATTGTTCTTCTACCTAAACAAATATTAAAATAAAGGACCACGAAAATAAATCATTTTACCAGTGTTTTTACAATAAAAAACAATAATAATTTGTCCTCGTCCAAATCTGGATCAATAGATGCAGAGACATCACCAAAAGTTTTTATATTTCTATAAAACTCTTTAAAAGAGGCGTCAATCAAGTCAATCATGTCCATCAAATCTTTTTTTTTTCTCTGTACTAATTGGTAATGCCTCCTTAGAGATTGGGCTCAGCCTAAAGACATCTACTGTAGACTTTCCCCTTTTCCGAAATACTGAATTAAAAGGAGGTTCGCGTTCCAGGCTTTTCATAAACTTTATTTTGCATACGTTATTTTTGTTATATTGCAGATACACCGCGCGCGTACCTAAATAATCACCGCGATATTTTTACGTCTATTAAAACCTTTATCAATACTTACTTAAAAGGTGGCAAAATGTTATTTGTGAGTATGAGATCTGTGCTCTGATCCATTTTCGTCCACTTTATTCTTTCGCTGGCGAGATGAATGCAACTTTAAGTCACGAAGTTCTGTTCTTCTGAACTCTGAATTGACGTTTGTTTACCAACAGACGAGCGAGGGATGTGCACGGTGTGCACCGATATAAGTTGTTAACTAAACATATTCATTTAACTTTAACTTTTTTGTAACAGACATATTAGTGATAACTATATTTATTACATTTAGGGTTGAGAACTTCGTTGGTCGTAACTGGACATCTCAATATATCACAATTTAAACAGAAATACTTCGGTCGGCCATAACTTGATATGTCGATTTGTCAATTTAAAATTTTGTGCCTATAGAAAACTCATAAGTGTATAAGTTGAGATATTATATAACGAATATTCATTTGGGTACTGAGTATAGGTTGATATATCAACATATCAATGTTTGATAAAAAAAACATGAGAATGCTTAATTGGACAAGTGGACTTGTAAATTTAGACACGTCAAAATGGGAGAGGGCGCTACTGTGCGCAAGCTAACATCGGCTCCACGTATAATTTAATTTAAAAATTGCTAAAGTGATAAAATTACAAATTAAAGTAGCTTCAGTTTTCACAAACTGTAAGCGTCAGTGACTACAGTTAAAGTACGCAAGAAATACACGAAGACAGCAAGGAAAAATCACAATAATTAAGTGCACGCACGGATCAACGAACATCATTCAAATTGTAAACAAACATCAGCTGTACAACTTGCAGAACCCGTTTTGTTTTGCTTACAATCAAAAAAGTTTTGATGGATTAAGCCCTAAAAAGGTAGGAGAGTGATCAATAAGTGATTAATAAGGAAAAACAAAATAAGAATATCATCAAAACTGGTATTAAAAACTACCAGTCACCTTGGTTGATTCCTTGCATCAGCGCCATCTATCTTCTTGTGGCGGAACCAGTTAATACCATCGAACTAGCGCCAGTTAATTACACTCCTGCCCACTAGAGGTCAGCACCAGTATCAGCAAAAGGATTGTTATATACGAAATGGCACTAAATTCACATACTTGCGCAGGGTGTACTCAAGATCTTCTAAACAAATTGCACCTCACTTGTACACTATGCAATAAAGGATATGATCTAGAATGTGCGAACATCTCCATAAACCATTTCAATAAAACAATGACTCCAGATCTTAAAAAAATATGGAAATGTCAAGATTGCCGATGTAAAATGCCCAAATCGGGAAACATAGATACTCCTATACGACCGCAGGCATCAACAATAAGCCAACGAATAACTACACCCAACGAAGAAAATAACGTAACTATTAGGAGGAAAACCTATCCTAACAATGATTCCACTACCTTTGAGAATCTGAGTTTATTGGGCGATACGATGTGTTCAGAAGGAAGAACATCTCCAAAAATAAACACACACGCTGAACTGTCACTACAAAACCTAAGTGAGATCATTATGATGCGCCTGAAAGAAAATAATGAAGCAATAATAACCGACCTACGAAGCACCATACAAACGGAAATAAATAAAGCTATTGCAAAACTTGTGGATGATTTCGAACAGAAAACCAGTTCTTTATCAAAACAAAACGAACTGAGAATACAGGATATTGAAAAAATTAACACCAAGATAGAAAACCTACTGAAAGAGAACGAAAAATTAAAACAAGAAATATCAGAAATAAAATTGTTATCCACATCCTCCGTAATCCAATGTACTGAAAGCAATTCAAAGAAGATAGTCATCTACGGCCTTACTGAGTACTATAGAGAGCCTGAAACGGACCTGCATAACCGAATCATTGAAATGTTTCACGATATTCTACAAGTGGATCTGATGGGTTATGTAGAAAATATGTATAGATTAGGCAGAATTAACACTAATAACCGACCACTTGTAATAGAATTAATAAGCAAAAGAATGGCTAGATACATAAAAAACAATAGTCACTATTTCCAGGGAACAGGATTATCTGTATCTGAATTTTTGGACGAAAAATCACGCAAGGAAAGACAGCAAATGCGAGAGGAAATGATAAAAGCAAGAAAGGAAGGCTTACATGCAGTAATAAGAAATAATCAATTATACGTGGAAGGGAAAGCTATCTCTTTGAGACATGAAACTAAAAATCAACCAAACTACACTACAAACGAGAAAAATCTCAAACCTTCCCGCAACACCTACCAACTAGATTCAACACACAGAAATGAGGCCACTAACAATTATTCCTTTCGAAAACACAGACCGACTATTTAAAATTCTGTTTCAAAATATTCAAAGTCTCTATAATAAACAACATGTACTAGAAACCTTCACCGTAGATAACCCAATTTATAATGCAATATGTATATCGGAGTCCTGGTTGTCTAAAGAAAAATTAAGCATGATCCAAATTAGCGGATATACAATGGCAGCGTCATACTGCCGCAGCGCGCGCGGGGGAGGCGGCGTCTGCATCCTCCTGCAAGACCATGTAGAATATATAGAGAGAACTGATGTAACTAATATGTCCTTAGAATATATTTTAGAAGTATGTGCAATCGAATTACCCAAAGAAAACATATTATTAATAACAATGTATTGGAATAGAAGAGAGGAAGAAATATTTATTAACCAGGTAAAATGTATCTTAAACTATATAAATAACAAGTATTGTAAATTTAACATAATTATAGGTGGAGACTTTAATATAAATATCTTAGAGAGAAATGTAAAAACTAACCAATTCCTAGACTTAATGCTAGAATATAAACTCACGCAACACATAAAAACACCCACACGAATAACGCAAACTACATCTACATGTTTAGACTTAATTTTTACAAACACTAACACAAACAAAATATATACAACAGTAGAAGAACTAGGTTTTTCAGACCATAGTGGAACTATTATACACATCACCACACCAACACCACAATTAGCTACACAAACAACTTGGTATGTTAAAAAAAGATTATACAATAACGAAAACATTTTAAAGTTCAAATCTAAATTAAAAGAATACGATTGGAATAATCTCCTACCCAAAAACCAAAATATAAACGAGAATTATAAAGCATTTCATGACACATTAACAAATATCCTGAACCTTTGTATACCAATGTGCAAAGTCAAACTAAAAACTAAATTTAAAAAATACTGGTTGACAACGGGCATTAAGATCTCCTGTACAAACAAAAGATTGCTAAAAATACTCACACTTAAAACAAAAAACCCTGTCATTACAAATTATTATAAAACCTATGAAAAAATATTAAAAAATCTGGTTACTGCATCAAAAAAGATGCAATATATAAATAAAATAAAAAAATCGAACAATAAGGTTAAAACCATGTGGAGTATCATAAATGAGAGAACAAACAAAAAACCTAAAAAGGAACATAATAATATTAAATTGCAAATAGATAACGACCTTATATCCGAACCTACACAAATAGCCAACATTTTTAATAACTTCTTTGCGTCCATTGGAGCAAACAGCGATAGTTCTTCTGAAAGAATATCAGGGACCACATCTGTACTAAATACTACACAGAACACGATGTTTCTTGGCCCTATAGACGCTTGGGAAGTAAACAAAATTATCAAAAACCTAAAAAATAAAAGTAGTCACGGGATTGACGAAATACCACCTATGCTTTTGAGACAATGTGCAGATGAACTCACCTTACCGTTCTACCTGCTACTCAACCAGTCATTTGACGAAGGTATCTTCCCTGATTTATTAAAAAAATCTGTAATAAAACCTATCCACAAAAAAAATACGAAAACAGATCCAAACAACTATCGTCCAATAGCTCTCTTACCATCAGCCTCAAAAATCTTTGAGAAAGCTATGTGTGACCGTATTTATACGTTTTGCGAAAAATATAATATATTTGATGAATGTCAGAACGGCTTTCGAAAAAATCGTTCCACCACCTTAGCAGTCTACAAATATATCCAAGAAGCTCTTAATATTATTAATAACAAAAAATACGCAATAGGAATATTACTAGATATGACCAAAGCCTACGACAAAGTACAATTTGGAATATTGTTAAACAAATTATACGGAATAGGTATACGCGGCAAGGCTCACGAATGGCTAACATCTTATCTTAAGAACAGAGAACAATTAGTTGAAATAGAATATTATGACCACAAAAATAATGAAATTAAAAAAATCCGATCTTTTAGTAAAGCAATTAACGCCTCAATTCCTCAAGGAAGCGTCATAGGATGCCTCTTATTTTTAATATATATTAATGACCTACCAAAGATTATAGAAGGACCATGTGTTTTGTTCGCGGACGATATATCCATATTAGTCTCATGCCAAGATAATGCAAATATTGAAGAAACTCTCAATTCCATACTGACTAAAACATGCAACTGGATGAACGAACATAACCTTGAGATAAACTACCCTAAAACAAAATTAATGACTTTTCACCCTTACCAAAAACCTTCTTTAACCTTAGATTTTATGTTCAACGAATCAAAATTAGAAACTGTTAATGAATTTACCTTACTCGGACTAGTTATAGACACACACATAAACTGGAAATCACACATCCAAAAAACGCACTCAAAGATTTCAAAATTTTCCTACGCCCTCCGTGAAATAAAAAAGACCACCAATTTTCGGACAGCCCTCACCACCTACTATGCTTATGCCTACGCATGGCTTAGCTATGGTGTCACTCTTTGGGGAAACAGCACAAATGCACAATTACTTTTCACCCTGCAAAAGAAATTGATCAGAATTCTGGTAAACATTGAACAAACAGATAGTTGCAAACCATACTTTCAAAAACATAATATTTTAACCCTTCCTTGTATATACATTTTAGAAACATGTAAATTTGTGCGAAAACACCAAGAATTTTATTCAAAACGTGAAGACATCCAGTCACGATATCTTCTCAGACACCGTTCTAGGTTAAATATACCAAGTTCTCGTTTAAAAATGCACTCTAAAAGTCCCTACGTAATGTCCATAAAATTATATAATAAACTACCCGCATCAATAAAAAAAGAAGAAAAAATTCACATATTTTTAAAAAACCTTAGAAAATTTTTGATAAGTAAAAGTTACTACTCGGTGAACGAATACTTAGGTGATAGACTTATAAAGTCATAACTTAAGTAAGTACTCGAGACTTAAAATTATTATTTTATTTATTAATGACTACTACTCATCTCTCAATAAATACCTGTTTTATGTACTATGTTTTATACTATTAATATCTCAGAAAATGCCTACCTATATTTTACATATCAACAAATGCTTCCTCTCTCCTAACTCACTTTTGTTTGCTGTGCCCGACAGGGTCCATGTGATCTAATTTTAATTTTTACCACCTAAGTTTTTACATGTGGAATGCAATAAAGTATTGAGTATTGAGTATTGAGATGTCAACTTACGACCAAGGTCGATTGCTCCAAAATTTATGGATATTTTGAGCTGTCAATTTTTTTCATATAAGATCCCAATGCCTAGGATGTAATAAGCCAATAAAAAAAAAATCATGGAAGTCGACTTATCAATGTGTTCACGCCAGCCACGGATATAAAATGACAAGACATTTTATATATTCTAAGCAGACAACATTAGTCATGTAGGCCTACTTATCCGAAGGCTGTCGAGGTCTGATTCGTTTTTTATAACGATATGTCGCTCACCATCCTCTTTTCGCAGCAGAACTTTACCATAGGAGGTCTAACAGTATTTATAAACATTATCATTATCGTTATTGCACTTATAAAATCAACTGTAATAGTAGAAGTGCCATTTTTATTCTTAGTACGAAAAACATCTTTGATTTTGCTACCATTTACAGGTGTGCCAAGCACGTTGGAGGCCTCTTTTGCGTAAGTTTTGTTTTTAAGTCATCGTAGTCATTTGAAATAAATTCCATAGACTTCTGTATTTCTGCGTTCTGAGCACTAATTTTAGAGATGGAAGCCTGTAAAGCCGCAAGCTTCTCTTCAGACTTAGTGGAAGACTCTGATAATAACGCCCGGATTTCATCCAGACGGCGCATGCAGTCACAGTCGCCACGCTTCCGCTTACGGCTTGTTATGTTACTATCTTGGCCTAAGGTCGAGAGATCTGGAGAAGATTCAGACTGCTGGAACAGTCGGGAGCCAGGGGTAGGGGACAATGTTGAACCTGCAGTAGCTTCTTCCAGCAGCTTCTTCGTTGGTGACCGTTTAACGGACATGTTCTAATAATTACAAATTATTACTTTAACTATCAAGTGGTCCGATATTCCACTTGCGCAACACCTTGCAAATGTTGACAATCCTCTTACAAAAATTGTAAAAAAAACACGAACAAAGTCGTGACAAATATATAACCATAGACTCTATATAACATAACACTTGATAGACCGTAAACCCAAGTTTCATAATAAAATTACGATTAAAAAGTTGCATTCAGCCTAATCGATACTCGTAATGAAATCAATAAGTTGGCAAAAAAGAGTTGAGATGAAATTACAAGTACTTGATAAAAAATCAAATACTTAGTAAATTAATTTTAAAATTATTTATTTTAGATTCAATCTTTTTAGTTGACTTCAAGAGAAGAGTACTGAATTTTATTTATAAATATCCTCCAAAATACAGAAATTCCTCATTACTTACAAAAAAAAAAGGTTTTCCTTCTTTTATAAACATTAGGCGAAGTTTAAATTAGGAATGCGCTCGCAATTCACTTCAATTTTTAATAGTACATTATGGTACAAGTGTGTAACGTTGGTGATTACCGCTGAGGCGCCATTGAGACCCGAGCCGTCAGGTGAGGGTCTTAAGAAAGCCGAGGACGGTAATCATCAATACACACGTGTATCATACGACGTTTTTCAACACACTTGTGAAGAAAATAATACTAAAAAGTCATCTTCAACAGTTAATACGAGTTCTGATTTTTTTTCACAAAAGTGGGAAAAATTTATCAGTTTTCATATGCGCGCGCATCTACAGTTCTACCAACTTATCTGTGCATGCGGGAAAACACGGAACTAAAATAAATGTACTAAGTTTGACGTAGCGATGCAATTTTTCTTGACCAGTGGCGCCACCACGAAATTCACACTTTTATTGGTCATACTGTACCATATAGTAAATGAATGAGCGCGATAGAGTTTTAGCCACGTATAAAATGAGGAAAAAGTTTTCTTTATTATAGAATAAATAAAAGTTGTATTATTTGAGTGAAAGTTTCATTTAAATATTATTAAAATAGATTATATAAGCTATTTTTTGATACCAATACATCATTACTTGGAACGTACAGTATTAGCACAATAAATCAAAACAAATACCCATTCCCGTGTCCCGCCATACTTAAAAATTTGGAACGCAAATTTTAAACACGTGAAATAATAGCAATTTTCATCATATTTGTTTGGTTTAAGTCTACTTTTACATTAATAATGAGCTGTTTTTTCCTATTAAAACAAGTATTTTACTGATTAAATACTATATCATACAGAAACTTATCGAAATAACCGGCACGAACCACGTCAATACGGGTTAAATTTGAGTAAAGTATTTTGTTTATAAAAGTTTTTACGAAACATTTTGTAACATATCTCAACGGAACTTATGTATTATCAAAATAGATTATATAAGCTATATTTTGATACCAATACATCATTACTTGGAACGTACAGTATTAGCACAAACAATCAAAACAAATACCCCTTCCCGTGTTACGCCATAATTAAAAATTTGGAACACAAATTTTAAACACGTGAAATAATAACTATTTTCATCATATTTCTTTGGTTTAAGTCTACTTTTATATTGATAATGAACTGTTTTTCCTATTATAAGAAGCATTTCACAACTTTAGCACTGAAATATACACAAAATCATGCAATACTTACCAAACAACCGTTAGAAATTACGCACTTTGTTTACATAAACTTGATCACTGGTTTATACAACCTTGAAAACTCCGATTTCAATTCTGTTTGCACTTATACGATAAAAATTAACACTTAAAACTATTTAAATAAACCTAACACTCAACACAATGGGATAATATATCACAATCCTTATCGCTCGAACGTCGACACTTCAAACGTAAACAAAAAATACTGGCGACCCGACCTTTTTATAAACAATCTTATTAAAAACGTACAAGTTGAAATTATCTGTTGAGTATGTGTGCGTGTGCCTACGCACCTTTAAGTACATCATACAATAAACGTCAGTGCGTTACTAGCAAGCAGTCGTTTCACTCGTGTCCTCCTACTTAACATTGGCGACGAGGATAACCTACCTACATAAAATAAAAGTAAAGATGGCCGGAACAGTATTTGGTCTATTATCAGCATTTGATCATAATGCACAGTCATGGGAGACCTACAAATGCCGCATTAAGCAGTGGTATGTGGCTAACGACATCACCGGAACGAGCGATCCTACAGGAACAAAGCGACGAGCTATCTTGCTGAGCGCACTCGCGGATGGCACATACAAGTTGGCGGCGGACCTCGCATTGCCGAAGCAGCTGCAAGACGTACCGTATGATGACGTACTCAAGCTGTTGGACGATCATTTTATAGTTTTAAGTTTTATACGGCTTCGCAACAAGAGGGGGAGACGTATGCACAATGGGCCGCGAGGTTACGAGGTCTGACGGCGCACTGCGGGTTCTCCAACGTGGAAGAAGCGCTTCGGGACAAATTTGTTATGGGAATGTTGCCAGGATCTGACAGAGAGAAGCTGTTCTCGAAAGATCTTAGTGGGCTGACATTAGCAAAGGCGATGGAGTCGGCGGAAAACGCGTGGAGTGCACGTGCGGCAGCGGGCGCCGGGGCGCAGGCCGCGCCACGTGATCAGGTGTTCAAGATTACGCGGGCGGCGGCGGCGGAGACTTCGACCCCATCGCGTCGAGATGCTACTCCTAGTTCGGGAGTCAAAGTGCAGTGTCAAGTGTGTGGCTATCATAATCACGAGTCATCCCAGTGTCGGTTCGCAAAAGCAAAATGCAGGAAATGCAATGCTACGGGGCATCTGCGTAGGATGTGTAAAAACATTAATTATGTCGAATCGAGAGCGGTGGATGAAAGTGACGATGACGGTGAGTGTTTTAATATTCGATCCGTTAAAGGGGAGCCGATGATAGAAACGGTATCGGTTTCAGGAATCGAATTAAAATTCGAAATAGATAGCGGTTCAGCGGTCACAGCAATTTCTGTGGAAACCTATAACACATATTTTAGCAATGTACCATTGTCGATAACTAATAAACGGTTGTGTTCATATACGGGTGATAAAATTGTTTGTGAGGGTATAGCGCAGTTACAAGTAACTTACGCGGACACATCGCACGTACTATGTGTCTATGTCGTGCGAGACGGTGGGCCGCCGATCCTCGGGCGAGATTTTATTTCAAAATTTCGGTTAGAATTGCTGCCGATACGATATTGTGACCAATCGGATAAAGATGAGTTATTTGTTACGTTGCAAAGCCGATATCCATCGGTATTTTCGGATAAATTAGGATTATTTAATAAATTCAAAGTTAAGTTACAATTAAAGGAAGATGCGAAGCCGGTGTTTGTTAGGGCTCGACCGATAGCTTTCGCTTTAAAGAGTAAAGTAGATAAAGAGATAGATCGTTTAGTAGGGCTAGGTGTATTGAAACCGGTTGATCACGCGCGGTATGCGTCACCGATCGTGCCGGTGTTAAAACAAAATGGATCTATACGTATATGCGCCGATTTTTCTACCGGTGTAAACAAACAGTTAGTTATAGATCAGTATCCTTTGCCAACGGTAACTGAACTGTTTGCTAGATTGCATGGGGGACAGCAGTTTACCAAATTGGACCTGTCAAATGCCTACAACCAATTTATGTTAGATGACGAGTCACAGGAATTAACTTGCATAAATACGCATAGGGGGGTTTTCAAGCAAACGCGCTTGTGTTTCGGTATTGCGAGCGCGCCGGCCGTGTTCCAGCGCGCGATGGAGGGCGTGCTGGCGGGCGTGCCCGGCACACTGTGTATGCTCGACGATATTTTGATAACCGGTAAAAATAGATCCGAGCACCTGGATAGATTACATCAAGTGATGTCAAAATTACAAGACGCGGGACTTACTTTACAAAAAGAAAAGTGTGTATTTTTCAAGGACGAGGTTAATTACTTAGGGTACGTGATAAACAAAGAGGGATTACATAAATCACCGCAAAAAATAAAAGCCATGACCGAAGCACCGGTGCCGGCCAATATTGGCCAATTACAATAATTTTTAGGGCTAGTAAATTATTACAGAAACTTTGTTCCTAACGCGTCTACGATTTTAAGCCCATTGTATGAATTGCTGAAAAAAGGTAACAGGTGGGTTTGGTCACGGGAACACGACGAAGCGTTCACTGCTATTAAAACGTGCTTAGCGTCGGAACAAGTACTAGCACATTTTAACCCAGATGCTTCTATAATTTTAACAGTAGATGCATCACCGGTTGGTCTTTCTGCAATATTGTCACAGGCAGAACCCGATAGGGGTGAGAGACCGATCTCTTTTGCATCGAGGACGCTTAATGCTGCTGAGAAACGTTACTCACAGATACAAAAAGAAGCGACCGCGATTATTTTTGGAATTAGGCGTTACCATCAATATTTATACGGCAGATCGGTACCGTTTATTCTTCGGACCGATCATAAGCCACTGTTGTCGATTTTCGGACCACATCGTGGGGTACCTGAAGTCTCGGCAAACAGGCTACAGAGATACGCACTGTTCCTGAGCGGGTACAATTATAAAATCGAATATGTGCGTAGCGCTAATAACAGTGCGGATTTCTTGTCTCGCGCTTGCTTACCGGAGGGGACTGGTGCGGGCAGGGGCGTGCAGGGCGACGACGCGATGACGATGCCCGATCTCGACCGCGCATCATATATTAATTTTGTCGTGGAAGGTAGTCTACCAGTAACTTTACAAATGTTACGCGACGCGACAATGGCAGATGTGACTTTGCGTAAGGTAGTGCATTTTGTGTTGAGCGGATGGCCTAGGAAAATAACTGAGGATAATTTAAAGCCGTATCATGCGTGTAGAACGCAATTGTCAATTGAAAATGGTTGTATTATGCGAGGACACAAAGTTGTAATTCCTGCGGAATTTAGAACAAAAATTCTTAAGGAACTACACCAATCACACTCAGGCATTGTGAAGACAAAGTCGGAGGCGCGAGCGCGGGTTTGGTTCCCGGGGATAGACGCTGCTTTAGAGCGGTTGATAGGGTCGTGCGATGTGTGTTTGCGACTGCGACCGTCACCGGCGCGGGCGCCGATTGCACACTGGGAATATCCCCCAACGCCCTTTTACCGGGTGCACATTGATTTTCTGGGTCCTATTAACGGAAACACATTTTTAGTGGTAGTGGATGCACATACCAAATGGGTAGAGGTTTTTAATATGAAGAGCAGCACTTCTACTTCTGCAACGATAGACAGGTTATATGATTTTATGTCAAGATTTGGTATCCCGCATACACTGGTTAGCGACAATGGTACATCATTTACGTCACATGAGTTTGAGAGTTTTTGTAGGGTGAACGGAATTTCGCACGTGACGTCACCCACATACCACGCAGCCAGTAACGGCCAGGCGGAAAGCTATGTTAAGATAGTTAAAAGGGGTATTAAAACTAGCTTGCTAAGTGGTAATGGGCCGCGAAATTTAAATAACAAACTTTTAAATTTCTTGTTTGACTACAGGAATTCCGTTCACACATTAATTTTTAATAAATTAAGTAATATCAGCAGTAGATTCCTAAAACAACATAAAAATGTTCTCGTCCATCCCCTCGAAAAAATCTTCAATGAGTGTTTAAAAACAGGAGTGTTTCCCTGTTCCCTAAAACGATCTGAAGTATGCCCAATCTTTAAGAATGGAGACAGAAATCGTATTAACAACTATAGACCGATATCCATACTACCTGCAATGTCCAAAATTCTGGAAAAAATTATAAACCTCCGTCTAGTAAAATATCTTGAGAAAAATAAACTACTATCAGTAAACCAATTCGGGTTCAGGCAGGGAAAATCTACAGAACAGGCAGTAAATAAACTCACAGAATTTATTAGTTCTAATCTGGACAAAGGAAAAAAATGTCTTTCTATTTTTCTTGACTTGGCAAAGGCATTTGATACGATTTCTGTCTCGCTCTTACTCAACAAATTGGAGGCACTGGGAATCAGGGGCACCCAGCTTGATCTTTTCAAGAGCTATCTCTCTGGGCGAACTCAGTGTGTCCGAGTGGGTAAACACAAAAGTGCACACATACCAATTACACATGGGGTACCTCAGGGAAGTGTACTGGGGCCCACCTTATTCCTCGTATACATAGATGAGCTTACTTGTCTCAAACTTACCAAAGGTCAAATTATATCTTTTGCGGATGACACCGCGCTGGTGTTTGCGGGTGATAGTTGGGAGGAGGTCTTCAGTGTCGCACAAAAGGGCTTTGATACGACTAAGGGATGGCTGCAGAAAAATATACTCACGTTGAACGTTGATAAGACTAAGTATATTTGTTTCAGTATTAGACAGGTGGTGGGTATTCGCAGCGACCTACAAGTTGTGTCACATGAATGCAATTCTGTGGATGGCTGCGCATGTTCACCTCTGGAACGTGTTAACACGCTAAAGTATCTTGGTATTACTTTAGACAATAAGCCCAACTTTAAAGAACATGTCAAAATTCTTTGTAATAGAGTACGCAAATTAATTTATGTTTTTAAAAACATACGTAATGTCGCGGACCCTCCACTACTGAAACGAATATATCAGGCCCTGTGCCAGTCGCTTCTTACATACTGCATCTTATCCTGGGGAGGTATCTGCAAAACCACGCTAAAGGCAGTTGAGGTCGCTCAGAGAGCCATACTGAAGGTTAGCACGTTTAAACCGATGCGTTTTCCCACTATTACACTGTTCCAGTTGTGCCAGGTTTTGACAGTGAGACAGTTATTTATACATAAAAGTATCCTCCACGAACATAAAAAACAGCCCTACAATCCTATATTATTACAAAGGCGTCGTAAGCACCATGTATGTGACTATCCAACCACATTTAGAACAACCTTTGGCAAAACATTTGTAAGTTTTCTAGGCCCGTACCTTTATAATAAGATTAACAAAGCAATTCATATATACCCCTTGACTGGAAAACATTACAAACTAAAAGTATTCCAATATTTGCAGAGATTAAGCTATGAGGAGACGGAACAACTCTTATTCATACCACACTAAAAATACAGCTACGACCACAGTAAACAATAGATGCACTTTCTGAATAGCTCACCTACACACACATACACTCCCGCATACTGACACCCACAAACACATTCATACACCTCCATATACTCATAGACACACCACACACACATACACACGAACACACACACACATACACAGCTCATTTAATAAATAGATTAAGATTATGTACTTACCTATTTTAATTTTTTATGTAATAAGTATTAACTTTTTTACTTAATGTATAGTCTCTATCACTTGGCACCTATTCTTGTATTTTAAACTCGAGGGGAATGGTACTGATAGCTGAAATACAGGCTATGCCTAGTTCGGCTACAGACGCTAATCTCTTTGCTCTCATTGAAATTGTTGCCACATTGCATTGTAAAATAGTTTTAAGTTGTTGGAAAATAAACTATTATTATTATTATTATTACATTAACCGGGGTTTCGCCTGCTGAACTGGTCTATGGTCGGAAACTTAGAACGCGTCTTGATCTATTGAAACCCGAATCGCCGTCGCCTTCATCCGCGGCTCTCACTAATGTGGTAAAACGTAAACAGTGCTTGCAAAATAAGTC
This sequence comes from Diarsia dahlii, assembly GCA_949775195.1. NCBI lineage: Eukaryota > Metazoa > Arthropoda > Insecta > Lepidoptera > Noctuidae > Diarsia > Diarsia dahlii. Next base: position 11,582,932 of record OX459192.1, on the reverse strand, counting down.
GGGCGGACACAACACCCAAGTTTTTGTATCCGGCGACATAGTTTACTACAAAAAACATACCGTTAATGGTAAATATACATGGTGTAAAGGGATCATTGTAAAAAAAATCGGAAAAGTGTTGTATTTAATAAAAGATCAAGTAAATTCGATAACTTTAAAGAAACATAACAATCAGATAATAAAATATAAAGGCGCCGATTGCTATGACAACAAAGACGTGGTTATAGACTTTGAAGAGCTCAGTGATGGCTCAACGACAGATACGACAACTACAGACCACAGGCCATCACCCGGCGGCATTGGTGAAGCTGATGAAGACACGTCCATGGCTACAAGTAGCTCCAACCAGGCAAGAGCTGCCACACCCCCAGGTACACCTTCAGTTGTTATTACACAGCCTACAACACCAGATAACTCCGGGGAGGAAGAAGAGGAGTACCAGGAGGCTTTAGCCGGTTCACCTAACACTGGACAAGCTGGCGAAGCGCCACTGCCACAGCAGGCAAGTGAGCCTGTGCCAACACCACGGTCTAAACGCAATCGGCCTAGAGTAAATTATAAATATTAAAAGTATGTTTAGCAATAGTATTTTATGAAGCTTAGATGTTAGTATTTAGAGAGTATTTTAATATAGTATGTATTTCTAAGCTAAGGGGAGGAATGTTGAGTATGTGTGCGTGTGCCTACGCACCTTTAAGTACATCATACAATAAACGTCAGTGCGTTACTAGCAAGCAGTCGTTTCACTCGTGTCCAACTACTTAACATTATCTATTATGAATTTGGTACTGTAATATCAGAAGGTTGGGTATAGGATGCCCAGGATCTTTGTAGGCATAGTAAAAAATTGATCCGCCAAAACTAAATGAGGAATCATAAAGGTTGGGTTTTTGTATCCGGGATCGAGCAAAGTGTTGTTGACTTTTTCTATCAAGAATTTCTCAGTAGCAGACACGGAGTCTGGATTTGTGCTCGCGGTTGATGGCTATGGGGTACCTTCAGATACTTCTGGCGTGTTGATATGTTGGAACGTACTTTTTTGTTTAGACTATTCTTTCCCACTTCTGGGCAAAGGCCTACTCCATTCCTTTCCAACTCTCTCAGTTACAGTTTAGTTCTGACCAATCTGTCAAGAACGAGTCCAAATCGTCACGCCGTTTCTTGGATCGCCTCGGTAACGACGACCGACAGTAAATTTTAGGTACTGTCCTTAATTTCGCAATAGGTAAGTCATAAGCCCTATGTTAGAGGAACATTCGTTTATTCTTTCAAAAACGTTCACCATCACAGTTCAGGTTTTCCATCACAGGCCGTGGGCCGTGGCATTTAAGTGAAGCCGTTAACAACTATGAGACAGAAGAATAGGACAAGGTGTAGGATGCCTTGATGACACATTTGTAGAGTTTTCTATAGATTTTGGAGGTTTTTTATTGTATTTTACGCTTAGAACAATTTTATTTTAATTTCTATCAATCGATTTCTTAAATTACTTAATTTTAATGCTCGAATTAATCGCTTTCACACATCATACCTAAATAATAATAAAAAAAGAAAAAGAACATGGAAGTCAATTTTGAATACCTACCTACAAATTGAGCTATGATGATGATTATTTCGTGTTAGTAAATTATGCTAAGATCTGGGCATTGTCATGTTGTGTATAATATTTCGAATGATATTTGTCATATTTGTTATTGAATCTATAAGCGTCTTTATGATATAAGTTGAAAAATAAAAATGTGTGGCGACTAGCGACATCTATCGCAACACCTGCGTACTAACAACGATCGACAGAAAATCCTACATCGCGCTATGAACAATAACCGCGACATAAGAGACTTTAAAGGAGTTCCCGACTTACAACTGTCGGGCAGTTAGCCCGCCGGACACAACACCCGTCCGGTCGAAGGATCCTCCCTTTTCTATGGGGGATGAGGAGCTTTACACCCTGTTCCTCATTACCCCCCAAAAATTAAAAAAAAATTATTGGCACAAAACTTCGATTATACATGATAAAATTCATCACAACTTACCACTGCTTATTTAAAATGATATACGGATGAATTCATCAGAAAATTAAATGACGAGTTATTCGATCTCAATTCAGTAGAGCTTGTCCGAAAACCACATATTTTATACTTTTTAGCCTCGGCCAGTAGTGCCGTCAAAATGGCGATGACCGTACTTTTATTTTATAAGGGTTAATTGAGGAGGTAATTATGAAACTTGCGCAATAAATACAAAATATTTAGTGGCGTTCACATAATATAAGCTTTTTATTCAACTCTCTTAATGAATACATACACTGTTGGAATATGTACTATGTTTGTAAACGCCACATATTATGTCACTGTTAAGTCAGTTCAGTGACATCTGTCATTTTGAGTTTGACAGATGACTTACGTTCTTTCTGGTTCCGCCATACTAATTCGATTGTGTGCTCTTTGGTCGTTCTAACTTAAAATTAAATAAATCCTGTTGAATCATCAAAGCAAATTTGTTTTACTGTCCGAAATCTCCAACATGGTAGCAGAGCGTGGTTGGAAAAACTGAAAGACGCTGAAATTTCGGACAGATCGGCGAAGAAACCGGTAAGCGGAATCCACATTGTTGTGTCACGCCACGAGCACGAACATTGTAAAAATGTCGACGACGCAATATATGAATTCAATTGAGAAACTCAAGGGATCAGAACATTACTCCACTTGGAAGTTCTCTATGCGAATGTTGCTGATTCATGAAGAATTATGGGAATTTGTTGAAAAAGACGTGAACGACGATACAAAGAAAAGAGAAAAGGAAAAGGCTTTGGCGCGAATAGCCCTCTCGGTTCATCCGACAGTAATTCCATACATTCGCTCTGCCAAAAGTGCCTATGAAGCATGGCAAAACCTGAACAAAGCGTACGAAGGTCGCGGATTGTGCAGAAGACTAGGTCTTCTTAGAAGTTTGTTTGGCACAAAACTATGTGATAGCAGCTCAATGAAGAATTATCTCAACAAAATTAAGGAAGTCGAGCATCAATTGAGTGAAATTGAGTCATCACTGGACGATGAATTTATTGCTATTATAATGCTGAGTGGCCTAACTGAAGACTTTGATCCGTTGATTATGGCCATTGAAAATGCTGGTACTAAATTAAGTACTGAACATGTCTCTGCCAAACTATTAGAAGAGACACGGAGGAGACAAGACAAGCAGGAGAATATAACTGCTCTTATCACACGGAAGCAGCCTAAATGGTTCAAGTGCAAGCGTGTTGGGCACATCTTGAAGAACTGTCCTGATAAACAAACTACAGGACAGCCTGCAGCGGAAAAGGTGACACAGACTCACAGTCATGGTCGAGATAGGAACAAACCGAAGACTCAACCAAAGGACAAGGCTCTTGTCGCTGCTCTTTCTGTCAAGGTGAATAGTGATGTGTGGTATATAGACTCCGGGGCCACAAACCATATGTGCAATAATGAAAAATTGTTTAATTGTTGTTATTGTTATTGTTAAAATTGTTAAATTGTTGTTGTTAGGTGTTTAAGTAAAACAACGTGTGGCTAGTACCGCGGTTTATTGGGGACTGGCTGTCCTTGATATGACTTACAACCTTGCGCGCACGCACGCACGCCAACTTAATAATATATTACACCTTCACCCTTAATCTAAACCCATACATAATTTTACAAATAAGAACTTACGTAACTACACAAAAAAAAGAAAAAAAAATAAAAAACTAAAACCCGACTACGACAAAAAAAACGACGCTGAAAAAGTATGAAACAAGATTTTCAGGATAGAACAAAAAGAAAAGCCGTAGTCACACGGTATTAAAGTGTTTAGGTTGGTACCTATAACGTGTGACTACGGCTTTTCTTTTTGTTCTATCCTGAAAATCTTGTTTCATACTTTTTCAGCGTCGTTTTTTTTGTCGTAGTCGGGTTTTAGTTTTTTATTTTTTTTATTTAAACAATTTTGGTGTTAATTTTTTTTTTACACTTGACTTTTTGTCCGCTAGAGGGCGTGATTTTAAATTTGAGCAATATTTTGGAAATGTACAAGTGAGGCCCTTTCAAATGATACCAAACACGGTGTATTTATCTCAATTTTTATTTTTTAAGCCTTACTTTTTGTCCGCTAGAGGGCGCCAAATCACTTTTTGTGACACGTCACGTAGCCTATGTTCAGCGGAAAATTAAGACGGTTCTAACGATACCTCATATGTCGAGTTCCGATAAGTAGATTAGAAGCTATGAGGGAACAGATGAAGATACACACATACATACATACAAACATACATACATACATACATACATACATACATACATAGCCAGTCAAAATCATAACCCTCCTTTGGCTTTGCCGTAGTCGGGTAAAAACAAAATGTTGCTTATTATACCTTATAACTAGTTGGTTTTTTACTTCGACATTGCCGGATGGGACGAGACTGGGTCGGCTCAGGAGAAGGCAAAGGAGTCGGTGCATCGCGCTGTTCGACACAATCCTCGAAATGCTCTTGCCCGTCATCCTGATGCATGTTTGCTGCGTTAGAGTCATCGTCGCTAGGAACAACCGGGCTAGGTGCTTCCCGGTCCCCAGCTACCTCCCCCATATCTGATTTCTCACTAGCCGGCCTAGAAGGACAGATCAATGAACTCCGTATCCGTTGCTTTAGCTGGTCAACATGTTTATGGGATTCCCTACCTAAATCATCTATTACTTTATAGTCCGTGGTACCCATCTTTTCCGTTACCTTTCCTGATACCCATTTATCTTGTCCCCTATACTGGCGCAGCCAGACTTCATCCCCCGGGCGCAATTGACGCGACCCAGTTGCGCCGTACTTGTGTTGTCGCAACTGAGCCTCTCTTACTTTATTGTCCCTGTTAGGTCGCAGCGCGTCGAATTTAGTTCGCAATCTGCGGCCGAACATTAGAAACGCCGGTGTTTCGCCCGTAGTGCAGTGTTCCGTGTTCCTATAATATAGTAGGAATTTATTTATAAATAATGGTATGTTTAAATTCTCCCTAATGGCTTTCTTAATTACCCTTTTAACTGTATGAACTGCATTTTCAGCTGCCCCGTTTGAGGCTGGGTGATAAGGCGCTGAAAATATATGCTCGATGCCATTTGCATTAAGGAACTGTGTAAACTCAAGACTTGTGAACGGTGGCCCGTTATCTGAGACTATTTGTCTAGGTAAACCGAAACGTGCGCACACGTCACTTAAGACGCTGATTGTATGACTAGCCGCTGTACTTGGTACTTGGCTAACTTCTAACCACTTAGTTCTGGCATCCACCATAACTAAAAATATCCGGCCTGATATGGGGCCTAAGAAATCTACGTGTATGCGGGCCCACGGTTTATCTGGCCATGGCCAAGGGCAGGGCATATGTCGGGGCGGCGCCTCACTTTCTATCGCACAGACACGACAACCCCGGCACGTGTTCTCTATCGCCTCGTCCATTCCCGGCAACCAAACATAGCTTCTAGCAAAAGCTTTGGTTTTTACTATACCCATATGGGCCTCATGCAAGCCAGTTAAAGAGTACATTTCTGGAAGAGATGGGTTAAAGAGTACCTACCTCTCTTAATGCCAAGGAAGCTCGAAGGAAAGGAAACCAAAGATCCAAAAGAAGGCGATATCGTGCTAATAGTGGACGCTACGCTACCACGAAATTCATGGCCCCGTGGAGAAGTTATCAAGACGTATCCCGGACCAGACGGGAGAACCAGAGTGCTGGACGTGCGGACATCGGGAGGAGTACTTCGCCGCCCCACTCGACGGATCATCGTGCTGGTTCCTGCTGCATCGTCGCCTCCAGAGGATGATGTGCTACGCACCGTGGGGGAGAATGTTAGCTCTCATGGCCTCCCGCTCGATTTGCGAATAATGTTTCTCCGCCGAGTTAAGCGCGCGCGACACATACACCACCGGCCGCTCACGTGTTCCGACTGTGCCGCTGCCGCTGTTATCTTGCTCGCACATCTGGCTCAGTACGCCGCCTATGCCTCTCGCGCTCGCATCGCAAGTTAAAAACAAAGGTTTGTTTGGTTCATAATGGGCCAGAACGTCCGCACTAATTAAAACATTTTTTATTTTTTTAAAAGCTAACTCACACTCTCTGTGATGGATTATGAGTAAATCAAAAGGATTAATAGATTTATTATGGATTTATTATAAAGCACGTACGATACCAGAGAGTACATAGGTAGCAAGAAAGACAGCTATCAAAATTGACAGACGGAATGATAAGTTAACATATTGTGTTGCGTTTAGAAATCCAACACTAGGCCTTAAACCAACACACTATGTACATGCATCCATGTTTCAACACATTATAGTTACTAATAATCACTAGGCCTTAAACCGACACACTATGTACCTACATAAATACATGTATTAAAACATTATGGATCCTAATATTAACATTAGTAACTATGACTTACATACCAATCAATTACAATTAAACAATAGAGATACAAACTTCAAATGTTTTTCGTGGGTTAATGATTTTGTCAAAATATCTGCTATCATTTCATCAGTGGGTACAAAACTTAACTGAATAACTTTTCTGTTAACCAATTCTCTAACAAAATGGTGTCTAATGTCTATATGCTTAGATCTAGAGTGAAATACAGAACGGCAAAGTTTTTGTGAAGACTGATTGTCATTATACAAGTTAATATTACAACTGTTACCCGTACATTCCTGAACAAAAGTTTTTAAGAACAGAGCTTCCTTGCAGGAGTCAGAAATTGCCATATACTCAGCCTCGGTACTCGAGAGTGCGACAGTGCGTTGCTTACGACTTTCCCAAGAGATTGTGGAAGTACCAAGTTTAAACACATACCCAGTATATGATCTCCGATCCAATTGATCTCCACCCCAATCCGCATCTGTGAAACCTGTTATTTCTAAATTACCTTTTACAAAAACTAGACTGTAACTCTGAGTGCCCTGTAAATAACGAAGGACTCTCTTTGCAGCCTTCCAGTGACTTTCGCCATAGCAGGTATTAAACTGACTTAAGTAACTTATACTGTGTGCTATATCAGGTCTGGTACATACAGCCAAATACATCAAATATCCAACAAGGCTTCTGTAGTTATGGTTACACTCGGAGTTTTCTTCTCTCTCTAATTTCAAACCAACTTCCATAGGAGTCCTTGCTGGTTTACAATCGGACATTTTAAAAACCTTCAACATCCGTTTGATGTAGCTTGCTTGATCCAATGCAATGTCACCATTCTCTTTTCTGGTAATTTTCATGCCTAGAATGTGACTGGCAGGACCTAGATCCTTCATTTCGAATTCACTCATTAGTTTCTTCTTAATAATATCTTTCTTATTTGATGATTTTGACGAAAACAGCATTATGTCATCAACATACAATGCTATAATCATCTTTTCACCTTCGTGATTATAAATATAAACACATGGTTCTGATGATAACCGTTTGAACAACAATTTATTGGTTAAAACATCATCAATTTTGTCGTACCAAGCTTTTGCCGCTTGTTTTAGACCATAAATTGCTTTGTTAAGTTTATAAACTTTGTTTTCCTTATTTTTAACAACAAAACCTGCTGGTTGTTCCATAAAAACTGTTTCTGTCAAATTACCATTAAGAAACGCGGTTCTTACATCCATATGCTCTATTTGCATGTCATATTGCGCAGCCAGGGCCAATAATATCCTTATGGTTGAATATCTAACTACAGGTGCAAATGTTTCATTAAAATCTATCCCATATTTTTGGGTATAGCCTTTTGCGACAAGGCGCGCTTTATATTTAAGCAATTCACCATTCAACCCTCTCTTTTTGGTAAAAACCCATTTACATTTTACTGCCTTATGCCCTTCTGGTAAATTGACTAAAGTCCAGCATTTATTAGTGATAAAAGATTGATACTCATCAGTAATGGCTTCTCTCCATTGTTCAGCCTCATTACTGGCTAATGCTTCCTGCACAGTGCTCGGTATATCCTCTTCATTCACAATTCCAGTCAGCCCAGCAAACTCCAAGACTTCACTGTCTGCATCCTCAAAGGAAATTGTGTTGGAGTCTTCAGAGGTCATGCTGGAGTTCCCTGGAATATATGTATGGTCGAGCGGATCATCCGTGCTTTCAATACCATCCGTGTCATTTAGACTAAATGTTGTTAGTCTACGGGGATTTATTGAAGTGCCATCAGATTGCAGGTCAAAATATGAATCTGACCTTGGTGAGGTTAAGTCTACAATGTCTGGATTAGTTTCATTAGAAACTATCTTGCCATTCTCACTAGATGAGTTGCCTAGCAAAAGTGTAGTATTTTCACTTTCCTTATCATCATGTGACACTCTTTTATTCACAAAATCATTTTCCAAGAAAGTAACATGGCGTGCTTTGACACACTTCTTAGGATTATCAGGATCTATTAATCTGAAACCTTTTGAATCCTCGCAATATCCTACAAATATATGTTTCTTACTTCTTGTATCAAGTTTTCGACAATTTTCTATTAATGCATATGCTATGCAACCAAAAATACGCAAATGACTTACATCAACTTTCTTTGAAGTCCACACTTCCTCTGGAGTGGCTCCTCGTACAGCTTTTGTAGGTGACCGGTTTTTCAGGTAAACAGCCGTGTTAGCAGCTTCAGCCCAAAACCGTTTACTAAGAGCAGCATCCTCTAACATGCAACGAGCTTTCTCCATAATAGTCCGGTGAGCTCGTTCCGCAACACCATTTTGCTGACTACAGTGTGGAACTGTTGTTTGCTGTTGAATCCCACAGGTTTTCAAGTATTCCTGAAAAACATGATTAATGAATTCACCGCCATTGTCACTACGTAATATTTTTATCTTTTTGTCAGTCTGATTCTCCACTACAGCTTTGAATAATTTAAATTTCTCAAAAACTTCACTTTTATTTTTCATAAAATATATAAAAGTCTTCCGTGAGAAATCATCGACAAAAATAACAAAGTACTTCGCACCACTATAAGAAGGAGTCTGCATAGGACCACACACATCAGTGTGTACCAGCCCTAATAATCCATTAGACCTACTTTTACTCTTCTTAGGAAATGGCAACTTTGTCTGCTTTCCTAAAATACATGCAACACAGGAACTGAATGTAGTAGAATCAAAATTCATACCTGTTGTCATTCCATTCTTCATGAGATTCATGCTCCTTGAGTTCAGGTGACCTAGCCGTCTATGCCAGACATCTTGTGATACCTTCTCTGCTGACACCAATGCACTCCCTTCTTGCATTGATTCACCAACTTTAGGACCATCACAAACCGATTTCATGGCAATTTCTGACCCTGCCCTAAGACCCAAAGCCTGACCCACAGTATCTAACTGATAAATTCCATTATGACAAGTGCCTGTAGCTATGATTTCACTACCATCATATATATTACATCCTTCAGGCTTAAAAACAACATTATAACCCTTCCTATTTAGTTCACTCACTGATAGTAAATTCGCAGAAAGCTTAGGAATAAAATATACATTACTAATTGTCTTTATACCGTTTTTCAGATTTACATGCACTTTACCATGTCCACCAGTCATCACTTTGTCCCCATTAGCAATATTCACTTCCAATGGCTTTGAACACTGAAAATCAAACATCAGTTCTTTACTGTTACACATGTGGTTGGTCGCACCAGAGTCTATGTACCAAACATCACTTTGAAGATTCACTGACAACGCTGTTAACAAAGTCTTGTCCTTAGCAGATGACGGTTGTTTCGTTTCACTCTTCTGAATCTTTGGACAATCCTTTTTCATGTGACCAATCTTCTTGCACCGAAAACATTTGAACACTTTCTTTGCCGCTAAAGCATTGATAGCCGAGTGTTCAGTCTTCTCATCACGGCGATGCTGTTCTTGTACTAACTTTGTTTTAACCACCTCGCTGGTCAGCTTCACGTTCGAGTTCTCTAACGCCATTATTAATGGGTCATAGTCGGTTGTCAAACCACTGAGCATGATGACTGCCAGAAATTCATCTTCAAGTTTGGAACCTATGTCATCTAACTGCTGCCCGAGCTCCGTAATACGTGTCAGGTAGCTCTGCATGTTCTCTGCTTCACTCAACTTCGTGCCGAACAGTGATCTCAGCAACCCAAGTCGCCGACACAATCCTTTGTCTTCGTAGGCACGCTGTAGGCTGGTCCATGCCTCATACGGTGATTTCGCGTTGCGAACATGATGCAAGGCGGACGGCCCGACAGACAGACATATCTTCGCCAGAGCCTTACTTTTCTTCTTCTCGTCCTTACAGTCATCTTCTGATTCGATGCACTCGTACAAGTCCTCATGGATCAATATCATTTTAACCATAAATTTCCAATTATTGTAATTCTCGATCCCTTGCAATTTTTCCACAGGGATTCCAATATTGCCGATGGAAACGCCAGATGATGCAGCCATGTTGAGATTTTAGCCGGCCGCCGGCCGGTATCGTGCAGATTTACTTTCGAATTTATTTCAAGTAAATTACTCGTACTTTATCCAAAATTTATACGTTGCAGGGCGCAGTGGAAGCGTGCTGGGCCCATAACCTGATGGATTATGAGTAAATCAAAAGGATTAATAGATTTATTATGGATTTATTATAAAGCACGTACGATACCAGAGAGTACATAGGTAGCAAGAAAGACAGCTATCAAAATTGACAGACGGAATGATAAGTTAACATATTGTGTTGCGTTTAGAAATCCAACACTCTGTCCCATTTCCAAGTCACTCCCTTCCCTAATAACCTATACAAAGGCGCCAGCATAGTGGTCAAGTTGTTGACGAATTTAGCATAGTAATTTATTGTTCCCAAAAAGGCCCTCAAGTCAGTGATGTTGTCTGGTCGGGGTATGTTTAATATACCTTCTACCTTTTCCGGGTCCACTTTTACTCCCTCGTCAGAAACAATAAATCCTAGGTATTTTACCTCGTTAGTCATAAACAAACACTTTTTTTCCTTTAGCTTCATTCCGTTATTATGTAACCGCTCTAAAACTCTTTCCAATATAATTAAATGCTCCCTAATATTGGGCGATCCAATAATGATGTCATCGAGAAATACTTCTACGTTTGGGATATCGTTAAGTAAATTCGACATTATTCTTTGGAATATGCCTGGGCTTGAGGATAGACCGTAAACTAACCTTTTATACTTAAAAAGACCCTTGTGTGTATTAATTACCGTACAATTATCGGGGTCGTCCAATTCTATTTGGTTATATGCCTGTGTTAAATCTATTTTTGTGAATATCTTAGCACCGTTTAATTTTACCAACAAGTCGTTAATACGTGGTAACGGATATTTGTCAACCAATAGGACTGGATTTAATGTAATTTTGTAATCAGCACAGATACGGAGTCCACCATCAGCCTTACGTACCGGTACGAGTGGGGTAGCCCAGTCCGCGCTGTCCACGGGCTCGATGACACCAGCGCGCAACATACCTTCCAATTCTGCCTCAACGCTCTCGCGTAGCGCGTACGGCACAGGCCGTGCGCGACAGAATACCGGCACCGCTCCGTCACGTATTCGTAACCGAGCCTTGCCCCCCGTGAACCGGCCAAGTCCCTCCGTGAACAAATCTTTATATCTGCGAAGCAATAGTGTTAACTGTTTATTACATGAGTCATTACCGTTTGTTCGGTCTGTGTTCATCGCAAACATATTTTTATACAACGGTATTTTAATGCCTAATTCTGTTAGCCATTGTCGATCTAATAATGAGGTGGTACCCCCTTCTATTACGAACAACTCCATTTGTTTGGACTTAGTTTCATAGGTGACTAGTGGCATTATTACCCCCATTGGTTTTATTATAGTACCATCATAGAACCTAAATACCAAATTGGTGTTTTTTAAAAGTCTATGTCTGAACAGTTTATCATACATTTCCCTACTGATGCATGACACTAACGACCCTGTATCAATCTCCATACATAATTTAGTTCCATCAACACATATAGTTAGGCTCACCGGTTTATAACTATTCAAACTTAGTTGATGCACGTCTTCTACCGCCTCCCAGTCCCCATCGTCTGACGAAGGTGGTTCATCGTCCTCTGACTGGTCCCTAGGGTTTATCTGCCCGGCTGTACCGCTTGCTACTCGTACCTGCGCCGCCATGTTGTTGGTGTCGCATCGATTTTGTGGCTGCCCACCCCCTGTCCGCATCGGACATACCCGACGTAGATGTCCTTTCTGTCTGCATCTGCCGCAGATAAAGCGATTGTATCTACATCCTTCACTCTGGTGATTTGAAGCCCCACAAGCTGTACAGCAGTCCCTTGACTCATCAGTTTTTCTCTTCCGCGCATCCCCCGCTGACCACTCGCTCCGGACACCGCGGCCTCTCCGGCCGCGGCCCCCCCGCGCTGACGTCGCCACCACATGCAGCGCTCCGGCCGTGACTTCGCCGCCACTCGGCTCGCTATTATTCCCGACTGTGTGTTCCACTGCCGCTGCATCTCTCTCCGCCGCTTCCATAGCACATGCAATTTTGACGGCATTTGCATACTGTATATTTTCTTCGGTGAACAGTCGTTGCCTGATCGCCTCACTCCGCAACCCACATACTAGCTGATCACGTAAATTCTCCTCCAAAACGGCTTTAAATTCACAAAATTTCGACATCTTCTTTAGTTCCGATATATATTGTAATATCGATTCACCCGCATTTTGCCTTCTCTGTCGGAAACGGTATCTCTCAGCCATGAACGACGGCTTCGGTTGCAAGTGATCCGTCATGAGTTTCACCACCAACGTATATGTTCTTGCACTTGGCTTGTCCGGACTTGTCAAATTACTCAAGAGTTCGTAAGCTTCGTCACCCATCGACGCAATCAACGTGGGTAACCATAGTTCCTCTTTAACACTGTTCACTTTGAAGAACATCTCCATACGTTCTATATACATAGTCCAATTTCCCGACCTTACATTAAACTCCGTTAACTTCCCGATAGACATGTTTTTTTTTTTTTTGTTAGCACGCTTTTATTTTTATCCTCGTCGCCAGTGAGGTGTTTAAGTAAAACAACGTGTAGCTAGTACCGCGGTTTATTGGGGACTGGCTGTCCTTGATATGACTTACAACCTTGCGCGCACGCACGCACGCCAACTTAATAATATATTACAGTAAACAACACTCCAAATAAAACTGTGGATGTGAGTATTGCTAATGGTGAAAAACTATTGACTGCTGGAATAGGACAAGTGAAAGTGCATTTGAAAAAGGGTGTAAAGACAATAAGTGATACTTATTATGTACCTAACTTATGTACTAATTTATTGTCAGTTAGTGCTATGACTAAAAAGGGTTATATAGTTACATTTGATAGCAGTTCATGTACTGTTTATGATGGTGTTGAAGTTTTAGCTACTGGTACTCAAATAAATGGTGTCTATCAACTTGACACTGTATCTGACAATAGCTGTACTGAGGATAAGGCATTAGGGGCGGCTGCAGCAGTAGCAGCAGGCTCGACATCACAAGAGGTATGGCACAGACGTCTGGGGCACCTCAACTCCAGGAGTATGCAACTGCTACGGTCAGGTATGGCTACTGGTATTAACTATAGTGTGTCTGAATATCAACAGTGTGTACCGTGTATTGAAGGAAAGCAATCCAGATTGCCCTTTCCTAAGAGGTCCTATACTAGAGCTACAGATGTGTTAGGTTTAGTGCATACAGACCTATGTGGGCCTATTCAAACTCCATCTCTAAGTGGTGCTAAGTATGTGTTGAGTTTCATAGATGATTACACAAGAAAACATTATGTTTATTTTCTGAAAACAAAAGATGCAACTTATAATTATTTTCAGCAATTTAAGGCTCTTGTAGAAAATGAAACTGGAAAGAAATTAAAAATACTTAGAAGTGATAGAGGAGGAGAGTATATGAGTTCTATATTTCAGGATTTTCTCAAGATTCATGGTATTAGACATCAGAAAACGGTGCCTGATTCTCCACAGCAAAATGGTGTTGCTGAACGCTCCAATAGAACGGTTATGGAAAAGGTCAGGTGCATGCTGCGGGATGCTGGACTCGGGATGAAGTACTGGGCTGAAGCAGTGAATACTGTTGTCTATTTGAAAAACCGAAGTCCAACTAAGGCAGTTCCTGACACAACCCCAGAAGAAAAATGGAGTGGAATTAAGGTAAAACTTGACCATTTAAAAATTTTTGGTTGTATTGCATATGCTATGGTGAAGAATAGTTGCGGGGGGCGAGGCGACCCGATGCTCGTCGTTGGTTGGCTGGTTAGAAAGAAACTTGATGTAAAAGGTAAACCATACATATTTGTGGGATATAGTGAAGTATCAAAAGGTTACAGACTCATTGATCCAGAAAATCAAAGGGATTGTGTAATTTCTCGAGATGTTGTTTTCATAGAGAACAAATTTTATGAGAATAAAATGTCAAATGATGAAAAATGTGATCAACAACTGTTTGTTGATCTAAGATTGAATCAAAATGATGTTCAACCATCGGAATCATCCACTGTGAGTTCTGATAATATATCTGATGACATAAGATTATCACAGGATACTCAACAAAGAATCAGCACAATCACATTAGATGATTCCGACATTGAACCGACAAGTGATGGATCAGATGATCGCTTGGATCCAACTTACCTTCCAGGAGAAGATTCTGCAAATGAGACAGAGTCGCCAGAAGACTGCAGCTATGATGATGCTCCTGAGTCTCCGCTCATGACCAATTTTGTGACTATGATGGACTGCAATGATCCTGATGAACCTCAAACTGCAGCCGAGGCATTGAATGGACCAGAATCAGATAGTTGGCGTAAGGCGATGACAGATGAGTATGAATCTTTTATAAAAAACAAAATATGTTGGACTCTGACAGAACGAGATCAACAGAAGAAGCCTGTAAAGTGCAGGTGGATATTTAAGAAAAAGTATGGAGTAAACGGTGAGTTGTTGAAATTTAAGGCTCGTCTAGTTGCCAGGGGATACACTCAAAAATATGGTGTTGATTATCTGGAAACCTTTTCCCCTGTCGTGAGATACTCTACACTTAGATTGTTAATTGCTTTAGCAGCTGAACATGGCATGAGTATTGACCACATGGATGTCAAAACGGCGTTCTTGAATGCAGACCTAAAAGAGACGGTTTTCATGGAACAACCACAGGGTTTTGAAGTTAAGGGGAGTGAGAATATGGTATACAAGCTCAACAAAGCTGTTTATGGTCTTAAACAGGCATCAAGATCCTGGTACGAGAAAATTACCAAGGTATTATGTGATAAGTTGAACTTTTGTCGTTTAACTTCAGAACCATGTGTTTACTATAGGTCTGATAAGCATTCAATGATACTCATAGCTTTGTATGTTGATGATCTGATCATGTTTTGTTCACCAACATGTCAAGAAAAAGACAAAAGAAAAGGTAATGAAATCTCTCTTAGTCAGTCTAATTATATTCTAAAATTGTTAAAGAAGTTCCGGATGGAGGATTGTAAACCTTCAGGAACACCGATGGAGAGTGGTCTGAAGTTACCCAAAGAAACTCAGAAGGATGATACTTACGATTATAGAGGGTTGGTAGGGTCACTTAAGTACATAGCAGTTTGTACGAGACCAGACATCAGTTATGCAGTGAGCTACCTAAGCCAATTTAACAATTTTTTCAGTGAAATTCGTTGGAAGGCTGCCAAAAGAGTTTTACGGTATCTAAAAGGTACACTTAATTTGGGTCTTGTTTATACTAAAAGTAATTTAAATATAAGAGCTTACGCAGATGCAGACTGGGCGTCAAACAATATAGATCGTAGGTCGTATACGGGCTATGTGTTCTTCCTAGGTAAATCTATTATTTCATGGGAGAGTAAAAAGCAACGTACCGTTGCATTGTCTAGCACAGAAGTAGAGTACATGGCTTTGTCAGATACATGTAAAGAAGCTCTTTTCATAAGAAAGTTTTTATTTGAGATACTTGGTACTCTAACTAAATTTACCATATTTAATGATAATCAATCTGCTATAAAACTTTGTAAAAATTTTATGTTTCATTCTAGGACAAAACATATTGATATACGCCATCATTTCATAAAAGAAATTGTGAGTAATGGTATAGTTGAAATAAAATACTTATCAACTAATGTTATGTTGGCTAATGTATTAACAAAATCACTCTGTAAAGAGAAACATTGTGAATTTACTAATTTGATGTTATGTTAACTGTGTAACTCATTTTATGTATGTTTTGCTAGTTTGTATGTTAGTTTTTAGAATAATAAAGTTTGCGTGTAAGGGCCAGTGTTGGAATATGTACTATGTTTGTAAACGCCACATATTATGTCACTGTTAAGTCAGTTCAGTGACATCTGTCATTTTGAGTTTGACAGATGACTTACGTTCTTTCTGGTTCCGCCATACTAATTCGATTGTGTGTTCTTTGGTCGTTCTAAACTTCTAACTTAAAATTAAATAAATCCTGTTGAATCATCAAAGCAAATTTGTTTTACTGTCCGAAATCTCCGACATACACATAGTATTTGACAAACAGAATAAAAAATATTTACATAAATAATTAAGATGTCGTACGACTTCATTGCTGGCCCCTAAAGGAGCCGAAACCGAGCCAGCGTAGGTTTAAGTGTTGAGCCCCTTAAGAGGCCCGTACCGAACTTTATGGTTAAGAGCGCAATCTCTAGGATCATTTGCAAAACAATTGCTCCAAGAAAAGAAATTTTCGTCTAGAGCCACAGCACACGGGCTAATAAATGAATCAAATGAACTCAAGAAATACTCAGAAATGTATGGTCTGGATCCTGTGCAGTGTGGTATGTTTATTTCACAAGATAGGCTCTACTGAAGTGCATCACCAGATGCCTTACTTGACGAAGATACAGTTTTAGAAATAAAATGCCCATATGTAAGCAGAAACAAGTTCATTAGCCTTGAATCTGTACCTTACATACAAACTCTAAATGGGGAATTGATATTAAAAAAAACCTCTCCATATTATTATCAAGTACAAGGAAAAATGTAAGTACTGCAGTGGCAGAAAATTCTGTAATTTTATTATACCTACATAATTTTAAAGACATTAAAGTAAAATATATTGAAACAGATGAGTTGTTCATAAACAACATGTTTAAGGATTATTATATTTAATATAATAAAAACAGATAAAAGTTATTTATGACTTTTATTTACAATACACTCTCAGAAATTGCATAACATTAAACATATGAAAAATATTTTTGAAACTAAAGGAACATAGTAAGCATTAAGCTCAGTTTTCAATATCTTATAAGTCTTAGTTAAGCCAATTAAGCATTCTTTAAGTACGTTGTGAGGCTATTTTCCTATCATGTAAAAGGGCAAGACCTGGCAATTGAGCTTTCCACGTAAAAAACTAGGGATATTTATACCAATGGCCTTCGATGCAAAAAGGTCCTGAACATTAAAACCCCGGTCTGCCATAATGCTATCTCCTTCATCGCAAAATTTTATCAGATTGCTTCTTTCAATCATTTCTCGATCACTAATTGATCCTCCAAAACCCTCTGAACAATAAGATAACAATCCTACAGGGGTAGAGCCCACTAAAAACTTTATTGTATTCTTATTTTTATAGGAACTAAAAGTAATTTGCTGTGATTTTGGGTCACTTGGTTTTGTGATAGGTATTTCTGTGCAATCTATAATCACCCTTGTTGGTATTTTATTTGTATTCTGCAGGCATGTAAAAATTAACAAGGTCCCTTTGAGGCCTGACCATAAGTCATTGACAAAGTTAACCCATGTTTTAAATATGTTCGACACTTGTGTCTTACTGACACCAAGCATTTTTGATAGTTCAAGATCAGGACTCGATGTTTGAAGTTTTATAAGCATCATGATGAACTGATCTTCACTTGAAACTCCACTTACCCCAGACCACCTGTATTTCAGATGATTTGCCATAGGCAGTAATGTTGACAAAACAAATTGAAATTTTTCTAATCCTGTGCAAAACTTTACTGACTCATCATCACTTAATAAAGTGTCTGCTGAAAAAAGAGACAGCATTGTGGCAGTCTGAGTAACAACTGATGTTTTGCTATTGTCATTGTTACCACAATCAACAGACCCAAGTAACACAGTCTTGGAGGTTTAAAACAAATCTGTCTAGTGACAGTCTATTCATGGTTAATCTTTAGATATGGACTTTCTAAAGATGGTTTCAATTAAGGAAATGTATTCTTATAGAGTTTTTTTTCTCAAGCTCGATTATTTTTAGAGCATTTGTTCTATAGCACACTTATTTTAAGTACGTTTATAGGTATATTGAATGTTTTAAGATAAAATGCTCTACAAATAGTTAATAAAGCCTAAAGGTACCTAACTTGAAGTAATTTTATAGACAAGATGATATATTTTAAGATAAAACATTCTATTTTAGCTATTGGTACTCTTATCTTTGTTTATAAAATACTGTTATAGATATTTTTCAGTTTGTCTAAAAAAGTGATAGTGAAAACGTGTTTTTAGTGTTTTTTTTCCTAAAAACAGCCTAATTAAGTGCATTTGTATGACATATTTAAATTGGATGATTTTATGCAATGGAGACAGTGAAAAAAATTAAAAGGTCTGGTGGCTTCCGTCGAAAAATCGCCAAATATTTAAAAATAAAGTAAAATGAAGAAGAGTTGCACAATAATTCAGATTCAGAACTTTTAAGTAACTTCCTCCAAAACGCGGAAAATTGTTCTACGACAGATACAACTGAATTTGCAGCGTCCCCTACAACATCACAAAATTATGTTTGTGAGCAGTCCGATTCGGATGAACACAATACAACTGACGATGACGAAAATAGATCCAATTGCCTCAAAAGGGATCTGCGCCAGTGGTCAGCAACTCATGCTATAACTCACATAGCCTTGAAGGACTTATTTCAAATAATAAATAATTTTCAACCCGATACTCTACCAAAGGATCCGAGAACATTGCTGCAGAGTCCAAGAACGATTGAAATAAAAAAAATTGGTAATAGCGAATACTGGCATCACGGGCTGAAGAATAATCTTACAAGATATTTTCACAATTTGGCAGAGAACAAAATAGTGACAATCGATGTTAACATTGATGGACTACCTACGTATAAAAGCTCTAAAGTTGAATTCTGGCCCATTTTGATAAAAATTATTGAAATGCCATCAATCCCTGTATTGGTGGTTGGTATATATTGCGGAGTCGGCAAGCCCTCAGACGTTAATGAATTTTTAATGTCATTTGTTACTGAGGCTTTGGAAATAACTAAAAAGCCAATTGAAATTAACAATTTTCAGCTATCTATAAAAATCACAGCCTTCATTTGCGATTCTCCTGCCCGAGCATTAATAAAAGGTGAGTTTTTTTTAATATATACATTCATTCATTTTATTTAGGTAAATTGTTGCAAGTATCTACATAGAGGAATGGATCCAGCTCATAAAATCATACATCATCATAAGTATAAAAAAAGTATGAAAAAAACTGATTGGATTTATTTGCCACTTTCCATAAACTATCTACTCTATGGATATTGTAGAAAAGGGCGAGTTGAAATAAATAACTGAACTACCTATTAAGTAAAATACGATCATGGTCCGATAATGCGATCTTTGAAACGGTTTTATTGAAGATTATTTTTATTTCAGGTATTGCAAATGTGACTGTCTGTGACATTGCTCCTAATTATTAAAGAAATATCTTAGTTTTATTCTCATTAAAAAATCACCACGAGCTATCGGGCCACTTACAAACACATTCAGTCTTACTACAAAAAGAATTTTAAACACAGTTTGAATACGTGTTTAGTTAAACAGTGTCTAAAGACTTAGACCTCGTTTAGGAGAGTGTTTAACACTTTGTACCACAAAACCGTGTTTTTGCTTTGTTTAGAAAAACATCTGGTCAAGAAAGAAAGAAAAAGTATTTATTGGTTTCACACCAGGACAAAACAAATTGACAAAAAAATTAAAAGCTAACAGGGTAAACATAATTAAGAAACACTTAAAATTAGGACATAATAATTTGAAAAAGTCCCGTGCGAAGCCAAAGGGCCACTATCTCAGCATGGTGCTGTAACATTTATGACATCATTTTTTGGGGGAACTCAACTGACAGAGACATAGCATTTAAGGCCCAAAAAAGATGTCTCCGGTCATTATTTAAACTTAAAACCACAGACAGCTGCAGGCCCTATTTTAAGCAATACAATGTCTTGACACTTCCGTGTATTTATATTTTAGAAGTAGCGATGTTTGTAAAGCAAAATCCAAACCGGTTTGAACGCCTTGCTGATGTATTCCCAAGGAATAGGCGCGACAATAGTAAGCTCTGTCAAGTATCATGCCAAACCACATTGATGCGCAAGAGTGTTTACTGCATGGCCCCAACAATTTTCAACAAATTACCAAGAAGTTGGAAGGATTTAAATACGGCGCAATTTAAAAGTAGACTGCGTAATTTTCTAATAGATAAAACGTACTACAATGTAACTGAGTTCCTAACGGAGAAAAAAATTGACTAATTTTAATGATATTTATTATAAGTAATCTACATTTGACATTTTATTATAGACTTAGTTTGACATTAAATTCTGAATGCTTTATTTTTCATTTATTGTGTAATTTTATTTAATTGTATGATTTAAATTTAAACTATTTGTATTTTAATATTTCAATGTTTTTGCTGTTTCGTTAATTTATTGTTGTTTTAATTTTGAGTTGGACATTATTATTATTATTATTATTTTTTTATAGTTTTTACTTAATTGAGTTATTAATTTTGAATGTTTGACTATTTTTAACAATTATTTATATGCAATTGTAATTTTATTAGAATATTTGTACGCCGTCAACGGCAGGACATAGCGTTCACTAATAATATTGACATCTGTACTTTCTTTTTACCTATGTTCTACAAATAAAATATTTGAATTTGAATTTGAATTTGACAAATCACAAATGTCACAGCGCTGGTATTCTGATAGGGCCCAATGGTGACGCCACGTTTACAGAAAAAACAAAAATAACAAAAATTAAAATAAAGTAAAATAAAAAATAAAACTAATAAAAACAATAAGGGAGTCATTAAATATCTAACTTATATAATAGTGCCCATCTATGCTAATAGAGAAAATGGCAACACTGACAAGCGAATGAAAGGACGCCGCCGCACGCCGCAGGCGCACGGTGTCTATGGATCAAAAGCAAGAATAATGTCAGCCAGCGAAGAAAAATAAGCAAAACATTACATTTAATAACTAATGGTGTGTAGAGTTCGTGTAATATATACGTAAATACTGAGGTGGTAAACAAGATTAATTAAGAAGTGGTGAAAAATATCAATTAAGTACAAGTTCGTGAGACTTTAAAGGGACAAAAAGTGGACAACAACAATGGACATCACTATCAGAAGCAAATCAATGCTCCATGGCAAAACAAACAAACGCTCTGCTTGCCATCTCGTATACTATGTTGGAATCGCGTAATCACCGCCAGTCGTCAGCATTATTAGACGCTCCGGTCACCATTGCAAAATGCGTGCAGAACAAGGGTAAGTTAAACAGAGGTATTTTTTTGTTGTTGGAGTAAATATCGTTTAAATGCCACTCTAAATGTACCAACTGTTTTAATATCAACATGTGTTTACTCTATTCATTTCGTAAAGCATAGCAACATTCACTCAATTGTCCCATCATTCGTTCAAGTGTACTTCATTTTAAACAGATAGATGTCAAATAAATCGCAAGTTCTCGGCAAATCGGAATTAAAAAATTAAAAACGTACAAAACTCAAATTAAAATTGTAGTGTTTTCTTGTTTATCAGCACAATTATAAAAAATAATTTCAAAAAACCGGCTAAGAGCGTGTCGTTCCACGCTCAGTGTAGGGTTCCGTAGTAATAATTCTTTTTTTGTTTGAAAAAAGATACGTTTAGGATAATAAAATATGTAAACGAAGTTAAAAAAATGCTTGCTACGACTATACTACTAACAGTCCAGAAATTATTTTGTACAACTTTTTGTCTTTTTTGTACAAAAACTGTTTCCATCCAAGTTCAAAATTATTTTCCTAGAAAGTCCTTATAAAGTTCTACTTTTCAGATTTTTTTCATATTTTCTAAACTTATGGTTCAAAAGTTAGAGGGGGGGGACATTGTTTTTTTACTTTTGGAGCGATTATTTCCGAAATTATTGACATTATCAAAAAATGATTTTAGTAAACCTCTATTCATTTTTAAATACCTTTCCAACAATATATCACACGTTAGGGTTGAAATAATAAAAAAAAACACTTCCCACTTTACATGGGGCTACCCTAATAAAACATTTTTTTCCAATTTTTATTTTACCACTTTGTCGGCGTGATTGATACACATCAATCAAATCGACGAATTCTAGCACACTCAATTTAATATTTGGTAGTTCCTAGCCTCACTGGTGCGAATTTCCAAATGAGAGTGATTTAACTTAGTTAAACGAACGTTAGACAAGGGATCGCGTGTGTTTAAACTTAAACATAGTTTAACTAATGTCTAACTCTAAACACTGACTAAACACAGATTTGTGGTACAACTTTTTTTAAACACATGGTCGACATCTGTTTATCTTTTTTGTAGTAAGACTGATTAAGTTTCTATTTTATGACTTGACAGCCCGACATGTTACCGTAATTAATAACGAAACGATCTTTCTTATTTTAAACTGCAAAGCAATACTCAACTTCCTAGAAAGGCATAATAAATCCTTTGTTTAATGGGAAAGGGCCGGGATACAAGTGCATAAGTGGCGGCCGGCAAGTCGAATGTGATGTCTCAAAGAAATTCTGTAAAAACATGCGTAATTTCTAAACGCAACTTACAAGAGCGAACCCACATCTGTTTGCAATAAACCCCGATCGCTCTAGGTAGAGACCCTTAAAACAATTGAGAAGTTTGGGCAAAAACTGCGCTAAAAGAAACCCGTGGGAAGGAGTCGATGCAAGCCGGGTGTACAGCGTGGTATTTGTGGAGATGACGAAGGGCAGTTGATTTGAAACCACGGAAGGGCTCGGTTGTGGAGATTAGCGGAACTAAGTCAGGGTTGCGTAAAGTTCTAGGACGTCCTAGATTAGGCTCGTGAAGTTAGCAGAATCTTGGTACCAAGTGCGGTTAATATTTAATAAGTTAAATATAAGTAATAGTAATAAGTCTAGCTAAAGTCAGTGTCGAGACGAGTAAGAAGAAAGCTGAGACGCAGGCGAAACTGGTAATGTGTGAAGTATTCTGTAAGTGAGTTACAGATTTAATCTATTTACATAAACACGTGGTAAGTGATAATTATTATTTACTCTTAGCTCTTAGTAGCAGTTTGATGGCAATGCTGAAGCTGTTAATAATCATTTATTTCAGCATTCTGGAGTGATTGCTTTATATTATCTCGATGAATATGTATATGTCATATAATTATGTTTCACCTTCTAATCCTTACATTGGCAAATACCTATCAGCTGCGGTTGAAGAGAGACGGGAAGGTCTTCCATTATATTTGACGTGTACCCTGTACACTAAACACCTGACTATTGACGAATGTTGACTTTTAACTGACGCATCAACAATGGAAGGCAGATCCGTAACATTCATATTCTGCTTAGAACAATCTCTATGATTCAGGTACACACCTGAATCATAGACAGCACCATAATATTTACTAATAAGACTATTGTCCAGTAATTAGCAAATGCTAATTTGTACTTGAAGTATAAACCAATCAAACGTTGCTGATGAGTACTGCTTCCTATAAAGGTCTAGCCCAGAAACATTGCGTTGAGATTGTTGGCGCACATTTTCAGAGCGGGGTAGGCTTCACTAAGTATCCCAAACTGAATTGTTAGCTACGTTCTAAGGAACGCTAGGGACTGTGTCTCGTTAAATTCAACCCAGGCCGTTCTTGTAGGCCGTATTCTGAATCGACACTATTTAGCGAGACACGCAAACACGACATGGGGCAGATTAAGAAAATGTGAGGTGACGAAAGAATTACCACTTCGGCGTTCACCAATACAATCGCAATATGTTCTGCTACAGACTGAATCTACGGTACGCTTGTGCAAGTTGTGTTGTTGTTATATAGTAATTGGGGTAATTTGCCGTAAGGGTGTCATTAAGTACGCGATTAAGTGAAAATACTGAAAACCTGTCTTCCTCAATGGTGGCTGGCCTCACAACCCACTGCCTTAGGATTGGGACGGACATGTAAGTAGTGCTTAGGGAACGTGATCTGTTAGAGTTCGTAGCAGTGTCCTTAGTAGGGCTATGCATTTAGGTCTAACAGTAAACGTACGCCGGCTGACGTTGTAAAGTGGTTCCATGACGTAACATGGAACCACTTGCGTTTGCAAATCGGCATCTAATATTTTGGAAACAAATAAATTAACTTAATAGATAATTTCTTAAGCGCAAGCGTAACGTTTCCCTTACCAACCCTTTTATTTTATATAATATCTTTGATTCCTCTTGTCTTATTAGCTTCATACTTTACGATTGATTTGCCTTATTGGATTTGATATTATTCATGTATATTTCTAATTCAGAATTCCCATTAACTTCACCTTGTATCCCCTCTCAGTCTCTAGCTTTGAAAGCTGGGACTGGGCTGACCACAATTGGGAATTCAGTCCTCTCAGAATCGGTGGGCAGATGACCAAGTCTATGGTTGTGTCTGACAGACGAGCGCGTGGTGGGGCGCTTGCCTTTCCGAATATATTCCAAAACAAACGGAAACCGACTGTAAATACTAATATTACTATGATTTAAGAAAAAACGAAAATTTTATTAGCCTGGGGTATTTTAGGAACAGTCACACAAACTTCAACAGTCAAAACGGATGTCCAAAATGCACAACGATTGGTGAATATTCGTACGTGTCGCACTGTAATATTTTTCCCAGACACAATTGTCCCCAAAGAACCAATGACGGATTTAGGAACAAAGAATACTGACCGCATCATAAAAAAGATAGCGCCTTATTAAAATTTCCAATAGATATGGTCTTAGATTTTCCCGTTTCAGATTCGCTACATCTCATTGATCTTGGCATTATGAAGAGATGTTTATTAGGCTGGCGGGACGGTTCTTTCAGTGGTTACAAAACTAAATGCTGCTGATATTATGAGCATAACATATTGGTTGCAGCAATGCAAGTTACCTGCAGAAATACACCGAGCTGTAAGAGGCCTTGACACTGTTGCTTTTTGGAAAGCTTCAGAGTTTAGAACTTTCTTATATTACCTCGGTATAATAGTATTACAAAAACATTTGCAGCCTGATGCATACGATCACTTTCTTGTCCTGTTTTGTGCTGTAACTATTTGTTCTTCAGAATTGTACGGACATTTATTAAGTATAGCTCAAGAGTTATTTGATACTTACATTGAATACTACAGAGACATTTATGGAGAAGCACATATGACAAGCAATGTGCACAATTTGTGCCATGTTGTAGAGGAAGTGAGAAGATTTGGTGTTTTATCTTCTTTTAATGCATATCCTTTTGAAAATACTCTACATCATATCAAGAGACTGCTAAGAACGGGACATAGGCCATTACAACAGGCTGCAAAAAGGATAATTGAAAAAACCTGTATGGAAATTGACACTCACGGAACCTCTTCAAATACTCCAAGACCCAGAAAAAAACTAAAAACGTACGAAAACTTTGATTATTCTTTATTAAACTTCGAGGTAATTAACAAAACAATTATTTTGTTTCACGATGGTATTGATTTGCATTTCAAATGATGTAAGTCTAACCACTTGGGAGATCTCTGATGCTTTACTGTTAAAATAAACGTGCTATAATGACAGTAAGTCAACAGAGCTCTTTGAGGACCTGTACATTTGCTAAAAATGCTAACGATTTATATCTCGAAAACAAAAATTTCAAATGATGTCAGTCTAACCACTTGGGAGATCCCTGATGCCTTACTGTTAAAATAAACGTGTTATAATGACAGTAAGTCAACAGAGTTCTTTGAGGACCTGTACATTTGCTAAAAATGCTAACGATTGAAGTTATATCTAGAAAACAATTTTTATTTCCGCTTAATGTAAAGATACATTTCAAACACAGTTCAGTTCAGTTTTAGGTATGTACATTTCAAATGTGTGTTGGTATTTTTTTTTGCTTATCATATGTACCTACCTATTAGTATGGAGTGTGGATCCCTTGCGGGTAAGATATAGCTAAATTTAAAAAACATGACCCGTCTCAATTCAAAAAGCACTTTGACTCTGCTTGGAAAGTTTTGTTATGGAATCACATTTGCATTATATGCTTTCTAGTTTCTAGCGTTTTTTCTTAGCTACCAATTTACATTTTAATATGTATTATAGTTAAAATTTATACAGAGCAATATCGTATTCATATTAATTGTAATAACTAAGTATAATGTACTTAATAGTTCTTTTTTTTTTTGTTGTTTTTTTACACATGCCCTTTTTTGACCGACTTCAAAAAAAGGAGGAGGTTATCAATTCGACTGTATTTTTTTTTTTTTTTTTTTTATGTTTGTTCACTCATAACTTGCGACTGGGTGAACTGATTTTCATGATTCTATTTTCATTTGAAAGCTGGTGCTTCCCGTGTGGTCCCATTGTCACCATTTCAATATCTGATGATGGGATCTTGTAGAAATCGGGGGAACTCTTCAATAAATAACAGCAGATTAACCGCGATTGTTGCTATAGCATATCTAAGCATTGTTTACGCCATCACACAACATAATATCACGCCTGTACTCACTACAAAGGTTATAAAAACTATTTGGTGAACATCTGATGAAGAACTTCGGAGATAGACAACGGAACTCCTCATTATATGATAGCAAATGGACTGGGATTGCTGAAATCTCATGTCTGTCTATTGTTTACACCAGTTCATAACATAACATCACGCCGGTACGTTGTGAAGGGGTAAGCACATGTGAACCACTAAAAAGTGAAAAATAAAAACTTTTTTACAAAAAATAAAACCGACTTCGACAAAAATAAAACACAAAAAAGTGAAAAATAAAAATCAGCTTCTGAAGTCGGTGGCAAAAACATGAAATCAAACAAACAAAAGTCACCGACTTCAGAAGCTGATTTTTATTTTTCACTTTTTTGTGTTTTATTTTTGTCGAAGTCGGTTTTATTTTTTGTAAAAAAGTTTTTTTTGCATGCTATTTTTTATTTTGTTTTTTTACACATGCCCTTTTTTTTGCATGCTATTTTTTTTTGTTTTTTACACATGCCTCTTTTTTTGCATGCTATTTTTTTTTTGTTTTTATACATGACCCTTTTTTCATGTTTTGTATATTATTTTTTTTAGTTTGTTTTGCGTTTGTTTTTGCATTATATATATTTTTTAATAGTAATAAGCTAAATAAAAAATACAATATATATGATTAAAAATGAAGGTGGAGGTTTAATGTGTAGTATCTGGAAAGGCATCAGAATTGGGCGACACTGCAAGCGACGGGCCAGGGCTGCTCAGTCGACGTGAAGATCAACTTCGCAGATTAAACGTGAGGTTCAGTTTAGTAGCGTGGACGTGGAGATCAGCTTCGTGATGTGGACGTGTAGATCAGCTCCGACACCGTAGTTCAGCAGTCAAGGTGTTGACGTAGCTCTGTAGTTCAGGCTTCAGCATAAGTCCAGTGTTGAAAGAGGACTTTAGAATAATGAAGGGACACGTCAGTGTCAGTATCTTATTGTTTACTATAAGTATGGACAAACTCGATGGTTCATTATCAGAACCCAATAATTGTAGACTGCTGGAATTGCGTCCCGCAACCACCTTTTAGAATGAAAATCTTCAGAGTTAATATTTTACTTCCAAAATCCTTTTATGAAGTTGATGTTGGACTTCATTCTTACATCTCATCTGCCAGTCATTAAACCAGCCGGTGTATTCAGCCAAGACGTATTAAAACCTCCACAATCGAATCTGAGAGAGTGCTAATTAATTTTATAAATGTAAGTTAGTAATGTGAACTAACAAATTGATAAAAATAAAGTAAATTATATAAAACAAAAATAACCTTCTTAGACTAAGTCAGTAGCGAAGAATAACAAAATAAAATAACAACAACGTAATGTACTTTAAAATTAATCAGAGTGAAAGGAGAAAACCAAACTCCATAGAAACGTGGGCCTGGCGTTACAGGGCTGGATTTTGGCCATACATTAAGGAATCTAGGAAGGTTTCATGAGCCCAATTTTCACGTCTCCCAGTGGTGGCCAAATTAATAATATCAGACAATGTTTACATTTTAGGTTATTTTTATTATTTGAGTTTATTAAGTAAATTAACATGATGTTTTCGAGGCTTTGTTTCCTACGCAAGTCTAAAACACCCATGCGCTGTGCTGTAACGTAGCACCATGAGGTTTAAGGTAAGTAGATACCTACATATCTTAAAAAGCGCTTATCTTATTGATATCACTCAAAACCTTAGCTGAAAACTATGTTTATTAGACAAGGCCCACTTACATAACTACTGGCTGGTATTTGTTAGGATTGTAGGTATCTCAGAGATTTTTAATTATAGCAATCTTAGATTGTGATACCCAATATATTAAAATGTAAATAAAACACATATTTATATTAAATGGTTTTTTAATCATCTTCTTCATTACGATTATCATAGTTTAATAATACAGTATCCAGAAACTGTGCAGGAGGTAATTGATTACCTTGGTGCCGTGCCCAACCAAGATACCATATTATGCTCATGGTATGGGCACAGCAACCAACCGTTCTTTTTCCTACGATACAGGTGCAATAATATTGAACTATAGCATCCCTTCCACTTAGAGAGCTGTTGATTATTATATATACGTAATACATCCTACTACTAATATGCCTTGATTTTATCCTTCCTCTTAACATCCAGGTTGAGTCCGATGTAGATAGCTCTTGCTGTTAGGTCACCGTCCACCTCCCTACACACTTCTATGACATATGAGCCATTTTCTCTCACATGCTCCCCATAATAAGAACGGGCCTGTTTAACTTGGTATGTGCCCAAGGAGACAAGAATTAGCTCGCTGTATGTTAATTCAGGAAACTCAATAACATTATCTCTTTCGATATTGATTGATTGGAACAGCGCCCTACGTCGATTTATATTGTTGCTAATTACATAGTTACTTAACCTATTTTCCACATGCATATACTGATGAATTTTTTGCAGAATTTCCTGAGCATCACTACGGTTTGTGATAGGAGGGTGGAAAGCATTTATTAAAGCAGCAGCCACTTCAAAGTGTACCATTACATTTTTTGACGCTCTATTAAAAAAATCTTGACGAAATAGCTTAAAATCTCGCTTAAACCTGCCATTAACTACTTCTACAACCCATCTACATATTGTTACTGTTCTGGATTTATTGGCTTCCAAGGTTGATAGTTGAGTTTCACCCGGTTGCAAAGAAGATGGTACATATGTCCTATATCACATTCATTAAGCAAAGGCAAGGCATCCCGGAAGCCCCTATCCAATATAAATGCATCTCCAGATTCAAAGTACTGTCTTAGAACAGATTCGTTTCTAAACTCTTCAGTAATTATTTCAGCATCTGAAGTTGTCGCTGGATAGGGGCCCAAAACATCAATTATGTATCCGTCTGAACACACAATCAAAAATGGTTTTACTAGATTTTGGTATTTATGCAAACTATATGTCTTTTTTTGGTACTTATAATTGGAGCTTTTTTGCACATAAACTTATGTGCCATCTAAAACAACTATAGGTTTAACTTCATTGTTATTGCTACCAAACAATTCATTTGGAATCAAAAGATTCCGTTCAATTATTTGCTGCTTATTAATATGATTAAGTCCCAGGTGATGGGGCACAAAATACTCATACAAGAGACTTCTAGCTTTACCCAGTAGGGTTCCTAAAGTAGTTTTAGGAATTTGCAAAAGTGTTGACAATCGCTCATCTGAGTCCCCAGTCCTAAGTTTAATTAAATAAGCAGCTAATGTAGTAGATCTTCTTTTAAGGTTCTGAAACTGAGGCACTTCATTCAATATCTGTCTGAATTGCTCTTTGCTAAAACCAACCCAGTTGTAAAAAATATGGTCTTCCATAGACTCAATGTTATCGAAATCGAAAAAATTGCAATCAGACTCTTTTAATGAAAACATATCTTCAATTTGACTTGCACTAAATGTGTTGATAACATTATCACTAATATCATTGAGAAAGTCCCATGATGTGCATGCTAAATGGATATCACACAGGCGATTATTTGGAGGTACATAGTAGTTATACATTTTAAGTAACTGTTTTCGCATTGTAAGTGTTATTCGGTTTCTTTCATGTCTCCGACAACCTTCTACAAAACATCTGCTTTCAGTTTCGACAGCTCTATAATAATTAGGTAAAATAATTACGGGTCCAACAGTAGGTGCCCTTGGTGCAGAAGAAGGTTGTTGTTGAATTGGAGATTCTTCTAAATGAGGAATGTCCCCACTATTTGGCTCATCGACAGCTGATGAAGATGCACCAGATGTTGAGGGGCCTGAATGAAAATGCCGGGATGCTCTATTTGCTCGTACCCAACACGAGTGACAGACAACACTTGAAGCGCCCACCTGAAAATAATTTATCTACATTAAAGTGTGCTTTTACACATGTGATGTGTTGTGTGTGCCCACTTTAAAAAATACTGATCTATAGAAATTCTGAGGTGCTTGGAGCTTGACCATTATCACACCATTATCAATGTTTTAGCATACCAAACAACATTTTTAATGACCTTTAAAAATCAGTAACTAAACTAAAGAATGTTAATTAAGCATCAATAAAGCAAATATACTGACCGTGCGTGGTAGGATCCATTCTCTTATAACTTCATGTATTCTGAGTTCTTGCACGGTACCAGTCCTAAGTGTATGGCAACGAACTCTTCTCAGAAGAGAACGCCCACAGTGAATACACACCCGTCGGTGTCCCATAGGTGTCTGTTCACTCTGTTCTGGTCTATTTCCATCACTAGATATAGCATTGGCATGATTCCAGCAAGCCAGGCATATAAAGTCATTTTCATTTACCTGAAGCAAACATTTGACTATTAGGGTCTAGCGCTAGCATTTAGCAATAAACATCTGAGTATATTTGGGTAGACCTTTAGACTTTATTACATTCCCACTGCAAGGACACAGACCTCCACTCTGAGAGAGGGAATAGGTTGTAATGAACCATGAAGGTTCAGTCCGGTTTAGCAATGTGGTGTCTTCAAATATGAATTTTTTGCACATTATGGTATCATTAAAATACAACTATAAACAGACAACTGAACATTAGCGATGACACTATTTAGTTTGTTTACATTAAATAATTACATAATTATGATTACAAAAACGTTATGTTAAATAGAAATATCGGATAAGTACTAACCGTTTGAGGCGCTACCCATTCTTGTACAATTGAAAGAATAATTTCATCTTCCAATCTTCGCCTTCCTATTGCATTGTTGCGGTCCGTTGCTATTCCACAATTAATGCACAGGCTCATGATGTTGAAGCCGGTCGTCAAAAGAGCAAAATACAAATCCGGTTTTCTAGCAAATGTCAGCAGGGGTGGCAGTTTAAAAACGGTGTCCAATGTTCAAGCGAGGGTCAGTCAAAAGGCAATCAATTTCGGAGTCCAGTATTCGATCAAAGGTCTTATAAAATAATAAAATCTTGAGAAATCTGGAAAAACACATTCACTTGCGCGCAATAAGCGAATGACATGACAAAAATGACAATTGACAGTCGTTGACATTGACATTTGCGTTTACAAGTGCATTCCATGGTGCAGCCGATTTTATCGATTATTTATTTGTATTAATGTCTTTTTACAGACGGTTACATTAAAAATCAATTAGATGACAGATTTTTAATAAACATCTATTTTAATAAGTAAAAAAGTGATCATACTAATACAATGAAGTATTATTTAATTATTTGTAAGAATATCGATATCCACTAAATCGATCATATTCGTAAGGTAAGCTCTATTGATATAATGACAGCGTTCGTGAAGTTAGTGACAAAACATGAAACACGTGTTGTAACGGTTTAAAGAGCTTGTTTAAAACAAAAAAATAGAAATCTACTTATTTTCTATACTTGGCCCCCAGTAATGAGGCTAAGATTTTAATGGGTTAATTAAGCAAAATTAAGGATTTTTTTAATACATATTTGATTCGTGTAACGTCAGGCCCAGAAACGGGTTTCTCCTTTGAAATGAGAGTCCAATGAAAGTTTTTAAGCTTCTTTCATGCGCAGCTTAAGAGTGAAAATAGAAGCGACAGTTAGAGTAACGGTAAGAGACAGAGCGAAAAGATTAAGTGTCTTAAGACCTTGACTACCGTACCTTAGTTTTTATTAAATAAAAATAAAACCTAATGTGTATGTCAAGTCGGTAAAATGATGATCACAACAATAGTGACAAGCTTTTATATCAAGACAACCCAAGTTACTTTTGCTTTACTATTTCATTTTTTTTAGGCCCACTTCGATGTTGCATAGATTATTCATATTACACAAAAAAAA
Organism: Diarsia dahlii; assembly: GCA_949775195.1. Classification (NCBI taxonomy): domain Eukaryota; kingdom Metazoa; phylum Arthropoda; class Insecta; order Lepidoptera; family Noctuidae; genus Diarsia; species Diarsia dahlii. The sequence goes on along the minus strand of OX459192.1, from coordinate 11,550,338 downwards.
GTAACCATTTTATTATAGTATTAAACGAAAGATTACAATAGAAATGAAACCGGAATCTTAAAATAAATAAGATATTATTATGATATTTTTTAGCGAGTCAAATGTCATTTGACAGATAATACTTACGTGAATATGGGCAGAGTTTTCGCTTTTATTAAAAAACTATTTTATGAAAGTGGCATTTGCTGGTCGTTATGTCAATTAAGCAGTAAGATTTCAACGCAATGTGCGAATACAATTACTTTCAGAGACTGCTACAGACGTGCAGCAACTTGTATGTGAATTTCAAGCGAGGTGAGTGATGATATAGGTTCCTTCCCACACACAGGCGCGTTTATGCGTTTTCGCGTTTCTGCGTCCCACCCCACGATATTGCGATATTTGTTTTTAGTACATTATGTATTGGGACGCATGCGATCCCACACACTGCCGCGATAATAATCCCGCAATAGAAGTAGGACGCAGTAACGCAAGCGCGTTTCTGCGTCCCGCGATATTACGATATTTGTTTTTAGTACATTATGTATTGTGACGCATGCGATCCCACACACTACCGCGATAATAACGTCGGGCCGTTTGCATTTCTGCGTTACTGCGTTCTGCGATATGCGTTCTTAGAACATTTGTTATTGGGACGCAGAAACGCAAAAACGCGCCTAATATCGCGCGATAATGACGCGCTTGAAAAAAGGTGAAAATCTGTGTCACAAGCGCGGCAGTGCTGGGCGCGCGGGGGCGCACAAGAGCGAGCACGCGACTGAGTGAACTGCGGCGTGTGCACCGCAGATGAACGTAACACAGATTTTGTTCGCAATGTCTTCTCTATACGTAAGCAGTAATAGCTCAATGGATAAGACAACAACTTTTACCCATTTTAACAAACATACCATTCCTCCTTACCGATCCACCACAAGTCAGATAAAATAAAATAACCCATTGAATGAATGGACCAATGACTTTACCTACACCTTTGCCAGTGCGGTTTATTACTGATAAGACTACAAATTATATCAGTATGGATGGCGAGCGCTGACCCGAGACCCATGTGGATTGCGCGATAGCGATTATCGTTACCGCGCAGTCACGAGGTCTCAAGTCAGCGCTCAACCCTCACGCCACCCACAACACCCATGCCAACGGACACATCATCCGCCCCAACTGACCCACCACAAGTCAGACAGCATCCACAGCCGGGACATCGACCCCCATCGTGACCCTCGCGCCACAGTCAACGCAAGACATCCCAGCAACCAGCCGACATCGAACACACCCCTCTGACCCCTCATCATCGGCACGACAGCCCACTTCAACGACGAATTCGCAACCATTCGCTCGGTTCCATTGACCCCACCACCAACCAGAGCACGCTCCCGGCAGCAAGCCAACTCTGATCAGAATCCAGAGCCTAACGACTTACAAATCATTGGTTGACCGGGCAACCAACCGTTCCCGATCTACAGTAGGTCAGATTTTCTACTGACCAGTAGCATGGTTCAATAACGATCTCGCATTGTACGCGTATTCATCTCAAACTACCATATCTTCCGTTTTATTTATTTATAATTATAAACAGCTTAGACCAGAGTTATTATTCGACATAACGCTCAATGTACATCTGATACAAACACAGGTTAATAAATATATATTTTTCACAGTTAGTGTTATGTAAATAATATATATACCAATATATGACATGATATTACATTAATATAAAAAAGCTAAAACAAATTAAATAAAAAACGCTCATTGAATAGCAATGTCAACATGATTTAAAGATTAACTTAATTGATTTGCCTACGAAGATCAGAGGTAAACAGTTTTAGACTTATTCAGGCAGTTCTAAATTTATTTTTTACTGATTTATATTGAATGTACATGAATTAATTTAAAGGAGCTCCGGTATTATTACATTTTTCGCGTACGGTTTGCCATCTAAAACCCGATCTTTATGAATTAAAATTTTTACGTTTTCTTTTTTGGTTGCTCGACCTAGCGCGACGTACAATTTTATTGCCCGTGACTAATCATATCCGACCTGAGATCTACTCCGACCCGGCTCAGGGTTTGGCCCTGACTTTTGTGAATAGTCATCGCGTAAGACAACTGTAAAGGAAATTGACGGCGGCACATTTCAAATGGACTTTTGGGATCAATAGGACCCTTAAAAATAATACGCGGAATTAAATATTCATCTGTACCCGACGATTTTTGAACTGTAATTAATCGCGGCGACGTACCTGTTACAATTACTTTAGTTCCGTTTACCAATCCGTCGTTAAAATTGAGATTACGCATGATCATACAAATACATCCTATTTTGAGCTTAAGACCGTGCTTTGGAATACCTCTTGGTTGCATTCTGTTAAGTGCATCTGGCCCTAAAAATAATTCGTCTGCATTTTCATTTTTGACTTTATCGATGGAGTAGAAATGCAGTGTTTCTCCATCTAACCGATCGAGTATTGAGTTATTTATTTCTCGAACGGCGTCGTTTCGTGTGCATAAAATTGCTCTGTGTATGCCAGCACACGGTTCTGTATTTAGAACGGGGAAAACAAAGTCAATCAAGTCATCTAATTCTGATACAATTTCAATACCACCTAAATTATATTATTATTATTATATTATATCTGAATTCGTATTTTTCGTAGAATGAATTCGTAGTTTTGCGCCGCGATGGCAGAACTCGCAGTACATAGAACTACTCCGTTTAAGTTACCGCGTACGTAAGCAGAAATAACTTTTAACAATAACGATTTACCGGTACCCGCGGGACCATCAACGAAAATCGCGGTATCATTAATGTCACGGAAATCAGTATCGTTACAAAGTTTTAAAACGTAATCAAAAATATTTTTTTGCTCTCGAGACAAGCGAGGAATCCACTCGTCTGCAAAATGTTCCAATGATTCGTGGTTGTGTTCTACGCGTTCCCTGCCTAACTCGGTAGTGGTATCTTCGATTTCTGGCAAACCGTGTTGTTTCAACGTGGATCCGTGTTTCCGAAGCAACCTATTTATTTGAATGAGACACAAAGTGTGTACTCTTTCGGTGTCCGCATCACCACCTAACCTATGTGAAATATCTTCACTGAGTTGATTTTTAAAAGTGTCCCAGAAAGACGTGACTGGCACACCGTTTACAGCCAAACAAACGAAGAAGCTACGCAGGCGTGGTCCCGTTAAAAAGTTTGATGCTTCCAACATAGCTCTTTCGTATTCGACTTCGTCATCGGCAAGACCAACAATTTTAGCAGCTTCCTGAAAAGTTTTACAATCGGGACCACCAAGAGATTTAAGATCGGTGTAACTACGACACGGGAATGTTTTCAATAGAATTCTAAGATAAAACTGTTCACCTCTGTTAGGTGCGACCCAAAATAGACGCGCGACAAGTTCACCCCTTTGTCTTTTGGTAATGAATTTATGATTTAAAGTTTCAATAATTTCCGTATTTTTTATTGAGGGACGCTTGGAATGGACAATGTATTGTTCGTAAAAGTCCAAGTAAGTTAACGAGTTAAATTCGTCTCTTACTGGTCGGTTAAAATATGTAATAAGGTCCGAACCAGCTTGTTGCGCGGCTTCTACTTCAGTGCCTGGTTTAAAATAAACGGTTTGCTGATTTTCTAAGTGAACCGACAGTTGTTTAGCGTTGGGTTCCGTCGCGGTCACATCGAATTCTAACGTCCTCCACGCGGCGTCTCTGGAGCCTATATAACGTTTTGTGACATACTGTTCTATTTCGTTATTTTCATGTTCTTCCGGTACGACAGCTACGCGCGATTCGTCAGGACCCTTAGTAATATATTTAAACAAATACTTGACAACCGTGCGTTGCGAGGAGACTTCCAAGTTGATGTGAGCATCGTATTTTAAAAGAAGACTTGCGTTATAAGGGACTACCCAAGTATCGTTTACAATTACATCGTTACCGCGATATTTTATGATTGCTTCGTTCTTACTGTCTCTACACAAGTTAATAAAACCTTTTTCATCAGAAAAAGTGGTGGCTGTCTCACGTTTTGGAAAAAAATTTGAACATTTACTTTTCTCACTGTCCCAACAAGGTAAATTAGTTCTGTGCAAGGGACCGCAAGGACCGTGAATCATGTGATTCAAAACAGCTTTGCGTAATCTTCCCTCTGCCTCTGATGCATCAGGAATGTCTGCTCTAACAAATTTATCAATATCTATATTTTGGACAGGCCCGCCACCTTCAACCCTAAAACAAATGTGAGCGTGTGGTAAACCTCGCTTTTGAAATTCTATTACGTGCATCATATAAATACATTTACCAAACCAATTACCACTTCGGATATCTCTTAATAATTCTGTTAGCTTTAAATTAAAAACTCGAGCACACACAGAAGGATTTACATGGCTGCCTTGAGTGGATTCTTGAATTTCAGGCCACTTGGGATTACAGGTAAACGTCAAGAAAAATGATGGGTTCCCTAATCTGCTTACTATGGCAATAGCATCACTATATTTGCCTTTCGTGTATCGCGGCCCCCCCCGTAAAAGTGCTGGGCAAATAAGCGCGACCTGGTACGAATCCCTCTCCCTGAATAGTTTCATCCTGACGAATTTGACGCGCGACTTCGATGCTCATTTCAACTTCTTGAAGTGGAGCGGACCTCAGTGCACTATTCGAGTTATGTTTTTGTAAACTTGCTAAAAAACGTAGGCGTTCTTCTGAAATTCGGCAATGCATGTCAACTAACCATTCTTCCGATAGCCTGCCTGTGTCGGAAAATCGGGGCTCCGACAATAACAAGCAGCGAACGTATTTTGCCGGAGTTAATTTATTTCCGTTATTATCTACTTTGTTCGGATACCAACCCGCATTTCCCTCAGGATAAAGTAACGGATACTGAAAACTTTCATACAACGGATGCATTATAGGTATCTACAGTGTGTGGTTTCCTATCACCGATTTTCCAAACTGCTATGCAATGAGGTATAAAATTTTCGCGTTCTGTACTAATAATAGCCGCAACTTCTTTACCAACAGGTAAATCTCCTAAAATGTTACCGTGGGTTGAGCGAGACGTGTGCTGAAATTTAATAAAGGCCTGATCGGATGGTTCCCTACTTAATCGTTTAAAACATTCGATAAACGGATTGACGTTATGTAAAAAGTTAGTTATGCAAATAATTACCTGCCTATCAAGGTTCATATTTGCGGCTATTTGTTCGCGTTCGTTTGTATCGTTAATGTATAGTCCTAAATTATTTACGCTACCAGTGTAAGCTAAATCAAAAACTCTATGATAGACTCGACCTTGAATTTTCAGAAAAGATATTCCTGTTGGTTGTTGGTACCCGTGAGAAATGCCTAAGGCACTGAAGGCAAATAAATTATTGTATGCTCGCGGCCTACTCAAAAACGACGAGTGAGAGTAAAACTCCTCGGTTAACGGCATGAAATTTTGTATGTTGTTGGCGCCTGATCCACAACACCATTGTTTTCTAGGTTTTTCTTCTTCAAACAGACGCGCATTACAAGTCGGACACCTAAAAGTGTCTGAAGAAGGCAAGGACGTTTTTTTTAAACAAAATAATTTTATTACGTTTAATTCAGCGTCCCTCTTCTGTGCTATTAAGTTTTTAGATTGACGTAGCGGTATGTCAATATGGCGGCTGTTTTTATAATATTTATCAGCGGCCATTTGATTTATTTCAGGGTTCTGCTTGGTATAACGGTCTACAGAATCGCGATGAATTTCTGGATTTTCCGTTGTGTATTTTTTTACGGCATCGCGATGAATTTCTGGATTTTTTTATTATATTTTTTAACGGCATCGCGATTTATTTGTGGGTTTTTTTAATATATTTTTTAACCGCATCTAAATGGGCGTTTTCTTTAGTAGATTTCCTGCCACGTTTTAGTTTTTTAGGTCGACCCATCTTTGTTGACGCCACTTGGGTGTCAACATTATCCACGATCAGTTCTGAAAACATGTTTTTTAGAACGACAACTGGTTTTTCGATTACGTCTGTTGCCACAGCCACCGGTATTTTATTAGATTTAAGGGTATCTGCGACAAGAAACGTTTCTACTACAGGTTGATAATCAAGTAATATCGATTGTGATTCTAATTCTGATATTTGACTTTCTGTTGATGGGCATTCAAAGGCTATTATGGACTCTACAAAATTTTCTGTAGTATTATGATTGATAACGCGTAGTCTGTGCATTGAATACTGACCTACACCTGAATTTCGCATTAACAGCAATCTGGCTAATTCGCGAATCGTTTTACATTTAAACAGTCGTGCAACCCCGGATGTAGAATATTGATTATTTTCGTCTACTGCATGACTGTTAAATAAATAGTATGCCCCATCAAATCTCCAAAAAGAGACCGTGTAGTCTTGCCCGGTAAATATTATATTATCCGTCTGATTGTTGTGGTTTCCATTGAAAACATTGGATTCAATCGTGTTTGCAAGTGTGCCGTATTCATTTTCTAAAATTTGAGGATATAATCCATTTGTAATCCAATTGTCGTTCATATTTTCAATTTGAGCTCTATTGTTTCCGATGACAATCTCCGTAGGCAAATCGTCGGGGTTCAAATATATGATACCCTCCGGTAGAAATGGCATAAGCGACATATATAACGTGCTTCCACTTTGGAGAATGACATCGATATCATGACAAGTCAGATTTCGATGTCTGCAAACTGACAATACTGACGCGCAAGCGGACATTGCCACGCATTGAGCGTTATCACCTTCATAATCACCTTGATGTTTTGTTCCTAAAACATTAACAAAAAACCCGACTACGACAAAAAAAACGACGCTGAAAAATTTTGAAACAAGATTTTCAGGATAGAACAAAAAGAAAAGCCGTAGTCACACGTTATAGGTACCAACCTAAACACTTTAATACCGTGTGACTACGGCTTTTCTTTTTGTTCTATCCTGAAAATCTTGTTTCATAATTTTTCAGCGTCGTTTTTTTTGTCGTAGTCGGGTTTTAGTTTTTTACTTTTTTTATTTAAACAATTTTGGTGTTAATTTGTTTTTACTCTTGACTTTTTGTCCGCTAGAGGGCGTGATTTTAAATTTGCGCGATATTTTAGAAATGTACAAGTGAGGCCCTTTCAAATGATACCAAACACGGCGTATTTATCTCCATTTTTATTTTTTAAGCCTAACTTTTTGTCCGCTAGAGGGCGCCAAATCGCTTTTTGTGACACGTCAAGTAGCCTATGTTCAGCGGAAAATTAAGACGGTTCTAACGATACCTCATATGTCGAGTTCCGATAAGTAGATTAGAAGCTATGAGGGAACAGATGAAGATACACACATACATACATACAAACATACATACATACATACATAGCCAGTCAAAATCATAACCCTCCTTTGGCTTTGCCGTAGTCGGGTAAAAATACAAGGTCAAATGCTAGGTAGATAATTATAAAGTTACCACCTCTTGTAAGGCAAAGCGTCTTTTCTTTTACTTTTTTTTTTCTTATATTTAATAGGGTATAAGGTAGTATAATAACAAATAATAAAAGGAAGCTCTCCTTTTATTATTTGTTATTATATAGCGGCAACTGAAATACACATTCTGTAAAAATTTCAACAGTCTTCTTATCATCATATTATTATGATCATGAGCTACAGCCCGCTAACAGACAGATGGACGGACGGACGAACAGGTTTTTACCCTTCAGGTACGGCACCCTAAAAAATAATGTTTGTATGTTTAACCTCTAAACTTTCTTAAAATTAATATGGTGTCTCTTTTAAGCATTATTTATAATGATGATAAGTACTTATGTAGGTCAGTTTTCTAAAACATAAAAACATTCAAAACAACAAAAAAAATTAAATAGCTTTATATTAGCTGACTGATGATGAAACTGCTTTTCTATTCTTTGCTGTTGATAATTATGTACTTAAATAAATCAAACATTAATTTGTGATACCATAGAATTATTTCATAATTAGATGACCTATGAGATCATTTATTTACACTTCAATAATTATTTCCTGACTCTGCTGGACCTGCAGTCTCGACATTAGTAACGAAACTGTCGCAAACTTGCGATCGTTAAATAATAACGAAAAAATTCGGTTCAATAACGACGCTTGCGAGAAACGTAAGTCTCTATATATCCAAGTTAGCGAGCAAAGGGCTAAACTTTTCATTGCAGGACAACGATTTAATAGGGGGGGAGGGGAGGGTAGAGGGGGATACCTCCTGTACCACCCCCACCCCTCGGAGCCCCATGGTTATGGAGATATTCATGGTTAAAGTTTTGAGGTCAGAATAGCGATTTAGAACCTGCTACGAGTCAACATCTCTAAATTATAATGTTTGTAAACCTGAATCCCTGCAACCTGGTGAGATACAGTTGCCTACATTAAGAGCAAATACCTCGAGACTTGTAACAATGTGTAGTTGGGTAGTGGAGGTTGTAAATGGTAGGTTTAAGAGAGATTATAAACTAATAATAAGAAATGATTTCAGCAACAATGCCGCTACCCATAATAACTGATTTTCGAATAGCAGCCCCCCATGATAAATGCTTTCCATGTACCCATTACAGATAGACCAGATGCTTCTTGAGCGTGCCTTGCAAAAATTAAATGAACCCAACACATTAGCTGATTTTATTATTGAAAATAATATTAATAAAAGAAGCATCATCTTTTATTAGCATTCATGCTGATTTTCTTCTAAATGAGTTCCCAGTGCCCATCGTCTGCGTACGCGACCATACGGACGCCGTCCGGTAGCGCCAATCGAAGCAGGTCGTCCAACAACAGATTCCATATAGGTGGACCAAGGACGGATCCTTGGGGACAGCCCATCGTGGACACCTTCCACTCCACCCGGTTTCCGGTGAATAGCCCGACTCGCCGGCGGGAGAAGTAGTCAGCCAGCATCTCAAAGATGTTGGGCGGACACCACCCCCGCTTGACTTTCGTCAGGATCATCGGCCACCAGGCGTTGTCTAAGGCGCCCGAAATGTCCAAGAATATGGCCTGCACATACTTGCCCGAGCCCTCCCTCGCGGCGCGCAGGATATCATTGAGCGCCGTGACGGTTGACTTACCCCGAGAAAACCCGTGCTGGGCAGCGGAGATCTGGTTGCCGATCATAGGAGCGCATTGTAGGATGACCCGTTCCAAAATTTTCCCAAGCACAGGCAGTAGCGTTATAGGTCTGTAGGCCTTGGGGTCGGTCAGCGGCTTGCCATTGCCCTTAGGCAAGACAAGCAGCCGGCCCTCCTTCCACACATCCGGAAACACACCCTCCAACACACACTTGCAGTACACCGCGGTTACTTCCGCGGGGACGGCTTTCCACACATTCTTAACGATTCGCGCGCTGATTCCGTCCAAGCCCGGTGCCGTGTTCGGAAGGCTCCTAACGATGCCGCCCAGATTGTCACGCGACAGAGGAGGCGCAGCCTGGCCTGACGGGATGAGCGAGGCGGCGACACGGATCTGCCTGTGATACGGCGTGTCCCGAGACGAGTCATCGTCCGGGCACAGCACCCGCAGGAGGCCCGTTGCCGCGTCGCCCACAGTGCACGAAAAGCCCTCCGCTAGCGCAATACCGTGGAGGACCCGGGGAGGTGGCCTTAGCCTGCCGCTGGCGGCGCGGTAGGCCAGCTCCCACGGATCCGCGTTGCCCGATTTGGCAATCGACCTGAAGTGTCCAAGCTCCGCCTCCTCCATTGCCTTTCGATATCTCGCTCGTACATCATGAAACTCAGCTCTCAGCCTCTCTTCTCTCGGTCCCCCGTCCTTTCGTGATCCCTGCCATTTACACCTCGCCTTACAGTTGGATTTCCGAAGCTTCTCAAGCTCCGGACCCCACCATTCGTACCCGGCGTCCTTTGGTGGGCCTTTCACTCCCAGGCACTGGCGCGCCGTTCGTACAATGACGTTCGTAAACTCCTTGCAAACAAAGGACGCCGGCTTGGTAAAATCAAGCCTTCCCATTCGCGCGTGGACGGTCTGCTGGAAGCACGGCCAGTCCACCCCTTGATCCCGGAAGCGCACCGGCTCCCTGCCTGGCTCTGCGCTGTGGCATCCGGTTGCACCCACCTGGAAGGTGATGAGCCGGTGGTCACTGCTGCTCAGCCCGTCGTGCACCTTGAATAGTTGCGCTGTTACGTTCCTTGTGGCCAGCGCGATGTCAATGTTGGACTCACCGTTTGGGCCACTGAAGGTAAATGGTTGGCCCTCTTCGTTGATGACGGTGAGCCCATACGCTGCAACAAACGCCTCTAGAGCCACCCGCCTGTACTCCGCTGCGTGGCCCCGGCCAGTGTAGTGGCGCGGCGCACTGTGCCACATAGGCGAGTGGGTGTTGGCGTCCACACAGATGATAACCCGTCTACCACGCAGGGCGTCCGTAACTCCCTCCAGGTGGTGCAGATGGTGGTCGATCGGCTCTGAGAACTTGAAATAGGCCAAGACCATGTGCAAGTCCCAGTCCTCGAGATGCAGCACCAGGCAGTGGTCGGTGCTGAGGTGGTGGAGCACCGTGCAGGCCGCACCGCGCCGAAGTATCATGGCTCCAGATTTTGCAGATGGTCCGTGCTGTAGGATGTCTTCAGCGGCCTGCGCGTACTGCTCTTGCAGCAGCACCACATCTTGATTCAGCTCCCGGCACACCGCGGGGAGCTCCCGCGTCGCAAGCGCCGACCCGGCGAGGTTAAGCTGCCCAACGTTAAGTGGCCGCCTATGCATAGTGGGTCATGGCCACGCTCCTTTCAATCGCGTACGTCCTCGCCGGGCATTCCCTGGAGGCGGTCCTGTGACTCGCCGCCTCCTTCCTGCCAAAGCGTTTGCAAGTCGCGCAACATGTGGCACTCGACGTGCACTCCTCTCCGCGGTGGCCGCTAGCGCCGCAGCGCGAACAAATTGTGTCCGCCGATCGACACGAGCGCTCAGGGTGCCCGTACTGCTGGCACTTATTGCAGCAGGTTATGTCGACATAATCTGTGACTTCAACCGCCTGCCAGCCAATGTATACCCTCCCTTTTGCCAGAAGGGCCTCGCGCAGTTCGGTTGTGCACGCGAACACTACTGCAGCCGCCTGGGCCGATCCACGTGACCTATTTTTCTTGAAGGCGCCAGTTGCCTCCTTTTGGATGCGCGCGAGTGGCCACTTCTGGTCCTCCTTAAAATTCTGCTCGTGCAGATCTGCCAGAACTTCTCCAAAGGACGGGTCCCCGTCCAGCCTATTGAGGCACACCAGCGGCTGCTTCTTTTTGGGCTCCGTCACCCTGAGACTCGGAGGTATCGCCGCCCGGAGTCTGGTGGCCGCCGCGTCATTGGTCGTCTCGACCAATACGCCGGCCGGCGTTGCCCACCTTCCTCACCTTCGTGACCTGCACCCAGAGCTTTGCCGGATCCACGAACTTCTTCAGCTCCGTTTTGGTCTCCTCCGCCGTCTTGATAGCATCATTTTCAGCGGCAGGGTAGAAGGCGAGGACCGGGCCAAGGGTGGCCCGGAACCTCACCGGCTCCTCGTTCCTCGACAGCTTTAATTTGGACGCGTATGATGCGACCGCTTGCACCTGCTGCTCGCTCTCACCTACCCTCGCCTGGGGCTGCTTTGCCCGGCTCTCCGCGGCAGCCAGGCGCAGGGCAAGGTGGGTGACGACTGCACCCAGCCTCTCCATGTGAGCGCCAATCGCCGCCACCTCATCTTTATTAGTCAATAGTCGCACTCTCACTGAAATGTCATTGTGGTATTGCAATTTAAAAATGCTTAGGTCGATGCTGCATCGGCCGGCCCGAAGTGCGTCATGTCAATAATGAATAAACTGTGTTTCGTTTTTGGATAAGTACTTATTTATTTAGCAGGTATCTTCGTTTTCTTACTACTAATATAACTATGTTATTCTCTGTGAGAAAATATTTATTTTATATTATTTATTTATTACACACTTAGAAATGCCCATTTAATAGAATAAAATTATTTATTTACTACCTACTACCCTCATCCGTGTGTCACTGCGGGGGGCCTACTGAAAACCAGCGCTGAGTGTTTTACACCCAGCATATGCTGAGTTGGCTACCCTTTCGTTATGGGTATGCTCAGCGCAGTTGAGCTGTTTAATTAATTGTTAAGCTGTTTGTTGTTATTTGTTTATATATGTGCTGCTCTTTTGTGTTGCTGCTGTCCATTAGCGAATAAATACATATTCTATTCTATTTAGTTTCGAAGTCTTGCTCCGCACCGCCTCCATAACACCTCTTGTGCTGCTGGTAGCTAGTCCAGCCAAAGTTTCAACCGCCGCCGTCGCCAAAGTGTCGACCAAGTAGATAGGGACACTCCCTCCAACCTTCCCATGGCCCTTCCAACGCATGCGTTATGCGGGCCGAAACGTGGGGCGGCTGCGGACATAGCTCACTTGGCATTCTTTTCAGTCCGCAGGCGCTTCTTGACCCTTACAAATTTGCCATGTGTGTCCCTTGCAACTCTCCCTAATTAGGGCTTGACGGTACAGATACAGCTGTTGTACTTCGCTGCCTGACCACTCCAGTTTCTAAACTGAGCTCCCTCTGCTCCAGTTCAGCTTTCCTCCGAGCGGCGTGCCACTTGTGCGCAAATCCGCGTAGCCCCGCAAAGTTCGCCGTCGCCGCGTCGCCCACAGTGCACGAATAGCCCTCCGCCAGCGCAATACCGTTGATGACCCGGGGAGGTGGCCTTAGCCTGCCGCTGGCGGCGCGGTAGGCCAGCCCCCACGGATCCGCGTTGCCCGATTCGGCAATCGACCTGAAGTGTCCAAGCTCCGCCTCCTCCATTGCCTTTCGATATCTCGCTCGCACATCATGGAACTCAGCTCTCAGCCTCTCTTCTCTCGGTCCCCCGTCCTTTCGCGATCCCTGCCATTTACACCTCGCCTTACAGTTGGATTTCCGAAGCTTCTCAAGCTCCGGACCCCACCATTCGTACCCGGCGTCCTTTGGTGGACCTTTCATTCCCAGGCACTGGCGCGCCGTTCGTACAATGACGTTCGTAAATTCCTTGCAAACAAAGGACGCCGGCTTAGTAAAATAAAGCCTTCCCATTCGCGCGTGGACGGTCTGCTGGAAGCGCGGCCAGTCCACCCCTTGATCCCGGAAGCGCACCGGCTCCCTGCCTGACTCTGCGCTGTGGCATCTGGTTGCACCCACCTGGAAGGTTATGAGCCGATGGTCGCTGCTGCTCATCCCGTCGTGCACCTTAAAATGTTGCGCTGTGATGTTCCTTGTGGTCAGCGCGATGTCTATGTCTGACTCACCGTTTGGGCCACTGAAGGTAGATGTTTGGCCCTCTTCGTTGATGACGGTGAGCCCATACGCTGCAACAAACGCCTCCAGAGCCACCCGCCTGTACTCCGCTGCGTGGCCCCGGCCAGTGTAGTGGCGCGGCGCACTGTGCCACATAGGCGAGTGGGTGTTGGCGTCCACACAGATGATAACCCGTCTACCACGCAGGGCGTCCGTAACTCCCTCCAGGTGGTGCAGATGGTGGTCGATCGGCTCTGAGAACTTGAAATAGGCCGAGACCATGTGCAAGTCCCAGTCCTCGAGATGCAGCACCAGGCAGTGGTCGGTGCTGAGGTGGTGGAGCACCGCGCAAGCCGCACCGCGCCGAAGTAACAGGGCGCCAGATTTGGACGACGCTCCGTGCTGTATGATGTCTTCAGCGGCCTGCGCGTACTGCTCTTGCAGCAGCACCACATCTAGGTTTAGCTCCCGGCACACCGCAGGGAGCTCCCGCGTCGCGAGCGCCGACCCGGCGAGGTTGAGCTGCCCAACGTTAAGTGGCCGCCTATGCATAGTGGGTCATGGCCACGCTCCTTTCAATCGCGTACGTCCTCGCCGGGCATTCCCTGGAGGCGGTCCTGTGACTCGCCGCCTCCTTCCTGCCAAAGCGTTTGCAAGTCGCGCAACATGTGGCACTCGACGTGCACTCCTCTCCGCGGTGGCCGCTAGCGCCGCAGCGCGAACAAATTGTGTCCGCCGATCGACACGAGCGCTCAGGGTGCCCGTACTGCTGGCACTTATTGCAGCAGGTTATGTCGACATAATCTGTGACTTCAACCGCCTGCCAGCCAATGTATACCCGCCCTTTTGCCAGAAGGGCCTCGCGCAGTTCGGTTGTGCACGCGAACACTACTGCAGCCGCCTGGGCCGATCCACGTGACCTATTTTTCTTGAAGGCGCCAGTTGCCTCCTTTTGGATGCGCGCGAGTGGCCACTTCTGGTCCTCCTTAAAATTCTGCTCGTGCAGATCTGCCAGAACTTCTCCAAAGGACGGGTCCCCGTCCAGCCTATTGAGGCACACCAGCGGCTGCTTCTTTTTGGGCTCCGTCACCCTGAGACTCGGAGGTATCGCCGCCCGGAGTCTGGTGGCCGCCGCGTCATTGGTCGTCTGGACCAATACGCCGGCCGGCGTTGCCCACCTTCCTCACCTTCGTGACCTGCACCCAGAGCTTTGCCGGATCCACGAACTTCTTCAGCTCCGTTTTGGTCTCCTCCGCCGTCTTGATAGCATCATTTTCAGCGGCAGGGTAGAGGGCGAGGACCGGGCCAAGGGTGGCCCGGAACCTCACCGGCTCCTCGTTCCTCGACAGCTTTAATTTGGACGCGTATGATGCGACCGCTTGCACCTGCTGCTCGCTCTCACCTACCCTCGCCTGGGGCTGCTTTGCCCGGCTCTCCGCGGCAGCCAGGCGCAGGGCAAGGTGGGTGACGACTGCACCCAGCCTCTCCATGTAAGCGCCAATCGCCGCCACCTCATCTTTATTAGTCAATAGTCGCACTCTCACTGAAATGTCATTGTGGTATTGCAATTTAAAAATGCTTAGGTCGATGCTGCATCGGCCGGCCCGAAGTGCGTCATGTCAATAATGAATAAACTGTGTTTCGTTTTCGGATAAGTACTTATTTATTTAGCAGGTATCTTCGTTTTCTTACTACTAATATAACTATGTTATTCTCTGTGAGAAAATATTTATTTTATATTATTTATTTTTTGGGACAAGCCCGCCACACTATTCCCAAACCACTGTAACTCCTGTTAGCCAGAATCAACAGTGGCGACCACAAGAAAAGCGCCGAGACAATGAAGCTCGACGAAGTCCCAGAGAAGCGATTTAACTGTCTTGGATCCCGCAACGAAATTAATCAGAAAAGAATAAAACAAAAAACATAATTTCCACTTCCCTTCATATCAGCAGGAGACAGAACAGAACAAGGCCAATAGGCACACAGGGACGTATACAACTGGGATAAGCCCAGTTGCCTAGCACCACGGATATTATTGTCATTAATATTACTGGGTCCTAAGTTGTGAGCTGTTATATTTGATTCCAATAATAGGTATGACAAAAATGCTTGAACGCACGGAAATTTGTTCTAGTTTCTACAAGGTCCGTATAGTAAATAACTCCGGATGTAACCTGTACACTATTTAACATAATATTACGTTCATTCTGCCAAAGACTACACTCCCATAAAATGTGATGTGCAGTTTGTTCAAATTCGCAGTCAGATGTAGAACATTGACAAAAAGGCGAGGCAACAAGCTTGAAGGAAAATAATTTACTCTTAAAGTTACCATGACCTGTGAGAAATTGGGCGACACAGTGATCCACCTCCAGCCATGTCCTGGCCAGCCGCTCACGAACGGATGGAAAGAACTGGTGGAGGTGTCGGCCTTTGATGGAATTATCCCACCTACATTGCCATTCAGACAAAAGTTCCTCCTAGACGTCAGTCTGTGGTTTAAGTAATCTAGCTATTTTAGCACGGTCACGTTGCGTTAAAAAGTCTGCGTCCGTGGTCTCTCGTGCGCAGTAGTACATTGAAGCACGGCGCTGTACTTCAAGATGAACTGGAAGTACCCCTGCCAGTACCGGTAAGGCTTCAGTACTAACCGTCCTATATGCTTTACACAAGAAAATCAAAGCCAACCGCTGACTTTGAAGTAATTTACGTCGTACAGCTCCTATGGTGGCCCTATCGGCCCAAACTGGTGCCCCGTAGCACATACACCCCAAGTAAGTAGCCCCATAGATCGTCTTTAAAGTTAAAAATGATAAACCCCACGTAGATTTGGATATTCTCGTTAAAGCATAAAAGTTCTTTTTAGCTTTTTCACCGACGGTTTTTATGTGTTCAATGAATGAAAAATTCCTCTCTAAGACAAACCCAAGGTAGCATACGGACTCCTTCTTTTTCACGGGAACGTTATTAAATTTAATACTAGGCCATGATTTAAGATTACCTTTTAAAAGAAGTTGATAAGTTTTATGTGGTGCAAAGGTCAGACGGTTACGATCACCCCACTGGGATATTAATTTTAGGCAAGTGTCAGCCAAATTTTCGAGTCCAGCCCGAGTACTTGACTGAATGAGCAGCAGGCCGTCGTCCGCGTAACCGGTTAATGAACAGCCGCATGGAAGTGGAATCGCGAGGAAGTCATCGAAGCCTACGTTCCATACATACGGACCCATAACCGAACCCTGAGGGCATCCCATGGTAAGGGACTTTGACATAGAATGATGTCCGAGTTTGAGTTTCGCGGAACCATTTAAGAAGTACGAGTAAACAAGATTGTATATGTTTTTAGGGCAACCACGAATTTGCCCTAAAAACATATACAATCTTGTTTACTCTTGTTTGTTTTTTTTTTTTGTTTATCTTGTTTGTTTATTATTTATTTATTACACACTTAGAAATGCCCATTTAATAGAATAAAATTATTTATTTACTACCTACTACCCTCATCCGTGTGTCACTGCGGGGGGCCTACTGAAAACCAGCGCTGAGTGTTTTACACCCAGCATATGCTGAGTTGGCTACCCTTTCGTTATGGGCATGCTCAGCGCAGTTGAGCTGTTTAATTAATTGTTAAGCTGTTTGTTGTTATTTGTTTATATATGTGCTGCTCTTTTGTGTTGCTGCTGTCCATTAGCGAATAAATACATATTCTATTCTATTCTATTTAGTTTCGAAGTCTTGCTCCGCACCGCATCCATAACACCTCTTGTGCTGCTGGTAGCTAGTCCAGCCAAAGTTTCAACCGCCGCCGTCGCCAAAGTGTCGACCAAGTAGATAGGGACACTCCCTCCAACCTTCCCATGGCCCTTCCAACGCATGCGTTATGCGGGCCGAAACGTGGGGCGGCTGCGGACATAGCTCACTTGGCATTCTTTTCAGTCCGCAGGCGCTTCTTGACGCTTACAAATTTGCCATGTGTGTCCCTTGCAACTCTCCCTAATTAGGGCTTGACGGTACAGATACAGCTGTTGTACTTCGCTGCCTGACCACTCCAGTTTCTAAACTGAGCTCCCTCTACTCCAGTTCAGCTTTCCTCCGAGCGGCGTGCCACTTGTGCGCAAATCCGCGTAGCCCCGCAAAGTTCGCCGTCGCCGCGTCGCCCACAGTGCACGAATAGCCCTCCGCCAGCGCAATACCGTTGATGACCCGGGGAGGTGGCCTTAGCCTGCCGCTGGCGGCGCGGTAGGCCAGCCCCCACGGATCCGCGTTGCCCGATTCGGCAATCGACCTGAAGTGTCCAAGCTCCGCCTCCTCCATTGCCTTTCGATATCTCGCTCGCACATCATGGAACTCAGCTCTCAGCCTCTCTTCTCTCGGTCCCCCGTCCTTTCGCGATCCCTGCCATTTACACCTCGCCTTACAGTTGGATTTCCGAAGCGTCTCAAGCTCCGGACCCCACCATTCGTACCCGGCGTCCTTTGGTGGACCTTTCATTCCCAGGCACTGGCGCGCCGTTCGTACAATGACGTTCGTAAATTCCTTGCAAACAAAGGACGCCGGCTTAGTAAAATCAAGCCTTCCCATTCGCGCGTGGACGGTCTGCTGGAAGCGCGGCCAGTCCACCCCTTGATCCCGGAAGCGCACCGGCTCCCTGCCTGACTCTGCGCTGTGGCATCTGGTTGCACCCACCTGGAAGGTTATGAGCCGATGGTCGCTGCTGCTCATCCCGTCGTGCACCTTAAAATGTTGCGCTGTGATGTTCCTTGTGGTCAGCGCGATGTCTATGTCTGACTCACCGTTTGGGCCACTGAAGGTAGATGGTTGGCCCACTTCGTTGACGACGGTGAGCCCATACGCTGCGATGAATGCCTCCAGAGCCACCCGCCTGTACTCCGCTGCGTGGCCCCGGCCAGTGTAGTGGCGCGTCGCACTGTGTCACATAGGCGAATGGGTGTTGGCGTCCACACAGATGATAACCCATCTTCCACGCAGGGCGTCCATAACTACCTCCAGGTGGTGCAGATGTCCGTCGATCGGCTCCGAGAACTGGAAATAGGCCGAGACCATGTGCAAGTCCCAGTCCTCGAGATGCAGCACCAGGCAGTGGTCGGTGCTGAGGTGGTGGAGCACCGCGCAAGCCGCACCGCGCCGAAGTAACAGGGCGCCAGATTTGGACGACGCTCCGTGCTGTATGATGTCTTCAGCGGCCTGCGCGTACTGCTCTTGCAGCAGCACCACATCTAGGTTTAGCTCCCGGCACACCGCAGGGAGCTCCCGCGTCGCGAGCGCCGACCCGGCGAGGTTGAGCTGCCCAACGTTAAGTGGCCGCCTATGCATAGTGGGTCATGGCCACGCTCCTTTCAATCGCGTACGTCCTCGCCGGGCATTCCCTGGAGGCGGTCCTGTGACTCGCCGCCTCCTTCCTGCCAAAGCGTTTGCAAGTCGCGCAACATGTGGCACTCGACGTGCACTCCTCTCCGCGGTGGCCGCTAGCGCCGCAGCGCGAACAAATTGTGTCCGCCGATCGACACGAGCGCTCAGGGTGCCCGTACTGCTGGCACTTATTGCAGCAGGTTACGTCGACATAATCTGTGACCTCAACCGCCTGCCGGCCAATGTATACCCGCCCTTTTGCCAGAAGGGCCTCGCGCAGTTCAGCTGTGCACGCGATCACTACTGCAGTCGCCTGGGCCGATCCACGTGACCTATTTTTCTTGAAGGCGCCAGTTGCCTCCTTTTGGATGCGCGCGAGTGGCCACTTCTGGTCCTCCTTAAAATTCTGCTCGTGCAGATCTGCCAGAACTTCTCCAAAGGACGGGTCCCCGTCCAGCCTATTGAGGCACACCAGCGGCTGCTTCTTTTTGGGCTCCGTCACCCTGAGACTCGGAGGTATCGCCGCCCGGAGTCTGGTGGCCGCCGCGTCATTGGTAGTCTCGACCAATACGCCGGCCGGCGTTGCCCACCTTCCTCACCTTCGTGACCTGCACCCAGAGCTTTGCCGGATCCACGTACTTCTTCAGCTCCGTTTTGGTCTCCTCCGCCGTCTTGATAGCATCGTTTTCAGCGGCAGGGTAGAAGGCGAGGACCGGGCCAGGGGTGGCCCGGAACCTCACCGGCTCCTCGTTCCTCGACAGCTTTAATTTGGACGCGTATGATGCGACCGCTTGCACCTGCTGCTCGCTCTCACCTACCCTCGCCTGGGGCTGCTTTGCCCGGCTCTCCGCGGCAGCCAGGCGCAGGGCAAGGTGGGTGACGACTGCACCCAGCCTCTCCATGTGAGCGCCAATCGCTGCCACCTCATATTTATTCAATTTCGAAGTCTTGCTCCGCACCGCCTCCATAACACCTCTTGTGCTGCTGGTAGCTAGTCCAGCCAAAGTTTCAACCGCCGCCGTCGCCAAAGTGTCGACCAGGTCACTCGACATAGGTTGAGCGCCTGATGGGAGCGCCGGTTCCATGGTCAAGGTGCCAACAACGGGTGGCACCTCCTTCTTCTTGGCCACTCGGCGGCGCATCGCCTCCTGCACCTCTTCCGGCGATGCCAGGTGGCGTTTCTCGCCCGCCTGCGGCATCAGCGGCGTCTCGGTGCGCGGCGGGGACTCGTCCATGATGTGCACCGTAGAAAACGCCTGTGGGGGGGTGCGCGCAATTGACATGCGCGGCGTGAAAAGCTCACCGCTCTCTCGTCTCAGCTCTTCCAGCGCCAGCAGCTCCTCTTGCTTGGCCTTGGTTGCCGCATCAATGAGTGCCTTTTCGCGGCTCTCGGCGTCCACGTCCGCGGTCGCCGGCGGGTTGGCCTCCGCCATCCCGAGCGCACCGGTGGCGGTTCGTGTAATAACCGCTTTTAAAACAAGTCTAGGTAAGCCACAAACCAAAGGCTTCACCAGACAAACACACAGAGTCAAAAGCCTCAGTACACAGGCGTAGAACAGTATATAAATGGACAAGATTAAAAACAGAAACAACTAAACGCAATGTCACAAACGTCAGCTGTAACCAAACGTCAGAGTCAAGCAGCAATGACAACACAAATAATCAAAACAAAATAGAAGTGTTAACGTCAAACAGACATTGACAACACAGTAAAACAGTCAAAACAAAAAAAAAAAAAAGTATAGTAAAAGCAAATGTCACAACACGGTAAAATAGTCAAAACAAAAATATAAAAAGCAAGTGTCAAACCCAACGCCAACGTCACTGTCACCACTGTGTCACTGTCACCCACAAACGTCACTGTCGCACAACACTTCGCGTCTCTTACGCACAACACTTCGCGTCTCTTTCGCACAAGTAGATAGGGACATACCCACCACCTCCCATGGCCCCACCGACATCTTGTCATATGGGCCGAAACGTCAAGGAGACGACTGCGGACATAGCACGCCTAGTTGGTTACACGTGCCATCACCGCAGCCGCTGCTTGACTTCTTGTTACAAATTCTCGACCAGTCCCTTGTCGCCTTTCTCCCCTTTCTGGGGCGGCGTTCTAGCTAGTCCACACTAGTGTGTATAGACAACACAAAACGGCTTCGCTGCTCGTCCTGGACCTAGCACTCTAGCCCGCTCCTGATCTCGTGCCATTTGTGTGCGAATTTCACAAGCCGCCGGAAATTCTCCTCCGAGGCGACGAGGTCACAGTAATGAACCGGGCCCTCCTCTACACGTGTGATCCCATCCATCATCTCACACCTTATCTCCTCATATAGGGGACACCGCCATAATATATGGTCCGGACACTCGTCCTCCTCCCCGCAGTAGCACATACTTCCCTCACACAACTTCATCTAATGCAGTCTCTTCCTAAAACATCCATGCCCAGTCAGGATCTGCGAGACTTGGTAGTCCGGCTCGACCCAAGTTGCCTTGAGTCTAGCCGTCACGTCCGGGAAGAATCGATAAAGTTCCCTACCCCGGTCCTCCGTTTCCCATCGCCGCTGCCAGTTGGCTACGGCATCGTTCTCGATCCCTCTTCTCCCTGCCCTGAACGCGTCCCGAGGCAAGTGCCAAATGTCATCAATCATGCCCGCACGGGCAACCTCGAGGTCAGCAGGGAGCACCCCCGCCAAAACTGGTAGGGCCGCGGTGCTGACAGACCGGTATGCCTTCGTCAGAAGGACGAGCGCGGATCTTTGGGTCCTCAACAACGCGCTCCTAACAACGTAAGTGCTCACGCACCTCCACCAGCACCCCGCTGCATAGGTGATTATAGCAACGTAAATGCCCTTGTACAAGACCTTAAGGGCCCTGTACCGGACACCCCAGGAGGAGGCGGAGACGCGCGACATCTTGCCTAGCCCCGCCGCAGCACGCTCGCCGATGGACTGAGCGTGTTCCCCGAACGAAAGACCTGCGTCGATTACCACACCCAAGACTTTAGTCGAGCGCACGCTCCTGACTGAAATCCCATTGAGCCGGACCGTGGGCGGGCGCTTGGACAACCCCCCAAGTGTCATCGAGTACGACTTTGAGGGAGAGAAGCCCAACCTATTCCGCACCCCCCACTCGGACATGAGTGCCATGGCGCACGAGGCAGAAGCCTCAATGCCGGCTCGAGAGTCCGACTCAATAAGGACCGTAACATCATCAGCGTACGCGACCACCTTCACGTCTGTCGGATACGGCAACCGAAGCAGATCGTCCAGAAGAAGGTTCCATAGCGGAGGGCCCACTACGGAACCCTGCGGACAGCCCATGGTTGTGACTTTCCACACGACCCCACTTCCAGCAAAAAGCCCGACACGTCGGTTGGTGAAGTACAACGCCAGCATCCTATAGATGTTTGGCGGGCACCCCACCGCCTTTGCCTTCAGCAGGATCATGGGCCACCACGCGTTGTCGAAGGCCCCAGATATGTCCAAAAAGATGGCCTGAACGTACTTACACCGGCTGTCAGCGACCGTGCCCAGAATATCATTAAGTGCTGAAAGAGTTGATTTACCTCGAGAAAACCCGTACTGGCATGACGACACACTCCGGGTGATCGCTGGAGCGCACCGCAACAAGACCCTTTCCAGGATTTTGCCCAGAACGGAGAGCAGGGTGATGGGCCGATATGCTTTAGGATCGGTAAGCGGCTTGTCATTGCCCTTCGGGATGACGATGAGCCTACCGTCCTTCCACACATCGGGGAAGATGCCCTCGACAACGCACTTACCGAGCATGTGCGTCAGTTCGGCACCGGCCGCTCGCCACACATGCCCGACAATGCGCGCCGAAATCCCATCGATTCCCGGGGCCGTGTTGGGCAGAGCCCTAACTATCTTCTCCAGGTCCTGAGCCGATAGAGGAGGCGCATCCCGACCCGACGGGATGCAGGCAGCCGCCAGGCGCACCTGCCGATGATGGGGCGAGTCCCTTAGTGGATCATCGTCCGGGCATAGGGCCCTTACGAGGCCGTCCATGGCGGTGCCCGCCTCCACGGCGAATCCCTCCGCAAGTCTGGTGCCACACACCACATTGGGTGGCGGCCTGAGTCTGCCACTGGCAGCGCGGTAGGCCAGGCCCCAGGGGTCCTGGTTCCCCGACTCAGCCAGTTTGCGGAAGAAGTCGAGCTGCGCCTTCTCCATCAGGAGTCTATAACTACTGCGGTACTCGTAGAATTCATGCCTCGCCTGCAATTCAATGTCCCCTTTTACCTTACGCACCGATTGCCAAGCTTTCCTCAACTTATTGTGCCTTTTACGCATGGCCTCCAACGAGGGAGACCACCACTCATACCCTTTCGCTTTCTTGTCATCCCCACATGTACCCAAGCATTCACCAGCAGTAAACGCGATGATACGCGTGAACTCCTTGCATACTACCGATGCAGGCTTTCCCCAGTCAATCGATCCCACACGCTCGTGGATCATCACCCGGAATCGGTCCCAGTCCACCCCGCGCTCCCGGAACCTCTTTGGCGACACCGACGGCTCTTCTATAGGAGCAGGCCCTCGTTCTCCCGTACCACATAGCCTGAAGGTAATCAGCCGATGGTCGCTGATGCTCGCATGCTCGTGGACCTGCCAGTCTGCGACGCTGATGTTTCGCGTACTAAAGGTCACGTCGATATTGGACTCGCCGTTGGTGGTGAAGAACGTCGACGGTTGATTGGGCTGGTTGTGTACCACCAGCCCCTGGCTTAATATAAAGCCCTCCGCTTCTTCTCTGCGCCGGGCCACTTCACGGCCACGACCCGACAGCTGCCTCGGCTCACAGTGCCACAGCGGTGAATGGGCGTTCGTGTCCGCGCCCACGAGCACGCGATGTCCCCGCAGATTTTCCAGTACTCTGGTAAGGTGCTCCAGGTGGGTCGAAATGTCCTCAGAGTACTGGAAGTAGGCGCTCACAAGGTGCACAGACGTACCTCTCCAGGCTATGTGGCACACGATGCAGTGGCTCGACGACAGATGGTGTAGCACCGCACACGTCACGTCGAGGCGCGCCAGGAAGACCCCCGCTTTGGGGCAGGGGCCCTCCGGCAGGATGAGTTGGCCGTGCGACGCAACAGATGGCTGGGGCGTGGAGAACGACTCTTGCACCAGCACCACGCCCAGCTCCAGGTCCTCCGCAATGGCGGGTAGCTCCGCGGTGGCCGCAGCCGAGCCCTGTAGGTTGAGCTGGCCAATCTTGAGAATGGAGTTATAATCCATAATTGGTACCATTTACCTGCCGTTGCTCAGCGTGTGCCCTGGCTGGGCAATCCCGCGACGCAGTGCGGTGGGAGTGAGCTCCCTTTCTCCCGAACCTCTTGCAGGTGGCGCAGCTGGGTGTCTGGGCCTTGCATTCCGCGTTCTTGTGTCCCTCTTCGCCACAATAGGGGATCGGACAAAAAAAAACTAATTAGTCCGTCAGATAGATTTCCAAAAATTATTGAACACGTATTTTTTATTTTTTCACGTAAACAAAAAATAAAGACGATACAGTGCTTCGAAAACTCGTGTGACGTCATATGATAGTACATTTTTGTACCTACAAGTGACATTTCAAGCCCCACTCCATGATCTTTGACGCGTTTTATCTTCGTCATTTTTTATTGATTTGATAAAACAAAAAACACGTATTCAATATTTTTCGATAATCTAACTCACGGACTAAACAGAATCATATTATTTTGACCCAGTCCGATCCCCTATTCCCGCACACCATGTTCTTCGCCCGGCAGTATTTTTCGGGGTGCCCGTAAAGTTGGCACCTGCTGCAACAGGTGACCCCCAAGTGATCCGTCACCTCTACTACGTCCCACCCTATGTAGAGGCGGCCCATATCCACGAGAGCCCGCCTGAGGTCACTTCGACAGCTGCAGATCCATTGAGAGCGGCCATTATGCCGATCTCTTTTGTAAATGAGCCGTAACGCGTCGGAGATCGTTTCACTCGTCCATTTCTCGTCCTGTTTAAAGTTTTGCTCTGAGATGTCCTGCACCACCTTCTCGAACTTGGCACCCTTGTCCACGCCTGTGAGGGCGATGAGCGGCTGCCGTGTCGCCGGTTCTGTCACCCGCAGAGAGGCCGGCACCGCTTCTCTTAGAGCCGCAGCTGCAGACTCAGAGGTCGTCTGAACGACAACGCCCGCGTTCCCAACCCGTCGGAAGGCGGCAATCTGCAAGCCCAGCTGTGACGGCTGTATAGCTGATTGCAGTACCCTTCTGGTGTCCTCGGCCGTTTTGATGGAGTCCCGCTGCTCCTCTGTGGGGTATATGGCCACCGCCGGGCCCAGGGGACGCGAAATCGGGACCGGAGCACTGCCCGACCCAAGCCGCAGTGCCGTCGCGAAGCTCTTCTTCAGCGGCGGTGTTGCCGCTGACTCTGCCCGCTGCAGCAGATGATGCACGTCCATTTGGTGAGGTATTCAGCTTCGATGTTTTTGATCGTACCGCCTCCATTATGCCTTTCGAGCTGCTGGTATGCAGATCAGCCAGGACCTCGACCGATGCTGTGGCCAGCTGGACCGGTGCTTCAGGGGCCGGTACTTCGGGGCGCGACGGGACGACTGGTGCCGCAGTTAATATGCCGCCGAACGGCGGCACCTCTTTCCTCTTTGAGGCCACTCGGCGACGCATCGCCGAGTAGTAGATAGGGACACTCCCTCCTACCTTCCCATGGCCCTATCAACCTTACGTTATACGAGCCGAAACGTGGGGCGGCTGCGGACATAGCGCTCTTGGCAATCTATGCAGTCCGCAGGCGCCCTGTTGTGTGTCCCTTTACAACTCTCCCTTAATAGGGCTTGTACACAACAACCACAATGTTGAGGTACTTCGCTGCACGTCAGTTCCATTGTCTGTTGTGCTGTGGCCTAGACATAGTGGGTCATAGCCACACTCCTCTCGATCGCATACGCTCTCGCCGGGCATTCCCGGGAGGCGGTCCGGTGACTCGCCGCGTCCTTCCTTCCAAAGCGCTTGCACGTAGCGCAGCACATGGAGCTCGACGTGCAATTCTCTCCGCGGTGGCCAGTAGCCCCGCAGCGCGAACACGTCACGTCCGCCGACCGACAGGAGCGCTCAGGGTGCCCGTATTGCTGGCATTTATTGCAGCAGGTGACGTCCACGTAGTCGGTTGCCTCAATAATAATAATAATATTCCACAACTATCACACAACGCCATCTAGTCCCAAGCTAAGCAGAGCTTGTGTTATGGGTACTAGACAACTGATAAACATACTTATATATTTCTAAATACATACATATTATAGATAAATTACACCCAGACACAGAACAAATGATCGTGCTCATCACACAAACATTTGTCCTGGGTGGGAATCGAACCCACGACCTCCGGCATAGCAGTTAGGGTCACTAACCACTAGACCAACAGGCCAGTCAAATAGCCTGCCATCCGATGTAGACCCGACCCTTAGCCAGGAGAGCCTCTCTGAATTCCGCCGTGCATGAGAATATGAAGGCGGTCGCCTGGGCCGATCCACGAGACCGGTTCTTCTTAAACGCGCCGGTCGCCTCCTTCTGTATGCGACTGAGGGGCCACTTTTCATCATCCTTAAAATTCTGCTCATGCAGGTCCCTGATGACTTCCTCAAAGGACGGGTCACCGTCCAGCCTATTGAGGCACACGAGCGGCAGCTTTCGCTTCGGTTCCGTAACCCTGAGCGTCGGGGGCATCGCTGCCCGAAGTCTGGTCGCCGATTCATCGCTGGTTGTCTGGACCAATACACCCGCGTTGCCCACCTTCCTAACTTTGGCAACTTGCACCCACAGCTTGGCCGTATCCACGCATTTTTTGAGCTCTGCCTTGGTCTCCTCCGCAGTCTTCAGCGCCTCATTTTCAACCGCAGGGTAGAATGCAAGGACCGGGCCAGGGGTGGACCGAATCCTCACCGGATCGGCATGTCTCGCCAGTTTTAGCTTAGAGGCATACGTTGCCGTTGGTGGTGCCCGCTCGCCCTCTCCTATCCATGCTTGTTGTACTTGTACTTAGGCCCGGCTTTCCGCCAGAGCCAAGCGCAAGGTAAGGTGGGTCACTACCGCACTCATGCGCTCCGTGAATGCGCCGATAGCCGCTACCTCATCCTTATTGAGCTTAGAGGTTTTGGACCTCACCGCTTCCATAATGCCTTTCGCACTGCCAGTGAAAAGGCCAGCCAGAACCTCGACCGACGCCGTCGCCAGCGGATCCACCTGGTCGCTCATCTTCTCCGGGTCTACGGGTTGGGCCAAGGGTTGAGGCACTGGTGGCGTATTGAGCAACGGGTCAATCGAGCAGTGGATGGGCTGCACTTCCTTCTTCTTTGCTAAGCGGCGGCGAATCGCCTCCTGCACCTCCTCCGGCGACGCCAAGTAACGCTTCTCGCCTGCCTGTAAGAGCGGCAGAGGCTCATCCATGAGGTTGGGCGGGGCGGGTGAAAACGATTGCGGCGGTGTGCGCGCAAGCGCCGCGCGGGGCGTGAAAAAGCCAGCACCCTCACGCCTTATTTCCTGGAGCGCCTTTAACTCATCCTGTTTCGCCGCAATGGATGTCTCAATTAGCTCCTTTTCGCGGACCTGCTCCGTTACGTCACGGGCAAAGACGGGATTTACGGACTCAGCGTCCTCGTCCATCGGCACCGTCGGCGCTGTTGCCCTCGTCGTCGTGGCCGCTTTTGGGTTGGCCTCCGCCATCCCGGCGGCACAGCAGCAGCAGCAGCTGTTCAGGGTTGCACCCAAACGCGTCCGTGTGTTAATTTGATCTTCAAATTAGCACAGAACAAAAACACAAAGTCCCAAATACACATTTACCAAGTGCGTTCGTGTATTAATTTACCTTTAAGTTAACACAGAACTAAAGTCAACAAGTTCAAATAACCACACACAAAATAGAATACACAACAGAAAATTTAAAGTCCAAATGTCAAAAGTAACACGGAACGTACTTACCGCTGAACACTAACTTACCTTACCGCAGCACCTTACCCGTCAATGTCAAACAACCAAACGTCACTGTCACCGAAAGAGCAAAACGTCAAAACAAAACGTCAATGTCACCGACAAAACGAAACGTAACTGTCATCATCAAAACAAAACGTCAATGTCACCAATATGACACATCGCTGTCAAACGCCACCGTCGCACTATGCATCTCACTCGCACAAATCTACACCCTCTCACTCGCGCACCGATTTGTATCGCCCACGTCAACTCTGTCTCACTCCAAAAGCAATATGGCCGCGGCCGCTTATGGAAAGTTCCCCGTGCGAAACAAGGAGCCACCGATAAATTGCACAGACCAATCACAACACAGCATTTTAAATGCACTAGCGCAGGTTAAAACACGTCCGTTCGCTACGAGCGCGCTCAACGAAGTCAATAATAGTAGATAGGGACATACCCACCACCTCCCATGGCCCCACCGACATCTTGTCATATGGGCCGAAACGTCAAGGAGACGACTGCGGACATAGCATAGTTGGTTACACGTGCCATCACCGCAGCCGCTGCTTGACTTCTTGTTACAAATTCTCGACCAGTCCCTTGTCGCCTTTCTCCCCTTTCTGGGGCGGCGTTCTAGCTAGTCCACACTAGTGTGTATAGACAACACAAAACGGCTTCGCTGCTCGTCCTGGACCTAGCACTCTAGCCCGCTCCTGATCTCGTGCCATTTGTGTGCGAATTTCACAAGCCGCCGGAAATTCTCCTCCGAGGCGACGAGGTCACAGTAATGAACCGGGCCCTCCTCTACACGTGTGATCCCATCCATCATCTCACACCTGATCTCCTCATATAGGGGACACCGCCATAATATATGGTCCTGACACTCGTCCTCCTCCCCGCAGTAGCACATACTTCCCTCACACAACTTCATCTCATGCAGTCTCTTCCTAAAACATCCATGCCCAGTCAGGATCTGCGAGACTTGGTAGTCCGGCTCGACCCAAGTTGCCTTGAGTCTAGCCGTCACGTCCGGGAAGAATCGATAAAGTTCCCTACCCCGGTCCTCCGTTTCCCATCGCCGCTGCCAGTTGGCTACGGCATCGTTCTCGATCCCTCTTCTCCCTGCCCTGAACGCGTCCCGAGGCAAGTGCCGAATGTCATCAATCATGCCCGCACGGGCAACCTCGAGGTCAGCAGGGAGCACCCCCGCCAAAACTGGTAGGGCCGCGGTGCTGACAGACCGGTATGCCTTCGTCAGAAGGACGAGCGCGGATCTTTGGGTCCTCAACAACGCGCTCCTAACAACGTAAGTGCTCACGCGCCTCTACCAGCACCCCGCTGCATAGGTGATTATAGCAACGTAAATGCCCTTGTAACAACGTAAATTAGGAGGAGAGGGCGCTGCTGTCAGCACAACAAAGTCGGCTCTGTATTGTTATCGTAATTTAAATTAATCTAGCGAAGAAAACCAAGTGAAAAGTAAACACAAGTGTTGATAATACAGTTATACAAAGACTAAACTAATAAGTGTTATCTGGTGCTTAGTGGAGAACAAGAAATTAAGAGATATATATCAGTGACAGTTACAGTTTTGTTTGTGAAGATTGGTTCGCGGATAAGAAAAATACTCAACTGTGGAATAATAATTCATCTAGAAGCTCTTGTTGACATTGAAAGTGTGCATATAAAACTCTTAAAAAGTGCATCTGTGGAAAACATAATAAATTATAACCTAACAATATCGCTGGGTCATGTAACAAAGAAAACGATTGATTGATAAATTTTGATAAAAGCGCCATCTATTGGACACTGTTAGAAACTCAAACCAATAGCCATCTGGCGAAAGCAAGCTAAACTATCAAAACAAACACAAGACAGCAAACTCAATCAATAGCTAAATCATCTGCTACGCACTAGAGGGCACTAAATTAAATACTCAACATGGAAGAAATAACAACATTGTTGAAGAAACTGCAAAATGATTTGTCACAACAAAGTACAGAAATAAAAAGTTTGAAAGAAGATATTTCGAAACCAATTAAAGTTTTGTGAAATTATGTCTAAAAATGAAGAATTAGAGGAAATTATTAACATTCAACAAAACACAATAGAAAAGCTGGAAAGACAAGTACGTATGAAGAATATTATTCTATTTGGGCTAGAAGAAAAAGAAAAAAGCTATGAAGACCTGGAAAAACGAATTATCATTATTTTCAATGAGCATCTCGACGCAGAATGCACCACCTATGATATAGAATCCGCCATAAGGTTGGGAAAGAAAGGAGAAAAATCAAGACCTATTAAAATAACATTCACAAAATTAAACATGAAAGTAACAATATTAAAAAGGAAAAAACAACTAGAACGAACCAGCTACTACTTAAAAGAAGATTTTTCGCCTCAACTCATTGAAAAGCGTAAAGAATTACAAAAAGAAGTGGACATAGCTAGAAGCCAGGGCACAAATGCTGTACTGAGATACGATAAAATTGTTTACTTAGAGCAGAGGAAAACATATCAAAACAAACAACACAACTCTAAAAGAAAACCATCGCGATCACCTGAGAACCAAACAACTTTAACACCATATCTACAAAATAAAGCATCACAGCCACAACGCACAATTAAAAAAACCAAAGTAGATATGAGAAACTATTTTACAACAAAAGAAACGGATATAAGTTCTTCTCCTACTCCTGGTTCAACCCAGACCAGGTGTGGTACCCAAAGTGAACAATAACAATCAGCAGGCCTCCCTCCTAAATACTATGTAAACCGCGAAACTAACCTTACCCTTCACTCTCCCAGCACGGCTGGTCCCCGTGGGAGCAGTAGACCAAAACCCTCCATCGAAAACAAAGTCAACTTAAGCAATAGAAAAGGAAAATACCTCTACATTGGCACATTGAATGTGAGATCGCTGATTGAACCGTCGAGATTTACCGAATTAGAATATGCTATAGCTAAACTAAACTGGAATGTAATTGGACTATCTGAAATAAAACTTGCCGGCAAG
This sequence comes from Diarsia dahlii, assembly GCA_949775195.1. Lineage (NCBI taxonomy): Eukaryota > Metazoa > Arthropoda > Insecta > Lepidoptera > Noctuidae > Diarsia > Diarsia dahlii. The sequence goes on along the minus strand of OX459192.1, from coordinate 11,519,710 downwards.
GAAATTATAGAAAATCAAGATTTTATCTTCATGTACTACGGACAAACCCATAACCGGAATGGTATTGGGTTTCTAATAAGAAAAGAATTGAAAAACTACATAAAAGACTTTGTACCAGTGTCCGATAGAGTAGCAAAGTTAAGTATACATATTGAAGATAATACACTTCATATTATCCAAGTGTATGCTCCAACAGAACAATCACCATTGGAAGACATAGATCAATTCTACGAGGATCTCAGAAAAGCGATGAAAAACACGAACAGGGACACACTGATCATGGGCGATTTCAATGCACAGATTGGTCTGCCCACTAATGATGATAAAGATGTTATGGGATCGTGGGGATACGGGAAACGGAGTCCAAGAGGTCAGATACTAATAAATTTTTGTTTTGAACATCAATTACACATTTCAAATACCTACTTCAAGAAGAACCCAAATCGTCGATGGACTTGGATACATCCAAATAGCGTTACACATAATGAAATTGACTACATATTAACAAAGAACATTAACAACATCCATAACGTCAATGTCATATCTACTACACATCCTACTGATCATAGACTGGTGCGTGCATCACTATTACTTCACAGCAAGCGGATTGCCTCAAGAAAACACTTTGGAAAGAACAACATTATCGATATTGCGCCTCCTGAGCAAGAGTATTTGAAAGAAGAATTTGCACAAGAAATCAAAAACATGGAATTCGTAAACATAAAGCACACTTACTCTACCTTAGTCACGAAAATTAAAACCAGTAAAGATAAATTAAAAAATCACAAAAAGTGCAATGAACCTGTTATCCAAGAAAACCTAGCAAGATTAATTAAGGAAAGAACTCTACTAAAAGAAAAGAAAAATAAAACTAGCATAGAAAAGAAACATTTATCGGCATTATACAAATTAATTAGAAAACAAATACAAAGAAAATCAAAAGAACGTAGATATAACATTATTGAATATGAATTAGAGAAATTTTCATCTGTCAAATGAGCATATAAAAGATTGGATTCCAGTAAGAAATGGATTACACAACTTACAAAACACAGACACCAAGTAACGGACAGAAATCATATATTAAAAATGGCGACAGAATTTTACACTAGATTATATGAACATACTGCCTCTCACGAAGACCAAATCCAATATATGGAGTCACTCGGTTCAGACAGTGTACCAGAATTTCTAGAGAACGAAATTAGCCACTCCATTCTGCAATTGAAAACGAAGAAAAGCCCTGGAGAAGATCTCATAACAAACGACATATTAAAAGCCATTCGAGAGCCATTAACACCTATTTTAACCAAAATATTCAATGAAATCTTGAAACAAGAGTCGATACCACCTGACTGGAATACGGCAATTATAACCTTACTCTACAAAAAAGGTGATCCAGGCCAAATGAACAACTACAGACCACTGAGTATGCTGCAGTCACTCTATAAATTATTTACAAGCCTAATACTAAAAAGGATCTCAAAGACCTTAGACGAAAACCAACCTAGAGAGCAAGCAGGATTCAGATCGGGCTTCTCTACAAGCGACCACATCTTTACAATAACGCAGATAATCGAGAAGTATAATGAACACAATAAAGAGCTCTACGTGGCCTTTGTAGACTACTCCAAGGCGTTTGACTCTATCTCCCATGAATCTCTATGGTGGTCTCTTTGTGAACAAGGAGTCCATACAAAGTACATAAACATTTTGAAAGAAATTTACAAGAACAGCAGAGCCATAATAAAACTGGAGAAAAAGGGAGAGCCATTTAAAATACAAAAAGGAGTCAGGCAGGGTGATCCCATCTCACCAAATTTATTCAACACCGTTCTAGAGAATGTTTTCAGACAACTTAACTGGTGCGATGTCGGTATCAAAATAAACGGCGAGTTTCTCAACCATCTCCGCTTTGCAGATGACATTATTCTGTTAAGTGAAACACATGCAGATCTTGAGCGCATGCTGGAGTCTCTAGATGAGGAGAGCCGAAAATGTGGTCTTCACATGAACGCTGAAAAAACTTGCCTGTTAACCAATAGCATTAGAGTACCTACGATGCTACAAGACACACCAATCGCATACGTGGATGACTGTGTTTATCTTGGGCAAAGTATTTCATTTATCAGACCGACAGAAAACGAAGTAGATCGTAGAATAAACAGTGCATGGAGAAGATATTGGTCGTTGAAAGAAGTATTTAAATCACGCATCCCGATTCGCCTGAAAAAGAAGGCTATGGACACCGTTATATTACCCACTCTATTATACGGTTGTCAAACTTGGACGTTAACAAAAGCAGTCACTTATAAACTTCAAGCCTTCCAACGAGCAATGGAGAGAAGTATGTTGGGAATTAAACTTCGAGACCGTAAAAGAAGCAAAGACATACGTCTATGCACTAAAATAATAGATGCCGTGGAATTAGCTTGCAATATAAAATGGCGTTGGGCAGGACACGTAGCAAGAGCGACAGACGGACGCTGGAGTGAGAGGGTTCTCCATTGGTACCCTCGCGATGCACCACGCACCCGAGGCAGACCCAGGCGTCGGTGGTGCGATGATATTGTGGCCGTGACCGGCCCCACCTGGACTAGAATAGCCCAAAACAGAGAGGAATGGCATAAGATGGAGGAGGCTTTCGCCCTTAAATGGGCACCCAATAATAATAATAATTGAACGAATGATTATGTAATATGTTGCAAATATAATGATTAATTGTTTTAATTTATTTATGTTGATTGAATTAATTAATATGGATTGAATTTGTTTATTTTGAATGAATGAGATGATTTATAATGTTTAAATTTATTTATTTTAGTTGATTTATTTATTTTGATTCAATTTATTTGTTTTGATTGCATTTATTTATTTTGATTTAGATTATTTATTTTGAATGAATTTTTGTTTTGATTGAAGTTATTTATTTTGATTGAATTTGTTTATTTACTTTGAATTTATTTGTTTTGATCGAATTTATTTAAGTCAGTAGAAAGAATCTATTTATTTGAACATGTATTTTGTTACGATAATTAATTACTGTTTAGGTGAACGTTCAATAGGGGATCGGACAAAAAAAAACTAATTAGTCCGTCAGATAGATTTCCAAAAAATAATGGACACGTATTTTTTCTTTTTTCACGTAAACTTAAAATGAAGACGATACAGTGCTTCGAAAACTCGTGTGACGTCATATGATAGTACATTTTGACGACACAAGTGACGTTTCAAGCCCCACTCCAAGATCTTTGACACGTTTTATCTTCGTCATTTTTTATTGATTTGATAAAACAAAAAACACGTATTCAATATTTTTTGATAATCTAACTTACGGACTAAACAGAATCATACTATTTTGACCCTGTCCGATCCCCTATTATTGCGCATGTATTTATTAGTTTTAAGAAAGAAATGATATTATAATTAAGATACTATGTAATGAATTTAAATGTAATCTTTGGGAAATAAAAGGCTTAAATAATAATAAATAATAATAATAAATGCCGGACACCCCGGGAGGAGGCGGAGACGCGCGACATCTTGCCTAGCCCCGCCGCAGCACGCTCGCCGATGGACTGAGCGTGTTCCCCGAACGAGAGACCTGCGTCGATTACCACACCCAAGACTTTAGTCGAGCGCACGCTCCTGACTGAGATCCCATTGAGCCGGACCGTGGGCGGGCGCTTGGACAACCCCCCCCTAAGTGTCATCGAGTACGACTTTGAGGGAGAGAAGCCCAACCTATTCCGCACTCCCCACTCGGACATGAGTGCCATGGCGCACGAGGCAGAAGCCTCAATGCCGGCTCGAGAGTCCGACTCAATGAGGACCGTAACATCATCAGCGTACGCGACCACCTTCACGCCTGTCGGATACGGCAACCGAAGCAGATCGTCCAGAAGAAGGTTCCACAGCGGAGGGCCCACTACGGAACCCTGCGGACAGCCCATGGTTGTGACTTTCCACACGACCCCACTTCCGGCAAAAAGCCCGACACGTCGGTTGGTGAAGTACGACGCCAGCATCCTATAGATGTTTGGCGGGCACCCCACCGCCTTTGCCTTCAGCAGGATCATGGGCCACCACGCGTTGTCGAAGGCCCCAGATATGTCCAAAAAGATGGCCTGAACGTACTTACACCGGCTGTCAGCGACCGTGCCCAGAATATCATTAAGTGCTGAAAGAGTTGATTTACCTCGAGAAAACCCGTACTGGCACGACAACACACTCCGGGTGATCGCTGGAGCGCACCGCAGCAAGACCCTTTCCAGGATTTTGCCCAGAACAGAGAGCAGGGTGAGGGGCCGATATGCTTTAGGATCGGTAAGCGGCTTGTCATTGCCCTTCGGGATGACGATGAGCCTACCGTCCTTCCACACATCGGGGAAGATGCCCTCGACAACGCACTTACCGAGCATGTGCGTCAGTTCGGCACCGGCCGCCCGCCACACATGCCCGACAATGCGCGCCGAAATCCCATCGATTCCCGGGGCCGTGTTGGGCAGAGCCCTAACTATCTTCTCCAGGTCCTGAGCCGATAGAGGAGGCGCATCCCGACCCGACGGGATGCAGGCAGCCGCCAGGCGCACCTGCCGATGATGGGGCGAGTCCCTTAGTGGATCATCGTCCGGGCATAGGGCCCTTACGAGGCCGTCCATGGCGGTGCCCGCCTCCACGGCGAATCCCTCCGCAAGTCTGGTGCCACACACCACATTGGGTGGCGGCCTGAGTCTGCCACTGGCAGCGCGGTAGGCCAGGCCCCAGGGGTCCTGGTTCCCCGACTCAGCCAGTTTGCGGAAGAAGTCGAGCTGCGCCTTCTCCATCAGGAGTCTATAACTACTGCGGCACTCGTGGAATTCATGCCTCGCCTGCAATTCAGTGTCCCCTTTTACCTTACGCACCGATTGCCAAGCTTTCCTCAACTTATTGTGTCTTTTACGCATGGCCTCCAACGAGGGAGACCACCACTCATACCCTTTCGCTTTCTTGTCATCCCCACATGTACCCAAGCATTCACCAGCAGTCCACGCGATGATACGCGTGAACTCCTTGCATACTACCGATGCAGGCTTCCCCCAGTCAATCGATCCCACACGCTCGTGGATCATCACCCGGAATCGGTCCCAGTCCACCCCGCGCTCCCGGAACCTCTTTGGCGACACCGACGGCTCTTCTATAGGAGCAGGCCCTCGTTCTCCCGTACCACATAGCCTGAAGGTAATCAGCCGATGGTCGCTGATGCTCGCATGCTCGTGGACCTGCCAGTCTGCGACGCTGATGTTTCGCGTACTAAAGGTCACGTCGATATTGGACTCGCCGTTGGTGGTGAAGAACGTCGACGGTTGATTGGGCTGGTTGTGTACCACCAGCCCCTGGCTTAGTATAAAGCCCTCCGCTTCTTCTCTGCGCCGGGCCACTTCACGGCCACGACCCGACAGCTGCCTCGGCTCACAGTGCCACAGCGGTGAATGGGCGTTCGTGTCCGCGCCCACGAGCACGCGATGTCCCCGCAGATTTTCCAGTACTCTGGTAAGGTGCTCCAGGTGGGTCGAAATGTCCTCAGAGTACTGGAAGTATAATAATAATATAATAATAATATTACACAACTATCACACAACGCCATCTAGTCCCAAGCTAAGCAGAGCTTGTGTTATGGGTACTAGACAACTGATAAACATACTTATATATTTCTAAATACATACATATTATAGATAAATTACACCCAGACACAGAACAAATGATCGTGCTCATCACACAAACATTTGTCCTGGGTGGGAATCGAACCCACGACCTCCGGCATGCAGTTAGGGTCACTAACCACTAGACCAACAGGCCAGTCACAAGGTGCACAGACGTACCTCTCCAGGCTATGTGGCACACGATGCAGTGGCTCGACGACAGATGGTGTAGCACCGCACACGTCACGTCGAGGCGCGCCAGGAAGACCCCCGCTTTGGGGCAGGGGCCCTCCGGCAGGATGAGTTGGCCGTGCGACGCAACAGATGGCTGGGGCGTGGAGAACGGCTCTTGCACCAGCACCACGCCCAGCCCCAGGTCCTCCGCAATGGCGGGTAGCTCCGCGGTGGCCGCAGCCGAGCCCTGTAGGTTGAGCTGGCCAATCTTGAGTATGGAGTTATAATCCATAATTGGTACCATTTACCTGCCGTTGCTCAGCGTGTGCCCTGGCTGGGCAATCCCGCGACGCAGTGCGGTGGGAGTGAGCTCCCTTTCTCCCGAACCTCTTGCAGGTGGCGCAGCTGGGTGTCTGGGCCTTGCATTCCGCGTTCTTGTGTCCCTCTTCGCCACAATTCCCGCACACCATGTTCTTCGCCCGGCAGTATTTTTCGGGGTGCCCGTAAAGTTGGCACCTGCTGCAACAGGTGACCCCCAAGTGATCCGTCACCTCTACTACGTCCCACCCTATGTAGAGGCGGCCCATATCCACGAGAGCCCGCCTGAGGTCACTTCGACAGCTGCAGATCCATTGAGAGCGGCCATTATGCCGATCTCTTTTGTAAATGAGCCGTAACGCGTCGGAGATCGTTTCACTCGTCCATTTCTCGTCCTGTTTAAAGTTTTGCTCTGAGATGTCCTGCACCACCTTCTCGAACTTGGCACCCTTGTCCACGCCTGTGAGGGCGATGAGCGGCTGCCGTGTCGCCGGTTCTGCCACCCGCAGAGAGGCCGGCACCGCTTCTCTTAGAGCCGCAGCTGCAGACTCAGAGGTCGTCTGAACGACAACGCCCGCGTTCCCAACCTGTCGTAAGGCGGCAATCTGCAAGCCCAGCTGTGACGGCTGTATAGCTGATTGCAGTACCCTTCTGGTGTCCTCGGCCGTTTTGATGGAGTCCCGCTGCTCCTCTGTGGGGTATATGGCCACCGCCGGGCCCAGGGGACGCGAAATCGGGACCGGAGCACTGCCCGACCCAAGCCGCAGTGCCGTCGCGAAGCTCTTCTTCAGCGGCGGTGTTGCCGCCGACTCTGCCTGCTGCAGCAGATGATGCTCGTCCATTTGGTGAGGTAGGCCCGTAGCGGCCCTAGCCTCGGCCGCCGCAAGGCGGAGCGCCAGGTGGGTGATGACGGCACCCATCCGCTCGGTGTGGGCGCCTATCGCTGCTACTTCGTCCTTATTCAGCTTCGATGTTTTTGATCGTACCGCCTCCATTATGCCTTTCGAGCTGCTGGTATGCAGATCAGCCAGGACCTCGACCGATGCTGTGGCCAGCTGGACCAGTGCTTCAGGGGCCGGTACTTCGGGGCGCGACGGGACGACTGGTGCCGCAGTTAATATGCCGCGTGCGCCCTTGCTGGACAATCCCTTGACGCAGTGCGGTGTGAATGAGCACCCTTCCTTCCAAATCGCCTGCAGGTGGCGCAGCTGGGTGTCTGGGCCTGGCACTCGGTGTTCTTGTGGCCCTCTTCGCCGCAGTTGCCACACACCATCGCCTTTGCCCGGCAGTACTTCTCTGGGTGCCCGTACAACTGGCACCTGTTGCAACATGTCACTCCTAGGTGGTCCGTCACCTCCACCACGTCCCAACCAATGTAGAGGCACCCCCTGTCCACCAGCACACGCCTAAGGTCGCTGCTGCAGTGGCAGATCCATCGCGATCTCCCGTTAACAGATTTACCCGTTTCATTGTTAATGATTTTCCACGTGGCTTTAACTTTATTATTAGAATTTTTAATGGTTTCGCTTAAGAATTTTGATTTTGCAATAATACAAACTTTTTTAAATAATTTGGAATAATTTTTAACATACTCTAGAAAAGTTGTATCAAACCTGTATTGTTTAAGACCATACAACTCGTATAATCGGGCTCGACTTTTGTAAATACCTGGTGTAGCCCATTGGTTGAAGCCAACAGAAGGTCCCTTAATGTTAATAGTTTTAGACTTAAAAATAGATTGGTATTCATTTTGCACAACATCAAAAAGGGCTTTATAAATTCCGTTAGGAGTCTCGTGCTCTACTATTGACGGTGTTACTTTAAGTGCTACATTATTTTTAAATTTATTGCAACGACTAGCTGTATGAGGCCAGCATTCTATTTTGCGCGGCTTTTCTTTTAATAGCATAGGGAAGCTAGCTATTAAACCACAGTGATCCGACGATAAGTCACTTAACACTAATTTGTCCTCGGCAACACAATCACTAAACATATTATCAAGGCAAGTTGATGAAGAAGCCGTGATCCTTGTTGGTTCAAAAAACAGGTTAACTAAATTAAATGATCTAAACAGATTGAGAAATCTGATACTTAATGGAGTAACATCTAAAATATTAACATTAAAATCTCCACATAAAATTATGGATTTATTACTTGATTTTAACTTATTAAGTGAATCCTCCATTACAGATTCGAAACGAGTAAAGTCCCCAGATGGGGGTCTATAAACACAAATAACTAAGTATCGCTCGAGTTCAACGCAGGACAACTCAATAGTGCGCTCAACTGAAAGATTAACTAAATCTAAACGTTGTTTACATTTTAATTTGTTTGATACAAGAATTAAAGATCCACCGCGAATAGCAGATTTTCTCACAAATGCGCTCTGTACGGTATAGAAATCATCATTGATAAATGCTACTTCATGTTCCTTCAACCAATGTTCAGTTAGACATAAAACCTGAACATCATGATTCTCCATAAACAAACTTAACTCTAATTCTTTGCCAGATAAACCCTGCATATTTTGATGAACAACATTCAACATATGCAGGCTACCTGTTGTCGCACCTAACAGTTTAAACTACAAGGTGTATCAATAAAAGTGTTAGTATCTGTATAAGTGTTAGTAAGAAAAGCAGTATTAGTATCACTACTAACAGAAAACGTTGGTAAACACATACCAGTGTCGTTGTGTATATTGTATGCTAAAAGGTTAGCAATACGTCGCTTAGAACTAGGTGGTAAAAACATCGAGAAGTTAGTGAGTCTGTAATCAGAAATAAATTGATTACAGTCAAAATACAAAATAGCGTCACTGTGACGACATGTCCTATTATAAATTAACAAATTTAAATCATAAATGTATCTATTTTGCTCAATGGACAAATATCGAGAATATGGCAAGGCACAGAAAATAAATCTACAATTAATGGTCTCATTGAGATGTAACATCAAATGGACACATTCAATGATGTCCTTTTTCCATACATTTAAACTATTCCCATATAATAAAATAACAGTAGAATTGGGATTTATTTTAGACAGTTTAATATGACTAATTAATTGGCTAACACTAGCACCGGGTAAACAATTATTTATGACATAGTGTGGTGAACATTGATTAAATAAGGTACCAAAACCTTAACCAAACTTATCAGAAAATAAATAAGTAGTATCTGTTAAAATATTATTATCATTACTTCTATCATCAATACTACTAACTGGCTGAGCCACTGAGGGGGCAGGTGACTGTTGCTGAGGCTGTGGAATAACAGTGCACGCACAGCTACAAGAAAGGTTATTGGTCAGAGACTCATACCTCTCCGCATTGTACGTGACCAGGTCCACCAGCTCATTGGCCTCCTGCATGCGCTTACTCAGGTCTTGTTGAGAAGCCTCATATTTACTAAAGATATCCTTTAGTGCATACTCCCTAACAAACAGCTCATCCTGAAGGTCTCTAGTGTCGGTCTCATACATTGACCTACATGACTCTAATTCACTGTTGCACTTCTTTAGATCTAGAATTAAATTTAGATTTTTTTGCCTTAGTTTTGTGTTTTTATTGTTAACTTTTAGGCGTTTCAAGAATTTTTTAATATTTCTAATTCGCTTATTAATTTTAATGTATTTTTTAATCTTATTATGACTAGTGAATATATTATTTTTACAGATAGTTTCATTAGTTAAGTCTATGGTTACAATTGGCTCAACACAAACAAGTCCTGACTGGCTACCGACCAACTCATCATAAAGACTGCAGGTGTTTGCAGACTCTTCACTGTCTCTAAGCGATTCTAAGTGAGATATTGAGTGTTGGGCCCTACTTAGTTCTTGTTCCAGTTCGGATATGCGACTCAACGCCTGATCGTAGGTGTCACTACAATGCTGGAAATTTGCAACAAGATCACGGAGGTGCTTGTGCTGGTCCAGTATGTCCACATGCTGTGTGTGTAGTTCTGCAAGCTCGTTCTTGAGTTGAGTATTTTTGTTCACCACTAACTCAATTTCTACTTCACTTTCTTCTCGTTCTCGCAGCAGTTTGTTGCACTCATTTCTAGAAGCATCCAGCTCCCTCAACGCTGCCTTCAGTTTGTCACTCATGTCACGAATTGTAGCTCCACGTGTCATCATATTGACTATTATCCACAAGTCAGACCTGAAATGTGACAGGAAACTGCTGAGTATGTGAAGAGAATTAAGTAATATACCAGTTGAGACTTGAGAAATTTAGAGGGGTTTTGAATTTTGAAAGAAGTAAAACAATTAAAAACAATAGAAAAGTTTTAGAAAAGATTATAAAAATATGGAGGTAGATTTAAGAGAGAAAAGAAAACTAAGAACTAAAGAAAAGTTATTTGATTGTCCAACATAAATTACAGTTAATACATTAAGGACAAGCTACTTGAACATTGATTTGATTATGTATTAGAATGACTATTTTGTTTTTAAATTGCAAATAATATGAGATTTTTGTGGGAATTTCTGAAATAATTATGAACCAAGTGGTTTACTTAAAATACAAATTATAATATTTATAGCATATTTGAAACACATTTTGTGTGTAGTAAAGTTTGCAGTGTATGTTTTGTATGGGGCAAGTGTTTTCGTCCTCGATTTTGCTTCCACAATTCGTCAAGCAAAATGAGACATAAACGTAGCCGGTGTGTACTGGACGTCGCTCAGAGCCCTGAGCAGTGTGTGTGTGATGTGTAATATATTAATAACACAGCAATAATTAGTAAATAAATCAAAACAAAATACTCCCCAGGTTTAAAGAATTCAAATCCACAGTTCAAACGTTGACAGCTCGTACATGAATTATTGAAATATCAATTGTTTTTGAGTTTTCACAATAAAACTGGTCACAAACACTACTTAAGACACTTAATACGTTGATTCTAATATAAATAATTGAATTTAAACAAACTAAACACAATAAAACAATAATTTTAAAATAAATTAGTTACGAGGTCGTTTTTTCACGACCTGTCGCTAGTGTTGCCAGCGCCAAAACTTAAAACCAGTTAGTCTGGAATTAAACGTCTTCGCGACCAGACTCCTGTCGTTTCTTTTTAAAAACCTTCGGCAGTGCCTCCGGGAGTTAACTGGCGCAGCCGGTAGGATATCCGCTGTCTTAACGCTGTGTTCGAGTACACAAAAATCGGTCTCGCGCGCGGCTTCGGGTATTCTCGAACCAAATAAATAAGTTTTCTACGCCTGGCGCCGAAGGTTCCTGTCCACGGCACGAGCAGCTCTACGGGGAGGATTACTATCCTGTCTCGTCTTTGTTAATTCCTGTGTTGCTCTGTGGGACTTATTGCATAACTTTTAAACTAAAATCGTTGAAAGTTATTTGACTTCTGCACAAAATTGGCAGGCCTATTTTTAAGTGAAATTTTATAATTTAAGTGTTAAAGTAAAAAAAAAATATATTAAATTGTTGATTAAAATGCCGGAAGAAGTCGGAGAATCTGTTCAAATAATCCCTAAAGATGTTTTAAGTTTAATTCCTAAGTTTGATGGTGACAAATGTATATTAAATTTGTTTATAAAGAAAAGTGAATATATTTTAAGTCACTTTAATGGCCCTAATAATGCTGCTCAGACAACATATAATTTCCATGCTATCACTAGTAGATTGTGTGGTAGAGCAGCGGCTCTATTAAGTGAAAGAGATGATATAAGTACATGGGACCAAATAAAATCTATTTTTATTCAACATTTTGGCGACCCCAGATCAGAAGACTGCGTGGCTATTGAGCTAGAAAATTTAAAAATTAAATCAAATGAAACTTATCTGGACTTTTGTAACCGAATTCAGCAAATACGCAGCACTCTGTTCTCCAAGGTCAATTTACTCGCTAGTGAGGAAATGAAAGCAGCAAAAATGGTGATTTACAATAACTTGTCTCTTAACGTGTTTTTATATAATCTACCAGAGGATTTAATTAGAATTGTAAGACTCAGAAATTGTACAAGTTTAGAAAGTGCGCTCAGTGTCGTCATGGAAGAGGTCAATTTTCAATTTCAATATAACGCAAGAAATAAAAGTAATTTAAAATCAGCCCAGCCTCCAATAAAACCTAATGTTCCAGCCTCAAATAATTTTGGTTATCCGGTCAACCAAAACTCAAAGTTTATAATTCCGCATTCGCCCCAAAATAATTTTAGATCTGGTTTCAATAACAACTATAGATTTGGCGTACCGAACCAAATTAATTCCAAACCGGGTGTGCAACAACCTCAACAAGGATTTAGACCTCAACTTAACAACGCACCGAATATACCCAATTTTAATCCACCAAACCAGCAATACAAATTCGGTATACCGCTGCAATATCAACCACAATGTGATTTACCCCAGCCACAAGTCGCTGACGTTTCTATGCGCACTGCCCGTCCCCTTCGAAATAATATGATTACAAATAACTCCGATTATGAGAATATGTTTTACTCGTACAATATTAATAATAATGAAACTGATGTGGTCCAAGACCAGGATTTTCAACCTGATTACGTAAACTGTTAAAATTGTATTGCTAACATAAAATAAACCTACTAGCGCCATCTATCGTAAAATATTATCGTTATATATATGTAATGTCACCTTCAGAACCAATAAATTAGTCGTGTCACTGCATTCAAGTAAACTGTCGTTTTATTAGGTTATGGGCCCAGTATGCCGTATAGTTAAATTTTAAGTATAGTTTTTGCTTTTATTCAACTTAGGCGCGGAATATAATAAAAAAAACGGCTGTGAGTGTCAGTGAATAAAATTAACGGAAATGGCTACAAATTCTTTCTTGACCAGCATTCCAAAGCTGAAAGGTCGGGAGAATTATGACGAGTGGGCATTTGCGGCGGAGAATTTGCTAATTCTAGAGGGTGTGGCTGATTGTATAAAGCAAGAAAACCCAGCAGCAACCGCTTCAGCAACCGCAGTAGCAGAAGATGCCAAAGCTAAAGCCAAGTTAATTTTGACAATAGATCCATCATTGTATGTTCACATTAAGGAAGCTAAAAGTACGAAGGATTTGTGGCAGAAATTGAAGTCGATGTTTGATGATTCTGGTTTTTCAAGGAGAATCACATTGTTACGCAATCTCATATCAATTCGCCTAGACGGTTGCGACTCAATGACTACCTACATCACTCAAATAATCGAGACGGCCCAAAAATTAGCAGGTACAGGATTTCCAGTGAATGATGAGTGGATCGGATGTTTATTGTTGGCTGGTTTACCTGATAAATATTTCCCAATGATTATGGCCATTGAACATTCCGGTATCGCCATTACAGCTGACGTGGTAAAAACGAAATTGATTGACCTGTCAGATGACAGTTCGGAGACCGGAAATGCGTTTTTCAACAGAGGGCGGCACTATCGTCAACAGCGCAAGGTTGGCAATGGAAACGAGAAGAATGACAGCTCTCGTAGCAACAATGGCGCCGGTACATCGAATTCGAACAAAAAGAAAACAGATAAACAGAAAATAAAATGCTATAAGTGCAAAGAATTCGGGCATTATAAATCTCAGTGCACCAAGGAACAAAACCAGCAACAAGAAATTAAGACGACGAACGCTTTTTCTGCAGTCTTCTTGAGTGGAAATTATTGTAAAAACGACTTTTACATAGACAGCGGTGCCAGTGTTCATTTGACGCCAGATGTAAACATTGTGAAAAATCCATGTTTTTCACCTCGAATAAAGGAGATAATAGCAGCAAACAAAAGTGCTATGCCTGTAATATGCTCTGGTGATGTAAATATAATTACAAAAACCACAAATGGTTGCAGATATGATGTGACTTTAAAGGATGTTTCATGTGTTCCTAACCTCTCGACAAATTTAATTTCTATCAGTCAGTTGATCAAAAACGGCAACAGTGTGCAATTCAAAAACAATTGCTGTCATATTTATAATCAAGAAAACAGTTTGGTTGGAATTGCAGATGAAATGAATGGTGTTTACAAGTTGAGGTTAGAAAGCAAGCAGTGTTTGTTTACATCTCCTGAAGATACTAGTAGTGAAGTTTGGCACAGGAGAATGGGTCATTTGAACATGAATGATTTAAAAAGGATGAGAGATGGAGCAGTCACGGGTATTTCATACTCAGATAAGTCAGAGATCAACAAAAGTACATGCACAGTATGTTGTGAAGGAAAGCAGTCGCGCTTGCCATTTGGTCATGCAGGAACAAGGAGCAGCAAGCCTTTGGATGTTATCCATGCTGATGTTTGTGGACCAATGGAGATAACTTCAATCGGTGGATCAAGGTACTTTCTTACATTTGTTGACGACTTTACCCGTATGGCTTTTGTTTATTTTCTCAAAGCAAAAAGTGAAGTTTTCAAGTACTATAAAGAGTTCAAGTCGTTGGTAGAAAACCAACAGAATGCAAAAATAAAAAAATTTCGGACAGATAATGGCTTAGAGTTCTGTAGTAATGAGTTTGAAGATTATTTAAAAGCTGCAGGTATTCTTCATCAAAAGACGAATGCCTACACTCCTGAACAGAATGGCATGAGCGAGCGTATCAATAGAACTATTGTTGAAAGAGCCCGTTGCTTATTATTTGATGCTGGGTTAGATAAAAAGTTTTGGGCGGAAGCAACAAATACTGCCGTCTATCTCAGAAACAGATCCATTGCATCAGGATTAGATAATGAAACGCCATATGAACTGTGGACGAAACAGAAACCAGATTTAAGTCATATCCGTATATTCGGTAGTCGGATAATGGTTCATATTCCAAAGCAAAAGAGGCTTAAATGGGATTCTAAATCAATGATGCATATCCTAGTTGGTTTTGCAGAGAATGTGAAAGGTTACAGAGTATATGATCCTGTAAAGCGTAATATAACAACAAGTAGAGATGTTATAGTACATGAGAATACTGAAAGGAAGAATATTCCTTTCAGTATTCTCATGTACTATAATTAATTTGAATGTATTATAAGAAACGACGCATTGCACTCCTACGCTACAGTCACAATCACAAGGCATAATAACTTGTGAAAGTACTGCAGTTGCCAGTTCCCTAACGTAGATCTCATGAAGAAGAACGGGCAAGAAACTCCATGGACACTCTTTTAAATCAGAATTTGTTACAAAATCTTGGTACATTATATCATTCATGTTGAGATGGTATATTATGTGAGAACTATGTAGCAAGACGTGCAAGTTAAGAGCGTCCAGAGTAAAAAGATATAAAAAACAAATCAAAGAAAAATATATAAACCATGGCAGCTAAGAGATGACCAGTCTCCACTGACAGCGCCCGTTCACGAACATGACGCATGGATCAGCACCATCTAACTCAACCATTTTGAAGGGAACTAAATGATCCGACACACCCGCCACCATCAGCGAGACATTTGGGTGAGCAACATCTTGTCATATGGGCCGAAACGTCAAGGAGACGACTGCGGACATAGCACGCCTAGTTGGTTACACGTGCCATCACCGCAGCCGCTGCTTGACTCCTTGTTACAAATTCTCGACCAGTCCCTTGTCGCCTTTCTCCCCTTTCTGGGGCGGCAATCTAGCCCGTCACACACGATGTGTGAAAACACCACAACACGGCTTCGCTGCCCGTCCTAGGCCTAGCGCTCTAGCCCGCTCCTGATATCATGCCATTTATGTGCGAATTTTACAAGCCGCCGGAAATTCTCCTCCGAGGCGACGAGGTCACAGTAATTAACCGAGCCCTCCTCCACACGTGTGATCCCATCCATCATCTCACACCTGATCTCCTCATATAGGGGACACAGCCATAATATATGGTCCTGACACTCGTCCTCCTCCCCGCAGTAGCACATACTTCCCTCACACAACTTCATCTCATGCAGTCTCTTCCTAAAGCATCCATGCCCAGTCAGGATCTGCGAGACTTGGTAGTCCGGCTCGACCCAAGTTGCCTTGAGTCTAGCCGTCACGTCCGGGAAGAATCGATAAAGTTCCCTACCCCGGTCCTCTCATGCCCGCACGGGCAACCTCGAGGTCAGCAGGGAGCACCCCCGCCAAAACTGGTAGGGCCGCGGTGCTGACCGACCGGTATGCCTTCGTCAGAAGGACGAGCGCGGATCTTTGGGTCCTCAACAACGCGCTCCTAACAACGTAAGTGCTCACGCGCCTCCACCAGCACCCCGCTGCATAGGTGATGATAGCAACGTAAATGCCCTTGTAAAGGACCTTAAGGGCCCTGTACCGGACACCCCAGGAGGAGGCGGAGACCCGTGACATCTTGCCTAGCCCCGCCGCAGCACGCTCGCCGATGGACTGAGCGTGTTCCCCGAACGAGAGACCTGCGTCGATTACCACACCCAAGACTTTAGTCGAGCGCACGCTCCTGACTGAGATCCCATTGAGCCGGACCGTGGGCGGGCGCTTGGACAACCCTCCCCTAAGTGTCATCGAGTACGACTTTGAGGGAGAGAAGCCCAACCTATTCCGCACCCCCCACTCAGACATGAGTGCCATGGCGCACGAGGCAGAAGCCTCAATGCCGGCTCGAGAGTCCGACTCAATGAGGACCGTAACATCATCAGCGTACGCGACCACCTTCACGCCTGTAGGATACGGCAACCGAAGCAGGTCGTCCAGTAGAAGGTTCCATAGCGGAGGGCCCACTACGGAACCCTGCGGACAGCCCATAGTTGTTACCTTCCACACGACCCCACTTCCGGCAAAAAGCCCGACACGTCGGTTGGTGAAGTACGACGCCAGCATCCTGTAGATGTTTGGCGGGCACCCCACCGCCTTTGCCTTCAGCAGGATCATGGGCCACCACGCGTTGTCGAAGGCCCCAGATATGTCTAAAAATATGGCCTGAACGTACTTACACCGGCTGTCAGCGACCGTGCCCAGAATATCGTTAAGTGCTGATAGAGTTGATTTACCTCGAGAAAACCCGTACTGGCATGACGACACACTCTGGGTGATCGCTGGAGCGCACCGCATCAAGACCCTTTCCAAGATTTTGCCCAGAACAGAGAGCAAGGTGATGGGCCGATATGCTTTAGGATCGGTAAGCGGCTTGTCATTACCCTTCGGGATGACGATGAGCCTACCGTCCTTCCACACATCGGGGAAGATGCCCTCGACAACGCACTTACCGAGCATGTGCGTCAGTTCGGCACCGGCCGCCCGCCACACATGCCCGACAATGCGCGCCGAAATCCCATCGATTCCCGGGGCCGTGTTGGGCAGCGCCCTAACTATCTCCTCCAGGTCCTGAGCCGACAGAGGAGGCGCATCCCGACCCGACGGGATGCAGGCAGCCGCCAGGCGCACCTGCCGATGATGGGGCGAGTCCCTTAGTGGATCATCGTCCGGGCATAGGGCCCTTACGAGGCCGTCCATGGCGGCGCCCGCCTCCACGGCGAATCCCTCCGCAAGTCTGGTGCCACACACCACATTGGGTGGCGGCCTGAGTCTGCCACTGGCAGCGCGGTAGGCCAGGCCCCAGGAGTCCTGGTTCCCCAACTCAGCCAGTTTGCGGAAGAAGTCGAGCTGCGCCTTCTCCATCAGGAGTCTATAACCACTGCGGCACTCATGAAATTCATGCCTCGCCTGCAATTCAATGGCCCCTTTTACCTTTCGCACCGATTGCCAAGCTTTCCTCAACCTATTGTGCCTTTTACGCATGGCCTCCAGCGAGGGTGACCACCACTCATACCCTTTCGCTTTCTTGTCACCCCCACATGTACCCAAGCATTCACCAGCAGTCCACGCGATGATTCGCGTGAACTCCTTGCATACTACCGATGCAGGCTTCCTCCAGTCAATCGCTCCCACCCGCTCGTGGATCATCACCCGGAATCGGTCCCAGTCCACCCCGCGCTCCCGGAACCTCTTCGGTGACACCGACGGCTCCTCTATAGAAGCGGGCCCTCGTTCTCCCGTACCACATAGCCTGAAGGTAATCAGCCGATGGTCGCTGATGCTCGCATGCTCGTGGACCTGCCAGTCTGCGTTGCTGACACTTCTGGTACTAAATGTTACGTCTATGTTTGACTCCCCGTTGATGGTCGAAAATGTCGACGGTTGGTTGGGCTGGTTATGTACAACCAGCCCCTGGCTTAATATGAAGCCTTCCGCTTCCTCTCTACGCCGGGCCACTTCGCGGCCACGGCCCGACAGCTGTCTTGGCTCGCAGTGCCACAACGGTGAGTGGGCATTCGTGTCCGCGCCCACGAGCACGCGATGTCCCCGCAGATTTTCCAGTACTCTGGTAAGGTGCTCCAGGTGGGTCGAAATGTCCTCAGAGTACTGGAAGTAGGCGCTAACTAGGTGCACCGACGTACCTCTCCAGGCTCTGTGGCACACGATGCAGTGGCTTGACGACAGGTGGTGTAGCACCGCACACGTCACGTCGAGGCGCGCCAGGAAGACCCCCGCTTTGGGGCAGGGGCCCTCCGGCAGGATGAGTTGGCCGTGCGACGCAACAGATGGCTGGGGCGTGGAAAACGGCTCTTGCACCAGCACCACGCCCAGCCCCAGGTCCTCCGCAATGGCCGGTAGCTCTGCGGTGGCCGCCGCCGAGCCCTGCAGATTAAGCTGGCCCACCTTGATTTCGGAGTTATAGGCCATAATTGGTTCCGTTTACCTGCCGTTGCTCAGCGTGTGCCCTGGCTGGGCAATCCCGCGACGCAGTGCGGTGGGAGTGAGCACCTTTCCTCCCGAACCTCTTGCAGGTGGCGCAGCTGGGTGTCTGGGCCTTACACTCCACGTTCTTATGGCCCTCCTCGCCACAATTCCCGCACACCATATTCTTCGCCCGGCAGTATTTCTCGGGGTGCCCGAAGAGTTGGCACCTGCTGCAGCAGGTGACCCCCAGGTGATCAGTCACCTCCACGACGTCCCAACCTATGTAGAGGCGGCCCATGTCGACGAGAGCCGTAGATAGGGACAATGATAATATGTCATGATTGTATTTGTTGGTCTTGCCGATGACGAAGTCGAATACGAATGAGCTATGTTGGAAGCATCAAACTTTTTAACGGGACCACGCCTGCGTAGCTTCTTCGTTTGTTTGGCTGTAAACGGTGTGCCAGTCGCGTCTTTCTGGGACACTTTTAAAAATCAACTCAGTGAAGATATTTCACATAGGTTAGGTGGTGATGCGGACACCGAAAGAGTACACACTTTGTGTCTCATTCAAATAAATAGGTTGCTTCGGAAACACGGATCCACGTTGAAACAACACGGTTTGCCAGAAATCGAAGATACCACTACCGAGTTAGGCAGGGAACGCGTAGAACACAACCACGAATCATTGGAACATTTTGCAGACGAGTGGATTCCTCGCTTGTCTCGAGAGCAAAAATATATTTTTGATTACGTTTTAAAACTTTGTAACGATACTGATTTCCGTGACATTAATGATACCGCGATTTTCGTTGATGGTCCCGCGGGTACCGGTAAATCGTTATTGTTAAAAGTTATTTCTGCTTACGTACGCGGTAACTTAAACGGAGTAGTTCTATGTACTGCGAGTTCTGCCATCGCGGCGCAAAACTACGAATTCATTCTACGAAAAATACGAATTCAGATATAATATAATAATAATAATATAATTTAGGTGTTATTGAAATTGTATCAGAATTAGATGACTTGATTGACTTTGTTTTCCCCGTTCTAAATACAGAACCGTGTGCTGGCATACACAGAGCAATTTTATGCACATGAAACGACGCCGTTCGAGAAATAAATAACTCAATACTCGATCGGTTAGATGGAGAAACACTGCATTTCTACTCCATCGATAAAGTCAAAAATGTAAATGCAGACGAATTATTTTTAGGGCCAGGTGCACTTAACAGAATGCAACCAAGAGGTATTCCAAAGCACGATCTTAAGCTCAAAATAGGATGTATTTGTATGATCATGCGTAATCTCAATTTTAACGACGGATTGGTAAACGGAACTAAAGTAATTGTAACAGGTACGTCGCCGCGATTAATTACAGTTCAAAAATCGTAGGGTACAGATGAATATTTAATTCCGCGTATTATTTTTAAGGGTCCTATTGATCCCAAAAGTCCATTTGAAATGTGCCGCCGTCAATTTCCTTTACAGTTGTCTTACGCGATGACTATTCACAAAAGTCAGGGCCAAACCCTGAGCCGGGTCGGAGTAGATCTCAGGTCGGATATGTTTAGTCACGGGCAATAAAATTGTACGTCGCGCTAGGTCGAGCAACCAAAAAAGAAAACGTAAAAAATTTAATTCATAAAGATCGGGTTTTAGATGGCAAACCGTACGCGAAAAATGTAATAATACCGGAGCTCCTTTAAATTAATTCATGTACAATCAATATAAATCAGTAAAAATAAATTTAGAACTGCCTGAATAAGTCTAAAACTGTTTACCTCTGATCTTCGTAGGCAAATCAATTAAGTTAATCTTTAAATCATGTTGACATTGCTATTCAATGAGCGTTTTGTAATGGCATGTACTAAATCGTGATAGTATTTTTCAATTAACTCATAGCATTCATGGTCGCTACACGATGGCCCCTTACACTCTTTACGATATGTGTCAATGTTAATATAGTACAAATATTCGTCACTTAAACGACTGTACTCAGAAAGTTGCTGATTATTTCTGTTGTTAAGTGATATTGTATTCTTAATCGGCTGTTGAGTAACAATCTTACGACTTATAACATTAAAATCACATTCAATTACAAGTGGAAAATGATCTGACCAATTCACTTCATTCAGAACATAAACATTAGAAATAGTGTCCCAACCAGCAGACGTCACTACACAATGATCCAGCCGGCTTGTTGTACCATGGGCGTCACTGAGAAATGTATAGGTGCCTGATGACTCACCTAAGTACTGAATGTCCGCACAAGTCCACTTTTGGTCTTTTCAGTACCTTAACAAGTCCAGTCCAAACCTGCTGCCAATGTTTGCATTATAGTCACCCAACATGAACACACACTCATCATTACAGTCCTGAATTATCGAATCTATCACACCTAGACACTCGGTAAACAACGGTAGATTATCCATACAGTCGGTAGGCATATACACTGACATAACCACAGCACACCGATCCGGTAGATGTACGCGCACAGCGACTACACGATTTGATTCACAGTGTATTGGAACCACCTTCTGGAATAAACTTCTCCGCCACAGGATAGCAACGCCTCCATAGGGTCTTCCTCGTATAGGCCCCGCTGTAGTATCCATCGCGGACACGCCATAGTACATGAAGTCTGAGTGTACTTGACTGAGAAAGTCAATGTCGTCCGGTAGCAACCAGGTTTCTTGAAGCGATACAATGTCATACTTATTACATAACTCCTTTACCTAATTCATACTTCTTTTAATACTTTTGCAATTAAAAGTCGTCGTTTTATAGATGTAGATTCTGGCGTGATTCTACCGTAGTCCTGGGTTGGCTTTCTACTCCTTCAAACCAATTAAAGCCTTTCATTAGGCACAGAGTCAACTAAATACAGGAAAGTACATGTGATCATACCTGGAGCTACGTACCGTCGAAGGACAACCCGGCCGGCGGATCTTGTTTCCCGTGGTCTGAGCGCTGACGTTCTCATTAACGATCCTCTGTGGTGGTCTGGACCCTCATTTTTACAGCATAGTGAAAATGAGTGGCCCAGCATGCCAAACACCGGGAAAGATAATCTGCCGGAAGTAGTGACTCATCTTATTAGTGGTGATAGCAACAGTCATTCATTAAGTAGTTATCATACAAACATTCCCATTAATTCATCAATCATTCACGATTTATTAGTAAAGTATTCTAGTTTAATAAAAAATTCAAAATATATTTACATACGTACAATTTATGTTTTACATTGTAAATAAAAATAAATTGCAAGGTCACAGAACTTGAAAATTCATTAAATTTAATTATACATTATTCACAGCTTGAAATGTTTCCTGAAGAGTATAATTTGTTAAAGCCTGGACAAAAATTACCACGCAAAAGTAGATTGCTTCCTCTGACACCGTTCATTGACAATCATAACCTCATTCGCGTGGGCGGGAGGCTCGATAACCCCCCCTACGATTTCAATGTAAAACATCCTATTGTTTTATGTAGTAAGCACGTACTTACTAAACTCATATTTCAAATGCAACATTTAAAGCTTGCGCACGCTGGTCCACAGTTGTTATTGTCATATATACGACAAACTTATTGACCTCTAGGTGGCAGAAACTTGTCTAGGTTTGTCGTTAATAAATGTCTTAAGTGTTTCAGACATAAGGCTCAGAACATACAGCCTATAATGGGTCAACTACCAAGTTCAAGAACCAATCTTGAGTTTCCATTTTTGAATAGTTACGTTGACTACGCTGGGCCAGTATTGATAGCCAATCGTAAAGGCCGAGGATGCAAACTAAATCTTACATGTGCATCATTGATTGCTCGGCAGTAAAAGCCGTACATTTGGAGCTCGTCACCGACCTCGCCACTGAGGCCTACATGGCCGCTCTAAATCGTTTCGTGGCGCGTCGTGGCAAGCCACGAAGCATCACGTCCGATAACGGGACTAACTTCGTAGGTGCGTCAAATGAGATGTGTAGGTTCTTACAATCATCAAATGTTGCATCTGAAATGGCACAGGAGGGTATCGAATTTATTTTCACGCCAGCTTACAGCCCTCACTTTAATTCAGTAGCTGAAGCTAATGTGAATTGTATTTTTATACTAATAAGGATTATAACATTACATTGATTAGGATAGAAATAGATTATAGTGGAATAACGTAAAAAAATTCGAACAACAAATGGAATACCAAGAACGAAGAAATGTGGGTATATTTATGGATTCATAATACAGTGACCTACTTTCTGCCCGTTTTGGAAGAACATTGGTTAAAATTGAGCGTATATCCATACTATATGGTAGTAACATCAATTCGACTATCATGACATATAGACGATACGAGGAATAGGGACCAACTAGTACAGCCAGGTTTCAGGCTAGCTAAAGTAGACTCATCTTTCATGGGGTACTGTTTAAAATGTTACAATAAAATACCCCCTCACATTCTTCAACTGAGTGAGACGAAATTTAAAACTTGTGTAAAACGCACACTATGTAGGCAGGCATACTATAAGTTGGGGGATTACATTGATGATAAAAATGCTTGGCTCAATGCTGGTCCTGCTCCACAACCTTAGGGGCAAATAAATCGACTACCATGTGAAGTTAGTGTAGAGGCTACAGAAGATTGTAAAAATATCTTTGCATTGTATAGATTCAATGTCTTAATATTGTATAATTGCATGGCACATGTGTGAGTACTATGTACTATAAAGCCACTTTTTACATTTTAAATTTAGTTTATTTTAGTGACGTTGCCCTGGTGGCTGGGAGAATGTCATGCTCACTCAAATGTCTCGCTGATGGTGGCGGGTGTGTCGGATCATATGGTTCCCTTCAAAATGGTTGAGTTAGATGGTGCTGATCCATGCGTCATGTTCGTGAACGGGCGCTGTCAGTGGAGACTGGTCATCTCTTAGCTGCCATGGTTTATATATTTTTCTTTGATTTGTTTTTTATATCTTTTTACTCTGGACGCTCTTAACTTGCACGTCTTGCTACATAGTTCTCACATAATATACCATCTCAACATGAATGATGTAATGTACCAAGATTTTGTAACAAATTCTGATTTAAAAGAGTGTCCATGGAGTTTCTTGCCCGTTCTTCTTCATGAGATCTACGTTAGGGAACTGGCAACTGCAGTACTTTCACAAGTTATTATGCCTTGTGATTGTGACTGTAGCGTAGGAGTGCAATGCGTCGTTTCGGGAGTTGCTGCGTCGGGCTGCGCGGCGCCGGATGTTACCGGCGGCGAATGCTGTGGGTGCGGGGGCGCGCGGCGGCGTGTGCCGTGGCGGCGGGTGTGCGGGGCTCCGGGTCGCGGGGCGGCGGTTGCACGTTGCGGTGTGCATTCGTTGTTCTGTGTTTCGGGGTCTCGAGCATTCGTTGTTGCGGTTTGCGTCGCTGCGTGCTTTCGTGCTAACAGTGTTCGTTGTTGCGGGCATTCGGTGGCGTGGCTTTCGGAATGACGTATTGCACTCGTAGTTTCGTTCTTCTTCCGTCCTTCTGACATTCAAAAGTGCCTGTAATGGCTTAATTGAAATAAAATATTTGAGTTTGAGTTTTGAGTTTGAGTTTGAAAGGTCCACCAAAGGACGCCGGGTACGAATGGTGGGGTCCGGAGCTTGAGAAGCTTCGGAAATCCAACTGTAAGGCGAGGTGTAAATGGCAGGGATCGCGAAAAGACGGGGGACCGAGAGAAGAGATATCGAAAGGCAATGAAGGAGGCGGAGCTTGGACACTTCAGGTTGATTGCCGAATCGGGAAACGCGGATTCGTGGGGGCTGGCCTACCGCGCCGCCAGCGGCAGGCTAAGGCCACCTCCCCGGGTCATCAATGGTATTGCGCTGGCGGAGGGCTTTTCATGCATTATGGGCGTTGCGGCGACGGGCCTCCTGCGGGTGTTGTGCCCGGACGATGACTCGTCTCGGGACACGCCGTATCACAGGCAGATCCGTGTCGCCGCCTCGCTCATCCCGTCAGGCCAGGCTGCGCCTCCTCTGTCGCGTGACAATCTGGGCGGCATCGTTAGGAGCCTTTCGAACACGGCACCGGGCTTGGACGGAATCAGCGCGCGAATCGTTAAGAATGTGTGGAAAGTCGTCCCCGCGGAAGTAACCGCGGTGTACGGCAAGTGTGTGTTGGAGGGTGTGTTTCCGGATGTGTGGAAGAAGGGCCGGCTGCTTGTCTTGCCTAAGGGCAATGGCAAGCCGCTGACCGACCCCAAGGCCTACAGACCTATTACGCTACTGCCTGTGCTTGGGAAAATACTAGAACGGGTCATTTTACAATGCGCTCCTATGATCGGCAACCAGATCTCCGCTGCCCAGCACGGGTTTTCTCGGGGTAAGTCAACCGTCACGGCGCTCAATGATATCCTGCGCGCCGCGAGGGAGGGCTCGGGCAAGTATGTGCAGGCCATATTCTTGGACATTTCGGGCGCCTTTGACAACGCCTGGTGGCCGATGATCCTGACGAAAGTCAAGCGGGGGGGGTGTCCGCCCAACATCTTTGAGATGCTGGCTGACTACTTCACCCGCCGGCGAGTCGGGTTATTCATCGGAAACCGGGTGGAGTGGAAGGTGTTCACGATGGGCTGTCCCCAAGGATCCGTTCTTGGTCCACCTATATGGAATCTGTTGTTGGACGACCTGCTTCGATTGCCGCTACCGGACGGCGTCCGTATGGTCGCGTACGCGGACGATGTGACCATCCTGATTGAGTCCCAGTCCCGCTCGGGGATTGAGGCGGCGGCCAGGGTAACACTGGACCGTAACAGACTGGGATTCTCCCCTGCTAAATCATCCACGATGACGATCAGGGGAAAATTCCAGCGGCCCCCCACTGTCAAGCTCGCCGGGGATTCGGTCAGGAGTGTCACCTCGACGATGGTTCTGGGGGTGGTACTCGATGCGGGCTTGTCCTTCACGCTGCATGCGACGTCGATAGGGTAACGCGCGGCCAAATGCTTCGGAAAGGTGTCAAGAGTGTCGGCATCTTCCTGGGGCATCCGATATCCCGGACTGCGCGTCCTCTACAGGGGCACTTTCGTAGCCACGGTGACGTATGCGGCTGCTTGTTGGTACAAAAGAGCGGCACTCCACGTTGTTCGCAGCGCGTTGCTCAGGTGCCAGAGGCCAAGCCTGATACTGTTGACGAAGGCGTACAGGTCTACCAGTACGGCTGCGATGGCAGTATTAGGTGGTGTCCTCCCGGCGGACCTGGAGGTGACTCGTGCTGGGCGGTTCGATGAGGAGCGCCAGGCCGCGGCCGAGGCACAGGTAGAGCTGGGCTTGCGGCGGCGCGTGCTGGCCCGACGTAAAACTGAGATCTGGGATGAGACGATGGATGCGTGGCAGAGTAGATGGGTGAATGAAGAGAAAGGACGGGAGCTGTTCCGTTTTTTCCCGGACGTGCGGGATCGCCTCAAGTCGCGTTGGGTTGAGCCAGACCACCAGCTGTCCCAGATTCTCACGGGACACGGGTGCTTCAGAAAAAGGCTGCATGATATGGCGCTATGCGAGGACAGTATGTGCGAATGTGGTATGGAAGAGGAAGACCTGCATCACGCTCTGTGGGTCTGTCCCCTGTATGCTGAGGCTAGGTGCGAGATGATGAATGGGATAAGTCGCACGGAGGCCGGTCCGATCTACTACGGCGATCACGCCGCTCGGAGGAAAGCTGAACTGGAGCAGAGGGAGCTCAGTTTAGAAACTGGAGTGGTCAGGCAGCGAAGTACAACAGCTGTATCTGTACCGTCAAGCCCTAATTAGGGAGAGTTGCAAGGGACACACATGGCAAATTTGTAAGGGTCAAGAAGCGCCTGCGGACTGAAAAGAATGCCAAGTGAGCTATGTCCGCAGCCGCCCCACGTTTCGGCCCGCATAACGCATGCGTTGGAAGGGCCATGGGAAGGTTGGAGGGAGTGTCCCTATCTACGCTGGCTTCGCTGCCTGCCGTTGGAGCGAACGGACGTGTCTAATCTGCGCTCGCGTATTTTGTGTTCTTTTTTGTGATTGGTCCGCGTCGTTTATCGGTGGCTCCTTGTCTCGCACGGGGAGTTCTCCATAAGCGGCCGCGGCCATCTTGCTTTTAAAGCGAGACACAATCGTTGTGGGCAGTGCCCAATCGGTGTGCGAAAGAGACGCGAAGTGTTGTGCGTAAGAGACGCGAAGTGTTGTGCGACAGTGACGTTGGCGTTGGGTTTGACACTTGCTTTTTATATTTTTTGTTTTGACTATTTTACCGTGTTGTGACATTTGCTTTTATTATACTTTGTGTTTTGACTGTTTTACCGTGTTGTCAATGTCTGTTTGACGTTGACACTATTTTGTTTTACTATTTTGTGCTGTCATTGATTGACGTTTGACTTTTGACGATTGGTTACAGCTGACGTTTGTACATTGCGTTTAGTTGTCTCTTTGTGTATATATTGTTTTTACGACTGTGTACTTGGACATCAGACTTTTGACCCTGTGTGGCTGTGTGGTAACGCCTTTGATTTTGGCTTACCTAGACTTGTTTTTAAAGCGGTTATTACACGAACCGCCACCGGTGCACTCGGGATGGCGGAAGCCAACCCGCCGGCGACCGCGGACGTGGACGCCGAGAGCCGCGAAAAGGCACTCATTGATGCGGCAACCAAGGCCAAGCAAGAGGAGCTGCTGGCGCTGGAAGAGTTGCGACGAGAGAGCGGCGAGCTTTTCACGCCGCGCATGTCAATTGCGCGCACCCCCCAACAGGCGTTTTCTATGGTGCACATCATGGACGAGTCCCCGCCGCGCACCGAGACGCCGCTGATGCCGCAGGCGGGCGAGAAACGCCACCTGGCATCGCCGGAAGAGGTGCAGGAGGCGATGCGCCGCCAGGTGGCCAAGAAGAAGGAGGTGCCACCCGTTGTTGGCACCTTGACCATGGAACCGGCGCTCCCATCAGGCGTTCAACCTGTGTCGAGTGACCTGGTTGACACTTTGGCGACGGCGGCGGTTGAAGCTTTGGCTGGTCTTGCCACCAGCAGCACCAGAGGTATAATGGAGGTGGTGCGGAGCAAGACGTCAAAGTTAGATAAAGACGAGGTGGCGGCGATCGGCGCTCACACGGAGAGGTTGGGTGCAGTTATCACCCACCTTGTCCTACGCCTGGCTGCCGCGGAGAGCCGGGCAAAGCAGCCCCAGGCGAGGGTAGGTGAGGGCGAGCTGCGTGAGCAAGCGGTCTCCTATGCGTCCAAACTCAAGCTGGCGAAGAACGAGGAGTCGGTGAGGATCCAGGCCACCCCTGGCCCGGTTCTTGCATTCTACCCCGCGGTTGAGAATGAGGCGATAAAAACTGCGGAGGAGACCAATGCGGAACTAAAGAAGAGCGTGGACCCGGCCAAGCTGTGGGTGCAGGTCACGAAGGTGAGGAAGGTGGGCAACGCCGGCGTATTGGTCCAGACGACAAATGACGCGGCGGCCACCAGACTCCGGGCGGCGATACCTCCGACGCTCAGGGTGACGGAGCCCAAAAGGAAGCTGCCGCTGGTGTGCCTCAATAGGCTGGACGGGGACCCGTCCTTTGGAGAAGTGCTCGCGGATTTGCACGAGCAAAACTTTAAGGAGGACCAGAAGTGGCCACTCGAGCGCATCCAGAAGGAGGCAACTGGCGCCTTCAAGAAAAACAGGTCACGTGGATCGGCCCAGGCGACTGCAGCAGTGTTCGCGTGCACAGCCGAACTGCGCGAGACCCGTCCTTTTGACAGAAGGCAGAAGGCAGGCAGGCGGTTGAAGTCACAGACTACATTGATGTTACCTGCTGCAACAAGTGCCAGCAGTACGGGCACCCTGAGCGCTCGTGTCGATCGGCGGACACCATTTATTTGTTCGCGCTGCGGCGCTAGCGGCCACCGTGGAGAGGAGTGCACGTCGAGTGCCACATGTTGTGCGACCCTCAAGCGCTTTGGCAGGAAGGAGGCGGCGAGTCACAGGACCACCTCCAGGGATTGCCCGGCGAGGACACATGCAATAGAAAGGAGCGTGGCCATGACCCAGTATGTATAGGCGGCCACTGAGAGTTGGGCAGCTCAACCTCGCCGGGTCGGCGCTCGCGACGCGGGAACTCCCCGCGGTGTGCCGGGAACTGAAACTGGATGTGGTGCTGCTGCAAGAGCAGTACGCGCAGGCCGCTGAAGACATCCTACAGCACGAACCATCAGCGAAATCTGGAGCCATGATACTTCGGCGCGGTGTGGCCTGCGCGGTGCTCCACCACCTCAGCACCGACCACTGCCTGTCGCTGCATCTCGAGGACTGAGTGTCCTCGCGGAAGTAACCGCGGTGTACGGCAAGTGTGTGTTGGAGGGTGTGTTTCCGGATGTGTGGAAGGAGGGCCGGCTGCTTGTCTTGCCTAAGGGCAACGGCAAGCCGCTGACCGACCCCAAGGCCTACAGACCTATAACGCTACTGCCTGTGCTTGGGAAAATTTTAGAACGGGTCATCCTACAATGCGCTCCTATGATCGGCAACCAGATCTCTGCTGCCCAGCACGGGTTTTCTCGGCGTAAGTCAACCGCCACGGCGCTCAATGATATCCTGCGCGCCGCGAGGGAGGGCTCGGGCAAGTATGTGCAGGCCATATTCTTGGACATTTCGGGCGCCTTTGACAACGCCTGGTGGCCGATGATCCTGACGAAAGTCAAGCGGGGGGTCGTCCGCCCAACATCTTTGAGATGCTGGTTTTTTTTTTTTTTTTTATTGTTTATTAATTAAAGATTAAAACAAAATACAAAAACATCACAAAAACCTCAATAGGTTTGTCCGGATGTTGAAACACTTATGAACTATCTTAAAACTAACATAAAAAATAAACTTAATTAATTTATGGTTCACACATAATTATAACAAATTGTGAGGTAGGACCCAAAAAATATACTAAGAAAGATTACAAACATACCCACGGTTTGGGTCGGAATCGGAATTGCGTCGATGCTAATAACTAAGTGAATGATATTTAAACAGGATGATGCATTGTCAGAGAGAGTCAAAGAATTTTTTGTATTTAACTTTATAATTACCTACTATTTGTTATTTCCGATTGAACTTTTGTTGGAATGTCATTAATTAGCGTAGGTATCAAATAAGCGACGGTTCGTTTCCCGTAATAGTTCTTGTATTTCGGTACTACCAGTTTTGATTGGGCTGCCAATCTTGTTGCTATGCTATGGTTGAATTTAATTTGCAGATCTTTGTTGGTGAACTGTTCTATTGGCTGACTACTTCTCCCGCCGGCGAGTCGGGCTTTTCACCGGAAACCGGGTGGAGTGGAAGGTGTCCCCCACTGTCAAGCTCGCCGGGGATCCGGTCAGGAGTGTCGCCTCGACGATGGTTCTGGGGGTGGTACTCGATGCAGGTCTGTCCTTCGCGCTGCATGCGACGTCGATAGGGGAACGCGCGGCCAAATGTTTCGGAAAGATGTCAAGAGTGTCGGCATCTTCCTGGGGCATCCGATATCCCGGACTGCGCGTCCTCTACAGGGGCACTTTCGTAGCCACGGTGACGTATGCGGCTGCTTGTTGGCACAAAAGAGCGGCACTCCACGTTGTTCGCAGCGCGTTGCTCAGGTGCCAGAGGCCAAGTCTGATACTGCTGACGAAGGCGTACAGGTCTACCAGTACGGCTGCGCTGGCAGTGTTGGGTGGTGTCCTCCCGGCGGACCTGGAGGTGACTCGTGCTGGGCGGTTCGATGAGGAGCGCCAGGCCGCGGCCGAGGCACAGGTAGAGCTAGGCTTGCGGCGGCGCGTGCTGGCCCGACGTAAAACTAAGATCTGGGATGAGACGATGGATGCGTGGCAGAGTAGATGGGTGAGTGAAGAGAAAGGACGGGAGCTGTTCCGTTTTTTCCCGGACGTGCGGGATCGCCTCAAATCGCGTTGGGTTGAGCCAGACCACCAGCTGTCCCAGATTCTCACGGGACACGGGTGCTTTAGGAAAAGGCTGCATGATATGGCGCTATGCGAGGACAGTATGTGCGAATGTGGTATGGAAGAGGAAGACCTGCATCACGCTCTGTGGGTCTGTCCCCTGTATGCTGAGGCCAGGTGCGAGATGATGCATGGGATAAGTCGCACGGAGGCCGGTCCGATCTACTACGGCGATCTCGTGAGTTCACCGGCGAACTTTGCGGGGCTACGCGGATTTGCGCACAAATGGCACGCCGCTCGGAGGAAAGCGGAGCTGGAGCAGAGGGAGCTCAGCTTGGATACTGGAGTGGTCAGGCAGCGAAGTACATCCGTACCTGTACCGTCAAGCCCTAATAAGGGAGAGTTGCAAGGGGCACACATGGCTAATTTGTAAGGGTCAAGAAGCGCCTGCAGATTGATTATGTTTACCCTGTTAGCTTTTAATTTTTTTGTCAATTTGTTTTGTCCTGGTGTGAAACCAATAAATACTTTTTCTTTCTTTCTTTCTCTATAAGAATGCCAAGTGAGCTATGTCCGCAGCCACCCCACGTTTCGGCCCGCATAACGCATGCGTTGGAAGGGCCATGGGAAGGTTGGAGGGAGTGTCCCTATCTACGCTACCTACTTCGCTGCCTGCCGTTTGAGCGAACTGACGTATCTAGTCTGCGCGTGCGTATTTTACGTTCTTTTTCGTGATTGGTCCGCGTCGTTTATCGGTGGCTCCTTGTCTCGCACGGGGAGTTCTCCATAAGCGGCCGCGGCCATATTGCTTTCGGAGCGGGTGGCGTTGTACCTCACGGCGTCACCCCGAAAAACTGGTTGGGGGATACCTCATCCCAGGTCCTCTGGGTAACGGGCTCTCTCTTCTAGTATTTAAGTGAGGTACAGTCCCCGTTTCGGCGGGTCTGGACGGTTACTCATCCAACGGTGCTGTCGAAAGTCGGCTAACATGAGTTCTGAGGGGGGAGAGGAGCCCCAACCGTGGAGCGACGGTTGCCTCTTCCGCTTGGCGTCGGCCTCTCAGGGGCTGTGAAAGCAGATGCCATAGGGTGGTTGCTGGGGGTCTTGTTGGTCTTTTTATGTGTATCAGCATTCCTTCAGCTGAGGGGGGCTGCTGCCTCTGGTGGGGCGGCCCCATCCTCGCCTCTCGGCCCTTTTCACTTGCGTAAAGCTTGGGGGGTCGGGTGGTGGTTGCCATCTGACCGACATCCAGGTGCAATGGTGAGTGAGAGAACTGGTCTTCGAACGACGATCTGCGCCAGAAGGGTGGCACAGCGCCGGGTGTGCGGCCAACCACCAGGTGATCGTGTATTGTAATCGGGTTCAAGCCGACGGTTTCTGTCCCTATGGACATCGTAGTTTGTTGATCTGAGACCGCTTCCGACGTCCGGTGGGTGGTGTCTGAGTGAGAGCTTGGGCGGGGGGCCTGCACGGCCCCCCACACCCCCCGTGCGGCGGTCGTATCTCTGACTCGCTGAAGGTAGCCAAATGCCTCGTCATCTAATTAGTGACGCGCATGAATGGATTAACGAGATTCCCTGCCTGCCGTTGGAGCGAACGGTCGTGTCTAATTTGCGCTCGCGTATTTTGTGTTCTTTTTTGTGATTGGTCCGCGTCGTTTATCGGTGGCTCCTTGTCTCGCACGGGGAGTTCTCCATAAGCGGCCGCGGCCATCTTGCTTTTAAAGCGAGACACAATCGTTGTGGGCAGTGCCCTATCGGTGTGCGAAAGAGACGCGAAGTGTTGTGCGACAGTGACGTTTGTGGGTGACAGTGACACAGTGGTGACAGTGACGTTGGCGTTGGGTTTGACACTTTCTTTTTATATTTTTGTTTTGACTTTTGTGGCATGACATTGACGTTTGGTTGACGGCAGAGACGTTTTATTTTCGTGTTGACATTTGCTTTTTCTTGACTTTTTATTTTCTTTGTTTACTTTTTGTGTTGGCATCAAGGCCTTTGGGCCATTGGTTGCGTCTCGAATACTTGTGTGAGAGAAGTGTGGGAAGGCCTTTGGTTGCGGCCTACCAAAACTTTTTTTGTGAAACAATCAATACACGAACGGGTACTGGTGTACTCGGGATGGCGGAAGCCAACCCGCCGGCGACCGCGGACGCGGACGTGGACGCCGAGCGCCGTGAAAAGGCGCTCATTGACGCGGCAACTCTAGCCAAGCAGGAGGAGCTACAGGTGTTGGAGGAACTGCGGCGAGATGGCGGCGGAGTTTTTACGCCGCGCGCGTCGATTGTGCGCACCCCCCCCGCAGGCGTTCTCGACGGTGAATATTATGGATGAGTCTCCGCCGCGCACTGAGATGCCTATGTTGCCACAGATGGGCGAGAAACGCCACCTGGGATCGCCGGAAGAAGTGCAGGAGGCAATCCGCCGCAGGCTGGCCAAGAAGAGAGAGGTTCCACCCGTTGGTGGCATCTTGACCACGGAGCCGGTGCTCCCATCAGGCGCTCAACCGGTGTCGAACGATTTAGTCGACACTCTGGCGACGGCGGCGGTCGAGACTTTGGCGGGACTGGCGACCAACAGCACCAGAGGTGTTATGGAGGCGGTTCGGAGCAAGACTTCGAAACTCAATTAAGATGAGGTGGCGGCGATTGGCGCTCACATGGAAAGGCTGGGTGCAGTCGTCACCCACCTTGCCCTGCGCCTGGCTGCCGCGGAGAGCCGGGCAAAGCAGCCCCAGGCGAGGGTAGGTGAGAGCGAGCAGCAGGTGCAAGCGGTCGCAACATACGCGTCCAAATTGAAGCTGTCGAGGAACGAGGAGCCGGTGAGGTTCCGGGCCACCCCTGGCCCGGTCCTCGCCTTCTACCCTGCCGCTGAAAACGACGCTATCAAGACGGCGGAGGAGACCAAAACGGAGCTGAAGAAGTTCGTGGATCCGGCAAAGCTCTGGGTGCAGGTCACGAAGGTGAGGAAGGTGGGCAACGCCGGCGTATTGGTCCAGACGACCAATGACGCGGCGGCCACCAGACTCCGGGCGGCGATACCTCCGAGTCTCAGGGTGACGGAGCCCAAAAAGAAGCAGCCGCTGGTGTGCCTCAATAGGCTGGACGGGGACCCGTCCTTTGGAGAAGTTCTGGAAGATCTGCACGAGCAGAACTTTAAGGAGGACCAGAAGTGGCCACTCGCGCGCATACAAAAGGAGGCAACTGGCGCCTTCAAGAAAAATAGGTCACGTGGGTCGGCCCAGGCGACTGCAGTAGTGTTCGCGTGCACAGCTGAACTGCGCGAGGCCCTTCTGGCAAAAGGGCGGATATACATAGGCTGGCAGGCGGTTGAGGTTACAGACTATGTTGACGTAACCTGCTGCAATAAGTGCCAGCAGTACGGGCACCCTGAGCGCTCGTGTCGATCGGCGGACACAATCTGTTCGCGCTGCGGCGCTAGCGGCCACCGCGGAGAGGAGTGCACGTCGAGTGCCACATGTTGCGCGACTTGCAAACGCTTTGGCAGGAAGGAGGCGGCGAGTCACAGGACCGCCTCCAGGGAATGCCCGGCGAGGACGTACGCGATTGAAAGGAGCGTGGCCGTGACCCACTATGTATAGGCGGCCACTTAACGTTGGGCAGCTTAACCTCGCCGGGTCGGCGCTCGCGACGCGGGAGCTCCCCGCGGTGTGCCGGGAGCTGAATCTAGATGTGGTGCTGCTGCAAGAGCAGTACGCGCAGGCCGCTGAAGACATCCTACAGCACGGACCATCTGCAAAATCTGGAGCCATGATACTTCGGCGCGGTGCGGCCTGCGCGGTGCTCCATTACCTCAGCACCGACCACTGCCTGGTGCTGCATCTCGAGGACTGGGACTTGCACATGGTCTCGGCCTATTTCCAGTTCTCGGAGCCGATCGACCACCATCTGCACCACCTGGAGGGAGTTATGAACGCCCTGCGTGGAAGACGGGTGATCATCTGTGTGGACGCCAACACCCATTCGCCTATGTGGCACAGTGCGCCGCGCCACTACACTGGCCGGGGCCACGTAGCGGAGTACAGGCGGGTGGCTCTGGAAGCATTCATCGCAGCGTATGGGCTCACCGTCGTCAACGAAGAGGGCCAACCATCTACCTTCAGTGGCCCAAACGGTGAGTCCAACATAGACATCGCGCTGGCCACGAGGAACATCACAGCGCAACATTTTAAGGTGCACGACGGGATGAGCAGCAGCGACCATCGGCTCATAACCTTCCAGGTGGGTGCAACCAGATGCCACAGCGCAGAGCCAGGCAGGGAGCCGGTGCGCTTCCGGGATCAAGGGGTGGACTGGCCGCGCTTCCAGCAGACCGTCCACGCGCGAATGGGAAGGCTTGATTTTACCAAGCCGGCGTCCTTTGTTTGCAAGGAATTTACGAACGTCATTGTACGAACGGCGCGCCAGTGCCTGGGAGTGAAAGGCCCACCAAAGGACGCCGGGTACGAATGGTGGGGTCCGGAGCTTGAGAAGCTTCGGAAATCCAACTGTAAGGCGAGGTGTAAATGGCAGGGATCACGAAAGGACGGGGGACCGAGAGAAGAGAGGCTGAGAGCTGAGTTTCACGATGTGCGAGCGAGATATCGAAAGGCAATGGAGGAGGCGGAGCTTGGACACTTCAGGTCGATTGCCGAATCGGGCAACGCGGATCCGTGGGGGCTGGCCTACCGCGCCGCCAGTGGCAGGCTAAGGCCACCTCCCCGGGTCATCAACGGTATTGCGCTGGCGGAGGGCTTTTCTAAGAAAAGAGGGCTGGGAAAATTTTAGAACGGGTCATCCTACAATGCGCTCCTATGATCGGCAACCAGATCTCTGCTGCCCAGCACGGGTTTTCTCGGGGTAAGTCAACCGTCACGGCGCTCAATGACATCCTGCGCGCCGCGAGGGAGGGCTCGGGCAAGTATGTGCAGGCCATATTCTTGGACATTTCGGGCGCCTTCGACAACGCCTGGTGGCCGATGATCCTGACGAAAGTCAAGCGGGGGGGATGTCCGCCCAACATCTTTGAGATGCTGGCTGACTACTTCTCCCGCCGGCGAGTCGGGCTATTCACCGGAAACCGGGTGGAGTGGAAGGTGTCCACGATGGGCTGTCCCCAAGGATCCGTCCTTAGTCCACCTATATGGAATCTGTTGTTGGACGACCTGCTTCGATTGCCGCTACCGGACGGCGTCCGTATGGTCGCGTACGCGGACGATGTGACCATCCTGATTGAATCCCAGTCCCGCTCGGGGATTGAGGCGGCGGCCAGGGTAACACTGGACCTGGTCGCGGCGTGGGGCGCCCGTAACAGACTGGGATTCTCCCCTGCTAAATCATCCACGATGACGATCAGGGGGAAATTCCAGCGGCCCCCCACTGTCAAGCTCGCCGGGGATTCGGTCAGGAGTGTCACCTCGACGATGGTTCTGGGGGTGGTACTCGATGCGGGTTTGTCCTTCGCGCTGCATGCGACGTCGATAGGGGAACGTGCGGCCAAATGCTTCGGAAAGGTGTCAAGAGTGTCGGCATCTTCCTGGGGCATCCGATATCCCGGACTGCGCGTCCTCTACAGGGGCACTTTCGTAGCCACGGTGACGTATGCGGCTGCTTGTTGGTACAAAAGAGCGGCACTCCACGTTGTTCGCAGCGCGTTGCTCAGGTGCCAGAGGCCAAGCCTGATACTGCTGACGAAGGCGTACAGGTCTACCAGTACGGCTGCGCTGGCAGTGTTAGGTGGTGTCCTCCCGGCGGACCTAGAGGTGACTCGTGCTGGGCGGTTCGATGAGGAGCGCCAGGCCGCGGCCGAGGCACAGGTAGAGCTGGGCTTGCGGCGGCGCGTGCTGGCCCAACGTAAAACTGAGATCTGGAATGAGACGATGGATGCGTGGCAGAGTAGATGGGAGAATGAAGAGAAAGGACGGGAGCTGTTCCGTTTTTTCCCGGACGTGCGGGATCGCCTCAAGTCGCGTTGGGTTGAGCCAGACCACCAGCTGTCCCAGATTCTCACGGGACACGGGTGCTTCAGGAAAAGGCTGCATGATATGGCGCTATGCGAGGACAGTATGTGCGAATGTGGTATGGAAGAGGAAGACCTGCATCACGCTCTGTGGGTCTGTCCCCTGTATGCTGAGGCTAGGTGCGAGATGATGAATGGGATAAGTCGCACGGAGGCCGGTCCGATCTACTACGGCGATCTCGTGAGTTCACCGGCGAACTTTGCGGGGCTACGCGGATTTGCGCACAAGTGGCACGCCGCTCGGAGAAAAGCAGAACTGGAGCAGAGAGAGCTCATTTTAGAAACTGGAGTGGTCAGGCAGCGAAGTACAACAGCTGTACCTGTACCGTCAAGCCCTAATTAGGGAGAGTTGCAAGGGACACACATGGCAAATTTGTAAGGGTCAAGAAGCGCCTGCGGACTGAAAAGAATGCCAAGTGAGCTATGTCCGCAGCCGCCCCACGTTTCGGCCCGCATAACGCATGCGTTGGAAGGGCCATGGGAAGGTTGGAGGGAGTGTCCCTATCTTCGCTGCCTTCGTTGTAGCGAACGGTCGTGTCTAATCTGCGCTCGCGTATTTTGTGTTCTTTTTTGTGATTGGTCCGCGTCGTTTATCGGTGGCTCCTTGTCTCGCACGGGGAGTTCTCCATAAGCGGCCGCGGCCATCTTGCTTTTAAAGCGAGACACAATCGTTGTGGGCAGTGCCCAATCTGTGTGCGAAAGAGACGCGAAGTGTTGTGCGAAAGAGACGCGAAGTTTGTGCGACAGTGACGTTTGTGGGTGACAGTGACACAGTGGTGACAGTGACGTTGGCGTTGGGTTTGACACTTGCTTTTTATATTTTTTTTTTGTTTTGACTATTTTACCGTGTTGTGACATTTGCTTTTATTATACTTTTTGTTTTGACTGTTCTACCGTGTTGTCAATGTCTGTTTGACATTGACACTTCTATTTTTGTTTTTGATTATTTTGTGCTGTCATTGCTGCGTGACTCTGACGTTTGGTTACAGCTGACGTTTGTGACATTGCGTTTAGTTGTTTCTGTTACTAATCTTGTCCATTTATGTACTGTTTTACGCCTGTGTACTGAGGCTTTTGACTTTGTGTGTTTGTCTGGTGAAGCCTTTGGTGTGTGGCTTACCCAGACTTGTTTTATAAGCGGTTATTACACGAACCGCCACCGGTGCGCTCGGGATGGCGGAGGCCAACCCGCCGGCGACCGCGGACGTGGACGCCGAGAGCCGCGAAAAGGCACTCATTGATGCGGCAACCAAGGCCAAGCAAGAGGAGCTGCTGGCGCTGGAAGAGCTGAGACGAGAGAGCGGCGAGCTTTTCACGCCGCGCATGTCAATTGCGCGCACCCCCCCACAGGCGTTTTCTACGGTGCACATCATGGACGAGTCCCCGCCGCGCACCGAGACGCCGCTGATGCCGCAGGCGGGCGAGAAACGCCACCTGGCATCGCCGGAAGAGGTGCAGGAGGCGATGCGCCGCCGGGTGGCCAAGAAGAAGGAGGTGCCACCCGTTGTTGGCACCTTGACCATGGAACCGGCGCTCCCATCAGGCGCTCAACCTATGTCGAGTGACCTGGTCGACACTTTGGCGACGGCGGCGGTCGAAACTTTGGCTGGACTAGCTACCAGCAGCACAAGAGGTGTTATGGAGGCGGTGCGGAGCAAGACCTCGAAATTGAACAAAGATGAGGTGGCGGCGATTGGCGCTCACATGGAGAGGCTGGGTGCAGTCGTCACCCACCTTGCCCTGCGCCTGGCTGCCGCGGAGAGCCGGGCAAAGCAGCCCCAGGCGAGGGTAGGTGAGGGCGAGCAGCAGGTGCAAGCGGTCGCATCATACGCGTCCAAATTGAAGCTGTCGAGGAACGAGGAGCCGGTGAGGTTCCGGGCCACCCCTGGCCCGGTCCTCGCCTTCTACCCTGCCGCTGAAAACGACGCTATCAAAACGGTGGAGGAGACCAAAACGGAGCTGAAGAAGTTCGTGGATCCGGCAAAGCTCTGGGTGCAGGTCACGAAGGTGAGGAAGGTGGGCAACGCCGGCGTATTGGTCCAGACGACCAATGACGCGGCGGCCACCAGACTCCGGGCGGCGATACCTCCGAGTCTCAGGGTGACGGAGCCCAAAAAGAAGCAGCCGCTGGTGTGCCTCAATAGGCTGGACGGGGACCCGTCCTTTGGAGAAGTTTTGGCAGATCTGCACGAGCAGAATTTTAAGGAGGACCAGAAGTGGCCACTCGCGCGCATCCAAAAGGAGGCTGCTAAATAAAAGACGTGTGTTCGAACCGAGCGTATAATTGAACTGGCTGGCGGTACAAGTGCGCACTTACTTATAATTACCCACATACACAACACCTTCACCCTTAATTTCTACAATACTTAATACTAGCACAATACTAAAAGTTACTAATTACTAAAACTTACTTACTATTACACTGTTACAAATAATCGACATTTATTCAAATAACAAACAATTTTCTAAGCCTAATTAAATATAACTTATAATTTATTTCCATAACTACTTGTAACGGTCCTCGATACCATATCGTCTCACTGGTTTACGTACACGCTGAACATTAGGCGGTTCATTAGGTACATTATTGTTCGAGCCATGATTATCTATTTCCTGCACATTGGGCACGCTAGTCGTTTTTAGTGGGTTTGCTGTTAATATAATGTCCGTATCGTCGGTGGGTTGTAGTGATGCGCCCTCGACTGCTATTGGCGCGAGCGGGCTCGGGCCCTCGACCAGCGCCGACGTACCGGCCTGTTGGTCGTTGTCTACTGGGAAAATTAGCGAAGGGCGGAACCGTTTAACAGGTCTTTCGCGTACAGGGTGACTGTCACCGTTGTTACGTGTTAATCCTACTATCTTAGTTACGTCTGACACTCTAAGCTTTAGTTGGTCGATATGTCTGTGTTCTTCGGTTCCATTGATAGATCTAACTTTGTAATCCGTACTACCTGTCCTCTCTATAACTGTCCCCGCCGTCCACTTATCATAACCCCGATAGTCTCTAAACCAGACCTCGTCCCCTGATGTAAATTGTCTAACCGATCCCCCCGCTGACTTTTCTACCTGCTTCTGGCGAGCCTTTACTAATTCTTTCTGATCTGGTTTTAAGCAATCTAGACGCATGCGCAAATTGCGCCCTATGCACATCTTTGCCGGACTCGCGCCGGTTGTGTAGTGTGGTGTATTTCTGTAAGCCAGTAGGAATCTACACAAGGAAGCGTGTATGTCGGTTTTGGACTTAATTGCCTTTTTTATATTGCGTTTACATATTTTAACGGCGTTTTCCGCCGCCCCATTCGAAGCCGGGTGATAGGGGGCTGAAAATATTTGTTCAATTCCATTTGCGCTTAAAAATTGTTTGAACTCAGTACTGAAAAATGGTGGACCGTTGTCACTGACCACTTGTTTCGGCAAACCGAATCTAGCCCACATTTCCCGCAATTCTTTTATTACAGCTTTTGCTGTAGTGCTACTCATTTTAATTGCCTCTATCCACTTTGAATGAGCGTCCACTACAATGAGATAAGTTAGCCCCGCTATCGGGCCCAAAAAATCAATGTGTATTCTGGTCCACGGTCGGTCCGGCCATGGCCAGGGGCGCGGTGCATGCGCCGGAGGGGCGTCAGCTACCGCGGCACATATGGTGCAGGCACGACACGCTGCTTCTACTGCCTCGTCTATGCCCGGCCACCACACATAGCTCCGGGCCAACGCCTTTGTTTTCACTACCCCCATATGGCCTTCATGAAGCTCCGTAATTACTTTACCTCTGCACGAGTTTGGAATAATGACCCTATGTCCCCACATTACACAACCTAATTCTAAGTATAACTCATTTTTTCTATTAACATATGGTTTTAGTTCTCTCATTTCGACATCGTCCGGCCATCCGTCATTGATATATCTAGCTACTCTGTTCAATATACTATCCGAAGCTGTTTCTTTTTTTAATTTATGTGAGTCTAAGAGTAACGCTTCCGCAGCAAAATGCAAATATGTTTGTTCTGGGGTGTCTAATTCCTCTTTACAAACCCCCTCCTTGTGCTTACTAATCAACCTAGACAAAACATCCGCTGTGTTCTTGTCCGTGCGAATATACTCTATATGGAAGTCATAAGCCGATAATTTGATAGCCCATCTCTGTAGTCTACTAGCCGCCGTGTTGGGAATACCGGCATGCGGTCCAAAGATTGTTACCAGCGGTTTATGGTCCGTACGTAAGGTGAATTTTCTCCCAAACAAGTATTGGTGAAATTTGTCCATTGCAAATATTATCGCGAGAGCTTCTTTATGAATCTGACTATAGTGTTGCTCGGCTGCGGTGAGCGCGCGCGATGCGTACGCCACCACTCGCTCGCCGTCAGCCCCGCCGGGCGCTCGCTGCGCCAGCACCGCGCCAAGCCCCCGCGAGCTCGCGTCGCATGTTACTATGCTCTCTAACGACATATCGAAATGTGTCAAGACTTCCGTACTACACAGAAGCTTTTTAATTGTATTAAAAACCTTCGTATGTGACATTGTCCATTTCCAGTGTCTTCCCTTTTTGAGTAAGTCGTAAAGAGGGTTAATATGAGAGTTTAGATTTTTAATAAATTTCCCATAGAAATTAACCATGCCCAAAAATGATTTTAATTCCGATATATTAGTTGGGTGAGGCATATCTAAAATTGGTTTTAACTTTTCCGGATTTACTCGTACTCCTTTTTTATTTATTATGAATCCTAAATACTTCACTTGGTCAGCTATAAACTCACATTTTTCTTTTTTAATTTTTAAGCCGTTCGTTTCCAAAATACGAAATACTTGTTCTACACTTTTTAAATGTGAATCCAGCGATTTACTTTTTATTAAAATGTCATCGTAAAATACTATTACGTCAGGGACATTTATAAAGAGATTAGTCATTAATTTTTGAAATATTCCAGGACTAGAAGAGAGACCATACACTAATCGGTTGTATTTAAACAGTCCTCTATGCGTGTTAATGACAGTGTAGTTTCTAGACGTTTCATTTAAAACTAACTGATTATAAGCTTGTGATAGGTCGAGCTTGGTAAAATAATGATTGCCACTCAATCCACTAAATAAATCTTCTACCTTTGGAACCGGATACCTATCAACCAACAAAGCTTTGTTAAGTGTCACCTTGTAATCCGCGCACAGTCGTATTCCGCCGTCCGCCTTCCTCGCTATGACCAACGGCGTGGCCCAGTCGGACCGGTCAACGGGCTCGATGACGCCGGCACGCAGCATTGCGTCCAACTCCGCATCTACGCGCGGGCACAGCGCGTACGGAACCGGGCGCGCGCGGCAATAAATCGGCTGCGTCCCGGGCCGCACGTACAGCTTGACCTCTTCCCCCGTATACTTGCCCAATGTGCCGTCAAATAGTTTCTCATGCCTGGAGATGAAATCATTTAGCAAGTTATTTTTACTTGTTATTATATTAAGAATTTCTGTACACTTACTTAACTTAGGTATTTCTATACACAATTCAGACAACCACTGTCTCCCTAATAGACTAGTAGTACCCTTATTTATTACATATAAATCTAACTTTTTCACCTTGTTTTTATACTCAACATTTATCTCCAAGTACCCTATCGGATAAACAGCTGAGCCATCGTAAAACTTTAGCTTTAATTTACACGTTTCCAGAGGTATATCTTTAAACAATTTAGTATATGTTGAGTAGCTTATGCAAGATAGTGCCGACCCTGTATCGACTTCCATTTTTAATGGTTTATTGTTAATATTAACTGTCATACACACCGGTCTATACTTTGCTAAAGACATCTGGTACATTGCCTCCTCGTCATCACCCGACGCTTCCCGTTCCTCCTCGGAGCTGTCACTCGCTGCTGGTTCGCGTAGCCAGTGCGCTGCGCCGGCAGCGTCGCAGGTCGCGTCGGCGGCGTTTCCTCGGTCGCGTGTACCGCGTGGCGCCGCCTCCGCGCCCCTGCGTCGCTTCCCGCCGTCCTCCGCCGCGCCGCCGTGGCCGCTCGGACCGTGCGCGCGACCTCTGCGTGACCTTCCTCGCGTGCCGTTGGAGTTTGAATTAGCCGATGTCGCACGGCGTTCGAGTTCCTTCTTCATGCATACTCTTCGTAAATGGCCAATTTTTCCACAGTAGCTGCATTCAAAATCCTTGTACCTGCAGTTTTGCGGGCTATGTCCCTTGCCACCGCACGCTGAACAATTTCTGATTGTTATCTGGTGCATCTTCTCGCCGAGTTCCCGGTCCGGAACTTGTTCCCGCGAGCCCTCGACAGCTCCAGCGTCCCGCTCGGCTGCCTCCAGGGTATTGGCTAACTGTAGTGCTTTATTGTAGTCTAGATTATTTTCTGCGAATAACCTCTGCCGAATAAAATCACTCCGCAGGCCGCACACAAACTGATCCCGTAGGTTTTCTTCTAAGTTCGTTTTGAACTCACAGTATCTAGCCATCTTTTTCAAGTCAGCCACGTAGTCCGCTATCAATTCGCCTGCCACTTGCCGCCTTTGTCGAAATCTATATCTCTCCGCCAAGATTGAAGGTGTCGGTTGCAGATGTGCACGCAGTAAATCCACCGCGACCGTATACGATAAGCTTGATGGCTTACTTGGACTCGCTAATGTAGACAACAATTCGTAAGCCTGTTCTCCGATTATCGCTATTAATGTTGGTAACTTTATTTCGTCCGTTATTTTATTAACCACGAAGTACATTTCTAGCCGCTCCACATAAGCTGACCAGTTACCGGTTTTCACATCAAAGTCTTTGATTTTTCCCACAGACATTGTCCCGATTGTCCACGATTACACCACTTAATTACTTTTCTGCACCGAACAGTTTTTTTTTAATCCTCGTCGCCACTGCTAAATAAAAGACGTGTGTTCGAACCGAGCGTATAATTGAACTGGCTGGCGGTACAAGTGCGCACTTACTTATAATTACCCACATACACAACAGAGGCAACTGGCGCCTTCAAGAAAAATAGGTCACGTGGATCGGCCCAGGCGACTGCAGTAGTGTTCGCGTGCACAGCTGAA
The DNA here is from genome assembly GCA_949775195.1 of Diarsia dahlii. Taxonomy (NCBI): domain Eukaryota; kingdom Metazoa; phylum Arthropoda; class Insecta; order Lepidoptera; family Noctuidae; genus Diarsia; species Diarsia dahlii. The sequence goes on along the minus strand of OX459192.1, from coordinate 11,475,987 downwards.
CTGCGCGAGGCCCTTCTGGAAAAAGGGCGGGTATACATTGGCTGGCAGGCGGTTGAGGTCACAGATTATGTCGACGTGACCTGCTGCAATAAGTGCCAGCAGTACGGGCACCCTGAGCGCTCGTGTCGATCGGCGGACACAATTTGTTCGCGCTGCGGCGCTAGCGGCCACCGCGGAGAGGAGTGCACGTCGAGTGCCACATGTTGCGCGACTTGCAAACGCTTTGGCAGGAAGGAGGCGGCGAGTCACAGGACCGCCTCCAGGGAATGCCCGGCGAGGACGTACGCGATTGAAAGGAGCGTGGCCATGACCCACTATGTATAGGCGGCCACTTAACGTTGGGCAGCTTAACCTCGCCGGGTCGGCGCTTGCGACGCGGGAGCTCCCCGCGGTGTGCCGGGAGCTGAATTTAGATGTGGTGCTGCTGCAAGAGCAGTACGCGCAGGCCGCTGAAGACATCCTACAGCACGGACCATCTGCAAAATCAGGAGCCATTATACTTCGGCGCGGTGCGGCCTGCGCGGTGCTCCACCACCTCAGCACCGACCACTGCCTGGTGCTGCATCTCGAGGACTGGGACTTGCACATGGTCTCGGCCTATTTCCAGTTCTCGGAGCCAATCGACGGACATCTGCACCACCTGGAGGGAGTTATGAACGCCCTGCGTGGAAGACGGGTGATCATCTGTGTGGACGCCAACACCCACTCGCCTATGTGGCACAGTGCGCCGCGCCACTACACTGGCCGGGGCCACGCAGCGGAGTACAGGCGGGTAGCTCTGGAGGCATTCATCGCAGCGTATGGGCTCACCGTCGTCAACGAAGAGGGCCAACCATCTACCTTCAGTGGCCCAAACGGTGAGTCCAACATAGACATCGCGCTGGCCACGAGAAACATCACAGCGCAACATTTTAAGGTGCACGACGGGATGAGCAGCAGCGACCATCGGCTCATAACCTTCCAGGTGGGTGCAACCAGATGCCACAGCGCAGAGCCAGGTAGGGAGCCGGTGCGCTTCCGGGATCAAGGGGTGGACTGGCCGCGCTTCCAGCAGACCGTCCACGCGCGAATGGGAAGGCTTGATTTTACCAAGCCGGCGTCCTTTGTTTGCAAGGAATTTACGAACGTCATTGTACGAACGGCGCGCCAGTGCCTGGGAGTGAAAGGCCCACCAAAGGACGCCGGGTACGAATGGTGGGGTCCGGAGCTTGAGAAGCTTCGGAAATCCAACTGTAAGGCGAGGTGTAAATGGCAGGGATCGCGAAAGGACGGGGGACCGAGAGAAGAGAGGCTGAGAGCTGAGTTTCATGATGTGCGAGCGAGATATCGAAAGGCAATGGAGGAGGCGGAGCTTGGACACTTCAGGTCGATTGCCGAATCGGGCAACGCGGATCCGTGGGGGCTGGCCTACCGCGCCGCCAGCGGCAGGCTAAGGCCACCTCCCCGGGTCATCAACGGTATTGCGCTGGCGGAGGGCTTTTCGTGCACTGTGGGCGACGCGGCGACGGGCCTCCTGCGGGTGCTGTGCCCGGACGATGACTCGTCTCGGGACACGCCGTATCACAGGCAGATCCGTGTCGCCGCCTCGCTCATCCCGTCAGGCCAGGCTGCGCCTCCTCTGTCGCGTGACAATCTGGGCGGCATCGTTAGGAGCCTTCCGAACACGGCACCGGGCTTGGACGGAATCAGCGCGCGAATCGTTAAGAATGTGTGGAAAGTCGTCCCCGCGGAAGTAACCGCGCTGTACGGCAAGTGTGTGTTGGAGGGTGTGTTTCCGGATGTGTGGAAGGAGGGCCGGCTGCTTGTCTTGCCTAAGGGCAACGGCAAGCCGCTGACCGACCCCAAGGCCTACAGACCTATAACGCTACTGCCTGTGCTTGGGAAAATTTTAGAACGGGTCATCCTACAATGCGCTCCTACGATCGGCAACCAGATCTCTGCTGCCCAGCACGGGTTTTCTCGGGGTAAGTCAACCGTCACGGCGCGCAATGACATCCTGCGCGCCGCGAGGGAGGGCTCGGGCAAGTATGTGCAGGCCATATTCTTGGACATTTCGGGCGCCTTTGACAACGCCTGGTGGCCGATGATCCTGACGAAAGTCAAGCGGGGGGGGTGTCCGCCCAACATCTTTGAGATGCTGGCTGACTACTTCTCCCGCCGGCGAGTCGGGCTATTCACCGGAAACCGGGTGGAGTGGAAGGTGTCCACGATGGGCTGTCCCCAAGGTTCCGTCCTTGGTCCACCTATATGGAATCTGTTGTTGGACGACCTGCTTCGATTGCCGCTACCGGACGGCGTCCGTATGGTCGCGTACGCGGACGATGTGACCATCCTGATTGAATCCCAGTCCCGCTCGGGGATTGAGGCGGCGGCCAGGGTAACACTGGACCTGGTCGCGGCGTGGGGCGCCCGTAACAGACTGGGATTCTCCCCTGCTAAATCATCCACGATGACGATCAGGGGGAAATTCCAGCGGCCCCCCACTGTCAAGCTCGCCGGGGATTCGGTCAGGAGTGTCACCTCGACGATGGTTCTGGGGGTGGTACTCGATGCGGGTTTGTCCTTCGCGCTGCATGCGACGTCGATAGGGGAACGTGCGGCCAAATGCTTCGGAAAGGTGTCAAGAGTGTCGGCATCTTCCTGGGGCATCCGATATCCCGGACTGCGCGTCCTCTACAGGGGCACTTTCGTAGCCACGGTGACGTATGCGGCTGCTTGTTGGTACAAAAGAGCGGCACTCCACGTTGTTCGCAGCGCGTTGCTCAGGTGCCAGAGGCCAAGCCTGATACTGCTGACGAAGGCGTACAGGTCTACCAGTACGGCTGCGCTGGCAGTGTTAGGTGGTGTCCTCCCGGCGGACCTAGAGGTGACTCGTGCTGGGCGGTTCGATGAGGAGCGCCAGGCCGCGGCCGAGGCACAAGTAGAGCTGGGCTTGCGGCGGCGCGTGCTGGCCCAACGTAAAACTGAGATCTGGAATGAGACGATGGATGCGTGGCAGAGTAGATGGGAGAATGAAGAGAAAGGACGGGAGCTGTTCCGTTTTTTCCCGGACGTGCGGGATCGCCTCAAGTCGCGTTGGGTTGAGCCAGACCACCAGCTGTCCCAGATTCTCACGGGACACGGGTGCTTCAGGAAAAGGCTGCATAATATGGCGCTATGCGAGGACAGTATGTGCGAATGTGGTATGGAAGAGGAAGACCTGCATCACGCTCTGTGGGTCTGTCCCCTGTATGCTGAGGCTAGGTGCGAGATGATGAATGGGATAAGTCGCGCGGAGGCCGGTCCGATCTACTACGGCGATCTCGTGAGTTCACCGGCGAACTTTGCGGGGCTACGCGGATTTGCGCACAAGTGGCACGCCGCTCGGAGAAAAGCTGAACTGGAGCAGAGGGAGCTCAGTTTAGAAACTGGAGTGGTCAGGCAGCGAAGTACAACAGCTGTATCTGTACCGTCAAGTCCTAATTAGGGAGAGTTGCAAGGGACACACATGGCAAATTTGTAAGGGTCAAGAAGCGCCTGCGGACTGAAAAGAATGCCATGCGAGCTATGTCCGCAGCCGCCCCACGTTTCGGCCCGCATAACGCATGCGTTGGAAGGGCCATGGGAAGGTTGGAGGGAGTGTCCCTATCTTCGCTGCGCGTGCTCGTAGCGAACGGACGTATCTAGTCTGCGCGTGCGTATTTTACGTTCTTTTTCGTGATTGGTCCGCGTCGTTTATCGGTGGCTCCTTGTCTCGCACGGGGAGTTCTCCATAAGCGGCCGCGGCCATATTGCTTTCGGAGCGAGACGGAGATTGTGTGGGCAGTGCCCAATCTCAGTGCGATAGAGACGCGAAGTGTTGTGCGAAAGAGACGCGAAGTGTAGTGACAGTGACACAGTGACAGCGACAGTGACGTTTGGTTGATACGGTTTGATATGACATTTGCTTTTTCTTTTTATTGTTTTGACTTTTGTGGCATATGACATTGACGTTTGGTTGACGGCAGAGACGTTCTATTTTTGTGTTGACATTTGCTTTTTCTTGACTTTTTTATTTTTCTTCTTTGTTTACTTTTTGTGTTGGCATCAAGGCCTTTGGACCATGGGTTGCGTACCGTAACCTTCCGGTATTCTCGAATACTTGTGTGTGAGTAGTGTGGGAAGGCCTTTGGTTGCGGCCTACCAAAACTTTTGTAATTTCATCAATACACGAACGGGTACGGATTGGTGTATTCGGGATGGCGGAAGCCAACCCAGCACCAATGGTGGACGAGGATGCGGAGCGCCGCGAAAAGGCGCTAATTGAGGCCTCCATTGCGGCCAAAGAGGAAGAGCTATTGGCGCTCGACGAGCTGCGACGGGACGGCGGCCGTGTTTTCTCGCCGCGCCTGTCGCTGGTGCGAACACCACCATAATCGTTTTCGCTGGTTCCCGACGAGAGACTTAGCATCATGGACGAGTCCCCGCCGCGCACCGTGACACCACTGATGCCACATGCGGGCGAGAAGCACCACTTGACTTTGCCGGAGGAGGTTCAGGAGGCGATGCGTCGCCGAGTGGCATCGAGGAAGAAAGAGGTGCCGCCTATCGGCGGTATATTAACTGCGGCAACAACAGTCGTCCCGCTCCCGTCACGCCACGAAGTACTGGTCCCCGAACTACCGGTCCAGCTGGCCACAGCATCGGTCGAGTTCTTGGCAGATCTCCACACTAGCAGCTCCAGAGGCATCATGGAGGCGGTTAAGTCAAAAACCTCAAAACTGAACAAGGACGAAGTGGCCGCGATTGGTGCCTACACTGAGCGGATGGGTGCCGTAATAACCCACCTGGCGATTCGCCTCGCGGCGGCCGAGGCTAAGGCCGTCGCTGGCCCCTCAATACAGTACACGGACGAGAAGAGGCAGCGGCAGGAAGAACCAGAGAGGAGCTACGCCCATGCGCTGCGGCTTGGTCGAGACAGCGCTCCGGTCCCGATAGCGCGCCCGCTGGGCCCGTCGGTCGCCATATACCCCGCCGAAGAGCAAAGAGAGACAATAAAAACAGCAGACGATACCCGCAGAACACTACAGGCCGCCGTCCAGCCTTCACAATTGGGCCTACAAATTGCCGCCATTCGTAGGGTGGGAAATGCGGGGGTTGTTGTCCAAACAACCTCCGAGGCCGCGGCTGCGGCACTCAAGGAAGCGGTGCCGGCCACTCTGCGGGTGGCAGAGCCGACAGCCGACCGCACGACAGCCGCTTATAGCCCTCACTGGTGTGGACAAGGGCACCACATGGGAGCAGGTGGTCAGGGACATTTGGGAGCAGAACCTCAAAGATGACGCCAGATGGACCTGCGAGACCATATCCGGTGCGATGAGACTCCTCTTCAAAAGGGATCGCAATAACGGGAGATCGCGATGGATCTGCCACTGCAGCAGCGACCTAAGGCGTGTGCTGGTGGACAGGGGGTGCCTATACATTGGTTGGGACGTGGTGGAGGTGACGGACCACCTAGGAGTGACATGTTGCAACAGGTGCCAGTTGTACGGGCACCCAGAGAAGTACTGCCGGGCAAAGGCGATGGTGTGTGGCAACTGCGGCGAAGAGGGCCACAAGAACACCGAGTGCCAGGCCCAGACACCCAGCTGTGCCACCTGCAGGCGATTTGGAAGGAAGGGTGCTCATTCCCACCGCGATGCGTCAAGGGATTGTCCAGCAAGGGCGCACGCGGCATATTAACTGCGGCACCAGTCGTCCCGTCGCGCCCCGAAGTACCGGCCCCTGAAGCACTGGTCCAGCTGGCCACAGCATCGGTCGAGGTCCTGGCTGATCTGCATACCAGCAGCTCGAAAGGCATAATGGAGGCGGTACGATCAAAAACATCGAAGCTGAATAAGGACGAGGTAGCAGCGATAGGCGCCCACACCGAGCGGATGGGTGCCGTCATCACCCACCTGGCGCTCCGCCTTGCGGCGGCCGAGGCTAGGGCCGCTACGGGCCTACCTCACCAAATGGACGAGCATCATCTGCTGCAGCAGGCAGAGTCGGCGGCAACACCGCCGCTGAAGAAGAGCTTCGCGACGGCACTGCGGCTTGGGTCGGGCAGTGCTCCGGTCCCGATTTCGCGTCCCCTGGGCCCGGCGGTGGCCATATACCCCACAGAGGAGCAGCGGGACTCCATCAAAACGGCCGAGGACACCAGAAGGGTACTGCAATCAGCTATACAGCCGTCACAGCTGGGCTTGCAGATTGCCGCCTTACGACAGGTTGGGAACGCGGGCGTTGTCGTTCAGACGACCTCTGAGTCTGCAGCTGCGGCTCTAAGAGAAGCGGTGCCAGCCTCTCTGCGGGTGGCAGAACCGGCGACACGGCAGCCGCTCATCGCCCTCACAGGCGTGGACAAGGGTGCCAAGTTCGAGAAGGTGGTGCAGGACATCTCAGAGCAAAACTTTAAACAGGACGAGAAATGGACGAGTGAAACGATCTCCGACGCGTTACGGCTCATTTACAAAAGAGATCGGCATAATGGCCGCTCTCAATGGATCTGCAGCTGTCGAAGTGACCTCAGGCGGGCTCTCGTGGATATGGGCCGCCTCTACATAGGGTGGGACGTAGTAGAGGTGACGGATCACTTGGGGGTCACCTGTTGCAGCAGGTGCCAACTTTACGGGCACCCCGAAAAATACTGCCAGGCGAAGAACATGGTGTGCGGGAATTGTGGCGAAGAGGGACACAAGAACGCGGAATGCAAGGCCCAGACACCCAGCTGCGCCACCTGCAAGAGGTTCGGGAGAAAGGGAGCTCACTCCCACCGCACTGCGTCGCGGGATTGCCCAGCCAGGGCACACGCTGAGCAACGGCAGGTAAATGGTACCAATTATGGATTATAACTCCATACTCAAGATTGGCCAGCTCAACCTACAGGGCTCGGCTGCGGCCACCGCGGAGCTACCCGCCATTGCGGAGGACCTGGGGCTGGGCGTGGTGCTGGTGCAAGAGCCGTTCTCCACGCCCCAGCCATCTGTTGCGTCGCACAGCCAACTCATCCTGCCGGAGGGCCCCTGCCCCAAAGCGGGGGTCTTCCTGGCGCGCCTCGACGTGACGTGTGCGGTGCTACACCATCTGTCGTCGATCCACTGCATCGTGTGCCACATAGCCTGGAGAGGTACGTCTGTGCACCTTGTGACTGGCCTGTTGGTCTAGTGGTTAGTGACCCTAACTGCATGCCGGAGGCCGTGGGTTCGATTCCCACCCAGGACAAATGTTTGTGTGATGAGCACGATCATTTGTTCTGTGTCTGGGTGTAATTTATCTATAATATGTATGTATTTAGAAATATATAAGTATGTTTATCAGTTGTCTAGTACCCATAACACAAGCTCTGCTTAGCTTGGGACTAGATGGCGTTGTGTGATAGTTGTGGAATATTATTATTATATTATTATTTTACTTCCAGTACTCTGAGGACATTTCGACCCACCTGGAGCACCTTACCAGAGTACTGGAAAATCTGCGGGGACATCGCGTGCTCGTGGGCGCGGACACGAACGCCCATTCACCGCTGTGGCACTGTGAGCCGAGGCAGCTGTCGGGTCGTGGCCGTGAAGTGGCCCGGCGCAGAGAAGAAGCGGAGGGCTTTATACTAAGCCAGGGGCTGGTGGTACACAACCAGCCCAATCAACCGTCGACGTTCTTCACCACCAACGGCGAGTCCAATATCGACGTGACCTTTAGTACGCGAAACATCAGCGTCGCAGACTGGCAGGTCCACGAGCATGCGAGCATCAGCGACCATCGGCTGATTACCTTCAGGCTATGTGGTACGGGAGAACGAGGGCCTGCTCCTATAGAAGAGCCGTCGGTGTCGCCAAAGAGGTTCCGGGAGCGCGGGGTGGACTGGGACCGATTCCGGGTGATGAACCACGAGCGTGTGGGATCGATTGACTGGGGGAAGCCTGCATCGGTAGTATGCAAGGAGTTCACGCGTATCATCGCGTGGACTGCTGGTGAATGCTTGGGTACATGTGGGGATGACAAGAAAGCGAAAGGGTATGAGTGGTGGTCTCCCTCGTTGGAGGCCATGCGTAAAAGACACAATAAGTTGAGGAAAGCTTGGCAATCGGTGCGTAAGGTAAAAGGGGACACTGAATTGCAGGCGAGGCATGAATTCCACGAGTGCCGCAGTAGTTATAGACTCCTGATGGAGAAGGCGCAGCTCGACTTCTTCCGCAAACTGGCTGAGTCGGGGAACCAGGACCCCTGGGGCCTGGCCTACCGCGCTGCCAGTGGCAGACTCAGGCCGCCACCCAATGTGGTGTGTGGCACCAGACTTGCGGAGGGATTCGCCATGGAGGCGGGCACCGCCATGGACGGCCTCGTAAGGGCCCTATGCCCGGACGATGATCCACTAAGGGACTCGCCCCATCATCGGCAGGTGCGCCTGGCGGCTGCCTGCATCCCGTCGGGTCGGGATGCGCCTCCTCTATCGGCTCAGGACCTGGAGAAGATAGTTAGGGCTCTGCCCAACACGGCCCCGGGAATCGATGGGATTTCGGCGCGCATTGTCGGGCATGTGTGGCGGGCGGCCGGTGCCGAACTGACGCACATGCTCGGTAAGTGCATTGTCGAGGGCATCTTCCCCGATGTGTGGAAGGACGGTAGGCTCATCGTCATCCCGAAGGGCAATGACAAGCCGCTTACCGATCCTAAAGCATATCGGCCCCTCACCCTGCTCTCTGTTCTGGGCAAAATCCTGGAAAGGGTCTTGCTGCGGTGCGCTCCAGCGATCACCCGGAGTGTGTCGTCGTGCCAGTACGGGTTTTCTTGAGGTAAATCAACTCTTTCAGCACTTAATGATATTCTGGGCACGGTCGCTGACAGCCGGTGTAAGTACGTTCAGGCCATCTTTTTGGACATATCTGGGGCCTTCGACAACGCGTGGTGGCCCATGATCCTGCTGAAGGCAAAGGCGGTGGGGTGCCCGCCAAACATCTATAGGATGCTGGCGTCGTACTTCACCAACCGACGTGTCGGGCTTTTTGCCGGAAGTGGGGTCGTATGGAAAGTCACAACCATGGGCTGTCCGCAGGGTTCCGTAGTGGGCCCTCCGCTGTGGAACCTTCTTCTGGACGATCTGCTTCGGTTGCCGTATCCGACAGGCGTGAAGGTGGTCGCGTACGCTGATGATGTTACGGTCCTCATTGAGTCGGACTCTCGAGCCGGCATTGAGGCTTCTGCCTCGTGCGCCATGGCACTCATGTCTGAGTGGGGGGTGCGGAATAGGTTGGGCTTCTCTCCCTCAAAGTCGTACTCGATGACACTTAGGGGGGGGTTGTCCAAGCGCCCGCCCACGGTCCGGCTCAATGGGATCTCAGTCAGGAGCGTGCGCTCGACTAAAGTCTTGGGTGTGGTAATCGATGCAGGTCTCTCGTTCGGGGAACACGCTCAGTCCATCGGCGAGCGTGCTGCGGCGGGGCTAGGCAAGATGTCGCGCGTCTCCGCCTCCTCCTGGGGTGTCCGGTACAGGGCCCTTAAGGTCCTGTACAAGGGCATGTACGTTGCTATAATCACCTATGCAGCGGGGTGCTGGTAGAGGCGCGTGAGCACTTACGTTGTTAGGAGCGCGTTGTTGAGGACCCAAAGATCCGCGCTCGTCCTTCTGACGAAGGCATACCGGTCTGTCAGCACCGCGGCCCTACCAGTTTTGGCGGGGGTGCTCCCTGCTGACCTCGAGGTTGCCCGTGCGGGCATGATTGATGACATTCGGCACTTGCCTCGGGACGCGTTCAGGGCAGGGAGAAGAGGGATCGAAAACGATGCCGTAGCCAACTGGCAGCGGCGATGGGAAACGGAGGACCGGGGTAGGGAACTTTATCGATTCTTCCCGGACGTGACGGCTAGACTCAAGGCAACTTGGGTCGAGCCGGACTACCAAGTCTCGCAGATCCTGACTGGGCATGGATGTTTTAGGAAGAGACTGCATGAGATGAAGTTGTGTGAGGGAAGTATGTGCTACTGCGGGGAGGAGGACGAGTGTCAGGACCATATATTATGGCGGTGTCCCCTATATGAGGAGATCAGGTGTGAGATGATGGATGGGATCACACGTGTAGAGGAGGGCCCGGTTCATTACTGTGACCTCGTCGCCTCGGAGGAGAATTTCCGGCGGCTTGTGAAATTCGCACACAAATGGCACGAGATCAGGAGCGGGCTAGAGTGCTAGGTCCAGGACGAGCAGCGAAGCCGTTTTGTGTTGTCTATACACACTAGTGTGGACTAGCTAAAACGCCGCCCCAGAAAGGGGAGAAAGGCGACAAGGGACTGGTCGAGAATTTGTAACAAGGAGTCAAGCAGCGGCTGCGGTGATGGCACGTGTAACCAACTAGGCGTGCTATGTCCGCAGTCGTCTCCTTGACGTTTCGGCCCATATGACAAGATGTCGGTGGGGCCATGGGAGGTGGTGGGTATGTCCCTATCTACTATTATTGACTTCGTTGAGCGCGCTCGTAGCGAACGGACGTGTTTTAACCTGCGCTAGTGCATTTAAAATGCTGTGTTGTGATTGGTCTGTGCAATTTATCGGTGGCTCCTTGTTTCGCACGGGGAACTTTCCATAAGCGGCCGCGGCTATATTGCTTTTGGAGCGAGACAGAGTTGACGTGGGCGATACAAATCGGTGCGCGAGTGAGAGGGTGTAGATTTGTGCGAGTGAGATGCATAGTGCGACGGTGGCGTTTGACAGCGATGTGTCATATTGGTGACATTGACGTTTTGTTTTGATGATGACAGTTACGTTTCGTTTTGTCGGTGACATTGACGTTTTGTTTTGACGTTTTGCTCTTTCGGTGACAGTGACGTTTGGTTGTTTGACATTGACGGGTAAGGTGCTGCGGTAAGGTAAGTTAGTGTTCAGCGGTAAGTACGTTCCGTTTTACTTTTGACATTTGGACTTTAAATTTTCTGTTGTGTATTCTATTTTGTGTGTGGTTATTTGAACTTGTTGACTTTAGTTCTGTGTTAACTTAAAGGTAAATTAATACACGAACGCACTTGGTAAATGTGTATTTGGGACTTTGTGTTTTTGTTCTGTGCTAATTTGAAGATCAAATTAACACACGGACGCGTTTGGGTGCAACCCTGAACAGCTGCTGCTGCTGCTGTGCCGCCGGGATGGCGGAGGCCAACCCAAAAGCGGCCACGACGACGAGGGCAACAGCGCCGACGGTGCCGATGGACGAGGACGCTGAGTCCGTAAATCCCGTCTTTGCCCGTGACGTAACGGAGCAGGTCCGCGAAAAGGAGCTAATTGAGACATCCATTGCGGCGAAACAGGATGAGTTAAAGGCGCTCCAGGAAATAAGGCGTGAGGGTGCTGGCTTTTTCACGCCCCGCGCGGCGCTTGCGCGCACACCGCCGCAATCGTTTTCACCCGCCCCGCCCAACCTCATGGATGAGCCTCTGCCGCTCTTACAGGCAGGCGAGAAGCGTTACTTGGCGTCGCCGGAGGAGGTGCAGGAGGCGATTCGCCGCCGCTTAGCAAAGAAGAAGGAAGTGCAGCCCATCCACTGCTCGATTGACCCGTTGCTCAATACGCCACCAGTGCCTCAACCCTTGGCCCAACCCGTAGACCCGGAGAAGATGAGCGACCAGGTGGATCCGCTGGCGACGGCGTCGGTCGAGGTTCTGGCTGGCCTTTTCACTGGCAGTGCGAAAGGCATTATGGAAGCGGTGAGGTCCAAAACCTCTAAGCTCAATAAGGATGAGGTAGCGGCTATCGGCGCATTCACGGAGCGCATGAGTGCGGTAGTGACCCACCTTACCTTGCGCTTGGCTCTGGCGGAAAGCCGGGCCCAAGTACAAGTACAACAAGCATGGATAGGAGAGGGCGAGCGGGCACCACCAACGGCAACGTATGCCTCTAAGCTAAAACTGGCGAGACATGCCGATCCGGTGAGGATTCGGTCCACCCCTGGCCCGGTCCTTGCATTCTACCCTGCGGTTGAAAATGAGGCGCTGAAGACTGCGGAGGAGACCAAGGCAGAGCTCAAAAAATGCGTGGATCCGGCCAAGCTGTGGGTGCAAGTTGCCAAAGTTAGGAAGGTGGGCAACGCGGGTGTATTGGTCCAGACAACCAGCGATGAATCGGCGACCAGACTTCGGGCAGCGATGCCCCCGACGCTCAGGGTTACGGAACCGAAGCGAAAGCTGCCGCTCGTGTGCCTCAATAGGCTGGACGGTGACCCGTCCTTTGAGGAAGTCATCAGGGACCTGCATGAGCAGAATTTTAAGGATGATGAAAAGTGGCCCCTCAGTCGCATACAGAAGGAGGCGACTGGCGCGTTTAAGAAGAACCGGTCTCGTGGATCGGCCCAGGCGACCGCCGTCATATTCTCATGCACGGCGGAATTCAGAGAGGCTCTCCTGGCTAAGGGTCGGGTCTACATCGGATGGCAGGCTATTTGACTGGCCTGTTGGTCTAGTGGTTAGTGACCCTAACTGCTATGCCGGAGGTCGTGGGTTCGATTCCCACCCAGGACAAATGTTTGTGTGATGAGCACGATCATTTGTTCTGTGTCTGGGTGTAATTTATCTATAATATGTATGTATTTAGAAATATATAAGTATGTTTATCAGTTGTCTAGTACCCATAACACAAGCTCTGCTTAGCTTGGGACTAGATGGCGTTGTGTGATAGTTGTGGAATATTATTATTATTATTGAGGCAACCGACTACGTGGACGTCACCTGCTGCAATAAATGCCAGCAATACGGGCACCCTGAGCGCTCCTGTCGGTCGGCGGACGTGACGTGTTCGCGCTGCGGGGCTACTGGCCACCGCGGAGAGAATTGCACGTCGAGCTCCATGTGCTGCGCTACGTGCAAGCGCTTTGGAAGGAAGGACGCGGCGAGTCACCGGACCGCCTCCCGGGAATGCCCGGCGAGAGCGTATGCGATCGAGAGGAGTGTGGCTATGACCAACTATGTCTAGGCCACAGCACAACAGACAATGGAACTGACGTGCAGCGAAGTACCTCAACATTGTGGTTGTTGTGTACAAGCCCTATTAAGGGAGAGTTGTAAAGGGACACACATGGCTAAAATTTGTAAGGGTCAAGAAGCGCCTGCGGACTGCATAGATTGCCAAGAGCGCTATGTCCGCAGCCGCCCCACGTTTCGGCTCGTATAACGTAAGGTTGATAGGGCCATGGGAAGGTAGGAGGGAGTGTCCCTATCTACTACTCGGCGATGCGTCGCCGAGTGGCCTCAAAGAGGAAAGAGGTGCCGCCGATCGGCGGCATATTAACTGCGGCACCAGTCGTCCCGTCGCGCCCCGAAGTACCGGCCCCTGAAGCACCGGTCCAGCTGGCCACAGCATCGGTCGAGGTCCTGGCTGATCTGCATACCAGCAGCTCGAAAGGCATAATGGAGGCGGTACGATCAAAAACATCGAAGCTGAATACCTCACCAAATGGACGAGCATCATCTGCTGCAGCGGGCAGAGTCAGCGGCAACACCGCCGCTGAAGAAGAGCTTCGCGACGGCACTGCGGCTTGGGTCGGGCAGTGCTCCGGTCCCGATTTCGCGTCCCCTGGGCCCGGCGGTGGCCATATACCCCACAGAGGTGCAGCGGGACTCCATCAAAACGGCCGAGGACACCAGAAGGGTACTGCAATCAGCTATACAGCCGTCACAGCTGGGCTTGCAGATTGCCGCCTTCCGACGGGTTGGGAACGCGGGCGTTGTCGTTCAGACGACCTCTGAGTCTGCAGCTGCGGCTCTAAGAGAAGCGGTGCCGGCCTCTCTGCGGGTGACAGAACCGGCGACACGGCAGCCGCTCATCGCCCTCACAGGCGTGGACAAGGGTGCCAAGTTCGAGAAGGTGGTGCAGGACATCTCAGAGCAAAACTTTAAACAGGACGAGAAATGGACGAGTGAAACGATCTCCGACGCGTTACGGCTCATTTACAAAAGAGATCGGCATAATGGCCGCTCTCAATCGCTGGAGTGACGTCACGGATGTCGGTAACAGCTGACTAGCTTACCTCAGTACAAGTTTAAAAATAAAATAACAGTGTTTTTCTAAAAACTTTATTGCTAAAAGTCATCGACGGGATACAGTTCTTAACATATATTGTGGAACAGTGACAGTGTTCAGTTATACAATAATAAAAGCCTAAAATAAAATTCCTAATAAGATAGTGAAAATCATCTACCCTAAACTATAAACAAATAAATTAAACTTCAAGTGATTTGCAGAAACAGACAAGAAAATAGTGCAACTGAGTACAGTGACAATTTGTGTGGCGGATCATTGCAATAATTCGCGCCTACTGAAAATTACAGGACAAATTATGGTCGGTTTGTTTCACATTGCATACAATCAACGCCATCTATGACTCCTTAGTGGTAACTCGGAACTATACCCAAAGATTACGTACTTGGACTTTGTGTGGAACCCAAACAGACGGATCAATCATGGCGAAGTGTGGTGGCTGCGGTAAGTTCATGGCTATGTCTGAGGGCGTTCGCTGCACTAAGTGTCCTGGGGCATATCATCCTGTTTGCATTGGCGTTACGTCAACAAAGGTGTCACCTAACTGGTTGTGCCCGGCCTGTAAGGCAAAGATACCGAGAACGGACAATTCGGCTACGCCTGTTAAAGGTCCGTCTGATGGTAGCATGATTAGTAGCCATCCAAATATAACCCAGCAAAATAGCAATAGCCAGCCAGGAACTAGCCCGACTGCAACTGCCATCCAGTCTGCTACTACCATCCAGCCAGCAACCATTCAGCCAACAGCCATTCAGCCTCCACAGATGCTGCCAACCCCTGACTCTCACTCCATCACCCCCAAAGAGGATATAGCACAGTCGCAGCCTCAGGAGCTCAACGTAGCCTACGAGATTCGATGTTTTCGTGAGGAGCTCGGTGCTATGAGAGTGGAGTTACGACAGTTCCGAGATGAAATGGCTAGTTTGAAGTCGGATGTCGGCTTATGTAGGGAGCGTATGGAAGTCGTTGAGGGCAGGGTTTCCTACCTCGAGAAACGTTTTGAGGAAAAAGAACCATCTTCCTACGACCATCTTGAGGAGACCATTGCTGAACTTAAGTCACAGCTGAATGAACGCGACCAAGAGCTCCTAATCAATGACGTCATCATAACGGGTATACCCGAAACAAAAGATGAGAGCCCGCTACACATCCTGAAAGTGGTATCCCTGAAATTGGGAGTTAACATCGACGAGCGCGAAATAGTGAACGCGGAGCGTGTTGGTATGGTGCGACGTAATTTTACTTCTGCGAGTACTGGCAGTGTTGACATCGCAGAGCCGCGACCGCGCGCGCTCGCTGTGCGACTGTCGCGCCGCGCTGCCCGCGACCAACTATTGAAAGCAGCGCGCGTGAGACGCGGCCTTACCACTGCCGATCTTGAATTACGTGGGCCCTCGCAGAGGTTTTATTTAAACGAACGGTTGACGCCGATTAACGGGAAGCTGTTCTACAACGCGCGTGAGGCTGGGCAGAGACATAAATTTAAGTATGTGTGGACAAAAGAGGGCCGCATCTACGTGAAGAAAGAGGATGGTGTCCCTGCGCAACGTATTCGCTCCGATCTAGATTTGAGCCGATTTTTTGGAAATGCCACATTTTAAATAGCTTGTTCCTAACTCGTAAAGTACTAATATTGCATAATATTATTTGTTTTTTTCCTGTTTCTTTTATAATCTTTTTTGTTTTTTTTTTGTTTGCTTTTTCTGTACTAGTTTGGTCGCAGCATGCCCTGGCTAAAGGGGGCACTATTTTGTCTTGTATTTTCCGCAGTGACACAGATTTGATGATACCTATTTCCCTTCAAAATAAGTTTATGTTCTTTTACCTACTGAAGACTATTTATTTACTACAAACTACTTCCCTATATAATTATTATTTAACAATATATGCACTATTTATAAACACGATATTAATATTCTGTACACGATTTTTGATACGGACAAATATTTCAGTATTATTATTATACTGTATCACATATTATTATTACGAAACAAAAACATTTTACGAACACCCGATAATTGTCTGCAATCTTTTAATGTGCCCTTGTACGAAGTATAATATTGTGATGTTTGGTGCCACTAAAATATTGTAATGAGTGCGAAGCACCTCAAGTTTGGATTACTCAACGCTGGATCGCTAGGCACTAACCACGATGAGTTTATCGCCGCATTGGAGCGTCATGATGTTGGTATAATGGCAATAAATGAGACCTGGCTTAGGACGGGTGAGGAGGGGCGCGCGCCCGCCGTGCCTGGGTACCGGCTGCGACACGTTCCGCGCCCGGTGACCGTGCGCGGCGGACGCGGCGGCGGCGTTGGGTTTTATATCAAGCGCGGGATAAATGTGCGCACCCATGCGCACCCTGTTGACCCGCTTCATGAGTCAGTGGATCAAATGTGGCTTGTTTTGAGCGCGAATGGTGTAAAAATCGCCATTGGCACAGCGTATAGACCGCCGTGGATGGATGTTGACATATTTTTGGACGCGTTAACATGTTCAATAAATTCCGTGGCCTCATGTAAATATACCGTTTTGTTGGGAGATTTTAACATTAATTGTCTTAACCAAACTGACTCTAAAACTGCAAAATTAAATGCGTTTCTAAATAGCCTTGACTTAAGTCAACTGGTTACTTCTGCTACTCACTTTACGGCCACTAGCGAGACTCTTATTGACTTAGTGTGTACAGATGCGAGGGTGAGCAGCATAGAAGTTGACTGGATAGTCGCGCTAGGAGCACATGCTTTTGTTTCAGCCGTTTTTAATTTTTAAAAAGAAAAAGTACTACCCAGGGTTGTAACAAGTAGAAACCTCAGAAATATACAGATGGAGAAGTTTAAGGAAGACTTGAGCTCTATAGATTGGCTTGAGCGACCTGTATCAGGTGACGTCAACGCTATGGTAGCTCATCTCAGTTTTGCTATTATTACCCTTTTTGACAAACACGCTCCCCGTAAGACCCAGATTATAAGAGAAAAGTCATATCCATGGATAACAGATAACATCAAGTTTATGATGTACTTGCGCAATCAAGCACATGTACGTTGTAGGAATTCAAATTCTGAGAGTAAAATTGAATATTACAAGGAATTAAAAAGTCTAGTGAACAAGTCCCTATATTACGAAAAGGTAGCTTATTTCAAGTTTAATATTAATAGTAAAATGAAACAACCCAAGGTTTTGTGGAGGAATCTAAAGACCACCCTGCTACCTTTTAAAAATAAACTGATTTACCCTCTCATATTTTCAATGACCCAGATAAAATTAATTCTCACTTCTTGAATGTCCCAGGTGATATAATGGCACCATCTACATGTCTAACTTACTATGAGTCTCACAGATTTAATGATGGCATATTCGCTATTGAAACTGTAGGTCAGTCGGACATAATTAAGATTTTATCTAAACTCAAATCAAATGCAGAGGGTCTCGACCACATTACACTGGACATATTTCTTCTGACTCTTCCACAGACTTTGGATATCCTTGCTACCATTATTAATCATTCCATTTCAACCTCGACCTTTCCTGATCTATGGAAAATAGCCGTTGTGCGTCCGATTCCTAAAATCGCGAACCCAACTACTGTAAAAGATTTAAGGCCTATCAGTATTTTACCCTTTTTATCAAAAGTACTGGAAAAAGTAGTTAATGCCCAACTAACTGCATATATTGAGCAAAATAACATCCTCCCTGAGGCTCAATCCGGTTTTAGGCGGGGGCGTAGTACTGCAACGGCTCTTTTAGATGTTACTGACAACATATTATCAGCTCAAGATGAAGGGTGTTGTACTCTATTAGTTCTGCTGGACTTTTCTAGAGCATTTGATGCTATTAATTTGAGTCTCTTGCTCTCGAAGATGACCTATTATGGATTTGACGCCGCTACCGTTAAATGGTTCGGAAGCTATCTGAGTAATCGTCAACAGCTTGTGGAAATTCGGGATGCGAATGGGTCTAGTGTTTTTTCTAATATAAGCCCAGTGCTAAAGGGGGTTCCACAGGGATCGATACTGGGTCCTCCTTTGTTTATTCTCTATAGTGCCGATATTATTAATATTATAGAAAACTGTAAATTTCATATTTATGCAGACGATATTCAATTATACCTGGCTTTTAAACCTGAAGATTATGAGAGCGCAGTAAGACTAGTTAACGAAGATCTCGCAAGGATTGTGGACTGGTCAAGACAAAACTCTCTTCTACTTAACCCGGCCAAAACTAAATTTATGCTTTTCGGATCTAAAGGGCAACTGGGTAAAATAAACAGTAACCTTGCGAACGTGATTGTGATGGGTCAACGCATTGATCGTGTGTACGAAGCGAGGAATCTGGGTCTAATTATGGACCAAGGCCTTAACTTCGAGGCTCACATCGCAAACTGCGTGCGAAATTGTTTCTACCGCCTAAAAGTCCTGTATAAAATGCGCCCATACGTAAACGAAGACCTGCGTGTACAGCTCGTTGAAAGCCTAGTTTTATCCAAACTAAATTATGCTGATACCGTCGTAGGTCCGCGACTACTAGCACGCACCGAAAGACTTATTCAGCGGGTTCAAAATGCCTACGCGCGTTTTTGCTTTGACGTACCACCAAGGAGCCACTTGACACCATTTTTAAACAAGCACAACATTTTAAAAATGAAATCCCGTCGTAAGCTGCACTTAGCATGTCTTCTTTTTGGAGTCATCAAATATAAATGTCCGTCATACCTGTACTCAAAGCTTACGTGGATAAATAACCACCGGCAGCACACAGCCAGGCGTTGTGCTCAGCAGCTGGCTACACCACATCACAGAACTGCAGCCTTTCGAGGAAGCTTCCGATATGCAGCCTCCAAATGTTGGAATAATATTCCTCCACCAATTAGGGACCTAAACAACATAAATACATTTAAGTTAAGGCTTAAGACATTTATAATTCGTTCACAAATTGAATTTAATAATATAAATATTGACAAATCGTTTATCTAATTTAACAATCTAATTATTATTATTACTATTTTACGTTATTTTACATTTATATTTTGAATTATTTATCACCTTAACACAAAATCACCAATGTTTAAATTAAGTATATTATGTATAATTTTTTAATTTGTATTTCGAATTTATTTCATACAAACTTACCGGCAAATATTGTGGGTAGATTCGCGGTGGTGGTAAATCCGTTGTCTGCGATCGCCAGAATCCATGTGTGTGTACAATCACACATAAATACACACCCACACATTTGTACAATCATCCTTTTGCTACGACTTTCATCGTAATTCCAAATTCCAAATTCCATTGTAAAAACTAATTTTGTTTTTGAACTCAATGATCAGCATTATTAGTCTACCGGCACTATACACTTTCTCGGAATCATTTGTTTCGTTTTTTTAGCTCACTAAAATAATATTATCTAGGCAATAGTCGCACTCTCACTGAAATGTCATTGTGGTATTGCAATTTAAAAATGCTTAGGTCAATGCTGCATCGGCCGGCCCGAAGTGCGTCATGTCAATAATGAATAAACTGTGTTTCGTTTTCGGATAAGTACTTATTTATTTAGCAGGTATCTTTGTGTTCTTACTACTAATATAACTATGTTATTCTCTGTGAGAAAATATTTATTTTATATTATTTATTTATTACACACTTAGAAATGCCCATTTAATAGAATAAAATTATTTATTTACTACCTACTACCCTCATCCGTGTGTCACTGCGGGGGGCCTACTGAAAACCAGCGCTGAGTGTTTTACACCCAGCATATGCTGAGTTGGCTACCCTTTCGTTATGGGCATGCTCAGCGCAGTTGAGCTGTTTAATTAATTGTTAAGCTGTTTGTTGTTATTTGTTTATATATGTGCTGCTCTTTTGTGTTGCTGCTGTCCATTGTCGAATAAATACATATTCTATTCTATTCTATTCTATTCAATGGATCTGCAGCTGCCGAAGTGACCTCAGGCGGGCTCTCGTGGATATGGGCCGCCTCTACATAGGGTGGGACGTAGTAGAGGTGACGGATCACTTGGGGGTCACCTGTTGCAGCAGGTGCCAACTTTACGGGCACCCCGAAAAATACTGCCGGGCGAAGAACATCAAGAACGCGGAATGCAAGGCCCAGACACCCAGCTGCGCCACCTGCAAGAGGTTCGGGAGAAAGGGAGCTCACTCCCACCGCACTGCGTCGCGGGATTGCCCAGCCAGGGCACACGCTGAGCAACGGCAGGTAAATGGTACCAATTATGGATTATAACTCCATTCTCAAGATTGGCCAGCTCAACCTACAGGGCTCGGCTGCGGCCACCGCGGAGCTACCCGCCATTGCGGAGGACCTGGAGCTGGGCGTGGTGCTGGTGCAAGAGTCGTTCTCCACGCCCCAGGCATCTGTTGCGTCGCACGGCCAACTCATCCTGCCGGAGGGCCCCTGCCCCAAAGCGGGGGTCTTCCTGGCGCGCCTCGACGTGACGTGTGCGGTGCTACACCATCTGTCGTCGAGCCACTGCATCGTGTGCCACATAGCCTGGAGAGGTACGTCTGTGCACCTTGTGAGCGCCTACTTCCAGTACTCTGAGGACATTTCGACCCACCTGGAGCACCTTACCAAAGTACTGGAAAATCTGCGGGGACATCGCGTGCTCGTGGGCGCGGACACGAACGCCCATTCACCGCTGTGGCACTGTGAGCCGAGGCAGCTGTCGGGTCGTGGCCGTGAAGTGGCCCGGCGCAGAGAAGAAGCGGAGGGCTTTATATTAAGCCAGGGGCTGGTGGTACACAACCAGCCCAATCAACCGTCGACGTTCTTCACCACCAACGGCGAGTCCAATATCGACGTGACCTTTAGTACGCGAAACATCAGCGTCGCAGACTGGCAGGTCCACGAGCATGCGAGCATCAGCGACCATCGGCTGATTACCTTCAGGCTATGTGGTACGGGTGAACGAGGGCCTGCTCCTATAGAAGAGCCGTCGGTGTCGCCAAAGAGGTTCCGGGAGCGCGGGGTGGACTGGGACCGATTCCGGGTGATGATCCACGAGCGTGTGGGATCGATTGACTGGGGGAAGCCTGCATCGGTAGTATGCAAGGAGTTCACGCGTATCATCGCGTGGACTGCTGGTGAATGCTTGGGTACATGTGGGGATGACAAGAAAGCGAAAGGGTATGAGTGGTGGTCTCCCTCGTTGGAGGCCATGCGTAAAAGGCACAATAAGTTGAGGAAAGCTTGGCAATCGGTGCGTAAGGTAAAAGGGGACATTGAATTGCAGGCGAGGCATGAATTCTACGAGTGCCGCAGTAGTTATAGACTCCTGATGGAGAAGGCGCAGCTCGACTTCTTCCGCAAACTGGCTGAGTCGGGGAACCAGGACCCCTGGGGCCTGGCCTACCGCGCTGCCAGTGGCAGACTCAGGCCGCCACCCAATGTGGTGTGTGGCACCAGACTTGCGGAGGGATTCGCCGTGGAGGCGGGCACCGCCATGGACGGCCTCGTAAGGGCCCTATGCCCGGACGATGATCCACTAAGGGACTCGCCCCATCATCGGCAGGTGCGCCTGGCGGCTGCCTGCATCCCGTCGGGTCGGGATGCGCCTCCTCTATCGGCTCAGGACCTGGAGAAGATAGTTAGGGCTCTGCCCAACACGGCCCCGGGAATCGATGGGATTTCGGCGCGCATTGTCGGGCATGTGTGGCGGGCGGCCGGTGCCGAACTGACGCACATGCTCGGTAAGTGCGTTGTCGAGGGCATCTTCCCCGATGTGTGGAAGGACGGTAGGCTCATCGTCATCCCGAAGGGCAATGACAAGCCGCTTACCGATCCTAAAGCATATCGGCCCATCACCCTGCTCTCCGTTCTGGGCAAAATCCTGGAAAGGGTCTTGTTGCGGTGCGCTCCAGCGATCACCCGGAGTGTGTCGTCATGCCAGTACGGGTTTTCTCGAGGTAAATCAACTCTTTCAGCACTTAATGATATTCTGGGCACGGTCGCTGACAGCCGGTGTAAGTACGTTCAGGCCATCTTTTTGGACATATCTGGGGCCTTCGACAACGCGTGGTGGCCCATGATCCTGCTGAAGGCAAAGGCGGTGGGGTGCCCGCCAAACATCTATAGGATGCTGGCGTCGTACTTCACCAACCGACGTGTCGGGCTTTTTGCTGGAAGTGGGGTCGTGTGGAAAGTCACAACCATGGGCTGTCCGCAGGGTTCCGTAGTGGGCCCTCCGCTATGGAACCTTCTTCTGGACGATCTGCTTCGGTCGCCGTATCCGACAGACGTGAAGGTGGTCGCGTACGCTGATGATGTTACGGTCCTCATTGAGTCGGACTCTCGAGCCGGCATTGAGGCTTCTGCCTCGTGCGCCATGGCACTCATGTCCGAGTGGGGGGTGCGGAATAGGTTGGGCTTCTCTCCCTCAAAGTCGTACTCGATGACACTTAGGGGGGGGTTGTCCAAGCGCCCGCCCACGGTCCGGCTCAATGGGATTTCAGTCAGGAGCGTGCGCTCGACTAAAGTCTTGGGTGTGGTAATCGACGCAGGTCTTTCGTTCGGGGAACACGCTCAGTCCATCGGCGAGCGTGCTGCGGCGGGGCTAGGCAAGATGTCGCGCGTCTCCGCCTCCTCCTGGGGTGTCCGGTACAGGGCCCTTAAGGTCTTGTACAAGGGCATTTACGTTGCTATAATCACCTATGCAGCGGGGTGCTGGTGGAGGCGCGTGAGCACTTACGTTGTTAGGAGCGCGTTGTTGAGGACCCAAAGATCCGCGCTCGTCCATCTGACGAAGGCATACCGGTCTGTCAGCACCGCGGCCCTACCAGTTTTGGCGGGGGTGCTCCCTGCTGACCTCGAGGTTGCCCGTGCGGGCATGATTGATGACATTTGGCACTTGCCTCGGGACGCGTTCAGGGCAGGGAGAAGAGGGATCGAGAACGATGCCGTAGCCAACTGGCAGCGGCGATGGGAAACGGAGGACCGGGGTAGGGAACTTTATCGATTCTTCCCGGACGTGACGGCTAGACTCAAGGCAACTTGGGTCGAGCCGGACTACCAAGTCTCGCAGATCCTGACTGGGCATGGATGTTTTAGGAAGAGACTGCATGAGATGAAGTTGTGTGAGGGAAGTATGTGCTACTGCGGGGAGGAGGACGAGTGTCAGGACCATATATTATGGCGGTGTCCCCTATATGAGGAGATAAGGTGTGAGATGATGGATGGGATCACACGTGTAGAGGAGGGCCCGGTTCATTACTGTGACCTCGTCGCCTCGGAGGAGAATTTCCGGCGGCTTGTGAAATTCGCACACAAATGGCACGAGATCAGGAGCGGGCTAGAGTGCTAGGTCCAGGACGAGCAGCGAAGCCGTTTTGTGTTGTCTATACACACTAGTGTGGACTAGCTAGAACGCCGCCCCAGAAAGGGGAGAAAGGCGACAAGGGACTGGTCGAGAATTTGTAACAAGAAGTCAAGCAGCGGCTGCGGTGATGGCACGTGTAACCAACTAGGCGTGCTATGTCCGCAGTCGTCTCCTTGACGTTTCGGCCCATATGACAAGATGTCGGTGGGGCCATGGGAGGTGGTGGGTATGTCCCTATCTACTTGTGCGAAAGAGACGCGAAGTGTTGTGCGTAAGAGACGCGAAGTGTTGTGCGACAGTGACGTTTGTGGGTGACAGTGACACAGTGGTGACAGTGACGTTGGCGTTGGGTTTGACACTTGCTTTATATATTTTTGTTTTGACTATTTTACCGTGTTGTGACATTTGCTTTTACTATACTTTTTTTTTTTTTTTTTTGTTTTGACTGTTTTACTGTGTTGTCAATGTCTGTTTGACGTTAACACTTCTATTTTGATTTGATTATTTGTGTTGTCATTGCTGCTTGACTCTGACGTTTGGTTACAGCTGACGTTTGTGACATTGCGTTTAGTTGTTTCTGTTTTTAATCTTGTCCATTTATATACTGTTCTACGCCTGTGTACTGAGGCTTTTGACTCTGTGTGTTTGTCTGGTGAAGCCTTTGGTTTGTGGCTTACCTAGACTTGTTTTAAAAGCGGTTATTACACGAACCGCCACCGGTGCGCTCAGGATGGCGTGTGACCTGGTCGACACTTTGGCGACGGCGGCGGTTGAAACTTTGGCTGGACTAGCTACCAGCAGCACAAGAGGTGTTATGGAGGCGGTGCGGAGCAAGACTTCGAAATTGAATAAATATGAGGTGGCAGCGATTGGCGCTCACATGGAGAGGCTGGGTGCAATCGTCACCCACCTTGCCCTGCGCCTGGCTGCCGCGGAGAGCCGGGCAAAGCAGCCCCAGGCGAGGGTAGGTGAGAGCGAGCAGCAGGTGCAAGCGGTCGCATCATACGCGTCCAAATTAAAGCTGTCGAGGAACGAGGAGCCGGTGAGGTTCCGGTCCACCCCTGGCCCGGTCCTCGCCTTCTACCCTGCCGCTGAAAACGATGCTATCAAGACGGCGGAGGAGACCAAAACGGAGCTGAAGAAGTACGTGGATCCGGCAAAGCTCTGGGTGCAGGTCACGAAGGTGAGGAAGGTGGGCAACGCCGGCCGGCGTATTGGTCGAGACGACCAATGACGCGGCGGCCACCAGACTCCGGGCGGTGATACCTCCGACGCTCAGGGTGACGGAGCCCAAAAAGAAGCAGCCGCTGGTGTGCCTCAATAGGCTGGACGGGGACCCGTCCTTTGGAGAAGTTCTGGCAGATCTGCACGAGCAGAATTTTAAGGAGGACCAGAAGTGGCCACTCGCGCGCATCCAAAAGGAGGCAACTGGCGCCTTCAAGAAAAATAGGTCACGTGGATCGGCCCAGGCGACTGCAGTAGTGTTCGCGTGCACAGCTGAACTGCGCGAGGCCCTTCTGGCAAAAGGGCGGGTATACATTGGCTGGCAGGCGGTTGAGGTCACAGATTATGTCGACGTAACCTGCTGCAATAAGTGCCAGCAGTACGGGCACCCTGAGCGCTCGTGTCGATCGGCGGACACAATTTGTTCGCGCTGCGGCGCTAGCGGCCACCGCGGAGAGGAGTGCACGTCGAGTGCCACATGTTGCGCGACTTGCAAACGCTTTGGCAGGAAGGAGGCGGCGAGTCACAGGACCGCCTCCAGGGAATGCCCGGCGAGGACGTACGCGATTAAAAGGAGCGTGGCCATGACCCACTATGCATAGGCGGCCACTTAACGTTGGGCAGCTCAACCTCGCCGGGTCGGCGCTCGCGACGCGGGAGCTCCCTGCGGTGTGCCGGGAGCTAAACCTAGATGTGGTGCTGCTGCAAGAGCAGTACGCGCAGGCCGCTGAAGACATCATACAGCACGGAGCGTCGTCAAATCTGGCGCCCTGTTACTTCGGCGCGGTGCGGCTTGCGCGGTGCTCCACCACCTCAGCACCGACCACTGCCTGGTGCTGCATCTCGAGGACTGGGACTTGCACATGGTCTCGGCCTATTTCCAGTTCTCGGAGCCGATCGACGGACATCTGCACCACCTGGAGGTAGTTATGGACGCCCTGCATGGAAGATGGGTTATCATCTGTGTGGACGCCAACACCCATTCGCCTATGTGGCACAGTGCGCCGCGCCACTACACTGGCCGGGGCCACGCAGCGGAGTACAGGCGGGTGGCTCTGGAGGCATTCATCGCAGCGTATGGGCTCACCGTCGTCAACGAAGTGGGCCAACCATCTACCTTCAGTGGCCCAAACGGTGAGTCAGACATAGACATCGCGCTGACCACAAGGAACATCACAGCGCAACATTTTAAGGTGCACGACGGGATGAGCAGCAGCGACCATCGGCTCATAACCTTCCAGGTGGGTGCAACCAGATGCCACAGCGCAGAGTCAGGCAGGGAGCCAGTGCGCTTCCGGGATCAAGGGGTGGACTGGCCGCGCTTCCGGCAGACCGTCCACGCGCGAATGGGAAGGCTTGATTTTACTAAGCCGGCGTCCTTTGTTTGCAAGGAATTTACGAACGTCATTGTACGAACGGCGCGCCAGTGCCTGGGAATGAAAGGTCCACCAAAGGACGCCGGGTACGAATGGTGGGGTCCGGAGCTTGAGACGCTTCGGAAATCCAACTGTAAGGCGAGGTGTAAATGGCAGGGATCGCGAAAGGACGGGGGACCGAGATAAGAGAGGCTGAGAGCTGAGTTCCATGATGTGCGAGCGAGATATCGAAAGGCAATGGAGGAGGCGGAGCTTGGACACTTCAGGTCGATTGCCGAATCGGGCAACGCGGATCCGTGGGGGCTGGCCTACCGCGCCGCCAGCGGCAGGCTAAGGCCACCTCCCCGGGTCATCAACGGTATTGCGCTGGCGGAGGGCTATTCGTGCACTGTGGGCGACGCGGCGACGGCGAACTTTGCGGGGCTACGCGGATTTGCGCACAAGTGGCACGCCGCTCGGAGGAAAGCTGAACTGGAGTAGAGGGAGCTCAGTTTAGAAACTGGAGTGGTCAGGCAGCGAAGTACAACAGCTGTATCTGTACCGTCAAGCCCTAATTAGGGAGAGTTGCAAGGGACACACATGGCAAATTTGTAAGCGTCAAGAAGCGCCTGCGGACTGAAAAGAATGCCAAGTGAGCTATGTCCGCAGCCGCCCCACGTTTCGGCCCGCATAACGCATGCGTTGGAAGGGCCATGGGAAGGTTGGAGGGAGTGTCCCTATCTACTTGGTCGACACTTTGGCGACGGCGGCGGTTGAAACTTTGGCTGGACTAGCTACCAGCAGCACAAGAGGTGTTATGGAGGCGGTGCGGAGCAAGACTTCGAAACTAAATAGAATAGAATATGTATTTATTCGCTAATGGACAGCAGCAACACAAAAGAGCAGCACATATATAAACAAATAACAACAAACAGCTTAACAATTAATTAAACAGCTCAACTGCGCTGAGCATGCCCATAACGAAAGGGTAGCCAACTCAGCATATGCTGGGTGTAAAACACTCAGCGCTGGTTTTCAGTAGGCCCCCCGCAGTGACACACGGATGAGGGTAGTAGGTAGTAAATAAATAATTTTATTCTATTAAATGGGCATTTCTAAGTGTGTAATAAATAAATAATAAACAAACAAGATAAACAAAAAAAAAAAAAAAACAAGAGTAAACAAGATTGTATATGTTTTTAGGGCAAATTCGTGGTTGCCCTAAAAACATATACAATCTTGTTTACTCGTACTTCTTAAATGGTTCCGCGAAACTCAAACTCGGACATCATTCTATGTCAAAGTCCCTTACCATGGGATGCCCTCAGGGTTCGGTTATGGGTCCGTATGTATGGAACGTAGGCTTCGATGACTTCCTCGCGATTCCACTTCCATACGGCTGTTCATTAACCGGTTACGCGGACGACGGCCTGCTGCTCATTCAGTCAAGTACTCGGGCTGGACTCGAAAATTTGGCTGACACTTGCCTAAAATTAATATCCCAGTGGGGTGATCGTAACCGTCTGTCCTTTGCACCACATAAAACTTATCAACTTCTTTTAAAAGGTAATCTTAAATCATGGCCTAGTATTAAATTTAATAACGTTCCCGTGAAAAAGAAGGAGTCCGTATGCTACCTTGGGTTTGTCTTAGAGAGGAATTTTTCATTCATTGAACACATAAAAACCGTCGGTGAAAAAGCTAAAAAGAACTTTTATGCTTTAACGAGAATATCCAAATTTACGTGGGGTTTATCATTTTTAACTTTAAAGACGATCTATGGGGCTACTTACTTGGGGTGTATGTGCTACGGGGCACCAGTTTGGGCCGATAGGGCCACCATAGGAGCTGTACGACGTAAATTACTTCAAAGTCAGCGGTTGGCTTTGATTTTCTTGTGTAAAGCATATAGGACGGTTAGTACTGAAGCCTTACCGGTACTGGCAGGGGTACTTCCAGTTCATCTTGAAGTACAGCGCCGTGCTTCAATGTACTACTGCGCACGAGAGACCACGGACGCAGACTTTTTAACGCAACGTGACCGTGCTAAAATAGCTAGATTACTTAAACCACAGACTGACGTCTAGGAGGAACTTTTGTCTGAATGGCAATGTAGGTGGGATAATTCCATCAAAGGCCGACACCTCCACCAGTTCTTTCCATCCGTTCGTGAGCGGCTGGCCAGGACATGGCTGGAGGTGGATCACTGTGTCGCCCAATTTCTCACAGGTCATGGTAACTTTAAGAGTAAATTATTTTCCTTCAAGCTTGTTGCCTCGCCTTTTTGTCAATGTTCTACATCTGACTGCGAATTTGAACAAACTGCACATCACATTTTATGGGAGTGTAGTCTTTGGCAGAATGAACGTAATATTATGTTAAATAGTGTACAGGTTACATCCGGAGTTATTTACTATACGGACCTTGTAGAAACTAGAACAAATTTCCGTGCGTTCAAGCATTTTTGTCATACCTATTATTGGAATCAAATATAACAGCTCACAACTTAGGACCCAGTAATATTAATGACAATAATATCCGTGGTGCTAGGCAACTGGGCTTATCCCAGTTGTATACGTCCCTGTGTGCCTATTGGCCTTGTTCTGTTCTGTCTCCTGCTGATATGAAGGGAAGTGGAAATTATGTTTTTTGTTTTATTCTTTTCTGATTAATTTCGTTGCGGGATCCAAGACAGTTAAATCGCTTCTCTGGGACTTCGTCGAGCTTCATTGTCTCGGCGCTTTTCTTGTGGTCGCCACTGTTGATTCTGGCTAACAGGAGTTACAGTGGTTTGGGAATAGTGTGGCGGGCTTGTCCCAAAAAATAAATAATATAAAATAAATATTTTCTCACAGAGAATAACATAGTTATATTAGTAGTAAGAAAACGAAGATACCTGCTAAATAAATAAGTACTTATCCGAAAACGAAACATAGTTTATTCATTATTGACATGACGCACTTCGGGCCGGCCGATGCAGCATCGACCTAAGCATTTTTAAATTGCAATACCACAATGACATTTCAGTGAGAGTGCGACTATTGACTAATAAAGATGAGGTGGCGGCGATTGGCGCTCACATGGAGAGGCTGGATGCAGTCGTCACCCACCTTGCCCTGCGCCTGGCTGCCGCGGAGAGCCGGGCAAAGCAGCCCCAGGCGAGGGTAGGTGAGAGCGAGCAGCAGGTGCAAGCGGTCGCATCATACGCGTCCAAATTAAAGCTGTCGAGGAACGAGGAGCCGGTGAGGTTCCGGGCCACCCTTGGCCCGGTCCTCGCCTTCTACCCTGCCGCTGAAAATGATGCTATCAAGACGGCGGAGGAGACCAAAACGGAGCTGAAGAAGTTCGTGGATCCGGCAAAGCTCTGGGTGCAGGTCACGAAGGTGAGGAAGGTGGGCAACGCCGGCCGGCGTATTGGTCCAGACGACCAATGACGCGGCGGCCACCAGACTCCGGGCGGCGATACCTCCGAGTCTCAGGGTGACGGAGCCCAAAAAGAAGCAGCCGCTGGTGTGCCTCAATAGGCTGGACAGGGACCCGTCCTTTGGAGAAGTTCTGGCAGATCTGCACGAGCAGAAATTTAAGGAGGACCAGAAGTGGCCACTCGCGCGCATCCAAAAGGAGGCAACTGGCGCCTTCAAGAAAAATAGGTCACGTGGATCGGCCCAGGCGGCTGCAGTAGTGTTCGCGTGCACAACCGAACTGCGCGAGGCCCTTCTGGCAAAAGGGCTGGCAGGCGGTTGAAGTCACAGATTATGTCGACATAACCTGCTGCAATAAGTGCCAGCAGTACGGGCACCCTGAGCGCTCGTGTCGATCGGCGGACACAATTTGTTCGCGCTGCGGCGCTAGCGGCCACCGCGGAGAGGAGTGCACGTCGAGTGCCACATGTTGCGCGACTTGCAAACGCTTTGGCAGGAAGGAGGCGGCGAGTCACAGGACCGCCTCCAGGGAATGCCCGGCGAGGACGTACGCGATTGAAAGGAGCGTGGCCATGACCCACTATGCATAGGCGGCCACTTAACGTTGGGCAGCTCAACCTCGCCGGGTCGGCGCTCGCGACGCGGGAGCTCCCTGCGGTGTGCCGGGAGCTAAACCTAGATGTGGTGCTGCTGCAAGAGCAGTACGCGCAGGCCGCTGAAGACATCATACAGCACGGAGCGTCGTCCAAATCTGGCGCCCTGTTACTTCGGCGCGGTGCGGCTTGCGCGGTGCTCCACCACCTCAGCACCGACCACTGCCTGGTGCTGCATCTCGAGGACTGGGACTTGCACATGGTCTCGGCCTATTTCAAGTTCTCAGAGCCGATCGACCACCATCTGCACCACCTGGAGGGAGTTACGGACGCCCTGCGTGGTAGACGGGTTATCATCTGTGTGGACGCCAACACCCACTCGCCTATGTGGCACAGTGCGCCGCGCCACTACACTGGCCGGGGCCACGCAGCGGAGTACAGGCGGGTGGCTCTGGAGGCGTTTGTTGCAGCGTATGGGCTCACCGTCATCAACGAAGAGGGCCAACCATTTACCTTCAGTGGCCCAAACGGTGAGTCCAACATTGACATCGCGCTGGCCACTAGGAACGTAACAGCGCAACTATTCAAGGTGCACGACGGGCTGAGCAGCAGTGACCACCGGCTCATCACCTTCCAGGTGGGTGCAACCGGATGCCACAGCGCAGAGCCAGGCAGGGAGCCGGTGCGCTTCCGGGATCAAGGGGTGGACTGGCCGTGCTTCCAGCAGACCGTCCACGCGCGAATGGGAAGGCTTGATTTTACCAAGCCGGCGTCCTTTGTTTGCAAGGAGTTTACGAACGTCATTGTACGAACGGTGCGCCAGTGCCTGGGAGTGAAAGGCCCACCAAAGGACGCCGGGTACGAATGGTGGGGTCCGGAGCTTGAGAAGTTTCGGAAATCCAACTGTAAGGCGAGGTGTAAATGGCAGGGATCACGAAAGGACGGGGGACCGAGAGAAGAGAGGCTGAGAGCTGAGTTTCATGATGTACGAGCGAGATATCGAAAGGCAATGGAGGAGGCGGAGCTTGGACACTTCAGGTCGATTGCCGAATCGGGCAACGCGGATCCGTGGGAGCTGGCCTACCGCGCCGCCAGCGGCAGGCTAAGGCCACCTCCCCGGGTCATCAACGGTATTGCGCTGGCGGAGGGCTTTTCGTGCACTGTGGGCGACGCGGCGACGGGCCTCCTGCGGGTGCTGTGCCCGGACGATGACTCGTCTCGGGACACGCCGTATCACAGGCAGATCCGTGTCGCCGCCTCGCTCATCCCGTCAGGCCAGGCTGCGCCTCCTCTGTCGCGTGACAATCTGGGCGGCATCGTTAGGAGCCTTCCGAACACGGCACCGGGCTTGGACGGAATCAGCGCGCGAATCGTTAAGAATGTGTGGAAAGCCGTCCCCGCGGAAGTAACCGCGGTGTACGGCAAGTGTGTGTTGGAGGGTGTGTTTCCGGATGTGTGGAAGGAGGGCCGGCTGCTTGTCTTGCCTAAGGGCAATGGCAAGCCGCTGACCGACCCCAAGGCCTACAGACCTATAACGCTACTGCCTGTGCTTGGGAAAATTTTAGAAAGGGTCATCCTACAATGCGCTCCTATGATCGGCAACCAGATCTCTGCTGCCCAGCACGGGTTTTCTCGGGGTAAGTCAACCGTCACGGCGCTCAATGATATCCTGCGCGCCGCGAGGGAGGGCTCGGGCAAGTATGTGCAGGCCATATTCTTGGACATTTCGGGCGCGTTAGACAACGCCTGGTGGCCGATGATCCTGACGAAAGTCAAGCGGGGCTGGTGTCCGCCCAACATCTTTGAGATGCTGGCTGACTACTTCTCCCGCCGGCGAGTCGGGCTATTCACCGGAAACCGGGTGGAGTGGAAGGTGTCCACGATGGGCTGTCCCCAAGGATCCGTCCTTGGTCCACCTATATGGAATCTGTTGTTGGACGACCTGCTTCGATTGGCGCTACCGGACGGCGTCCGTATGGTCGCGTACGCAGACGATGTGACCATCCTGATCGAGTCCCAATCCCGCTCGGGGATTGAGGCGGCGGCCAGGGTAACACTGGACCTGGTCGCGGCGTGGGGCGCCCGTAACAGACTGGGATTCTCCCCTGCTAAATCATCCACGATGACGATCAGGGGAAAATTCCAGCGGCCCCCCACTGTCAAGCTCGCCGGGGATTCGGTCAGGAGTGTCACCTCGACGATGGTTCTGGGGGTGGTACTCGATGCGGGTTTGTCCTTCGCGCTGCATGTGACGTCGATAGGGGAACGCGCGGCCAAATGCTTCGGAAAGGTGTCAAGAGTGTCGGCATCTTCCTGGGGCATCCGATATCCCGGACTGCGCGTCCTCTACAGGGGCACTTTCGTAGCCACGGTGACGTATGCGGCTGCTTGTTGGTACAAAAGAGCGGCACTCCACGTTGTTCGCAGCGCGTTGCTCAGGTGCCAGAGGCCAAGCCTGATACTGCTGACGAAGGCGTACAGGTCTACCAGTACGGCTGCGCTGGCAGTGTTAGGTGGTGTCCTCCCGGCGGACCTAGAGGTGACTCGTGCTGGGCGGTTCGATGAGGAGCGCCAGGCCGCGGCCGAGGCACAGGTAGAGCTGGGCTTGCGGCGGCGCGTGCTGGCCCAACGTAAAACTGAGATCTGGAATGAGACGATGGATGCGTGGCAGAGTAGATGGGAGAATGAAGAGAAAGGACGGGAGCTGTTCCGTTTTTTCCCGGACCTGCGGGATCGCCTCAAGTCGCGTTGGGTTGAGCCAGACCACCAGCTGTCCCAGATTCTCACGGGACACGGGTGCTTCAGGAAAAGGCTGCATGATATGGCGCTATGCGAGGACAGTATGTGCGAATGTGGTATGGAAGAGGAAGACCTGCATCACGCTCTGTGGGTCTGTCCCCTGTATGCTGAGGCTAGGTGCGAGATGGTTCCCAACGCAAATAAAATTAAATCAGATTCTGTCATCACTGGGAACTCAGGTAATGAATCTGCTGTGAGGGTGCTAGAGGAAGATGCTCGAACTGGATAGGATGACATAATGTCTGAAGGTGACGGGGCAGTCAATGTTTCTGAAGAGTCCGATATTGAAATTGGACTATCAGGTTGTCGAGAATCGAACCTCGACACCTTCGCGCGCTGCAGGCAGCGCCTCCGAGCCGCTGAGCCAGGCGGTGCGGAGTGCGGCACGGGGGACGCGGGCAGCGGGCTGCGCGGGCGCGGGCGGCGAGGAACGGCCGGCATAGCGGACTCGCGCAGCGCGCGCACACCACACTTCTCCACGGGCCACCGCATTGTTTATATGTCGATTTTAGTCAATATATTCAGTTTGTACCAGCAAATCATACAGTCCACTTATTTCTCATCACCACCTTCGAGACCTCCACACTGTTCTCAACAGTTTTTGGTCCTTCGCGAAACTGAAGAAATAACAAGAATCGTCGTTTTCTACGAGCGGACTTTGGACCCTCTTTGTTCGAGAAGGCTCGGCGGCACGTCGTCGTCGTCGCGTCAGCTGATATTCAAATTAGACGGAGCGAGTACAGTTTGAAGAACAAAGGCGAAGAGAAATCAAGAAGAAATATTTCTGGTTGGATAAGACGTTGTTGTGAGTTCGTTCCAATTTATCCTATTTTTCCCGCTTATCTCTTTTACCAAATATTTCTATTTCTTTCCTTGCCTAGCTTCAAAATAGCCCGATTGAGCCATCATTTAGTGGTCATATACGCTAGTTCATTCGTCATCATCAATTTATTTATTGCACACTTATAGTATAGCATTGAATCGTCAAGATTGCTAAATTGACGTGTTCGTTTTATTTAAAATCATTGTCGCTGTTGCATACTCGTTCGCCGCTTTTAAAAAACCGGTTTGTTATATCGGCGTCGAGCGTGAGCAACGTACGAACGGCCAGCTGCTTCCTTTGTTCTATTGTGTAGCTAATTACCGTTATTTTTTTTTAGCCTTTCTACCTTCATATTTTCATAATGCCTGATAATTGCAAAACTTTAATAAAGAAACGATCATCATTAAAGGCTAAGCTTACAACTTTCAATAAATATTTAAATGTCCTTAAAAGCTGCAAAGCGCTTAGCGATATGCAGATCGCTGAATTGGAGTGCCGATTAAGTAAAATTGAAGCGTTAAATAGTGACTTTGACACTTTGCAGGATGAGATCGAGATGCTTTGTGAGGAATCGTCCGGCGAGGATGAGGCGTCGCCTTCTGAGCGTGAGCAGTTCGAAAACGAATATTTTGCTGTATTAGCAAGTGCGCGCTGTCTACTAGCAGCAAAGCGTCGTGATTCTGCAGCGAGCTTCAATGACGCACAATCAGGTGAGGATTTCAAGGCCGGTTCTAATGTTAGATTACCTAAAATTGATTTGCCTCATTTCAGCGGTAGCTATCAGCACTGGCTTGAGTTTAGGGATATTTTTACTTCAGTCATTCATAATAATAAACAGATTGACAATATTACCAAATTTCACTACCTTCGCGCTTCGCTTAAAGAAAGTGCAGCTTTAATTATTAAACATATTACCGTGTCTAGTGATACTTATAACATAGCATGGGACTCATTACTTGAGCGGTACGACAACAATCTTCTGCTTGTTAATAACCACGTTCAGGCCTTACTAAACTTTGAACGTTTACAGAAAGAATCTTGTCAGTCAATTCGTTATCTGGTTGATATAACAACAAAGAATATAAGGGCGCTTACAACATTGAAGCAGCCTACACAATATTGGGATACCTTAATAGTTATTATAATGTCTTCCAAATTAGATAAAATAACCTTACGTCATTGGGAAGAACATAAAAATAAGTTAAATGATCATCCGACTTTAGATATGTTTATTACGTTTTTAAGAAATCGAGCAGATTTATTGGAAAGTTTAGAGGATCATGAGAACCAATCGAATTCTGCTCACTTGAAAAATAAAACAAAATTAAATGAAAACAATGACAAGTCAACTTCTAAAACATGTCTGTTATGTGATCAATCACATTCTTTATTTAACTGTGAATCTTTTAAAATTCTTTCAATAGAATCTCGCATAGAAAAGGCCAAACAATTAAAGGTTTGTTTAAATTGCCTACGTCCTGGCCATACGAGTAACAGATGCAACTTGACGGGTTGTAAATATTGTAAATATAAGCATAACACGCTGTTACATCTCGAAAAACCCAATTCCACATCTAAACCTACTAGTGAAGGTGTTGTATTTACTAGTGGTACCCTCACAGATTCTACTGCGTCTCGTATATTTCTATCCACAGCTATCGTGCGAGTAATAGACGAAAATGGTACGGAACACAACGCAAGAGTACTGCTGGACAACGGGAGTGCAATTAATTTGGTAACTCAAAGCTTCTGTGACCAATTGCAACTGCCGAGGCGCTGCGTGTCAACAGACGTATCAGGTTTTAATAATCATGTTACTACTAGCACACAGTCTTGCACCGTAACAGTGAAGTCTCTTTGTAGTGATTACAAAATTAACATAAACTGTACTGTTTTCCCCAACATTACACCACCCATTCCATGCTCTTATATAGACGTAAGTAATATACGTTTACCAATGGGTATTACATTAGCAGACCCTACATATAATACACCTTCATGCATTGATTTGCTGTTAAATGCAGATATTTTTTGGAATATTTTGGGGAGAGAATCTATCGTGTTAGGTAATAATAAACCCACATTACGCGAATCTAAACTAGGCTGGCTGGTTACTGGCAATGTTACAGCGCCACAACAATTTTCTAATGTATGTATGTTTTCGCAAGGCGATCCTAATCCTGATCTTACGCGTTTTTGGGAACTGGATACCTTAGATTCACCACATTCTAATATGTCAGTGGAAGAAATTGCATGCGAACAAAGTTTTGCAGCAAATACATTTCGTAATGATGACGGTCGTTTCGTTGTCTCAATGCCTCTAAAACGAGAAGTCAACGTTTTAGGCGATTCGTTAAAGTTAGCCAAAATTAGGTTTAACTCATTAGAGAAAAAATTCTCACGTGATCCAAAATTTAAAGAAAAATACTTACACTTCATGCGAGAATATGAATCCTTAGGACACATGACGGAGAATAAGAGATTCTCTTCCGAGGATAACTCCAGAATGAATTATTACTTACCACATCACGGTGTCATTCGTGAATCGAGCACCACGACAAAATTACGTACGGTATTCGATGGATCTGCGGCCACCACGTCCGGTGTTTCACTGAACGACTTACAAATGGTGGGCCCAGTCGTCCAAGATGACCTATTTTCAATCATTATACGTTTTCGCCAGCATAAATATGTGGTTTCCGGCGATATAGAAAAAATGTACCGGGCCATTGAAATCAATCCGAGTCAACGGTCATTACAACAAATAGCTTTTCGTCATGATTCCAGTCAACCATTAAAAACATACACGTTAAACACATTAACTTATGGGACAGCATCGGCGCCCTATCTAGCTACTAAGTGTCTAACAAGTCTAGCTTCTACTGTAAGTGACCAACAAATAAAGAATGCCATTCAACATGATTTTTATGTCGACGATTTTTTGAGTGGAGCTTCGTCAATCGAAGACACAATTAAATTAGCTAAAGGCGTGGCCTCAACTTTGTCAAAAGCCAAATTTAATTTAAGAAAATGGCAGTCAAATAATCCTGACATACTAAAAGCAATTTCTAGTTGTGAAACATCTACCACTCATGAATTTACAGACATCAAAATAAATGAAGTGTCTAAAACCTTAGGTTTAAATTGGGAACGAAGTTCAGATAAATTGTCATTTTCTGTCAATATAAACATTAATAAAAATGCAACTAAAAGGCACATTTTATCGGCTATAAGCCAAATTTTTGACCCTTTAGGATTAGTAGGCCCTTGTCTAATAGAAGCAAAAATTATTATACAAGAATTATGGGTAAAACACTATTCATGGGATGAGAAACTGCCCAAAGAAATAAATGATCGTTGGACTTCCTTTGTTACTAAGTTGCATTATCTTAACTGTTTAAAAATACCACGTTGGATTGTTTGCAACGATTATATCATTAGTGAAATTCATGTTTTTACTGACGCGTCAGAGAATGCTTATGGCGCGTGTTTATATATTAGGTCCATTAACAGTTTAGGTCACATTCATATACAGTTACTTGCTTCAAAAAATAGGGTAGCGCCAATAAAACCAGTTACTATTCCGCGTCTGGAACTGTGCGGAGCTTTACTGGGTGCAAGACTGTTCGTCAAAGTAAAAACGGCGTTAA
Source organism: Diarsia dahlii (assembly GCA_949775195.1). Taxonomy (NCBI): domain Eukaryota; kingdom Metazoa; phylum Arthropoda; class Insecta; order Lepidoptera; family Noctuidae; genus Diarsia; species Diarsia dahlii. The sequence continues at coordinate 11,438,773 of OX459192.1, read as the reverse complement.
CATTAAATATTCAAAAATGTCATTTCTGGTGTGACTCGACAGTAGTTTTAGGGTGGTTATCGTCTCAACCCAATCAGTTCAAACATTTTGTTAGTAATCGTGTAAACGAAATTCAAGAGAAAACACATGGTCACACATGGAGCTACGTACCTTCAAAATTAAATCCCGCAGATATAGTATCGCGGGGCTCATCTGCTGATCAGTTAAGTAATGACTCATCTTTATGGTGGCATGGACCACAGTTCCTAAAACTAAACGAGTCTATGTGGCCAACTATGCCAAACACAAATAAAAATGTACACCTGAAAACCGAAGAAAAAATATGCCTAGCTACAAATAAAATCAACAACAATCAAAATATAAATATAATATCAAATTTATTACAAAAATATTCTAACTTCAATAAAATACAAAGAATCATTGCTTATGTACTAAGATTTATAAATAATACTAAAAATAAATCAAATAAACTTACCGATACCTTCACTCCTCTAGAATTACAAGACTCGTTATACATGATTATTCGTCAAGCTCAGTCTGAGATGTTTCCCACTGAGTCCGTTATATTAAAGGCTGGTAAGGCTTTACCAAGCAATAATCGATTGCTCAGTCTGTCACCTTTCATAGATGAAAATCAAATTATTCGTGTAGGTGGCAGGTTGGATAATTCGCCGTATAGTTATGATGTAAAGCATCCCATACTCATTTGTAGCAAACATCATGTTACAAAATTATTATTTCGTATGTATCATTTAAAGTCATTACATGCAGGACCACAGTTATTGTTGTCTATAATACGTCAAAATTATTGGCCACTAAAAGGTCGTAATTTATCGAAGTCAACTGTTAACAAATGTTTAAAATGTTTTAGATATAAGGCTCAGACTATTCAACCCATAATGGGCCAACTTCCTTCTAATAGAACTAATTTAGAATTTCCCTTTCTACACTGTTGCGTGGACTATGCCGGGCCAGTGCTGGTAGCAGATCGCAAGGGGCGAGGCTGCAGGCTCTTGAAGTCCTACCTGTGTATTTTTGTGTGTATGTCAGTAAAGGCGATTCATTTGGAGCTTGTTACAGAACTAACGAAAGAAGCTTTCATAGCCGCGCTAAATAGGTTCATTGCTCGCCGGGGAAAGCCACAAAGCATCTCGTCTGACAATGGGACGAACTTTGTTGGTGCATCTAATGATCTACATAGATTTCTCATCAGTTCTAATATTCAATATGATATGGCACAAGAAGGTATTGATTTTAAATTTACTCCTCCATATAGTCCTCATTTTAATGGAATGGCAGAGGCAGCTGTCCGTTCGACTAAACATCACCTTAGACGTTTAGTACAAGCAGTTCATTTTACGTATGAGGAGATGGCCACATGTTTGGCTCAAATTGAGGCTATTTTAAACTCTCGCCCACTTACTGTCCTGTCTACTGATCCCTTCGATTTCACCGCACTCACTCCTTCCCATTTCTTGATTGGACGACCACTCACGTCAATTCCACATCCACAAATATTAGAAAAGGATATTAGCTGTACAGAGCGCTATAAGAGAATCGAATATATCCGGCAACATTTCTGGGCCCGATTTCGAGACGAATATATCTCAACTCTGCAGCAGAGATCCAAGTGGTTGACGTCCTCCAACAATGAGCTCAAGTTGAACGACTTAGTCCTTATAAAGGACAAGACTCTTCCACCATTATTATGGCCATTAGGAAGAATCATCAACGTTTACCCTGGTGTCGACGGGATCAATCGTGTTGCTGAAGTGAAGACGAGGAGAGGCAACATTCGGAGAGCATACAATAACATTTGCCCTCTTCCAGCTCAAGACATATAACTTCCTCAACACTCATCTCAACGTGGGCGGGAACTTGTCGAGAATCGAACCTCGACACCTTCGCGCGCTGCAGGCAGCGCCTCCGAGCCGCTGAGCCAGGCGGTGCGGAGTGCGGCACGGAGGACGCGGGCAGCGGGCTGCGCGGGCGCGGGCGGCGAGGAACGGCCGGCATAGCGGACTCGCGCAGCGCGCGCACACCACACTTCTCCACGGGCCACCGCATTGTTTATATGTCGATTTTAGTCAATATATTCAGTTTGTACCAGCAAATCATACAGTCCACTTATTTCTCATCACCACCTTCGAGACCTCCACACTGTTCTCAACAAGGTCTTTCAGTATCACCTACGTTACTCTGTAAGGATGTGTTATTATCTTGATTGGTAAGTACATTTAATTTTATCCGAGACAGGGCGTCAGCGTTGCTATTTTGGCTACCTTTCTTGTATATTATATCGAAATCAAACTCGGCTTCGTTTCCCGAGGCTGTCTTAAGAAAGTTTACGTATTCTTCTTTGTTTGTAGTCTCGTTGGAAACAGGCTCCACATTTTCGAAGTAGAAATTATTGTTATAGGCGGTGTGTTCGAAACTATCAGTAAAGTGTATATTTTTTTTTTTTTTTTTTTTTTTTTTTATGTTAGCAATACAATTTTAACACCCCAACTACAGAAAATAAACCAATATCACAATTAAAACAGTCTTTTATATTCTTATACTAACAGTTTAAATTACTAAAGCTTAAACATACCTATACCTTCCATACATTTATAATGTTTCATAGGACTTAAAGCTTTAGTTAAAGCATCAGCTGGCATAGCAGTTGTTGGCAAATATTTCAAATTAATAATTTTATCATTGACTACATCTTTGACAAAATGGTATCTGATGTCTATATGTTTACTTTTTCTGTGACACACATTGTTTGCCACCAACTTCTGTGCACTTTGACTATCATTGTACAGTTTTACTGTGCATAAACTACCAGTAAGCTCACATAACAACATTCTTAAATATATAGCCTCTTTACATGCTTCTGCTATTGCCATATATTCAGCCTCCATACTTGACAATGCTACTGTTCTTTGCTTACGGCTTTCCCATGAAATAGCTGAACCTCATAATACAAAACAATATCCTGTATAAGACTTACGATCAACTGAATTACTAGCCCAATCTGCATCAACATATCCTTCAAGTTCAGTCTCTCCTTTTACATATTTCAAGCAATAATTTTTGGTTTTCTTTAAATATCTAAGTATTCTCTTAGCATACTTCCAATGAACATTAGTATGACATTTATTAAACTGACTAAGAAAACTTACACTGAAAGATATGTCTGGCCTTGTCAGTACTGCCAAATACATCAAACTTCCTATCAATTGCAGATAAGGAATCACATTATCACAAGTTTCGGACCTTTCAATATCTAATTTACATTCAACTGGAGTACTAGCTTCTTTACATTCCAACATATTAAATTTATTTAATAACTGATCTATGT